>CM046960.1:5687211-6937211 GCA_025698475.1 Gossypium anomalum
AAGTCATCATGTAAATCTATGGCTCATCTAACGTTGGTAAAGACTCTCTATTTGGGGTAAATATATTTCATTAGTCTAAGTGGATAAAAACGATTTTGAAGAAGAGTTTCTCTTCTCCTAGTCTTCTGACAAAGTTAGCATGAAGTTGGATATGCATGCTGGATTCAATCCCGATATGATCGATTGAATTTGAAGAAAAGAGGCTGAAAGCCATCCATCATGGTCTAATGGAATGATGCGAGGCTTAGATAGAAAGTTATATGAGGAAAACTTGATATTGAAGAATATCCTTCCTATACAAAAAGGACTTCAGAGGAAAGTGGATGGCAAACTAGGAAAGACCTTGCTATAGTAAAAGAAGGCATGTTCTCAAGGAGCATTGATTCTAATGGAATGGAGTGGCAAAGATTTGCCCAATCTGATGAATTCAAATCCAATCAAGGAGCATTCTACCTAAAAAGGAAAGAGGCCAGGTGAAAACCCACAAAAGGTGCCCTAAAAAAAAAAAGAGAGGCTGATGTGAAAACTTGCAAAGGGCACCTTTGAGACCAAAGGGATTTTGAATTGAAAACACAAAAAGGCGTGGCTCAAAATTTGATCAAAGTGGGCATACATGCAACTTGCATATGCCTTGAATTAACAATGAAGAAGTATGCTACGCCCCTTGGGGCATCGACGATAGTACCTGCATCCTCCAAACATATTGAGCCTGTATGGTCCTCAAGAAGCTGGTAATGCAGAAGCCTCGAAGTCATGAGTATCCAAAAGGCCTAGCTTCCATTTTGGCCCATTTTTGAATTTGTTATCTTTGGATTATCTTTATTCTTTTCTAAGATATAGTCCTGACAAATTTCCTTCTTATTGCATTGATATATTTGATTAACTTATTCATTTTGAGTTAATTTCTTCCTTATTGCATTTGATTAATTTATTCATTTCGAGCTATGCTCCCAATCAATTTCCTTGTCTATTGTTTTGATCTTTTTCTAGCATTTTGCATTGAAATAACGATTAATGGACCAATAATATTTTCTACAAAAGAAGTTCGTGATATATTTTTGGAAGCTTCCTAAAATAGTACAGTAGGCTCAAATAGGACTATTATCTGGTAACTCACTTTGAGCCCAAGGGTTGGAAGATCGGTTTAAGCCCAAACTGAAATTATCTCATTGGGTTTTCTTTCAAAGATATTGTTTGAGCAAAAAGAAATTATATTGGTGTTATAATCTCGACAAAGAACGCAGCAATGGGATTATTTTTGGGAAAAGAAAATAATGCTCGCATTCATGCAAATATCGTACATATACATCCGGTCATTACACTCTGAAGGAATAGTGTAAATGTATCAAACTGATTGAAGATGATACAAATCCTGCAATTTTTTGAGCTTGCGGTAGAATGGATGGAAGAAACCAAATGTTGTTCCTCCGAAATTGCAAAGAAGCACAAACTTATATCCTTGAAGGATGAATATAGTGGAAGGGACTCAAATCACAAGAGGGCAAGCTTGCACGAGCAAAAATGTGATTGTTTCTGACTTTTCCAACTGAACAAGACGGGCAACGAATACATCGCTGGTAAATGTCCTCGATGAACAACGAGTGATGATACCTTAAGCCTTTTTAAAGGGATCATTTTCATTCATATATCATCCATAACACATCTAATTAGAGCATTTGATTCATTTCGATCATAGCATCCTAATTATTTGACACATTCATAACACATCTAGTTAGGGAGCATTTGATTCATTTCGATCATAGCATCTTAATCATTTGACATAAGCATAGATACATGGAACTGATTCTGTAGGTCATGTCCCTAGAATCGCTGAATTCACCAAGCCTTAACTCCCTAAAAGAGGGGTAATAGGTTGAAAATTATGAATCTAGCCTTCCGGCTGCAAAGGAGTGCGCATTCAAGCCACCAAGCCTTAACCCCTGGGCAAGTAGGGTAATAGGTCGAAAATTACAGATCTTGTCTCCCGAAGTTGCAAAAGTGAGCAGATCGAATACGTTTGTAATCTTGTCTTCCCGGTTGCAGTTGAAGCAGCATTGAAGTCACTAGTCTTGTCTCCCCGGTTGCAAAGTGAGAACAGATCGAAGACGCATGAGCCTTAAACCCCTGGGCAAGTAGGGTAACAGCTAAATTTCACAGGATCTTATCACCCCAAGTAGTAGGGAAACAGATAAAAGACTGTGGATTTTGTCTCCCACAAGGTTGCAGTGAGCAGATCGACATACAACGAATCTTGTCTTCCCGGTTGCAGTGAAGAAGATTGGAAGTCACTAGTCTTGTCTCTCTCAAGTCGCAGCGGGAATGTAGATCGACAGACGGTGAGCCTTAAACCCCAAGTAGTAGGGTAATAGGCCAAATTTACGTAGGATCTTATCACCTTAAGCAAAGAGGGAAACAGATCGAAGACTGCCAGAGATCTTGTCTCCTGCTTGCAAAGGGAGTGCAGATCGAATACAACGAATCTTGTCTTCTGGGTTGCAGTGAAGCGCATTGAAGTCACTAGTCTTATCTCCCTCGGTTGCAGAGAGAAAGCATCAAGATAGCAAATCTTATTTCCCCTCAAGTTGTAGTGGAACAGATTGAAGCTAAATTACGATCTTATCTCTCCGGGTTGCAGAGAGCGAGAGATCATCTCAAATCTTATCTCCTGAAGTTGCATGGGTGGCGCATTTCAAAGATAACAAATCTTATCTCCTCGAAGTTATAGTGGAAATGATTAAAGTTAAATTACATGGATCTTATCTCTCTAAAGTTGCAAGAGAGTAGATCAAAATAAACCTTTATCTCCCTGAAGTTGCAAAGGAGCAGTTGATTGGAATGAGACTATTTGAAGAATATAACCACTCAAAGGAAGTCGAGATTCTGCAAGACTGTGCAAAATTGGTCTTTGAAGTCTTTGCTTCATTCTCACACTCAGCAACGAAAGCAAGAGGGGCAACAGAATGGCTAATTTTGACCCAGCACAAGAATAAAACAATAAATAACCAATTAATAAAACCTAGTGCGCCTTCTAACCTGCGCCACCACCAAGCCATGGCAAGACTACACCACCGCTCCCGCTCCATCACCTACAAACAGAAAAAGAAGCACGCAACGTGAGAACCAAAACCCACACGCAACAACAAAGGAACAAGCGTAAACGACAAAAAAAAAAAAAGGAGTAAATAAGTTTTATGAATCGGTTATAAAACCCGAAATTTACCTTTGTATTTTTTAGCCACAAACAAAAGGTAAAAACTATTAATCTAAAGGAGATTTTAAGTGATTTTTGGTTTTACAATACAGTTTTCATCTAATTCTTGGTTTTGATTTCATTTTTTCTCGTGTTTTAGTTCTTTTTTTTCTTTTTCATGCACAAAAATAAACGTAAAAGGTAAAGAGAAAGGCACCTCACTTGATCTTCCCACTGACTCATCTGGAGATCTCTTCTCCACCGCCGGGTCGAACCGGGAGAGAGGGGACCTTTCTTTTTGATTTCTTTTTGAGGTTGAGAAGGCATGGCCTTCAATGTGCCTTAAAACGAAGGCTAAGAAGCCCATCTCGCTGCTTTCGCTACCACCGTAGCCTGGTGGTGGTACCACTGGGTCAGTGAGAATATAATGATCAATCCCGAGAGAAATAGGGAGGGAGAGAAAGCAAACAACTCCTTCTGCTTTTAAATTAAATTAAATGGAAATGAAATGAAAAAGAAAGGTTTTTTTTTTTTTGTTGTTTAAATGATGATGATGAAACGGCGCAATGTATGGAATGGAGTGGTGTGCATTCTCCTAAATAGGAATTTCGAGATTAGTCCTTCTCCTTTCGCAAATTTCATTCGATCAGACCCGCAGCCTGCTTTTTTGTTTTTAATTTAGCTCTTAGATTTCGCTTGGTTACATCTCAGGTCCTTTGAAACACTAAGCATAAAGGGCTCGGGAATATTTTCCCAATCATCCCTCGTTCTTATGCGTGTTTCCACTTGGTCCTTCCAGTGGCCCCTTTTCTTTTTTTTTTTTTTTTATTTACAATTTGCACTTTAAATCTTAATTTAATTTCAAAATTTATCCTAATCTATTTAATTTGTTCATTTATTTATTATTTCAATTTTTAGGAGCTATTTTTCGTTAGTTATTTTAAGTTTGTTTATCTTACATTATTTATATTAGACCATTTTATTATTAGTTATTGTAATCCTTTTAATGCCTTATGTATTGTAAATTGTTATTGGTTTTAAATATTTTTATATATATTATTTGCTTTTTAACTCCTATATATATTACTTATTTTGAAATATTTTATACGTTATTTGTTTTAAAACTATTATATATGTATTTTCCATTTTGAGTTTCTTTTCATACTTTATTTAGTTACACTATTCTAATTGTTTAAAATTCATCTTTTTAATTTCCCATATATTATTTATTTTAATATATTCTTTACTTTAGATTATTTTATATATGTCCTATTCTAAATTTTCATGTGTAATATTTAATTTGAACTGGTTTTATATGTTATTTACTTTAAATTTTTATATATTATTTATTTTAAATTTCTTTTTATATTATTATTTTGAGCCTCTTAATATTTATTTTAAATTTCTTTATATATTATTTTAAACTTGTCTTTACGTATATTTATTTAAAATTGTCTTATACAATTTATTTTAAACTCTCTTATTTGTTTAAAATTGTTTTATTATTGTTCATTTTAGTTTTTTTTTTACATAGTATTTATTATATATATATTACTTATTTTAATATTTTATATATATATATCATCTATTTTAAATTGATTTGTATATTGTCGATTTTAAATCTCTTTTTTCTTACATTATTTTAATCCCATTTATTGTCATTTTAAAATGGTTTTACATCTTATTCATTTTTATTTGCTTTATACCTTTAAATTATTATTAAATTTATTTGTCTTTAATTGTTGAGGTTAACATTTAAATAATGTACCTTGTGTGATTATTGCCATTGTGTGAATTTTCATTCGCTTATTTCAAATTTTGCATTACTATTATTCATTTGTATAATGTTTTGTCCATTTATATTTGTCTCATATTCATTACTATATTTTCATATCACCACCTCGAATCGAATCAAGCCTCGCTTGCATTTATCCAATAAATCGCTTTTATTTTAACTAAAACAAATAACATACGCCGCTTAAATGCCGTGATTCGCTACTATTCAAAACAACAAAAATTTCAAAATAAGGCAATATTTCGCTTTTGGAACATCAAGAATTGTGCCCTAACTTACGGGTTTTGGTTCTCTCGTTGATTCTAAATAACTAAATATCCTTTTGAGTTTAAAATACACGAATTCCAATTGAATTAAAGACAAACTCATGCTGAAGTCATGGTAACGTGTCCTAACTTACAAGATGTGATATCCATATCTCGGTGACGAGGAAATCTTTAACGATCGCTTTGAGCTAATTCAAGTGTTTTTTTTCTTCAAAAATCAACGCTAATAAAAAGGATCGTGATTTTTAAATTCGCTTCGATTTTCAATTTTCGACATTAAGACACTAACTAATCAATCCGTACTTCAATTTTTGGGCGTGTCAAGGGTACTAACCCTTCCTCACACAGAACTGACTCTTAACTTGTTCTCTTGAATTTCATAGACCAAAATGCCGCTTTAATAAAACTAAATTTTTTATCTAAAACAAAGGTGATCCGATCACACCAAATAAAGATCGTATACTCCTATTTTAATTATCATTTTCAAACTAAAGTTTCCATTCCCATTGCTTTCAAAAAATGGTTTCACACCTATTTGTAACATCGATATATTTTTTTTATTTAATCGTGATTTGTTATTTAGAAAATCATGGTTATAATAAAATTTTAAAATCAATTAAAATTCATTAAAACATTTTTTATCTACGAAATCAAAATCTAAATTGAAAAGTACTATTATGCATGAAGAAGCTTTAATACTATTTTTTGTCTTTGTAGTATAGTGAAATTCTTATTATGGCCTTTTATTATTTTTCGGTCACATTGTTTTCTCTATTTTCATTTCATCACTCAAGTTTGCCCTTTTAGCAAGTTTCATTAAAAATATTAAATCGACCAATGACTTGCTGTGCCACATGTAAAAAAATTAAAATTTTACTTAAAATTTAAAAATCCAAAAATCTCAAAAATACCAAAAATTTGAAAATATAGAAAATTAAAAATCATAATTTATTTTTGAAAATTATAAAAAGTATTATTTTTAAAAATAAGAACTCATTTAAATTCCACAAAAATCATAATTTTTTTAAAAGAGTCCAAAATCTTAAAACACAAAAATTATAAAATATTAATCTATTTCAAATTCACTTAAAATTTTAAAATATAAAAATCATTAAAATTCTAAAAAAATATTTTTTTAAATCCAGAAAATCTAAAAACTCTGAAATTTAAAAAATAAAAAAATTGATCTATTTTAAATTCACTTAAAAATTTTAAAAATATAAAAAACTAAAAATATTAAAATTCAAAAATATATATATTAAAAACCTCAAAAATGTTATAACTTAGAAAATTATAAAATAAAATTTTAAAAAATCTTATTCTATTTTTGAAAATTATAAAAAAACCTAAACTTATAAGTATGCAAAACTTCAACAAAATAAAAATATATAAAAATATAAAAAAATGTTTTCTTTTTGAATTTAGGTTTTAGAAAAATATAGAATTTTATGAAAATTTTTAAGAATTTTATGGTAATTTTCACTTAGGATTTCCAAAAAATCCCATAAATTTCTTATAAAATTTAATAAAATTCCAAAATTTTCTAAAACCTAAAATTTTCTAAAACCTAAAATTGCAAGAGGAAACTGATATTTTTTTAACTTTTTTCAAAGTTTCGCATGTTTATACTTTTTTTTCAAAAATATAGTTTTGAAAAATATATTATGATTTTTTAGTTTTTTTTATTACTTTTCTATGTTTTTATAAAAACCAAAGTGAGAATTTCAGATATTAAGCCAAAAGATATTACCTTTTATTTGAGTTTATTTAGAGTGAGATTTCACTGTATGCAAACAAAAGAGAATTACAATACAAAGCAGATCCTCTCTTTTCCTCATCTTTCTTTTCCTTAGTTTTCTTCTTCTTCTTCTTCTTCTCTCTTCTTCTCTCTTGTAAGCTTCTTTTCTTTCTCCTTTACATGCTTCACTGTTTCTCTTCACCTTTCTTTTTTCTTCTTACCTTTTTTGCTTTTCCTTGCAAATGAGGCAAGAGGCCATGCCACCTTAAATGTTAATAACACTGACAAATAACATAATAATCTAAATTAAAAATTAATAGTCAAAATCCAAAATAAAATCGAGCTATGAAAGTGTAGCAACATTCAACTTAGATTTTTCAAATTAAACTTAACACTAGAATTCAGATTTATTGAAAGTGACTTTAAAATCAAGGTTAATTCATAATATAAATAATATTTTTTAATTATTTTTTAATTGAATTGATGTTTGATTAATGCGTGATATCGATACAAAAAATTTAAATAGAAAAATAAATTCTAATTTAGATGTTTTAAAAGCAAATACTAATTGTTCAAGACTGTATTTACTTCAGTTCATTTTTCTTCGATTTGTCCTTCTATTAGATGAAAAGAAAGAATAATAAAACGATTCATAAATTAATACATATTGATATTTTTATTTTTATCGTGTTATTGGAAACTATGGAATATTTTACTTTTGAATTTCATATAAATAATAAATGTGCATATAAACTCTTCAAGGATAATTTAATTATTATTTAATAAGAAAATTTTGCAATTAATAGGTTTCACTAAATTCAAGAGAATATACTAGTTTTATAGCATATTCAATGTGCATTGCAAAAGTATACATAATATAAATATGTAGTTAATAATTTTAAAAATAATAATAGTTATTGATAAGGTAATAAAAATTCTACATGAGAGAACCCGATATGATGGCCCGAAAGTCAAGAGTGTTTACCACTTCAGGTGTGGTTTAGGTTCGAGTCGTACTAACCGTGTTTGTTGTTTGAGTTTTACCCTGTTATTGTAATTCAGCAAAAAACATTTACACCAGAAAAACCCGTAACTTTTTTTAGCACGGGTTTTTTCATTAAAAAAAATCAAATGGATTCAAAATGTATTTAAATAGGGTTTTCTGGACCAAACCAATAAGCTAGACCCATACTTCGAGTTGTTTCGTGCCATAAATAAACTTGAACGCCACACTAAATCCGCTGGACAAACGAATTTACATCTCTTACAACCAACGCAATGACTTTATTTAAATATAATTAAATATAAATTACTATCTTTTGTTTCTCTTTCGAATTTTGATTTACAAATTTTGACTTTTAGGTTTGAGGTTTTAGAATTCATGTTTTTGATTTCGGAGTTTGATGCTTTTGTATTATTTATGTTTAATATTTATGTTGAAACTGATTGGTGTGCAATAGTTAATAGCCGCTGCATCTATTGATAATTTTAGTAAGGGTAAGTTATAAAAATAGTACTCAATTATGGTTTTAATTTTATTTTAATTGTTCAATTATTAAAAATTTTAATTGAATCACTTAACTTGTTGAAATTAAATATTTTAGTTACACTCTTGTTAATTGCCCGTTCCATGGGTAATGAAAAGGCGATGTGGTTTTCTTTATTGGCCTAATAATAAATTTAGTCTTCTAATATTTACACGTTCTACCCAAGTTTGGAAGTTAATGATGATGATATGTCCAAGTCGAAAAATAAGGCAAAAAAAAATTCTATGTTTTTCATGTTTTGAAAGATTTCGTGATTTCATTGTTTCTATTTGAATATTAGGTATTTGTACATTTTTTAAATAAGAAAAACATAGAAATAATTATTTTGTAATTGTTTAAAGAATTGTTAATTTTTTTTAGAGGAATTGATTCTTAGATGATATGATATTAATCTAAAATATGACACTCAGATAGTTAGATTTAAGCCAACTTGATTTTTTACCATATTCAAAAAGGTGATATTAATTTAAAATGAGCACAATTTAATGTTAAATACTCTTCTTGTTTAGTATATTTTGGAGGTACATTAAAGAATATTTAAAAAATTTTAAATACTTTCC
The DNA here is from genome assembly GCA_025698475.1 of Gossypium anomalum. Lineage (NCBI taxonomy): Eukaryota > Viridiplantae > Streptophyta > Magnoliopsida > Malvales > Malvaceae > Gossypium > Gossypium anomalum. Next base: position 5,696,308 of record CM046960.1, read on the forward strand.
AATTTTTTATTGATTTTTTTAGAATTAGAACTAATCTGACAAATTCTGTGATGGCTAAATTTATTGATTTTTTTAGAATTCGAACTAAAATGATAAATTTTGTAATCATTGAGGGCTAATTTTATTGATTTTGTTTTAGATTTAGGATCAAATTGATAGAATGTGTAAATATTGGAGGCTAAATTTGTTATTAGATCAATAAAAGGGCTCACCGTGCTTTCCATCACTCATCTAACAACAACTAACGAGAGAGTGACTAAAATATTTAATTTCAAAAAATTGAGTGGCAAAATGGAAAAAAATTAATTGTTAGGTGACCAAATAGAACCGAAGGCATAATTGGTGACTATTGTTGTAGTTTACCCTTTTAGTAATTAAAATTAATTTCTTTCGATAAGTTCAAATAATAGAAAATAATTATTTGATAATTAAATGAAGACTAAACTACATTGGCAGTCACTTAACTATTAGTGTTTTTTTTTTTTTGTCATGCAACTGTGAAAAGTTACAAAAATGATCAACAACTATTCAACTTTTTTCTATTTGGTCAACCAACTACTGGCCATTAATTTATACATTGTATCAATTTAGTCTTGATTCAAAAAAATTAACCCTCAACATTTACACATTGTGTATCTTTTTTTTTTTTTTTTGCAGTTTTACTTTTTTTTGTGACATTGAGGGTTGATTTTAAAAGAACCAGAAAATATGAAAATTATTATCTTGGACTTTTGGGTGTTTTCGTTTTTGATATATTTCCGATTAAATTTAGTTGATAGATTGTTTTTCTTAGCTTATTAGGTGAAAGGGTCACAAAGAAAAACAAAGAAAACAAAAAGACCAAATTACATAATGTGTAAACACTGAGGGTCACAATGTATAAATGTTGAGTGCTAAAGTTGCTATTATGCCAATTTTAAAAGTTATACGTCACCTTTTATTCAACCATTCAACGACTAGTGACCAAAAAAGAAAAAACCAAACAGTTGAGTGACCACTTCGTAACTTTTCATAATTGGGTGGCTAAAAAAAGAAAATTACTAATAGTTGGATGACTTGAAATGTAATTTACCCTTAAATAAAACAATGGATAATTTGTGATTGGTGTCCCAAAATTTCCGAAAAAGAAACTATATTTGCTATTATAGTGACACTAAATGACGTACCATAAAAATAAAAAGAAAAGAACGAACAACTCAAAAACTGATATATATATATATATATATATATATATATATATATATATTTATTTAAAGGTTGTATTCTTTTTGACTTAAAAAGAATAATTGAGGCTAAAGAGATTGCAATGATTTAAGCATGTGATTCATAAATGTAATGTTTTGGAAAAATATATAATATTTTACTTATAGTAAAATCATAAATATAGGAGGGTTAGGGATCCTATACTAATATAGTAAAATTTTTAAAAATACGCATTACAATTTCTAAGATTGTTTATGAAATTTTAAAAATACACTATTAATGTACAAAATATACATTATATATATATATTATAACTAAAAGATTTTCTAATCCTTCTAGCTTTCTTTATATGAGAGTGGTTAAATTTTAGTTTTGATTCGTATTCTTCACTCAAATTTTAGATTTAATCTATATACTTTAATTTTTCATAATTTGACTTCTCATTTTTTTAATATTATTAATTAATTTAAATATTTTATTTCAAAAACTTGAAATATAATAATTTAATTAAAAGAATAAGTAATCAACACGAAGCATGCATGACTTCTATCATTAAGTATCCTTAGCAGTCTTTTTAAGCTGTTATTATTATATTATTATTTTATTCGTGCACTGAAATTAAATCAAATGCGAATATAATACATAATTTCTTTTTGACCGGTCCAAGATTAAGTTTAGTAAAATCTATTTGCTGTATATTTATTATTAAGAAACATTGGTCTTAGTACGTCTCCTTTAGAATATTTACACTTAATTCGCAATAAATATAAAATATGAATATAATTATTTAAATTCTTTTGTTTGGAAAGGATAAAATATGAATATTTACACTTGAAAAGTATTTTGTTTAATAGGTTGGTTTGTCTTAATTTTGGATATGGAAATTAAGTCATCTTGAAAAAGAAAGTTACATGAGAGAAAAACTTGTTAATCCTTAAAATTTTCAACATTTTTATATGAATTTTGAAAGGGTTAATATTAATGTAGGGTAGGACTCATATTTCAGTCAATTCTAAGAGTTAATCTCTTAGTTAAACTCATTATTTATTTCATTGAACTCGATTAGTCTAGATTATTTTATTATTATTTGACTTACTTAATTTAGCCTATAAATAGGATCTTTTATAACCTTAGAAAAAATACCCATTAAAAGATTAGAATTCATAACACTTTTGGAGAATTTTGTGTTTACGCTTTGAGAGTTCTTTGTTTTTGAGCTCAGGTTTAGTTTTTATCTCCATCTTTTGTACTTTTCGCTTCTTTTGCTATTATAGTAAAATAATCTTTGCTCGTGGTTTTTCATCCTCTTTGGAGGGGTTTTTTTCATCCTCTTTGGAGGGGTTTTTTCACGTTAAATTTGTATGTTCAATTTTTCAATTTCTTCCGCTATGTTTTACGTGTTTGTTGCTTAATCGGTTGATCCCCAACAATCATCATATAATAGTTTTATGCGTCGCTAGTAAATTGAGGATATATTTCTAAAGTTTAAATGAAATTATTTTTAATTTTTTTGTATTCTTTATATTCGTTTTACGGTAATGCATCACACAAATCCATTTTAAATTGAAATCCATGTTTTAACATTTACATTAGCTTATATTATTTTGAGTTAATTCAATCAATCGTCTCTAAATTATTGTCAATATTTTTAAGGTATAATGTCAAATCATTTACATCTTTTTTCAGTTTGGTTCTTATTCTTTTTTGAGTTATAAATTTAGCCCTTAGTTTTAAAAAAAAGTGTCAAATCACTTTTTAATAAAAATCTTGACTAAAACCTTAATTTTTAACGGTGTTAGTATGTCAACATGTGTGGTAATCTACGTGTACTTCATGCTAACATAACACTTTATTTTATATGTCACACCAAGAAATAATTTAAATTATAAAAAATTTCAAAAAAAAAGAGAGCACAAAGTACATGCGGATTGCTATACGAGCTGCCATGTCTGAAAACCTAATGTTTAGCTAATATTTCCATTAAAAAAATAACAATTCAACTTTTTTTGAAAGGTTGGTGGTCAAATATGATTTTTTTTTTTAAGGTTGTGAGCCGAATTTAGCTAAAAAAAAAGAACAAGAGACAAATTGATAAAAAAAATGTAAATATTAAGGGCTAAATTTGACATTATGCAAATTCTTAATTAGTTTTAAACTTCAAAATATGTTATTGACATTGTATCAAATAGGCTTTCCATTAGCATAGTAGTTAATTTAAGTGTTAAATGTCAATTAGGATATAATGTGGAGCATACTTAAAACATGCATTAAATTGTAAATTCGAGTATTGTCACATCCCAAAAATAATGCTAGAAGAAATAGAGATAAAATTTACATTTTATTTTTTAAGCATAGGTAAAAGAATTTAGAATGCCTTAAAATTTATTTTTGATAAGAAATTAACAAGAATTAATATACTAGTTCATTGGCAAGGCCTTAGCTTTCCATTGGGTCTCAAGTTTGAAACCTTTGTGCACCTTTCAAGCAAAATATTTTATTTTCTTATTTTTACCCCATAAAAGTGCCAAATTTTCAAACTAGCCTAACCCAAAAATTGTTTTTTTTTTAATTTAGGCCTTAATTTAGAATAGTCTTGCTTCTACATGGATTCTTAAAACCTATTTCATTAAGATAAAAAGAGTTTTATAAATAGGAAATCTTTTCAAAACCCTAGAAATTTTATCCAGTGAAATTTTCAAGGAAAACTCTTAAGTTCTTCATTTTCTCCATCATTACCAAATCAATTTTCAAGCAAATGAATCCAAGGTTTTCAAAATCGTCCTTCTCCTCCCAAGTAGATCGTCATTCTCCTAATCCAAATTAAGGTTTTTGTATCTTCGAATCAGGTGTGGGATCTAAACATAAATCATTATATATGATTAATTGTAGTGTTAGGAAGTAATAAGTTTGCTATGTAACTCCCTATGTTATGCGAACCCCTTTGCATGTGCAAACCCCCTTGCATGTACGAGCCTCGTGTGCAAAACCCCCTCTGTGTGAGCTTGTGAACGAACCCCTATAGATGAACTGTAGCTTGTATACACATATGCGAACCCTCATGATTTTTAGAATAGGATTTAAGTTATAACCCTATATATATTACGTGAGGCATATATATCATGCGCACCCTAAACATACTTTGTGAGCTTTACATAACTTGCAAACTGAGTATATCATGTAAACCCTATGTACTATACGAGCTATATATATCATGTGAACCTTAGGTAATATGCAATGGTTGTATATCATGTAAACCCTATGTACTATACGAGCTATATATATCATGTGAACCTTAGGTAATATGCAATGCTTGTATATCATGCAAATCCTAGGTACTATGTGAACCCCCCTATGTTATGAACCCTCTGTATGTGAGAACTTTGTTAGGCGAACTGAAGTATATGTACGACCCTAAATGTACGAACCCTAGGTGTGAACCCTACATGCGCGAACCCATATGTGCAAACCTATATGTGCGAACCCTGTATGCGCAAACCTTGCTATGTATGTGTTAGCCGAACTAAGAATGTTAATACGCATGAAGATATTGTATATATGAAATTGTTTTAGATCGCTTAAATTAATTGTATATGTGAAATTGATGTGGATGAGTGAATGATCACATGCCATTAAATGATAGTATGAACTATCAAATGAAGCATTGAATGATGATAAATAGCATAATATGCTAATTATATGTGCATAATTACATGAATTTAGGTATGAAGGTCGGAGGAGTTCCATAGGAGATAGTGGCAATTCAAGTCCACACCGAAAGTCAATACTGCACGAAGTAGGCGGCAATGTCATCAAAACCAGATTGGGATGATAGTTTAAAAATCCATAAAATATCGGGTAACTGAGATGGTAAGTTATTGTAGTGAAAGTCATTGTCACAGATGACAAGTGAACGACCATCGTCATCGGAAATCAAATCTGAGATGGTTAATTTTTTTTATGTGTTTCGGTGTGTCGAGCGATGCTTGAGGGCGGTTAAGGTGCACTAGTTGGAAATTAAATTTATAATTGCATTTGCATCATGAATAAACTATATATGCATTGAATCACTACATGTTCCTCACATGTTTAACTTGTATTATGCCCGATTTGTTGTTATGCTATAAATTAAATTCTATAATCGCTTGAGTGATTTTATATAATGGTTTAAAAATTAGACTCACATTGAGCTATCATAAGCTCACCCCCATTTCTTTACCTCTCAAGTAATGCAGGAAACTAGGTCTCGGAATGACATTGAAGGAACCTCAGATTAGCAACTTATTTTTCTTTTATTTAAAAGTTTTCCTTAATCATTTATTTTTGGGTTTGTAATTATTAAGTATTTTCTCGCTTTTATATCTTAGGTTTGGGATTTTTTTAGCTTATTTATTTTAAGCATGTCATTTAATTATTACTCTAATATTTGCATGCTACTCAGTATAAGAAACTATTCTTCTAAATGTTTTCTGTTGCTTTACAAAATACTTAAAGTTTTGATAGATCTTTTCTTAAAAACCTAAAAGTCGTTTTCTCAAAACTTCATATCAATTATACTGTAGATGAACTAATAAGTCAAACTGGTTTAGTGAATAAATGTTTTTCTAAAAACAAAAGAGCATTTCCATACAAATCAAATGCATCTAAAAAGAATGGTTTTACAGGATCACTTCGGTGATCGAATGTAACGCATTTGACTTAGCCGAAACTCCTAGGCTGCGTCGGGGTATATAGCTACCACATGGAAAACCTAGATTTGACGTATTAAAAACTAGTATCAATTAAATTTTATGTATGCAGTAAATATATATGTTTTTATAATTTGATCTACGTATTTTAATATACTTCATCTCAAATTTGAGTTGACATTTAATGCCTAAATTAATTGTTGAATTAATGAAAGAACTTAATTAATATGATACTCATACTTTGAGAACCGAATTAAAACATTTTAAAAATTAAAGATTAATTTAAAATCCGCATAGTTTGAGAACATTGCGTCTAATGTGTTTATGGTCAATTGTAAACAAATCCTTGGTCAAACCTGACCTGCTCTATAAAAGTCCTCGAAAAATCAGTTGTAATAGGTAGAAAAGAAAGGCAAATACTTTCAGATGCTTAACTGACTTCATTCAATTTTTATTTTCATATAAAAATATTAATATATTTAATATATATTTGATGGTTAAAATTTTTTACATAAAATAAAATAAATTTATATAAAATTTGATATGCATAATTTAAAAGAATAAATCATAAAATATAACGGTTAGATCGTTAAAACATTAATTATATAAATAGTTACAAAATGTATAAAATTACTTTAATTTTACTAATTTTTAATTCTTCAAGTTATTATTTTTATTAATTTAAAAATAATTATAAAAATTTGATGTTTAGAATTTTAAGAATGATACATATAAACAATTTGTTTTCTTAGTTTTTAAATTCATCCATTGAAAAACAATTCTGAAATCCTAAAGAGAGTGGGTCAAATAAGTAACAAATTTATTTATTCTAAAATGCTAACAAGTAAACAAATACATTTGATCACTAAGGATTAAACGAAACAAGACAAACATTTTTTTAAAGTAAAATTTTAAAATTTTATATCAAAATAAGTCAGTATTTTAAATACTATAGAGTCGTATTGTTCTTAGTTTCCAATGATATTTCCTAAGAAATTGATATAAGATTACTGGTCATAAATTGTGTGAAGAGTATGCCAAAAGCAATGAAAAGAATAAATATCATTCATGCCCTCAAACATTTGATCTTTACATTTCAATCGAACTGCAATAAGTTTAAAATCAATAGAGGATATTTAAACATTTTTTACAGACATCAACTTTGAATAAAAAGAATCAAACAAAAGACAAATCAACATTTCTTTTAATCTATTTAGTAATTCTCATGCACTTTGTTTTCTTGAATTTAAGTTCTCCTTTTTTGACTTAACATATCACCACTATTTTTCTTACCTATAAATACATGCAACAACTGCACTCTTATGCTCACACCAATTCTGTGCCAAATTTCAAGAGCAAACCAAAAAAGGCTGCAAATTAAGCTTTTGATCAATCGAAATGGCTTCACAAGTTTCTCAGATGCCTTCTTCATCACCCCTTTCTTCCAATAAGGATGAAATGCGTCCCAAAGCCGATTTTCAGCCTAGCATTTGGGGAGATTTCTTCCTCAGTTGTCCCGACAAGGTAAACATACATATCACCATATTGATATAATCTTAACATATTATTTGTTTAATTATTTAGTGATTCAATATGAAGAAAATTTTCATTATTTTGAGCAGAATATTGACGCTGGAACTGAAAAACGCCACCAACAATTGAAAGAAGAAGTGAGGAAGATGATTGTGGCACCAATGGCTAATTCAACCCAAAAGTTAGCCTTCATTGATTCAGTCCAAAGACTGGGTGTGAGTTACCATTTCACCAAGGAGATCGAAGATGAACTAGAGAATATCTACCATAACAACAATGATGCCGAGAACGACCTCTACACTACATCTCTTCGATTCCGATTACCTGAGAGCATGGATACAATGTTTCATGCGGTAATTATTGGAACAACAACATAGTGTTTTTAAGTTTCTTGAGTATATAATAGCATGGAATGTTTGATAACGATATTTCATTTTGGGTAATTTCATCTCAGACGTATTCAACAAGTTTAAAGACGAGCAAGGGAATTTCAAGTCATCCGTGACAAGCGATGTTCGAGGATTGCTGGAACTTTACCAAGCTTCCTATTTGAGGGTTCATGGGGAAGATATATTGGATGAAGCAATTTCTTTCACCACCAACCATTTAAGCCTTGCAGTAGCATCTTTGGACCATCCTTTATCCGAAGAGGTTTCTCATGCTTTGAAACAATCAATTCGAAGAGGCTTGCCAAGGGTTGAGGCAAGGCACTATCTTTCAGTATACCAAGATATTGAGTCCCACAATAAGGCTTTGTTGGAGTTTGCTAAGATCGACTTCAACATGTTACAATTTTTGCATAGGAAAGAGCTAAGTGAGATTTGTAGGTATGTTTTTGAATCTCTTTCACCCATTTTTTTACTTTTTCATCTTTTTTGTTTATTTATTTTTTAGTGGAAGGAGGGTTGAATTTATAGGGGGCATCATTCTCAGTATAGGAGACGAGTTGCAAATGCTAATATTTGAATCTTATTAAATAGCACAAGTTAAAAGTGACGGCATGAACCTTGGATTCTTCTTTTTCACCTATATCATTTTACTTATATATATTTTAAAATTTGAGGTTGCCAATTGACTTAAATCTAACAACATGAATGTGAAACTAATTAAAACTTTGAATATTCATTGTGCTAATAGGGTTTTTTATTATATCATTTTTTAGGTGGTGGAAGGATTTAGACTTTCAAAGAAAGTTGCCATATGCAAGAGATAGAGTGGTTGAAGGTTATTTTTGGATCTCAGGAGTGTACTTTGAGCCCCAGTATTCACTTGGTAGAAAGATGTTGACAAAAGTGATAGCAATGGCATCTATTGTAGATGATACATATGACTCATATGCAACATATGATGAGCTCATTCCCTATACAAATGCGATTGAGAGGTTAGATTTCTTTAATTTTGTTGGTAATAGGTTAGGTTTGTTTAGTTGAAGTTAACCTTCAATAATATATTATGAGGAATGATCAAATATAACGTTGAAGTTGGATTCAGGTGGAATATCAAATGCATAGATGAACTCCTGAATACATGAAACCAAGCTACAAGGCACTATTAGATGTTTATGAAGAAATGGAACAATTGGTGGCTGAGCATGGGAGACAATATCGTGGTCGAATATGCTAAAAAGCTGTATGTACATCGACAAACATTTATTTTGTACAAAAGAGGCAAGATCTTAGCTAAATTCTAGATTTGAATAGACAACTAACTTGAATAACAATATATAATCATTTAAATATTATTATTGAATTTGAATTGATATTAGAGATAATTGTTTGATTTTGTTGCCTCGTATGATACGGCTTGCTCAATCTTATCTTGTGGAGGCCAGATGGACTCTTCAAAACTACAAACCTTCATTCGAGGAGTTTAAGGCTAACGCATTGCCAACTTGTGGTTATGCCATGCTTGCTATTACATCTTTCGTCGGCATGGGAGATATCGTAACGCCAGAGACCTTTAAATGGGCAGCCAGTGACCCTAAGATCATTCAAGCTTCCACAATCATTTGTAGGTTTATGGATGACGTTGCGGAACACAAGGTATAATAATATATTTAGAGAACCATAAGAAACCGAACTCTTAACTAAATAATTGAATGTCTTTGTAACAATATCAAACAATGGTTTTTATCATGATCTAAAACAATTAAAGTCTAATGTTTATATATAAAATGTTTAGTCTCAAATTGAAGATTAAGAAAAGAAATCTAGTTTCATTTTAGGGTTTTTAGTGAGGAAGTATTGTCAATAAAGGTATTTTATCATCACAAACAAAGATAGTTTAATTAACTGATAGATTTGAGGGTATATAATGATAGAATAATTTTGATTTTATTACGGTTGCAGTTCAAGCATAGGAGAGAAGACGATTGCTCAGCAATAGAGTGTTACATGGAAGAATATGGCGTAACCGCACAAGAGGCATACGATGTATTCAACAAGCATGTTGAGAGTGCCTGGAAGGATGTGAATCAAGAGTTTCTAAAACCAACAGAAATGCCAACAGAAGTTTTAAATCGTAGCCTAAACCTTGCAAGGGTGATGGATGTACTTTACAGGGAAGGAGATGGCTATACATATGTTGGAAAAGCGGCTAAGGGTGGAATCACTTCATTGCTTATTGAACCAATTGCACTTTGAAATTTATATTAAAATTTCCTCTTCAAGCATCTTCCTTAAGAAATAGTTATTAAGTTCTAATTAATAATGTTGTATAATATTCATATATATTACAAAAGAAAGTCCAAATCGATTGTCTTTGTACTCATTACCTTATATTAATTCAATAAAGTTCTTTTCAAGCTTTTCATTATGAAAGATCTTTTTTATATTTTAATTATTTTTATATTCTTTTTTCAATGAATTTCGTAACTATACAGTGAGAATTCGTCACTAAATTCAAATGACTTTTCAACACTCTAAGTCTAGAGTCAATATTTTATTGCTTTTTTTATATGGCTGAAAATATGATTAATGTGCCTTTTTTTTTCTTCCTTAAATTATGTCATTATGTTAATTAACTCTTTTTTCATACTAGTTCAATATAGTATATATTAGAATAAATTTTAAAAAATCAAAAACCAATTTTGAGTAATTAATTTTTTTTTGAATAATCTAATTATAGGTTCTGGTATATCTGTTCTTTTTAACACAATGCCTAAAATTATCCATAACTCCTCTCTAACTCATAAATAAGAGGATAATGCACTTCAGTAGACTCAAACCCACGCCCTCCTCGCATTAACAATAATATCCATGTCAATCGAACTAAAACTTAATCGACATAGCTAATTTTTTTAATATACAATAAAAATAAAAATAAACTTTGATCTTACTCATCCAAACTCAAATATGATTATCTTGATTTGATCATAAGGAGGAAAAAATTAAATTAACCCAAAATAACTTTAATGGAAAACACCCAAACTTTAAAACTCTAGCAAGTATTTGATTGAAGATTGTTAATTAGCTTTTTAAAAAATTGTTTTACGTTCATTACTTTATTTTTATTAAGCTAAAAAGTAATTAATGGTGTATATTTTAATGTGATCCACCACCATATGTTTAAATTTATTAGTATTCATCTTCAAGATTTGGTTATGTTATTTAATTTCGTTTATCTTATAGTCTTGTTTTCTTTTCCCAAGGAATATTCAATAAATGTTGCCAATGTATATCTCAAAATAATGACTATGATTTGAAATAAAATAATGTTAGATGCATGTAGCTTTGTCTTTGTTTCTCTATTCGTTTTTTTCTTAATTATAATTATATCTACCGTTTGAGTATTTAACCATTACTAGGGGACTGAAGGTAGAAAAATTTTATTCATTAAAGTTTATGTAAGAACTAAATAAAATTTGATTAAAATTGTAAAGTGAAATGTTTAAAATCATAATATTTTATGTTTAAATATTACAATATATATAAATTTATACATTCTCAAAAAGATAAAATCACCCTCGTAATATTATAATACTATTGACAAATTTTTAAAACAATACGGAGTCGCCACTAATTTTTTTCAGATTAATTGACTGCATAAAAATTATTATTATAATAAAATTTTAAAATCAATTAAAAAGCATTAAAACAAATTTTGATTGGCGAAAATAAATCTGAGTTTAAGAGCACGATTATCCGTTGGAAAGATGTTAACACCCTCATGACACCCATTATTAAAGGGGTACCAAATAATCATGAGTATTTGTAAATTGGATTAAAATAAATTTAATTCTAATATTTAAAAACAATTGCTCATAACAAAAATAATTTATATATATATATATAATGAATTTTTACTATATCCAAAATAGTTGGTACCTCTTGATATAAAAAGTAAGAATACAAGTTATTATAAAGGTATAATAATAAATTAAGCTCTCAATGTTTATATTTTTTATCAGTTTAGCCCTTACTCTTTATTTCCAATTAAATTTTATCATTAACCTTTTAAAAAGAGTTAAATAGCTTTTCTTTACTAGAAATGTTGATTAAAACATTAAGTTTTTAACGATGTTGGCATGGCAATCTATGTGTACTTCACACAACAATTAATTTAAAAATATTAAAAATTTAAATTTCAAAAAATGTTCATTCGAAGTAAGAGTTCATCGTATGCAAACGAGAGAGGGTTAGAATACAAAGTAGATCCTCTCTCTATATATGCTCCCTTCTTGGTTCTTCTTCTACCTCTCTAGTAAGCTTCCTGTCTTTCTCCTTTGAATGCTTCACTGTTCTCTTCACCTCTCTCTTTTTTTTTATTACCTTTTTCTTTCTCTTCCTTTGCAAAATGAAGCAGGTCGTCATATGCCACCCTTAAATGTTAATAACATTGACAAATACCATAAAAACCAAAAAATAAAAATAAAATAAATCAAAATGTATAGTCAAAATCAAAGTTAAGGTCAAAAATTAAAATCAACCGCCGAAACTTGGAGCAATATTCAACTTGGATTTTTCAAAAATTATACTTGAAATCTGATTACCTGCGATAGTGACTTTAAAATCGAGTTTATCCCGAATAAAAAAGAGTAACAATACTATAAATAATGATTTCTTAATTATTTTTTCATTAAATTTATATTCGATTGATTCATAATACCAATTTAAAATTTTAATCTAAAGTAAATATATCCATCAATAAATGTCTTAATAATACTATTATAATTTTAGTAATTAAAATTAAATTTTCGATAGTGATCCATTTATATAGGTATAAAACTAAAGTAATTTTACCGTTTTTTATATATATTTATATGATTAATATTTTAACTATTTAATCGTTAAAATTATTATTCTATTTATATATTCTAGCTATTTGTTTTAGGTAAAAAATTCAACCATTTAATAGCTATTAATATATATATATATATATATATATATTGTATTTTAGATCGATGTAATGGAGATATCATATTAGTTTAAAATTTTATATGTATGACAAGTATAATTATGATAAAATCATTATATTTTTTTTTAGTTTTAATTGTTACAATATTAATTTTAAAATAAGATACGAAAGGATAAATTGGTATAAATAAATCTCTCCCCTTGATAATTTATAGTTGTGTCCCAAATTTCCATATATATATATATATACGCTAACGTGACCACTAGATAGACTATTTTGGACATTAAATGACGTACCAAAAAAAGAAAGAAAAAAAAACAATTCAAAAACGACACCCTCTCCATTGATATTTTCATTTTAAGGTTGTATTCTTTTGACTTGAAAAGATAATTAAAACTAAAAAAATACAATGATTTTATCACGTTATTGATAAATAAAATATTTTAGGAAAATATGAAATATTTTACTTTTTGAATTTCATATGAATAATAAATGTGCATATATATGAACTCTTCAAGGATAATTTAATTATTATTTAATAACAAGATTTTATAATTAATGTATTGTTTTAACTAAAATGACGTTTGGTACGATGGAAAGTTATCATTTTTTATGACATTTAATTGGTTAGAATGTGATTTAAATTTAATTTCCTTAGAATGTAACATTCTTTTTGGAGATACTTTCCACCAGTAATGGAAAGTGATTCCCTTGATAATTGGTAGGAAAATTATTTTCCCATATAGATTGAAAGTAAAAAGAATTTATTAAAGCAAAATTTGAGTTTTTTTTTTCTATTTGTGTTTACGATTAAAATTTAAATTGAATGTATTTTTTATGATAAATATTTTTAAATTATAGTTTTTTCACTAATATGAAATCTTAGTATTAAGAAAAGTGCTCAAACGAAAATCATTTTCAAGTTTAAAAGAAATATTTAATTTCTTAATGAACAAATACTTGCTAGCTTTTTTTATACAACAATATTGATCCATATCTTCTACATCTTTGGAGAAAAAAGAGAAGTGTGAGAAGCAGAAATAAGGCGGTGAGCATAATGGTAAAATCAAGGAAGAAAAAAGGACAATGTCATGTGCTTACTATCTCTAGTGCTTGAAACCATTTTGAGCTATTTTTTTCCTTTGAAACCAAACCTTCCTAAACCTTAGAATGTTATAAGCCTAGAAGACCTATGTGACGTAAGCATTTCCTTTACATGATCTTATTGACTTGTTTATAGTTAGCTTATTGAAAGCTTTGGATTCGCATGTTGTGTCTCATATGTATCTATATAAGTTATATTAGTGGATAACATAATTGGGCATTTATTCATTTGAATTGCCTCGAGGTTTGTTAGTTTTTTAACTTAGTGAACTGGGTAGATTTGCTTTAGGAGTACTTAAGTTAGCTAAATATCAATCTTAAATTGCATGTGAGATAGGTCTTGTATAAATTCAATATTCAATTGTCATGCTTCTTATTGTTCAACGTATTCCAAGGGTCATTTTATGTATGTTTTGAGTGTTTGCTTGAGGACAAGCAACAACTTAAGTGTGAGGGAGTTTGATCTATCATATTTATGTGTCAAATTAAGCTCTTTATTCTCGAGTATTTTATATAATCTTTTATTATTTTTCCACAATTATTAGATTTATGCTTAATCTTAGTTTTTATTGCATTTTTATGCTTTTGGAATAAAATGGCAAGTTTATGACATTAAGAACTTAATCTTTGAGTTAAGCTTAGTTCAGTTACTTGGTTGATGTGAAAATGAGAAGAAAAGCCTAAACTAGAGCAAAGGTTGCGACACCAATGCTTCCAACATCAACCAAGGAGTGAGATTTCAATAAATTGCACATTTGTGGAGATTATTTCCATTATTGCGACACCAAGGAGTTGATGTCGCAACACTAACCTTGGTGGTTTTAACACTAAGCTAGCAATGTTGCAACATCAATCACAAATCCCTAAAGTTGAAGAACTCTGTTGCTCGAGGACAATGTCATGACACCAAAGGCTATTGTCACAACACTAAAAGACCCAATGAGTCAAATGTGAAGACTATCGTAGGTATCATGACACCGACCCTTGAGGAGGCAAAATAGTTGAGGGTATTTTGTTGTCCAACAACCTTCAAATTAGATTTTTAAGGAGGGCATAATTATCATTGTTAAGTTAAGTTAGAAAAGACTCAGAAATACTACTTTATAAATCTTATTGTAGTAGAGTTGTAGGGTAGAACATATTTATACTTTTCATCTTTTTAGATTATATTTATTTTTCTCTTTTCTTTTCTTTTCTTTCATTTTCTTTAGAATAAATTTTAGCTATAGATTTTCTTCTTTTATCGAGAAATTTGTAAATGGAGATGATCAAGCTTGTGGGCTTCATCGTATTTTAATCTATTAATCAAAGATTTTTAAAACCCTTCTCTTTTATTTTTTTATTCCTACCATGTATTTGATAAAATGCTTGTGTAAGATTTAGGTTTTATTATGTGCTAAACTGGTTGATGGTTAGTTAATGAAAGTGGTCTTTTCTTCATCTTCCTAAGCCATTAAGATGTGATTATGCCTAAAAAAAGGTGTCAACCATTTTGTCTTTGAAAAGGAAGGGGAAGCTATCTTTTGGGAAAGCTTTATTGAGGTTGGTGGAATCCATACACATCCTTCACTTGCCATTAGACTTTGACACCATAACTATAACACCTCACACCCAACTCAACCGTTGGATCCGAATGCGTAATGTCACATTACGTTATCAAAACAACTCAAACTATTTCATTTTATAATCATAAAATTTAAATCATAATTATCATACGAATCAATTTAATCATCAAACATACTCACACATATGCATTCATAGTGTTTATGATTCAATTAATCATGTTATGGGGTTATACAAGGTTAAATTTAGAGTTAGGACTCGAATCCAAACTCAAGTATCAAATTTCAATGCTATGTCTCGTGATAGAGGGCTTCTTATCTCGAGATAGTCCTCATTTTATTTTAGGTATTTTTTCTTCGATGCCAACATGTCTCGAGACATTGGAGGTAGTGTCTTAAGGCAAGGTTCTTTATGTATTGAGACCAACCTCCCCTATTTCCTTAATTTAGCTTCGATGTTTGAATGTCTAGGGACAAAGGGTTCTTGTCTCGAGACTTGAAACATGGCAAATCTAATTTAGCTTCAAAGTTCACTTGTCTCAAGACAATGACCACTTGTCTCGAGGCTTGAATAGGATTGTCTCGAGACTAGCTTGCCAAGTCTTGAGATACTAAACATATAAGTCGAATTATAAGGTAAATTTTGTTCTTATGGTCTCGAGATATGTTCCTGCTATCTTGAGACTCAATGGTAAAATAGCTCTAAATAAACATTTTCATTTGTCCAAACCATACCAAATGGTACATTAAATATACCAAAATTTTACATCAAATTAAGACCATTAATTAAACACTTATAAACAAAACCAAATATCATCAAATCATAACCATCATTGTAACATCATTTAACCAACTAATTCACATAATCAAACTTATATAAACTAGCATAATTATCTACTAATTAAATATTAAAATTCATCTTATAAAACCTTATAGGCCAAATGCGAAACATGCCCAAAACAACCTAGGTACATACCATTTCAACTCAAACACACACACACAAACATAAAAGAGGTAATAAGACATGTTCTGAGTTGAGTTTTTGAGTTGGATGCTTGACCACTATAATCTACATCTACTCACGCTCAACTTGCACACAGTAAAACAAACATAACCATACGTTGAGTATCAAATACTCAATGGTGCTAATAAAATTCAAATTCAAATATATATTACATTAAGAATAAACTAAAGTAAGTATATATAACAAGTATTAATTATTAAATGAATACTACTTTAACTTATCATATTGTTTTCCAACTTTCATATTCATTTCACATTTCAATATAAATTCCAATGCTTATTCATTTTGTCCCCTATTATTCAACGATAGATATTAGAATTGTAACACCCCAAACCCGGCCTAGACGTTATGGCCGAATCTGACGATGTCACATGAGAGTGTTTTAATTAACCCAGTGATCGATTCAAAACCATCCCAATTGTTATCTTTACTTAGTCGAAAAATGAATAATAGTCGAATTGTTTTGAAAATGTTTCTTTATCGCGGAAGCTTTGAAACCCATTAGTTGGTTATTATTTTAAGAACCCATTTTTAAATACGATAATTCTTAATTTATTTCAGAAAAACCATAATGTTGATGTTATAATTCATAATCCATATTCACAGCTTCAAAATCCAAATTAAAATCCAAAAATCCTCATTAAAACCCCAAACAATAATGAATAAACCAAAGTAAAAGTCATAACTAAAATGTATGCGACGTGGTCACCGTCCGAGTCCTCCATCGCACCGATCCGCCTATTGCTAGAGATTACCCGAATGTATAAATAAATAAAGGGGTGAGTTTTCACAACTCAAGTGTGTACATCCCCACAAGATAGCATGCATAATAGACCAGTGACAATGAATAAGCCCACCAAATTTCTACACACCAACTCGTCCAACCCAACACACCATGTGGGGATAAAATCGACCCACCCATCCCTGCACACCATGTATGGGGATAAAATCGACCCATCCATCCCTACACACCATAATGTACTACATTACAGCACATATCATAAGTATGCAGCTTAGTTACCAGATAACGGGCTTATGAAGCCCTTCAGATACTCCCTTCACTTCATCAAACCTACCTTGATGCAATGCATCATACAAGTATGGCATGCTATAATGCAGACAAACAGATCATACATTTATTTTCAGAACTGATCAGATAATCATGCTAGGTATAACATGCTAATACATACATCACAAAATTAAGAGTCTAGATAAGGCTTACCGACCCTACTAAAGGTCACAGTCAACTTGGGCAACCCGTGCAACCTTTTAGAACATTTCAGATTAAAGGGGATCACACGGCCCGACCCAAATTCCCACACGCCCGTGTGGCCCACACTGCCCATTTGCCTGAACCCGTGCCTCGCACACAGCCTACAACCCATCACACGCCCGTGTCCGTTGTGCCCATGTGGCACGCGCATGGCCTAGCCCATTGATCACACGGTCGTGTATCGCCACACGGCCTCCACACGGGCAGTCCATACACCTGTGTGGTGTTGACAATTTCAGTTTTGGCTTCGCCAAAACTATTTTCTGTGCAATCGAAGTACACATCTGGTTCGATTTCAACACGTAATCACTCCCAAGCACTCTAGAACCATCAGACTTTGAATCGATTCACAACAAAACGGTACGAAGAGAGCCCTAATACTCGTTACGTACCGCTGTCAAAATGTCAATATAACCCCAGTTAGCATTCTCGAAAATCCATCTTACAAAATACAACAACTTCGCTTACCAATATTGCACAACGAAATGCCAACAAAGAAGAATGATATGAATTCAATGGAAAGTAAGTAAAAGAAAATTCGACAAAGGGGAAGACAAGGGAGATTTCGGCAGAAAGCAAAAAGGAAAAAAGGGAAAACGGAGAGGAGATGAACAGTTTTTTTTGCAGAGAAAATTTAGGAAAACTGATCACCCAAATCCCTCTTGCCCACTCTATCTCAACCACCCACTACTCAGATTTCTAGTGAAACTCAAACACTTAGTCGAAACTAGCAATAAAAATAATTCCTTTGCTATCACGGTGATTTGAACTTTAGACCTCCAGGCACTTAACACTTCACTTAACCACTAGACCAGCAGGCCCATTCTGATATAGTCTTATTAACATTTAAACTTAAGCCCACTGAACAAGAGTAAGGCTTTAATCATCAAAAACCCAAATTTTTCCCAAGCTAAGGCTTTAACTTAGGACTTTTCGGACACTCCCAGAACATATAACCACTGAAGCAGATGCAGATTTGTGTCATATTCAAGCAGAGTCAAAAACATAAATTTTGGGGCGTTACAAGAATGGATAGTTGAATCTATATATATCAAGTAAGTCCACTACCCTTTGGAAACTAGGACTATTTTATTCTGTCATCCCGGGTTGCTCAACAACGATGATTTTCAGTATTTGTCCCACTATTTATTCAACCATTCCGGATTTCTTGAAAACAATGGCTACTAAATCACTATATCGATAACCCTATGGCATGCCAAATATACCCGAACTACATCTAACATCATTTAATAGGGCATTAACATCATATTCACTGCTCTAACATATATCATTATAATATCAATGTCCAAATATTCATAATCACATCCAAAGTAATTTCAAACATTTATCACATAATTCAAATATCACGAATTAAATCCATTATTCAAAGTTGATAGGGGAAAGATACCATTAAGTCATATTGATTATAATGACTAATTAATCTACGAAAGCAAATTGGAATTGAATTAAAAAAGCACAAATCGCTATAGTTATTTGATGTTCACTTTTTCTTTCCCTTTCACTTTGGACATTCCGACATTGTCTTTCATTACGATCGATAATACAATATAATCATACATATCCTATTTAACAAAATTTTATCAACTTAACAAGAATATATATTATTTTTATTAATTTTAAAAGATGATTTATTTATTATATATTTATATATAATGTTGAGTATGCCTCATATTTTAGTCCAATTTGAGAGATAATCTCTCAGTTAAACTCTGATTGGTTTAGATTATTTTATTATTATTTGACCTACGAATTTAGCCTATAAATAGACTCTTTTACAACCTTAGAAAATACACCCATTAAAGATTAGAACTCATAACACTTTTGGAGAATTTTGTGTTTACGTTTTAAGGGTTCTTTGTTTTCAGGTTTCGAGGTTTAGTTTTTTATCTCCATCTTTTGTACTCTTCATTCTTCTATCATTATAGTAAAATTATCTTTTCCCGTGGTTTTTTATCCTCTTTGGAGGTGTCTTTTCACGTTAAATTTGTGTGTTCAATTTCTCAATTTCTTCCGCTATTTTCACTTGTTCGTTGCTTAATCGAATAGATTCCCAACAAGTGGTATTAGAGTTAGTTTAGTTTCCGTAGATCAGCCCATTCAGAAATGATAGGAATAATTAGTTTAGTTTCTATAGATCAGCCCATTCAGAAATGATAGGAATAAGGTTTGACATTGAAAAGTTCAATGGTATCACAAATTTCAATTTGTGGAAAGTTCAGATGATAACAATTCTAGTTTAGACCGACTTGAAAAAGGTTGTTACTGGGAAAAAGCCTGAGAATTTAGATCAGACAGAAAGGGAAGAGCTTGATGAAAAGGCACTATCTACAATCTAGTCGTGTCTCACGAATAAGGTATTGCAAGAGGTATTAATAGAGAAAACCTCATCTGCCTTGTGGAAAAGGTTAGAAACTCTTTGCGAGACTAAGTGTATGGATAATCGTTTAGTGTTGAAACGTCTTTTTATGTTTCGCATGAACGAAGGTGAGCTTTTTAGAGATCACATTAGTCAATTTATTACTCTTTTAAATGACTTAAAGAATGTTGAGGTTAAGATTGACGATGAAGATCAAGCTATGCTATTATTATGCTCTTTACCCTCTTCATACAAGTCTTTCAAGGAAACCCTGATCATAGCAAAGACAAACTCTCGTTTGAGGATATGAAGGGTCATTTGTTGAGTAAAGGCAAACTTGACAATTATTCTGGTTCAAATAGCAAGGCAGATAGACAAGCTTCCGTTTTGGTAACATCAAAGAAGCGAGACAAAATGTGTTGTTATTGTAAGAAGTTAGGTCACGTCAAAGTAGATTGTTATAAACTACGAAATAAAAGGCTGCTGGGAGTAATGAGGAAGATGTAGATGGTACGAATTTAGCCGACGAAAGCACTGATGATTTCTTGTTAGTGTCAACGAGCAAAAGCTTCGAGCTTACATCTGAGTGGATCCTAGATTCAAGATGCTCTATCCACATGTTTCCAAACAAAAAATGGTTCTCCACATATAGTTCGCTTGAAGGTGGAGTTGTGCGCATGGGAAACGGTTTATCCAGTAAGGTAATCGATATTGGTACTATTAAAATTAGGATGCACGATGGGACGATTAAGACACTCTTAGATGTCTGGTATGTACCTGATTTACCAAAAAATCTCATCCCCTTGAGTATTTTAGAATCGAAAGGTTGGAGAATCAACATCGAGTCGAGTAACATTAAGGTGTCTTGTGGAGCTCTCATTTTGCTAAAAGGTAAAAGAACTAACAATCCTTATATTCTGGAAGATTCTATAGTGATCGGTGAAATTGGACGTCCCTCATCCGTTACGAAGTCGAAGTTAACTTGTTTGGAGCAAAGGCAACTTGGTCATAGGAGGGAAAAGTGTATGATCATTTCGTTGAAGAGAGGTTCTCTTTTGAATGAAGGTTTTGAAAAGTTAGGGCACTGTGTTCGTGAAAATCAGACTCGAGTTAGTTTTAATTTGGCAGTGCATAAGTCGAAGGCTAGAAGTCTTCTAGCTTTTAAGCATAGATTTGACTTAGTTAATTCCTTGCATAGTTCAAGATAGGCCCATGGTAGGCTTTGGCAAAGATGGCGTTGTGAAAATACGAGTCAAGGTGGATATTTGCTGAGTATGCCTCATATTTTAGTCAAATTTGATAGATAATCTCTCAGTTAAACTTTATTTATTTGTTTCAGTCAAACTCTAATTAGTTTAAATTATTTTGTTATTATTTGACCTATGAATTTAGCCTATAAATAGACTCTTTTATAACCTTAAAAAATACACCCATTAAAGATTAGAACTCATAACACTTTTGGAGAATTTTGTGTTTACATTTTGAGGGTTCTTTGTTTTCGTGTTTTAGGGTTTAGTTTTTTATCTCCATCTTTTGTACTCTTCGTTCTTTTGTCATTATAGTTAAATTATCTTTACTTGTGATTTTTTATCCTCTTTGGAGGGGTTTTTCCACATTAAATTTGGGTATTCAATTTCTCAATTTCTTCCACTATTTTTACTTTTTTGTTGCTTAATTGGGGCGATTCTCAACATATGATATTTTATACTTAAGATTTTAAGATCATATCATAATAGTATAATAAAAGAACATATGATAGTGGTAGTATTTGAACTTGTGGGATTAAAGTATTTTACTTTTAATTTATCAAATATAACCTCTTGTATATGATCTTAACCCATGTCACCATTCATTGTTGAAGAAAGAAATGTCACTATTCACAGTTTAACATTTTTATGTAAAAATAGTAGTAAGAGTTTTTGCGATTTCAATTTTCTTTTTTAAATTACAAGAGAAGGGTAAAGTCTTAATAGTAAGACAATTAGTGTAACTCAAACCCAAATTATACTTGAAACGGTAAACATCTTAACCATTAGGCCAACACACAAGGTTCTTTGAAATTTTAGTCTATGTTATCCTTTCTTTTTGTAACTTTCATAGTTTCTAAATTGATCCCTTTAAAAATAATTCTTAAATCCTAAAGAGAGTTGGTCAAAGAAGTAACAAATTTATTTATTTTAAAATGCTAACAAGTAAACAAATACATTTGATTACTAAGGATTAAAAGAAACATGATAATTTTTTTAATTAAGTAAAATTTCAAAATATTATACAAAAAAAGTTAGTATTTCAAATACTATAGAGTCTTATTATTCTTGTTTTCCATTGATATGTCCTAAGAAATTAGTATCAGTAATGAAAATATTGGCCATAAAGACTGCTGGTGGACTGAGGACTTAAAATTCAATCAAGAGCATGTCAAAGGAAAAGAAAAGAGTAAATATCACTCATGCCTTCAAACATTTGGCATCAATTATTTTGATATTTACATTTCGAAGAAAAACTAAATTGTATTCACTAATTACATTGAGAATCTATGTTGAATGGTAAAAAAAAAAAATATGAAATTTGATTAAAAAAACCAATTTTTGATATTGAGTTTTTTTATTAAAATTATTTTTCTATAAGTGATCAGATTAGAAGTTTAAACTTAATAACCTTTTATATATATTGTCGTAACCATTTTTTGGTGAAACGGTAGTCAACTTGGTGTTTGAAAATGCAAACGAAAAACTAGAGTCGCCACCAATCTTTTTTGATGAGGTGTGATCGGATCACCTTAAATTAATCATTTTTAGTAAAAGTTAAGATTTACTAAAACGATAATTTTTGGTCTACGGAAATCAGAAAACGGGCTCGGGAGTCGGTTACGCACGAGGAAGGATTAGCACCCTCGATACGCCCAAAATTGGTACCTAGTTGATTAATTAGTGTTTTAGTGTCAAAAATTTGAAATCCTGAAAGAATTTAAAATACGATCCCTCTTTGTACTAATTCTAATTTAAAAATGATTAAAACAGATGTTAATGACTCTCTCATCTCGAACTAATAAAGTGTCACGCCTAGTAAGTTAGGACACGGCATCTCGAATCTTCGAGAGTAAGCGTTTATTTCAAAACTCGTATTGCGATTTAAAAGAATATTCCGTTATTTAGGTTAAACGAGAAAAATCGAAACCCAGTAAGTTAGGGCACGATTTTCTCGAATTTCTAAATACGAAATATTGCTTTTATGAAAGAATTAATATTGGATTGGATAAAACCTAAATTCGTAATGAAACGAGATAATAAAGAATGCATAACAAATAAAAATTGATAGTCATAACAAAATAAACGTAAACACGAATGTGAATGATAACGATAAAAACAAAGGTAAAATATATGCAGCAAACGAATAATAAGAAAAGGAAATAATAAATGAGCTAAAAATATTCGAAATTAAAAAAAAAGAACAGTAGTAAATGAATAAACATTATGCAAAACTATTTTAAGAAACGATAGTAATAATAATATTAATGGTAATAATGTAAGGAATAAAATCTTTTAAGTTTGAAATGATGTAAAAGATATATGAATGAATAATATGCAATAAATAAAAATAAAAATGAGATAATTTAAAGAGTAATAGGTAAAGATAATATAATAATATAATAGTAATAATAACAATATAATAATAATAGTATTGATAGTAATAAAAATAATATATTAAATAATAGTAATAAAAATAGTGCTAATAGTCATAATAGTGATAATAATAATAGCATGATAAATATAAGAATAGTAAAATAATGATGTTAATACCATAACATAAATATAAATATAATACCTAAAATATAGTAATAATGAAAATATAAATACAAAAGAAATATAGATAGATGAATGATAGGAAAATAAACATAGATAGAAAATAATAATAGTCATAATAAAATGGTAATAGTAACTATAAAAATGATAATAGTAATAAAATAAGAAAAATGTTGATAATAAAAAACCTAAAGTTTAAAAACTATATAAAAGGATATAAATAAATAAAATAATAACAAGAGCAAAAATAAAATACGATTATAGAAAAATAATGAAAATAATATAATAAATGGAAATATAACAACAATAGGAATAGATAAAAAAAGATTAGATAAATAATAGTAGTTTTAGAATAAGAAAATAAATATAAATAGGAATATAGTAATAATATATCAAATTAGTCTAATAATAATAACCAGTAAAATAAAAAAGAAAATAATAGTGGCAATAATAATATTAAATTGGTTGATACAATAATAACAATACCACATAAGTAAAAAGAAAATATAATAATAATAGTAATAATAATAATAACAACAATAATAATAATAATAATAATAATAATAATGTGAATAGATACAAAAAGAAAATATATGATGTAATAATAATAATATAGAACTAATTTGTCTAATAATATGATAATAATAATGATAAAACTGATTAAAAGGCTGAAACTAAATGAATAAAAGATTTAATTGAAATTAAAATGAATTAAAAGGTATAGATTGCAAGTAATAAAAGGAAATAGGCTGATAAGGACCATAATATCATGCTCTGAAAATAATGGGGACTAATCGGGTAAATATCCCTGGTCCCTATGTGCGCAATTGTTGCGATGGACCGAAATGAAACACAATTAAAAAACACGGGGTAAATTTAAGAAGACAAAAAGGCTAGATTAAAGCAACTCAAAATGCGGAGGGATCAAAAGGACAAATAACCCTTTTTAAACAAAAACGCGCGGATCCTTAGTGGAGCGGGTCAGATCGGGTCGGGTCGCCTCAAAACGACGTCATTTTAGGTGTGTTTTGCAGCTAAATGAAACGGCGTCGTTTTGGTAGTGTTATAAAAGGCCAAATTTTTGCAAAAAATTTCATTTTCCTTCTCTTTTCTTCAAAAAAACCTGAGAGCACCCTTTGGCCCTCTCTCTTTCCCTCCGTCCGGCCACGACCGCCCTCCTCGCACGCACGCCGCTGTCCATCATATCAATGCGCCACCACCGTCGCGCGTGGCCTAATTCCAAAAAGGGTATTTTTATTTTTTTCTAGTTTTTATGTAAATATATATATATATATATAGATCACAGTAGCGACGTAAAAATTTTAGTTTCGGTCACTAAATTGTATGATTTATTAGAAAATTGAAAATTGAAATTTGGTTTTAAAATAAACCGAGTCGCCACCGATCTTTTTCTAGGTGTGATCGGACACCTATTAGATCTTTCTTTAAAAAAACAAATAAAAGGCTAGGTTTACATTGAAATCCAGAGAAAAATTAGGTTCTGGAGTCTCACACGCATGCGAGGAAGGTATTAGCACCCTCGCGACGCCCAAAATTGGTATCTTATAAACACGTGATGTCTTAATTTTCAAAAATACGAGTTCAATATAAAATTTAGTCGTGATCCGATTAAAGGAAGGAATTTTCAATTCTTTCTGATTTTTTTCTCGAGAAGGATATACCGATTTGACACGAGCCTAAAAATTCCACCCAACATAGCGATGGAACTTACGGCCTAATGTTACATCGATACATTGCCTCACTTATTTCAAAAACACAAGAATAAGATTTTCAAATAATGCTAAGCAAATTTGATGTGAGATAAAGATAAGTAAAGGAACTAGAAACACATTGTAACGACTAACGAGCATGACAATAATATAAGAAAACAATAATAACACATGCAAGATTAAATGAAACAATAGTATAAAATACGGGAAAATAATAACTATAATGTATATATAAAATGATATTAAAAGTGTGTACATAATGTATGTGAGAAAAATATATATATATATAATATATATATATATACATATATAATAATATACATGAAATAGTAAAAATACATAAGTAATAATATAAAAGATATATACATACAAAAAAAAAAAAAGTATGAATAGTAAAGAAGTATACAATAAATAACATTAAAATATATATATATTATGATATATAAATATATACATATATTAGAAATAATAATATGAAAAAAAGAAAACCATTAGTACATTACATAAGTACATACGTGCATATATATGTATAAATAATAAATATTAGAAATATAGTATAATATTAAAAGTATACATATAAAAATATAATTAATAATTTTAAATTATCTATAATAATATATAAAATATAATATTAAAAACTTATATACTTAACATATATGAAAAATATATATAATAATATTAACATTTATATAATATATGTACCAGAAATAAATAACGACTAGAAGTAATAATAATAATGTTAGAAATAATAATTAAGTATATGAAAAAAATACAATAGTAATATTAAAATAAAATAATTAAAATAGTACTATATATGTAAAAATATATATACATACATATATAGTATGCATACATTAATATTAACAATAATAAACCTAAAATAATAATCATTAGTAGTAATAATAATACTTTTAAAATAATTAATAAAAGTAATAGTAATGAAAATAATCCTAACAATAATAATAAAGATAATAATAGAACTAAAATGATAGTAATAATATTGATAATAAAATAAAAATAAAAATAAACAAAAAAAGGACTAAATCGAACTAAAAATAGCATTTCGGGCAAATTTAAAAGAAATAAAGGAAGGGACCTAATCGTAACACGCGTGCAAGTAGTGGGGACCAAAACAGCAAATACTCCTTCCAATCAAAACGCAAAGACATGATTGGTGACTAAATTGAAAACCGCGACAAATTTCGGGGCCAAATTAAAAAGAAATAATGACTTAATTGCAAAGTAAATAAAAAGCGGAAGGGCTAAAAGCGCAATTAGCCCTTCCTTTTAAAAAAACACGCGGATCCTAGGCGGGTCGGGTCGGGTCGAACCGGTCCAAGTCAAAACGACGTCGCTTTGAGGCTTATATAGCCCCCAAAACGACGCCGCTTTGGTGGACTATAAATAGGCCTAAAATTAGAAAAAAATTCATTTGTGAAGTGGGAAAGAAAAAAAAAGAGAGAGGGAAGAGAGAAGGAGAGAGAAGGGAGGGGGAGAGGATTTCGCCGGGTGGGCCACCGGTCCGATCGCCGACCATCGCCACGCACGCCGCCATCAAGCATGCACACCATCACCGTACACCTGTGGGCCTAAAATCGAAAAAGGTATATTTTTTTTTTTTACGTTTTAAAATATTATTATTTTTTATATTTGTATTTTTATGTATTTATATAGATGTATGTGAAAGAAGAGTTTGAAAACGAAGTAGAAAATAAATAAATAAAAATCACCTTTAGATTTTTCCGATCCCTGATTTTGAATGCCCAATTGTTATCCTTGTGTTTCCTTTGATTTGTTCTTTTGGTATATTGAAATATAACACTCTATCTTGATACAAAATTTTTTTTTTTTCCAACCCCTCATCTCGTTGTTTTGATGGCTTTTTATAGCCTATACTTTTACATACTTTATTATTATTTGCTATCCTTGCTTCTGTTTTTGCTTGTTTGTTGTTTTGCAGGGCATGGGTGGTAGAGGTGATGGGCGCAGAGAGCAGGTGGCCGGTGTCAGGAGGCAAGTGGGGATAGGTTCGGCGCAAGTGGGAATAGGGGTTAGGGTTGTTGGGTGTTTTTCTGATTTGGGTCTTGGGTTTTTTTTTATTATTTAGTGGGCTTTAGGGTAATTGGGTCTGGTGGGTTTTGAGTGTATTTAGGTAGTTGGGCTTGGTAATTTGGATTGTAAATGGGTTTGAGTTTTGTGGACCAAAAAATTGGCCTGTACAGCTGCCCCTCTTTGCTCATTGTCGTGCAACGGTAATGGAGCAAAGACATAATAAAAGGCCAATTTTGCCCAGTCTTGCTGAGTCTTGACTTCATTGGTGCTCTTCTTGTTCAGATAGTCTTCTTTCTAGTCTACCGTATCTTGTGGCTTCGGTTCACTGCACTGCATCTTCTGATATACGCTTTGTAGCTTCAATCTACTCCGATGTGACTTCAAAGATATGAAATTTGTGGCTTCGATCTACTCTGATGCAGCTTCATAAAGGTCAAGTCCACGACTTCTTTCTGCTCTTCTATTGTTTCAGTGAGACAAGGTTCGTGGTCTTCTCTTTTGCCACTTCAATAAGGCACGATTTGACATCCTCGATCAGCTCCACTGCAACGTCAGGGAACAAGACTTGCAACTTTGACCTGCTTTACTGCAACTTCAGGGAGACCAAATCTGATGTCTTCAATCAGCTTCGATCTTTTAATCTTTGCTTGGCATGTGATCCTGAGTTCAACTCATTTCTCGCAATATGAATTGACTCTTTAAAAATGTACATTAAAAACAAAATTGAAAATACCTCAAAGATATGAACCGAGGCTCAACTCATTTCTCGCAATGTGGGTTGGTTTTTGATTCATAGAAATTAAAAGCAGAAATTAAAAGGCTCAACTCACCTCTCGCAATATGAGTTGATAATTGAAAAACAGAAATTAAAAAGGCTCAACTCACCTCTCGCAATATGAGTTGACCTTTGAAAAACAGAAATTAAAGGCTCAACTCACCTCTCGCAATATGAGTTGACCTTTGAAAATGTAAATCAAAGGCTCAACTCACCTCTCGCAATATGAGTTGACCTTTGAAAAACATAAATTGAGGATGGAAATTTAAAATACCTCAGCTTGCCCTGAGGCTCAACTCACCTCTCGCAATATGAGTTGATAATAAAAGGGCTCAACTCACTTCTCGCAATATGAGTTGATCTTTCGAAACTTAATTTGAAAAGCAGATTTTGAAAATACCTCGACATGTGACCCGAGGCTCAACTCACCTCTCGCAATATGAGTTGATTTTTTGAAAACATGAATTTAAATTACCTCAACGTGTCTTGAGGCTCAACTCACCTCTCGCAATATGAGTTGATTTTTGAAACATCAATTGAAAACCGAATTGAAAGTACCTCAACAGTCCCTGAGGCTCAACTCATTTCTCGCAATATGAGTTGATTTTCCTTGAAATGCATGAATTAAAAACATCAAAATACCAAAACCTCGTCCCTTTGGTAGAACTCGTGTGTCTTTTCATTTGGTTCATCATGACTCTCATTCCGCATTTCTTGCTCACTGAGTACTGTGATATGCCATGCATGAGGTTATCATGATATGCACATGTTTTAAATGCCTTTATGCCTACATGATTATGCTATGCGCCTCGTGCATGTTTGTCGTGTGTCTTTTCGCCACGATTGTTGAGGATCTGCGTTCATTACTTCGCTCTTGACTTTCTCTTTAAGCCATGTACCCGCCTTCAGCTTTACAAGTAATCAACGCTTCTCGATATCACTCTTTAGCCCCCGGTTGAACTTTATTCTAGCTTTGAGGCTCTTGTGTTTGTCAAATTTTCATCCAAGTAATGTTTAACATTTTTCGCTTAGAGCATGTCATTTCACCACTTATCATGTAAATAAACACATAATGAGATGCATGAAAAGGTCGAGTAGGAACAAAAATGATATCTCGTATTCATTTATTTCAAGTGTGGCACACAAAGGAAGTTAACCAAATAGAGTAAAAATGTCAAAAGGAAAAAAAGATCACATTCAACGGATACAAATGCTCTAGATATTCAACACAAGAACTCTTCCACGCTCCTCAATCAAGAATCTTTTCGAGTCCGCTCCTCATGTAGAAGATTTTGAGCTTTCGTGAGATGCTTCAAATATCGTAGTCTCACTGCTTGTCGTGATGCGCTTTAAAACACCTTGCCTTGTAAGCGAATGTTTGCTTCATTAGAATGCCCTCTCGGTTTTCATCCTAATCTTTTGTTTAATCAAAGCGCCCTTTTCGGTTTTCGCCTGATCCTTCCTTTTTTTTTTTTTTTTTTTAAGATGCCCTTTTTCGGGTTTTCATCTTGACTTTCTTTTTCAAGCATAGTACTTCTTCAACGCATCCGAGTTCACCGGATTTGGTAGCTCCTTGCCATCCATCTCGGTAGGATCAAAGCTCCTCCCGAGAATGCCTTCTTTACGACGTATGGTCCTTCCCAATTTGGTGTCCATTTTCCTCGCAGTCTTTTTGTATTGGGAGGATCTTTCTCAAAGACGAAGTTCTCCTTCATGGAATTCTCTTGGCCGTATTTTCTTGTCATGGGCCGCAATCATCCTCTTTTTGGTACATCCGCCGTGACAAATTACTCTTTAGACGTTTTTCTTCGATGAGGTTCAACTCGATCATATCGAGCTCGAACCCATTCTCGCTTCTTCTAACTTTGATTCCATTAAGACTCGCAGAGAGGGGATCTCAACCTCGATAGGTAGCACACTTCCATTCCATAGACCAGAGAGAAAGGAGTTGCTCTGTAGATGTTCGTATGCACGCGTGCGATATGCAAACAAAGCAAATGGAAGTTTCTCGTGCCAATCTTTATACGCCTCACCATTTTCCCAATGATCCTTTTAATGTTCTTGTTAGTCGCTTCATGTACCCTGCTCATCTTTGGGCGATAGGGCGAGGAGTTATGATGCCTTATTTGGAATTGCTCACACACTTCTTTTCATCATCTTATTGTTCGATTCGTGGCATTATCTGAAATGATTCTTTCAGTAAGCCGCATCGCAAATGATTTCCCTTTTCAAAACTCCGCAAACCGCAGCTTCGTCACATTGGCAAACGAAGCGACTTCTATCCATTTTGTGAAGTAATCGATGACCACAAAAATGAATCGATGTCCATTTGATGCTTTTGGAGAAATTGGCCCTATAACATCCATGCCCCACATAGAAAAAGGCCACGGAGAAGTCATGACATGAAGGGGCGAAGGGGCTACATGAATTTTATCGCCGAGATTTGGCATTTGTGGCATTTTCTGGCAAAATTGATGCAATCACTTTCCATTGTCATCCAATAATAACCGAAGTCTCATGATCTTTCTGGCCATATTGAAACCATTGGCGTGTGTTCCGCAGATTCCCTCATGGACCTCTTCGAGTATTTTTCTGGCTTCAACATCATCCACACATCTCAAGAGCATCTGATCTTTTCCTCTCTTGTATAAGATGTCCCCATCAAGAACAAATCCTGCTGCCATTCTTCTTATTGTTCTTTTGTCGTTTTCATTCGCTTGTTCGGGATACCTTTGATTCTTGATGTATTCTAATATATCATGGAACCATGGACGTCCGTCTACTTCTTTCTCGATGCTACAACAGTGTGCAGGAACCTCGTATATGCTCATTTTGAGGGCATTATTTTTCGCTTCTTTACTTGCTTTGAACATTGAAGCCAAAGTGGCTGTGGCATCACCTAATTGGTTTTCTTCTCGTGGGAAATAATGAAAAGTTATTTCTTTGAATTCCTTGATCAATTCGCCACTAAATCATCAGATTTGATCAATTTCTGATCCTCACTTCCCACTCTCCACGGACTGGTAAACCACTAGAGCCGAGTCTCCGTATACCTCTAGGATTTTGATGTCTCGATCAATAGCCGCATCGGCCCCATGATACAGGCCTCATATTCTGCGATATTATTGGTACAAAAGAAGTTTAGCCTTGCAGTAAACGGATAGTGATTCCCCTCTGGTGATACCAGGATTGCTCCGATTCCATGCCCCAAAGCATTCGACGCACCATCAAAGCACATCTTCCATGACTTCTCTCTTGATGACTCTGGTTCTATTTCCATGATGCACATTAAGTCTTCGTCCGGGAAATCAAATCTTAAAGGCTCATATTCTTCTGTTGTTCGAGTTGCTAGAAAGTCGGCTATTGCGCTTCCTTTTATTGACTTCTGACTTACATAAGCAATGTCATATTCCGAAAGGAGGATCTGCCATCGGGCCATTCTTCCTGATAGTGCAGGTGATTCCATCATGTATTTTATCGGATCCAGCTTTGAAATCAACCATGTCGTATGGTACAACATGTATTGTCTGAGCCTCCGAGCTACCCAAACCGTAGAGCGCAACAAAATTTTTCAATGGATCGAATACTTTGCCTCATATTCAAGTGAACTTTTACCGAGGTAGTAGATCGCCTTCTCTTTCTTTCCGTCTCGTCGTGTTGCCCCAAAGACGCAACCCATTGAATTTTCGAACACCGTCAAATACAAAATCAAAGGTCTCCCGGAGTTGGCGGTATTAGCAATCGAGGACTAGACAAGTATTGCTTTATCTTATCAAAGGCCACTGGCATTCCTCATTCCAATCTCCCGGTTATGTTTTCAAGAAGCCAAAGATTGGGTCACATTGGTTGGTAAGTTGAGCGATAAATCGGGCGATGTAGTTTAATCTCCCTAAAAATCCTCTAACTTCCTTCCTTTGCGTGCGTGGGGGTGGTAACTCTTGAATGGCTCTTATTTTATCTGGATCGACCTCGATACCTCTTTCATCGACAATGAAGCCTAGCAACTTCCCCGAGGTAGCCCCGAACGTACATTTGGCCGGATTGAGCTTTAATCGAACTTTCTCACCGTCGAACAACTTCTTCAGTTTCACTATATGATCTTCTTCCCCTGATTTAGCAATCATGTCGCCGACGTAGACCTCTATTTCTTTATGCATCATGTCATGGAATAACGTCACCATGGCTCTCGATATGTTGCCCCGCATTCTTTAACCCGAATGGCATCACCTTGTAGCGAACGCTCCCACATTGTTATGAAGGTGGTTTTCTCATGTCTTCGTGGGCCATCTTGATCCGATTATACCCCGAGAATCCATCCATGAAAGAAAATAATGAATGCTTTGCCGTGTTGTCCACCAACGTATCAATATGTGGTAAGGAAAATTATCCTTTGGGTGGCTCGATTCAAGTCACGGTAGTCCACACACATTCGCATTCCTTGCCGCCTTTCTTTGGTACCGGACTATATTAGCCACCCATTCGGATATTTGGAGGCTTGTAGGAAACCAAATACAAATTGCTTCTTGACTTCCTCTTTTATTTTTAGCAAGATTTCGGGTCTCATCCGTCTTAATTTTTGGCCGGATGGGCTTGCATTCGCCTCAATGGGAGCTTATGGACTACTAAATCTTCATCTAGCCCTCGCATGTCCTCGTATGACCATGCGAAAACATCTTTGTATTCGCGAAGTAGAGCGATCAAATTATGCCTAGTGCTTTCTCGAAATAGAAGTCCCAATCTTCACTTCTTGTTTCCTTTCTTCAGTGCCTAAGTTTATTGTTTCCACAGATTCTTCATGAGGCAAAATCTGCTTATCCTCTTGTTCCACCATTCTTAACAATTCAGAGACGAGACGTAATCTTCAAAGATTTTCTTCAAATTTTCAAATTCCCTAAACAAACAAATTTCTCAAAATCGATTTCAAGACTCGTAACGGGTTTGTTCATGTCACCGATATCTGAGCACCTGAAAGTTGAATGGAAAAAGAAATTATAGAGGGGCATCCAAGTATTGGAATCAACAAAGGAATATTATGGCATGGAATGTGGCAAATGTGAATATGGGCTATGAAATGAGAAAATGATTATGAAATTAGCGATAATGCGAAAAAATCGTGACAAAATGCATCTTCATTGATATTCATTTAAATGATAAAGAGCGAATGCACGCTTTCTTATAAAAGAATTCTATTATATCAAAAGACATAATAGAAAGTTAATGTTTGGCATTACTCTGAAGACTTATAAACTACAAGAAGCTCCTCGGAAGTCCAATTGTTCAACATGAAACCAGGAGGGCAAGGGCGTATCCTCGAGACATCTTTACTTGTACCAGCCCCTTTGTCAATGACATTTATGCCGACATTCTCAAACCCCTTTCAATTATCCTCAAGATGTTTCGTGGATCGTCTTGTCCAGGTATATCATTCCCGCAGACGTAAATGTTTTTGACAAAGGAGGGTATTCTATGGGCTCCCATTCTGTTCTCGCCCAAAGTTCTTGCAATCCTTCTTTCCGATCTTTCTTCCATCGTCTTCTCCTTTGACGCATGTCGTGAATCCCAAACCGTGACGAGCCTTGTGCCGCATCGGCTTTAAAGCCCTAACTATTCCTTGCAGATGTCTGCCTAAACCTCTTCTTGCTCGAGCTCCTCTTCCTACGGTCAACTTGACACCCATTCTGGTATTTCTCGACGCGGCCTTTGGACTGAATTCTGCTTCCTCAAGAACGAAAGTGGCGTTCACAAATTCAAGGGACCGGAAGGAACACTCCACTGTGTCTTTGTTCGCTTCCAAGTACGGTGCATCAGCAGATACAGATGCGACAATATCTTCTTCTCCTTCGACAGTGACCAGACAGCCGTCCATGATAAATTTTATTTTTTGGTGGAGGGATGACGGGACCGCTCCAGCAGAATGGATCCAGGGTCTCCCCAAAAGGCAGTTATACGATGGCGTAATGTCCATGACTTGGAACTCAACATCATAAATGTAAGGGCCCACTTCTAGAGGGATCTCAATCTTTCCCATAACTTCACGCCTCGTCCCGTCGAATGCCCTTACTGTGGAATGACAGGGCCTTAAGTAGGACAAATCCATCGGTATTCTGGAAAGTGTGGCCAATGGCATAACATTTAACGCCGACCCATTATCGATGAGTACGTTCGGTATTATGTAGCCCTTGCAAATGAGTCGTGATATGCGCCGCTTTCACCGATCCTCTACCGCTTGGCGGTATCTATCATCATCACTAAAAGAGATGAAATTGTCCGCATTCGATTGTTTACCCACCTATCAAGCTTCTCAACAGATATGTTGTTGGCTACATAAGCTTGATTTAACACCTTCAATAAGGCATTCCGATGTGGCTCAATTTAACAAAGAGAGATAAAATCCGAGATTCGTGCTGGCTGCTTGCTCAATTGTTCCACCACACTATACTCACTGTGCTTGATAAATTTCAAGAATTCTTGAGCTTCTTCCTCATTCACAGGCTTTTTAGTCTCTTGCGCGGGTGGAATTTCTTGCTCGACTTCGACTTCGTGCATCACTGCTTTCCCTTTTTGCTTCAAGTCGCTACTTTTCTTTACTGGTTCAACTTCTTTGGAATAGCACCGTCCACTTCGGGTAAAATGACCTACCTCCCCAACATCTTCAAATATGGATTTGGACTTTCCAACTTCCGGTGTGACGATATTGACATCATATCTCCACGGTACTGTTTTGTTGTTCTTATAAGGGAAAGGAGATGGTACTTCGATTATCATCTTTGGTTTCACCGGCTCCTTCTTCACGTCATAGTAAATCACCAATGGTCGATCCGCGCTATAAGGGGGACCTGATGAATGATTGTCAGATGTACATATTTCTCCATTATCGGCTTCTATGGCTTTACAAAAAATCCCGATCTCCTTGTTATCCATCATACTTTGCAATAATCTTCTGAATTCATCACAGGACTGAATGTCGTGTCCTTCGACGCCATGAAACTCGCAAAAACTGTGACTCTTTGCATCCCTTCCTTCGAATGCTCCGTTAAAAGGATAGAGTAGCCCTTTTTCAACTAGCACCTCCTGCATTCTCTCGCAGAGGTGTTCTTACTTCGAGATACCCATCTTTTACTTCGTCGCTTATCCTCCTCTCCTATTGCACTCACATTCCCTTCGTGGTTTGGGAATGGATTCCCACCCGTGCCGCCAGCACTCCATCAAATCGCAAGATGCCCGCCGATGATGAGCCCTTGAACTCTCCTTTTGAAAGCAAGATTCTCAGAGAATGCCCCGGTTCCCCGCATGGGTATGCGCAACTAGCGTTTGGATCGTACCATTTTGGGTATGGAGGTTTTAGGGGTGCCATGTAATGGGAGAAATCGCTTGTTTTTCCGAAGTTTTGGGTACAATTCCCATATGACACGAGGATGGGAGTAACCGCGGTCTCTCGGGATTAGGCCTTGCTGGTCTTGGCTCATTTCTCAGGTTGGTTTTGAACGGGTGCAAGGTTTTGTGAAAAAGTGTGGTAACGGGTCTTTGGTTGTTCATGGCGTATACGGGGTAGGAGGGAGGTGGTGTTTGGTAGTAAGGGGCTTGAGGAAGATAATGGAAATTTGAAGGTGGATAATGTCTGGGTTGGGGTTGGTTAGGATATGAGTTAGAGGCATAGCGGTTTCCCATCCCGACCATGTGGGTTTCTCGGTTCCTTCTTTTCATAGGCGCTGTCCTTTTCGAACCTTCTCAACCTTCCATTCTACCGCTCTTGACAAAGATTCTCTATGAGCTCCCGGATATTACAATATCTCGCAAACTCCTTCGTGGCACTCCCCACTAGTTTGTCATAAAACGGCGCTTTAAGGTGTTGATAAAGAGAACGGTTATCTCCGCTTTTGTTAGTGGGGGTTCCACTTGGGCCGAGACGCTCTCCATCTCTCGCGCATACCGCCTAAAAAAAGTCTCTCGACGGCTTTTTCTCCATCATCCGTAAGGTCATCCGGTGCGCACCATGTCCGATACATGCTTGTATTGTTCGCACGCAGATGCCAAATCTTTCCAGATCTAATCTTTTCCTCGCCGAAATGGTTGTACCAACGGAGGGTCGACCTCGTTAGACTATCTTGGAAGCAATGTATAAGTAACTTATCATCATTCACGTAACTCAACATCATTTTTCGATGAGAACATGATGAGATGTGCTTTTGGGCACCTAGTCCCATCATACTTCTCAAAATCAGCGCCTTGAACTTCTGGAGGCAAAATTAGATCGTACTAGACTAAGTTCCTTGGCACCCAGCAACGAGAAGACCTCGGTGCCTTCTATTGCTTTGAGTCTTTCCTCCGCACTCTTATATTTCAGCGTCATGGTTATCCAATTTCAATTTGGCAACTTCATGGGGTCATCCAGATCCGAAACTAGTGGATCGAGAGGACTAGCCCTGTGGTTCGACGCGAATATTCCTTGCCCCAAATTAGTGGGTGGAGCAGTGGCATAGGTCGATGTTCCAAGCTCCGTGGGTTCTCCTTGAGCATACCCTCTCTGTGTTGTATATGCGGGTGGTGGAGTGAATCCCGGAGGATAGAGTGGATCCTGATCGTGGTGAATTCTCGATTGAGGTTCCATAACATCTGGGTTCTGCATGGGTCCCTTTCCTTTGACCAAAGTTGTCATCATCTCCATCATTTTAGCCATCCGATCTCTTTGCTCAAGTGACTCTCTCGAGATCTTACCATTAGATCTCTCGCTTCTTGTTGCGATTTGGCCGCTTGCTCTTGTAATTCCTTTTGAGCCCTTTCCATCCTTTCGATTCTCTCATTGAACTCAGCTTCCATTGCCCTAGTTTGTCGACGCTGCTCAGATAAATGTCGTGATTCCAGCCTTGAAGTCTTGCAACTGTGGATTATATGACTCTTTTAGTTTCGGTGGATGATTATGGTGATATGTACATGCGATGAATGAATGAATGAGTATATGAATGGATGAATGTCCAAAGAAATAAATGATGCATAAATGTTAGTTATGAGTAAATATGCAAGAATTTGGTGTTGATTTCAAGATAGCCCCATATGTAGGCATTTCATTCATCGTAAGAGTACATTACAAAAAGTTTTCATTTTTCCACCAGTTACACAAATTTCCTAGCCATATTGCCTTGTTTCTTCACTTGCTCTAAAAATTCTGATATACTCGATCTTTGGCTCGGAGGGAATTGGCAACTGAGAACTTCGGCTTCATCTGATAATTGAACAACTTGCATAGCCGCTTGGCGAATTTCATTGATCGTAGTTGAGTTGCATTTCTCTTTCTTGGAGAGTTCCTTCATACGCGCGTGCATGTCCCGATCAGATGCATCGATCATTCTTTTCTTCTAGATCCTTGAGGTTATCTAATTGTTGTTGACGAGATTGTAGCATATTTTCTAAATCTCGTACTCTCCTTTTCAATTCTTGATATTCAGATCGACTATTCGCAAATTCTCATGTTACCATTTCATACTCTCTGCATTCTTCCTTCTTAACTCTATTGCACACACGCCTTTTCCTCCTCTTTCTTTGCTTTTCCTTCCAAAATTCCATTCCTCCTTTGATGTTACTAATTTCTTCTTTCCACTCAAATTGTCGACTTTCCCAATCCACTATTCTTTATAGTGCTTCTTAATTTCTTGTTTTCCAAATGAAGGTCCCTTAAGTCGCTTTCTCACGATCTCGGCCTCCTTTGTACTTTTTCAGCCTGGACCTTTCAACTTGAGCTTCAATCTTCAACTGATAGTTTTCTTCTTGAAGGGTACCGAGGTCCCTAGACATCTTAGCTTTTTCTCGCTCGAATTCTTGTCTAGCGATGTCCAACTCTGACGGCATTTCCTCCAAAAAGGGGTTCTCAAGCAAGGCAATTTGTTGATGAGATTTGTTGACTACTTACCCTTTGCTTTCTCCATATGTCATAGTCTTGGGTAAGGGTATCAGCATACAAGGCTAATTCCATGAAATGAATTTCATTCCAAGACTTTGCAATATCTCTGACTCTCTTCATATATCCTCACCCGCTGAAAGCGAACTCGACTGTGCCAACCCTCCAGCTTGCGGTGTATGAATTGTCGCGAAGAAAATTGCCTTTGGACTAATAGCGGGCGTATCCAACTCCTCCCCATAACCCGAGTAAAGGTACCCAATCTTGGCTTCCACATTTGTATAGCAAAACCAAGGACGGATCCGTGGTGCTCTCCACGTTATATCCTCGGCGCGAAGATTCAAACACCGATACCCAATGTTGCTCGGTGATTTCTTTCTACCACTCTTTCTTGAGGTAAGCTTCTAGCGGGCGAATGTTTTTGAAAACATGTGGAATGGAGTGCGCTCTACTTTCCAAAAATGACTCAAAATCCAAACATTGAGCAAACAATTGTGCACACCGACAAATCGTCCCTTTCCTACCCTTCGACAAGTACTCAAGGACTCGAATGTCTCTGGCTAAGATGGTCGGGACAGGGGTTGACTCCTTGTTTTAGCCTTTCAAGAAATCAAACATCATGACCTCAATATGTCCGCGAACTCTTGGGAAAATGACCAAACCGTAAATGGCCAAGGCGAAAAGATTAACTCTCTTCAATATGTCCGGATGACTCGTAACCGATTCTCGTAGGCTAGACCATGGAATGCAAATCTGTTTCATTCTTCTTTTTTATTTGTTTTTCGGCCCATGCATCAGTCATGTCTGTCAGTCTTACTAATTTTTTCCTAAAGGTCAATGGCTTAGGCTCCTTCACGTATATCTTGCCGAATTGCACATTGTCGATGCAGAGTAAAGCAGCATACTCTTCTATGGTTGGATTCATGTCCTCTTGATTGAATGTAAAGCACTGATAAGCCGGATCCCAGAATCGAACCATGGCTTGAATCAACTGTTCATCTACACGGATGGTGATTAAGTGAGCTATATCTCCATACCTCTCGGTGAAAATGCCCCTAGTGTCTGAATCCCATTGGTTCCAAACTCGTACCAAATCCTCAAGGTTATTTTGGCGGACATTCACAGTTGTATGTTCGGGCAAATTGGCAACACTCCTTCCACTAGGTCGTCCCCTTTTCTCTCTCGAGTTTTTAGAGACCAGTCTCGAACCACGGCATTCTTCTCGATTATTTGTGTAATTGACTCCTCCATCAGAAACCCGTTCTTTGGCAACTATCCTTTAATCAACACCTTCCTAATGTGATGCCTATGATGCATGATGAAAATAAAAACAAACAAACTTGGTTAGTAAACACAACACATATGATTTGAGAAACAAATTAAACCGTCCAATCCAAATCTCTTTGTATGAACAATGTAAATGAAAGGCAAAAAGGCATTATCCCCGTGTACTTATTTTGGTGGCTATAAGCGGACAAAGGTTCTGTATGGCTCTAATTGGATGGCTCATATGGTTCATTATATGCGGTTTCGGTTCTAGATAGGTACTCGAATCGCTCGTACTATCGCCTCTACTAAGACTAGCACGAAGCCTCGGTCGTAGCTCATCACAAGCTCACGAGCTCAATTCGAGGATTACATTTACTTATGCCTATGCGGAGGGACAAGTTAACTCACGAAAGCATAAGTCATATGTAACCAAAGTATTCACTAGCTTTGTGCGGAGGGACGAGTTAACTCACGAAGGCGTAGTGTTTACTTTCACTTAAACGGACGGAACCCGGGTATAGAACTCATGTTATGCAAAATGCAAGTGCACGATGTGTGTGGGGAGAAACTCATAAACATTTTTATTTAAAAGCTAAACCAAAAAGAACCGTAAAAATTTAAAACTGAAAAACAAAAGGGCAAAAACGAGTTAGAAAAAATATTTACAACACGATGCAAATGCATGAATTTTGAAAACGAGAATTTCGGATCACGACCAAATATTTACTTTGAACAAGGAAATTTGAAAACTTTTGACAAAATGTGTTTATTCAACTCGACTCTCAAAACCGGTCCCCAGTGGAGTCGCCAGCTGTAGCGACGTAAAAATTTTAGTTTCGGGTCGCTAAATTGTGGCGATTTATTAGAAAATTGAAAATTGAAATTTGGTTTTAAAAATAAACCGGGAGTCGCCACCGATCTTTTTTCTAGGTGTGATCGGACACCTATTAGATCTTTCTTTAAAAAAACAAATAAAAGGCTAGGTTTACATTGAAATCCAGAGAAAAATTAGGGTTC
The DNA here is from genome assembly GCA_025698475.1 of Gossypium anomalum. Lineage (NCBI taxonomy): Eukaryota > Viridiplantae > Streptophyta > Magnoliopsida > Malvales > Malvaceae > Gossypium > Gossypium anomalum. The sequence goes on from CM046960.1 coordinate 5,736,962, forward strand.
GGGAGTCGGTTACGTGCGAGGAAGGTATTAGCACCCTCGCGACGCCCAAAATTGGTATCTTATAAACACGTGATGTCTTAATTTTCAAAAATACGAGTTCAATATAAAATTTAGTCGTGATCCGATTAAAGGAAGGAATTTTCAATTCTTTCTGATTTTTTTTCTCGAGAAGGATATACCGATTTGACACGAGCCTAAAAATTCCACCCAACATAGCGATGGAACTTACGGCCTAATGTTACATCGATACATTGCCTCACTTATTTCAAAAAACACAAGAATAAGATTTTCAAATAATGCTAAGCAAATTTGATGTGAGATAAAGATAAGTAAAGGAACTAGAAACACATTGTAACGACTAACGAGCATGACAATAATATAAGAAAACAATAATAACACATGCAAGATTAAATGAAACAATAGTATAAAATACGGAAAATAATAACTATAATGTATATATAAAATGATATTAAAAGTGTGTACATAATGTATGTGAGAAAAATATATATATACATAACATATACGATATACATATATAATAATATACATGAAATAGTAAAAATACATAAGTAATAATATAAAAAGATATATACATACAAAAAAAAAAAAAAGTATGAATAGTAAAGAAGTATACAATAAATAACATTAAAATATATATATATTATGATATATAAATATATACATATATTAGAAATAATAATATGAAAAAGAAAACCATTAGTACATTACATAAGTACATACGTGCATATATATGTATAAATAACAGTATTAGAAATATAGTATAATATTAAAAGTATACATATAAAAATATAATTAATAATTTTAAATTATCTATAATAATATATAAAATATAATATTAAAAACTTATATACTTAACATATATGAAAAATATATATAATAATATTAACATTTATATAATATATGTACCAGAAATAAATAACGACTAGAAGTAATAATAATAATGTTAGAAATAATAATTAAGTATATGAAAAAAAATACAATAGTAATATTAAAATAAAATAATTAAAATAGTACTATATATGTAAAAATATATATACATACATATATAGTATGCATACATTAATATTAACAATAATAAACCTAAAATAATAATCATTAGTAGTAATAATAATACTTTTAAAATAATTAATAAAAGTAATAGTAATGAAAATAATCCTAACAATAATAATAAAGATAATAATAGAACTAAAATGATAGTAATAATATTGATAATAAAATAAAAATAAAAATAAACAAAAAAAAGGACTAAATCGAACTAAAAATAGCATTTCGGGGCAAATTTAAAAAGAAATAAAGGAAGGGACCTAATCGTAACATCGCGTGCAAGTAGTGGGGACCAAAACAGCAAATACTCCTTCCAATCAAAACGCAGCACATGATTGGTGACTAAATTGAAAACCGTGACAAATTTCGGGGCCAAATTAAAAAGAAATAATGACTTAATTGCAAAGTAAATAAAAAGCGGAAGGGCTAAAAGCGCAATTAGCCCTTCCTTTTAAAAAACACGCGGATCCTAGGCGGGTCGGGTCGGTCGAACCGGTCCAAGTCAAAACGACGTCGTCGTTTTGAGGCTTAAGTATAGCCCCCAAAACGACGTCGTTTTGGTGGACTATAAATAGGCCTAAAATTAGAAAAAAATTCATTTGTGAAGTGGGAAAGAAAAAAAGAAGAGAGAGGGAAGAGAGAAGGGAGAGAGAAGGGAGGGGGAGAGGATTTCCGTGGTGGGCGTCCACCGTCCGATCGCCGGACCATCATCCGCCGCGCCATCAGCACCGCATAGCAAACACCATACACTGGTGGCGGAAAATCGAAAAAGGTATATATTTTTTTTTTTACGTTTTAAAATATTATTATTTTTTTATATTTGTATTTTTATGTATTTATATAGATGTATGTGAAAGAAGAGTTTGAAAACAAGTAGAAAATAAATAAATAAAAATCACCTTTAGATTTTTCCTGATCCCGGTATTTTGAATGCCCAATTGTTATCCTTGTGTTTCCTTTGATTTGTTCTTTTGGTATATTGAAATATAACACTCACATTCGATACAAAATTTTTTTTTCCAACCTCTCATCTGTTGTTTTGATGGCTTTTATAGCCTATACTTTTACATACTTTATTATTATTTGCTATCCTTGCTTCTGCTTTTGCTTGTTTGTTGTTTTGCAGGGCATGGGTGGTAGAGGTGATGGGCGCAGAGAGCAGGTGGCGGTGTCGGGGAGGCAAGTGGGGATAGGTTCAGCAAGTGGGAATAGGGGTTAGGGTTGTTGGGTGTTTTTCTGATTTGGGTCTTGGGCTTTTTTTTTATTATTTAGTGGGCTTTAGGGTAATTGGGTCTGGTGGGTTTTGAGTGTATTTAGGTAGTTGGGCTTGGTAATTTGGATTGTAAATGGGTTTGAGTTTTGTGGACCAAAAAATTGGCCTGTACAGCTGTTTTTAAAAGTTAAAATAGGGAAAGCAAGTGTAAATAGATTCGAAAATTAAAGAAAGAAAATACGAATGAAAAAAAAAAATGAACTGCAGCAACCTTTTTTAGATCTGTTTTACACTTCTTTTTTCATTGTATTCTCCAAAAAGAACCCTCATTTTTTTGCAATCGGTTCTTCTCCTCCAAAAAACCCCCCCTTTCAATCGGTTTTAGTATGGCCTTTTTATAGCCATTTACAAACTTTATTTTATATATATATACTTGATGTCTTTTCTTCTTTTGGCTTTTGCAGGTGCAAGTGGAGCAAGTGGAGGTGCTGCAGGTGACTGACAAGGGCGGTGGTGGATGGGACAAGGACAGAGGCGGCAGCAACTTGAGGGGCTAGGGTTTCTTAGTTTTCCATTTTGTTGTGTGTGGGCATGAGTAGGTTTGGGCTAGTGTTTTAGGTGTTGGGCCCGGGCAAATGGGCTTGTACATATATTAAATATGATAACATTAAATCAAGTACATGAAGAACTTATATAAGCAAAAATCTGTCTATTGAATTATGGAGCATGCTATGTACACGTATAGGGGCTTCAACACATCATCTTACTTTCCCACATTCTCGCATATCTATATAAACAAGTACAGGGACATTTATTCAATACTTAAAGTCTGCAGCCATGCTAGACCGACTTGAAGGAACACAACAAATTTTACTAATAAATTACTACTTTTTAAACATATTTAATATCAAAATTATATTGAAGATTTAATTTATATTTTAATTAAATAATTCCGTTTGACCAATTCAACAGATAGAATAAATAACTTAAAATTCACATCGATTTGTTACAAATGGGGCCCTGGGAAGGACCAAAATGATATTTGTCTAAAAGTTTAAAGATAAATAGAGGATATTTACTTTGTAACACATTTAAACATTTATCTACTAATTTTTTAAAGACATCAACTTTGAATGAAAAGAATCAAACAAAAGACAAACCAATATTGCTTTTAATCTATTTGCAAATCTCATTCAATGGGCCCTACATGCCTTTTGTTCTATAATTGGTTTCTTGCATTTATGTGGTCTTTTTTTGACTTAAAATCACCAGCTTTTTCTTTTTACCTATAAATGCATGCAACGATTGCATTCTTATCCTCACACAAATTCTGTGCCAAATTTGAAGAGCAAACCAAAAAAAAGCAGCAAATTAAGCTTTTGAATATTTGCTTTTGATCAATCCAAATGGCTTCACAAGTTTCTCAATTGCCTTCTTCATCACCCCTTACTTCCAATAAGGATGAAATGCGTCCCAAAGCTGATTTTCAGCCTAGCATTTGGGGAGATCTCTTCCTCACTTGTCCTAAAAAGGTATACAAATATATGAGCATATTGACATATAATGTTAACATATTATTTGTTTAATTATTTAGTGTTTCAATATGAATAAAATTTGCATTATTTTGAGCAGGATATCAATGCTGAAACTGAACAACGCCACCAACAATTGAAAGAAGAAGTGAGGAAGATGATTGTGGCACCAATGAATAATTCAACCCAAAAGTTAAACTTCATTGATTCAGTACAAAGACTGGGTGTGAGATACCATTTCACAAAAGAGATCGAGGATGTGCTAGAGAACATCTACCATAACAACAACGATGCCGAGAACGACATCTACACTACATCTCTTCGATTCCGATTACTCCGAGAGCATGGATTCAATGTTTCGTGTGGTAATTATTGGAACAACATAGTGCTTTTAACTTTTATGACTATATGATAGCATGGAATGTTTGATAACGATACTTTGTTTCGGGTGATTTGATCGCAGATGTATTCAAAAAGTTTAAAGATGAGCAAGGGAACTTTAAGTCATCTATGACAAGCGATGTTCCAGGATTGTTGGAACTTTATGAAGCTTCCTATTTAAGGGTTCATGGGGAAGATATATTGGATGAAGCAATTTCTTTCACCACCAACCATTTAAGGCTTGTGGTTGCATCTTTGGATTATCCTTTATCCGAACAGGTTTCTCATGCTTTGAAACAATCAATCCGAAGAGGCTTGCCAAGGGTTGAGGCGAGGCACTATCTTTCAGTATACCAAGATATTGAATCCCATAATAAGGCTTTGCTGGAGTTTGCAAAGATTGATTTCAACATGTTGCAACTTTTGCATAGGAAAGAGCTAAGTGAGGTTTGTAGGTATGTGTTTTTGAATATTTTTCATCCATTTCTTCTTTTTCACCTTTTTTTTCGAATCTTAAACGTATTAAATTACATTAGTTAAAAGTGACGACATGAACGATGGACTCATCTTTTTCACCTATTTCATTTTACTTATAAAGATATATATATATATATATATATATATATATATATATATAAATAAATATAAACTTGAGATTTCCAATTGAATTAAGAATCTAACAATTTACTCTTCAACAACATGAATGTGAAACTAATAAAAACTTTGAAGATTCATTGTGCTAATAGGTTTTTTTATGATATCATTTTTTAGGTGGTGGAAGGATTTAGACTTTCAAAGAAAGTTGCCATATGCAAGAGATAGAGTGGTTGAAGGTTATTTTTGGATCTCAGGAGTATACTTTGAGCCCCAATATTCACTTGGTAGAAAGATGTTGACAAAAGTGATAGCAATGGCATCTATTGTAGATGATACATATGACTCATATGCAACATATGATGAGCTCATTCCCTATACAAATGCAATTGAGAGGTTAGATTTCTTTAGTTAGGGATTAACATTCAGTTATATATTACGATGAATGATTGAATATAACATTGAAGTTGGATTTAGGTGGGACATCAAATGCATAGACCAACTTCCAGAATACATGAAACCGAGCTACAAAGCACTATTAGATGTTTATGAAGAAATGGAAGAACTGATGGCTAAGCACAGAAGACAATATCGTGTCGAATATGCAAAAAATGCGGTATATACATCAAGAAACATTTATTTTATACATCAAGAGCTAACTTTTATATTTGAATAAACAATTAACTTAAATAACATTATAATCATTTAAATATTATTATCGAATTTGACTTGATATTAGTGATAATTGTTGGGATTTTGTTGCCTCAGATGATACGACTTGCTCAATCTTACCTTGTGGAGGCCAGATGGACTCTTCAAAACTACAAACCATCATTTGAGGAGTTTAAGGCTAATGCTTTGCCAACTTGTGGTTATGCCATGCTTGCTATTACATCTTTTGTCGGGATGGGAGATATCGTAACACCAGAGACCTTTAAATGGGCTGCCAATGACCCTAAAATCATTCAAGCTTCTACAATTATTTGTAGGTTTATGGATGATGTTGCTGAACACAAGGTATAATAATTTATTTATATAATCACAAAAACTAAACTCTTAACTCAATAATTGAATGTCTTTGTAACCAAATCAAAGGATGGTTTTTTATCATTATCTAAAACAATTAAAGTTTAATATTTATATATAAATGTTTAGTCTTAAATTGAAGAATAAGAGAAAAAAAAGTTTCATTTTAGGGTTACTAGGGAGGAAATATTGTCAAAAGGTAATTTATCATCACTAAACAAATGTAGTTTAATAAACTGATAGATTTTAGTGTATATAGTGATAGAATAATTTTGATTTTATTACGGCTGCAGTTCAAGCATAGGAGAGAAGATGATTGCTCAGCAATTGAGTGTTACATGGAAGAACATGGTGTAACAGCACAAGAGGCATACGATGTGTTCAACAAGCATGTTGAGAGTGCTTGGAAGGATGTGAATCAAGAGTTTCTGAAACCAACAGAAATGCCAACAGAAGTTTTGAATCGTAGCCTAAACCTTGCAAGAGTGATGGATGTACTTTACAGGGAAGGAGATGGCTATACATACGTTGGAAAAGCGGCTAAGGGTGGAATAACTTCCTTGCTCATTGAACCAATCGCACTTTAAAATTATATTATTTTTTCCTCCAAAGGGATAGTTACCAAGTTCTAATTAATAATGTTTTATAATATAATATAATATAATATAATATAAAAGAAAGTCCAAATTGATTGTCTTTGTACTCAATGCCTTATATTAATCCAATATTTTTTTTTTGCCACCTTTTCAATGTGAATGTTCTGCTCTGTTATATTTTCTATTTTAATTTTTTATTTATTTAATCTTTGGTATTAAAGAATATGTAAGGAAGAGTTATAGATATAATAATTGAGATCGAAATATAAAAATCTATTCACCAATTACCATTTAAAATCCAATTAATTGATTAAGTTCAAAGCATAAAATATCTATTGAACATGTATGAGAACTTATCTTAACAAAAGGTAAATTTTGATATATTGTAACACTCCAACAATATTCGATTTCGATTCGTAATATAATATTATTTTGAGAATGTTTATCTATAATTTGGTGTGAGAATTTTGATTTATTTGAATTATTAGAATTTGGGAATTAGTGGGGTAATGGGTTAGTATAATAACTCATTTTGAGAGTTTTGGATTCATTCATATGAAATTTTTATATGAGAGGTAAAATATAAATTTTTATATGAAGAATATTTATTAATTTCTATCTAATAAATTACTTGATTTATTTGAATTATTAGAATCTGGAAATTAGGAGGGTAATGAGTTAGTATAATAATTAATGATGAGTTAAAATTATTTTTTAATATAATAATTAATGATGAGTTAAAATTATTTTTTTTTGTAAAGTTGAAGAGTTAAATAAATTATTATATTAAATAAAAATAATTAATTTCAATTCAAGTTTGACATAAAAATAAAAAGTAACCATAATATTAATTTTAAAAAAAAGTATTTGTTAAAATATTAACCTCCAAAAGTAGATAATTATATAGCAAAATAAAATTTAATTTTACCCTATTTCATTGACATATGTCATTGTTGCCACTTTCAATGATGTTTTCTCTCTCTTCTTTGCCATAACATTATCATCCAAGATTACATACATTAAAATTTTGCCTTTGAGATAGCCTTTCCAGGCCTCGCCACCATAAGCTTGCTTAGCTATGCACACCTTTGCCTCTTTAAGCCCTACCATTACCAACCTGCCCTTTAAAATTGGTGCTACAAAGCTCACTTTTCAGGCTCACCAAGAAGCTCCTCCAACAAAATGCCTACACCATCAACATCATCTCTCTGGGTATGCCAATGACAACACATTAAACTTCAACCAAAAACATTATTTTGGGGAAGTGTTAGAATGTGGCCCTCCATGCAGCTCATGCACTAAACCATCAGACCATGCAGAGCAGGCCAAGTCCGTTTGTCGAGCCAAGTCTTTTAATCTGCTTTTGTTCATTTTGTTATTTTAGTCAATGTAACTCTTTTGGTTCATATTGAACTATATTAGGTAAAAGATTGATGTAGGAATGAGTCATTAATCGACTTTTCTTTTATGTACAAGTTTTGTCTTGTAAGTTCCAATGTATTAGTGGTAGTTGGTGTAGATTAGTTGACCATATGTTGATTTTGACAAGCAAAAGGCTTGTTTTATGTATTGGCTATATGCCATTGTTTGATTAATGAAAAACATCGATTTTCTTCTTCATGCTCCATCCTTCTTTGCCTTCTAAATTGCATTCATTCCTGGCGGTAGAAAAAGCTTGAGCTTCAAGCATTTTTTCCTTCACATTTTACCCGGGTATAATACGTTGTTCTTTGGTGCTCTCTTTTGCAACTCTTACTTTACCCGGTTAAAGTACACTCAAACCCCAACAATTGGTATCGAGAGCTTTTATCTTAGAGGACTGTTGTTGTAAACTAAATGGCTTCATCAGGCTTTTCTCCTGCAAAGACCACCGCTTTTTAATGGTGAGGGGTTCCACATATGGGTTGTCAAGATGAGGACTTACCTCAGTGCCTTCGATGCGTGGGAAGTTGTCAACACAGATCTTGAGCAGCTCCACTCGTCGAGCCAACCCAACAAAGGCTCAAATGAGGCAGCATGCTGATGAAAAGACAAAGAGGCACAAAGCCATGTCATGCATTCAGAACTGTGTTTCTGATTTATCTTCACTAGAATCATGGCTTGTGAGACTCCCAAGCAGGCCTGGGACAAGCTCAAGGAGGAGTTCCAAGGCACCAAAGAACAAGACAAAGGCTAGCTACTAAACTTGAGAAGAGACTTTGAGAATCTCAATATGAAGGAAGAAGAGACAGTGAAGCGAAGACTCGATAGGATAATGGTCGTGGTCAACAAAGATAAGATTGCTAGGAGAACAGTTCAGTGAGGCAAGGATTGTGGAGAAGGTGCTCTCAACATTGCCTGAAAGATATGAGGCAAAGATCTCATCCTTGGAGGATTCGAGAGACCTGGCAACCATCTCCCTAATCGAGCTTATTAATGCTCTTTATGCTCGGGAACAAAGGAGAGCCGTGAGAATGGAGGAGCACCAGAGGGGCTTTTTCAAGCTAAGGCCAAAGCAACCTCAAGCACCTCTCCGCTATAAGGGCAGAGAAGAGCTGGAAAAATAGGCCTAAGCCTCGATCTTGCAAGAGGAGAAGATCGACTCTCAGATTTTGTAAAAGACCTAGTCATCAAGAGGCCGATCTTTGGTTCAGCCGATGTCTTTGTGTGTCAACACTTTGTAAGAAGAAGGGCCATATTGAAAGAGTCTGCGCAAAGAAAAAGCGGACTGGCAAAAACCAACCTCAATACAAGAATGAAGAAGCTCGGTCATTGAAGACAGTAGTGACCATGAAGAACAAGTCTTTCTTTGTTTCATGCTCACCGGCCGTAAGAAAAGTACAAAAGGTTTGGTTCTTTGGGCAAAGTGGCTACACCAACCACATGTCACGAGATGAAACAATTTTCAAAACCTTGGATAGAAGCTGCAAAACCAGGGTGAAAATTGGTAATGGTCAGCTCATCAAAGCTGAAGGCAAGGGAGATGTGCAAATATGCACTGCCACAGGTGGCAAAATTATCAAAGATGTGCTGCTGGTACCTGAAATTGACAGGAACCTACTTAGCATTTCTCAACTGCTAGAAAAAAGGTACTCTGTTGTGTTTAAAGGCCAGGAGTGCCAAATCACTGATCCAAATGGATTAAGCCTCATGACAGTCACCATGAGTGACAAATGCTTTGAAGTCAACTGGTCAAGTGACTCACACTCAACTCATGTTGCTTCAACTAATGACACCAAGCTTTGGCATCAAAGACTTGGTCATACCAACTTCAAATCCATGGCTCGGATGGTCAGCAAGGAAATGGTTGAAAACTTCACCAAGACAGTTCACATTGAAGATGTTTGTGAAGTCTGTCAAATAAGAAAGCAAGCAAGGCTTCCATTTCCTGCAAACACCACCTGGAGAGCATCAAGCAAGCTGGAATTGGTGCACACTGATGTTTGTGGCCCCATGAGGACTGAATCACTAAGTGGCAACAGGTACTTTATTCTCTTTATTGATGATTGTACCATATATTGCTGGGTTTATTTTTTGAAGCATAAGTCTGAGGTTGCTGAAGTGTTTATAAAGTTCAAAGCTGTAGTGGAAACAGAGACAGGCTGCAAGATAAAGACCATTAGGTCAGATAATGGAACTGAATACACTTCAGCTCAGTTCCAAGCCTTGTGCAAAGATGCTGGCATCAAACACCAGCTAACCAATGTTTATACACCCCAGCAAAATGGGGTTAGTGAAAGGAAGAACAGGAGCTTGATGGATATGGCCAGATGCTTGTTGTTTGAAAAAAATCTACCCAAGACAATGTGGGCTGAAGCTGTTAACACTGTTGTCTACATTCAGAATAGGCTTCCAACCAAAGCACTCGCTCACAAGACACCTTTTGAAGCCTGGTTCGGGTTCAAGCCATCATTGGCTCATATGAAAGTCTTTGGTTGTCTATGTTACAGCCAAGTACCAGCTGTAAAGAGGGACAAGTTGTCTAAAAGAGCTGTTCCTGGTATTTTAACCGGGTATAGTATGGTCAAAAAGGGTTATAGGATCCTAGATCCTTTAACCAACAAAATTCAAGTGAGCAGAGATGTAGTGTTTGATGAGAAGGCTTGTTGGAACTGGGAAAGAAATGAACACAAGCCATTCTGAAGAACTTGTAATCGATCGGTTTGAAGCTGATCAAAATGATCTAGAGATGGATGTTGATGATGAACCAGTCAGGGGTACAAGGACTTTGGCTGATGTTTATGAAAGGGCACATGTTGCACAAGAAGAACCATGCTTCTAAAGCACATCAAGGCTGGAAGCAAGCTATGGATGATGAAATTGCCATGATTGAGAAGAACAAGACATGGGAATTGGTTCCTAGACCAACCAATAGAAAGGTTATTAGAGTGAAATGGGTCTATCGAGCCAAGCAGAATGTAGATGGGAGCCTAAACAAGCTTAAAGCTAGGCTAGTTTTAAAGGGCTTTAGCCAAAAGTATGGACTGGACTACATGGAGACATTTGCACCAGTGGCCAGGCTAGACACTATCAGATTGCTGATTACCTTAGCAGCTCAGAAACAGTGGAAAATCCACCAGCTCGATGTGAAGTCTGCATTTCTCAATGGCTTCCTTGAAGAGGAGATCTACATTGATTAGCCCCAAGGCTTTGTTGTGTCTGGCAAAGAACAAATGGTGTACAAGCTCAATAAGGCATTATATGGCCTAAAACAGGCTCCTAGAGCCTGGTATACTAGAATTGACAGCTATTTGCTAAGCCTGAGATTTGAGAGAAGCATCAGTGAGCCAACTCTGTATGTCAAGAAGAAACAAGCTGAAACACAACTTATTGTGTCTCTCTATGTTGATGATCTTTTGGTGACAGGAGGAGACCGAAATATGCTGGCTGATTTTAAAGCCAAAATGAAAGACACGTTTGAAATGTCTGACCTGGGACAGATGATCTACTTTCTTGGAATAGAGGTGCAGCAAACTCATAGTGGAATCTTCTTGGGGCGAAGACATTTCTTTGCAAAAATTCTAAGCAAATTCTCTATGGAAAATCGCAAACCAACAAGCACACCTATGGTCATTGGAGCAAAACTATCAAGTCAAGAAGGCTATGAACAGTCGGTGAAGTCGATTATAGAAGTCTTGTTGGTTGCTTGTTGTATTTAATGTTAAACTGCACTGACATCATGTATTTTGTTAGTGTCTTTGTCAAGATTTATGCATTGTTGCAACAAACAACACCTTCAAGCAGTAAAGAGAGTGCTTAGGTACATCAAAGGCACCCTGAAATATGGATTGAAATTCAGCAGAAATGAAGACCTGAAGCTGATAGGCTACTACCGATGATGATTGGGCCGGTTCAAAGGATGACATGAAAAGCACTTCAGGTTATGCCTTTACCCTTGGTTCAGCTATGTTTTGCTGGAGTTCCAAGAAGCAATCAATTGTTGCTCAGTCAACAGCAGAAGCTAAGTATGTGGCTACTGCTGGAGCAGTAAATCAAGCCATCTAGCTTAGAAAAATCCTTGGTGATTTAAACCTATATCAAAAGGAAGCAACAGAGATCTTTTGTGATAACAAGTCTGCTGTTACAATTGCAAAGAATCCTATCTTCCATGGTAGAACCAAACATTTCAGCATTAAGTTGCATGTGGTAAGGGAGATGGAACAAGCTCGAGAGATAGAGCTGATTCATTGCAATTCAGAAGACCAAGTTGCTGATATTTTCACAAAGGCCCTATGTACTTCAAGGTTCATCAAGTTAAGGAAAGAACTTGGAGTTAGCAGCATGGAAGCCAAGGAGGAGTGTTAGAATGTGGCCTCCATGCAGCTCATGCACTAAACCATCGGACCATGCGAGCGCGTGCCAAGTCCGTGTCGTCGAGCCCAAAGGTCTTGCAATCTGCTTTTTGTTCATTTTGTTATTTTAGTCAATGTAACTCTTTTGGTTCATATTGAACTATATTAGGTAAAAGATTGATGTAGGAATGAGCTGTTAATCAGCTTTTCTTTTATGTACAAGTTTTGTCTTGTAAGTTCCAATGTATTAGTGGAAGTTGGTGTAGATTAGTTGACCATATGTTGATTTTGACAAGCAAAAGGCTTGTTTTATGTATTGGCTATATGCCATTGTTTCAGTTAATGAAAAAGATCAGATTTTCTTCTTCATGCTCCATCCTTCTTTACCTTCTAAATTCTGCTCGACATTCCTGGCAGTAAAAAAAGCTTGAGCTTCAAGCATTTTTTCCTTCACATTTTACCCGGGTATAATACGTTGCTGCTGGTGCTCTCTTTGTAACTCTTAGTTTACCCAGTTAAAGTACACTCAAACCCCAACAGGAAGGCCACTTTATAACCTCTTGCTCGACTGCGATGGAGGGGGCTATGTTATACCTTAACACCTTATTGGAACAACCATTTTGACTTAAAGGGGCTCACCCATAAAAGCGCTTTCCTGAATCAAGGTTACCATGTGCTCCTTACATGGGTCATTTTAGATCAAGTCCTAGTGATGAGTAGTGATGAGTCCCATTAAACAAAAACAAGTTCAATCATAACCCAATTAGAAAACCTCTCTATCATGTCTTATTAAGACCTTTCACAACTTTATACGAACTCCATTTGCTACCATTAACCTACGGCTTGATAAGGCTCTCTTTAGCTTCAAAATCAACCATATGGGGTTGATCACTAGCAGAATAGGACCTATGCCAAATTTCTCCTCAATACAAGTTACTTCTTTCTCTAAGAGTAAGCAGACTTCTACATGATAGCCTTGTCTGAGTTGAACCATGACTTTACATATCTCCTAACCTCTTTACTACCTCTAACGGATCTTGGAACATTACTATGAATAAACTCATCATCATTCCAACCTCTTCCAGTGGCTCTCAGCACATCATTATCAACATTCGTCAGTGCTCCTAACTCTTTCAGAATTGCGTTAAGTTCGGTACTCTTTCCGTTCAACAGTGAGTCATTCTCTTGAAGTTTCTTCAATAGTTTTTAGTTCGCTCACTTCATCAAAATTTTTCATCAATAAGCCTCACATTAATTTTGCAAACATGATCTCACATATCAATAAGCCCAATTTTCAACCCAAGAACATGTTGTGTTTAACCTTCTATAAAGATCATTTGACAAGCTTAAAAGATCACATATCTTGAGGACTAACTTTGTATAATGCCCCAAATTTTAAAATTTTCATTTGTTAAAGTTTATCATAATTAAGTATTTATTTTAGTGGTTGATGGTCTTGAATGCATGTTTGAGGTTATGGGTTTAAATCTTGCTTTATGAAAATTTTGTTATTTTTGCTCTTATCCCTATCTTGGTTTATGTGACTTAAATATTATTTTCGAATGAGTGTGTTAGTTTAGTAGTAAAGTGTTAATTTATTTTTTGGTCTTGTGTTTGAAACCCTATATGAGTAAATGGTAATATTTTTGCTATTTCTTTAGTAGGCCGGCCATGAGGTGGTTGAAGTTGGGTTAGTTTTGATTTTATCTATATTGGTATCTTCTTTATAAATTTTTATTTTATTCTATTTTTTTTTTGAAAAAAAATCCCAAAATTTCCCCCAAAAGTCTCCCCTTGACTACTGTCATTTTTTTTCCACTTTCTCTTTGGCAGTTTCTTTATTTTGCTTTCTGTTCTTTGTTTTTGCTTTAGTTTTTTCCCTTTTCAATTTTCCCTTTCTTGCTTTTTTCTTTTTGTTTCTTTTCGGTTACTTATTGATCCTATTGCTTCTGTTTGTTGGCTTCAATCCTTAGAGGTAAGGTTTCATCGTTTTCTACTCTTTCTTTTGTTGAAATTGTTCGTTGGGCATTTGGGAATTTCGAAATTTCGATATTGTGGTGTTAAAATCAATACTTTATGTTATCTAATTAATCTGATACGTTTTAGGAGAAGATCGAGAGGCGTTTGGTGTTCCTCCAGTGACTTAAGCATCGTGTAGTTGCTATTTGTTTAGCGGTAAATCTCTGAATGTGTTATTGGGGGTCGAATGAGTATGTTTGTGATCAAATTCTTGATTAATTTTCATGAATCATTACTAAAATTGGTTGTTTTAACTGTCGACGTCAGTAAATATCCAAGTGTGTAACAAAAACCTGAAAAAATAGTGACGAAAAAAGTCAAAATTTGAGACTGTTGACGCCACACGGCCGTGTGCCAGGCTATGTGGTAGGCTGTGCGAGACAAACGGCCGTGTGACAGGCCATGTAGGCTGCACGGGCTAGCCAAGTAGGCCTGTGGGCCACACGGACGTGTGTGCCCAAATTCCAAAATTGTTCCCTATGGCCGTATTCGTCGTACAAGTCGAATATTAGGGTCCATATGATACAAATTGGGTTATAAATTATGATTTTTGATATTCTATTTGTGTTAAAATACGATTTATGTACGCATTATTAATATGTCATATGCTCAGTATGATTTGTATTATGATTAGTATGATCCGTATTATGATAAACTGGTTTGAATCTGTTATAAAAGCATGTATGTCATATACATTTTTGACACCTGTTAATTCTGCATGTGCATTTGGGATGGGAAATATGGTTATGGAGGAAGTGTGGATAGTATAGTCTATTTACCGTATCTAGTGGGTCAGCCACATATTTATCTGTTTCGGGTCAATTATCGCCTAATGGTCAGTTAGCCACCTATCTTCTAAGGTTTTAGGACTAATCTTAAGGAAAAATCTTAAGGTTTGGTCTCATTACCAAAATCCGAGTGTGGGAGTATGGTTACATATAGGGAAGGTTATAGCACCCTTACAACGCTTGTTCGAAGATAGTCTTACAAGGTTTGGAATTAGTTTTTTGTTTAGAAAATTCAAAATAACTCAAAAATTATCCCAAAAAATAATAATATCTAAAATCTAAAAACAAATAAATAAAGAACCCTAAAATAAAAAAAATAGATTGTTTAACTCGAAAAAGAAAAAAATCAATATTAAAACCTAAAATATAAATTAAAGAGAAATTTACAATTTACAAAAATCTAATAACATTTAAAATATTTTTGGAAATCTAAAATCAAAATAACCTAAAATGGAAAAATTCAAACCCGAGATACAAATATTACCAGTAAATCATATAAAGTACCAAAAAATTCAAATAAAAATGATAATAATAAATAAGCAATACAATTGAAATCACTAAATAATTAATTAAAAAAACATGAGAAGCATATAATTGAAGTAAAATTAATACATCAACAAAATGTGTAAGAAAATTGTATAAGGAAAGAAATTGAAATAACTTTTAAATAAATTTATATTTAAATCTAAAGTAAACAATAGTAATAACAATAATGACAATAATACAAAATCAAATAAAATTAAAAGGAATTTAAATTCCAAATAAAAAATTACAAGCAATTAAGTTGCCTCAAAATTATAAAATTTGAATAAAATTAAAATTTTATCAAATAATTAAATATTAATAATTTTATTCTTAAGTCTCGAGTTTAATTTCTTTCCTACACACATTCGATTCCATATGGTAAATCTTTTTATGTTTTCCTCCTTTAAAAAAGCAAAAAGCTTTTGTTGAAAAACTATTTTAATAAAAGAGTTGGTTAATATTTTATTTTATTTTTTTCTTTGGAGAAAAAAAATGGGTTAATATTTCAGATCTAAAAAGAAAAAGAAAGGGGAAGGAAAGAGAAGGGAACCAGAGCAACAAGGCCAGGGGTTCCTTGCCCCACCCGCAGCCGAGGATTGGTGGTCCAAGCGCTGCCGTCGGAGCTCCCACTTGTTTATTCCATATGCATGCAGACACTATTACAACTAAAGATCTAATTTATTAAGTAAATTATAACTTACTAGAATCTCATATCTAAATAAAAATTCAAATTCAAATATAATTAAATCCTAAGATCTAAATTATGAAAATACTTCTCCAGATCTGAGTTTGATAGCTGGAACCCTTGGCTCCACACAGGGTGAAGTTTCTGCACTCAACCTTGATTTCGGCGGCTAGGGGTCAAACGCTAGCTGTAAATGGATCCCAGCGCTGGACTTGGGCCTTGTTGGGCGCAACGGGGCTTTGAACTTCAAATGTGGACTAGCAAAATAATAATAAAAACCTTATATTTGGGTTTAATAAACTTATTTAGACTTTTAAGATTTAATTTGAGCCTTTAAAACTATTTTTTCTTTTAACTCTTAAAAATTTATTTAGGCTTTTCAAAACAACCTTTAACCCCAATTCTTTAAACAAATTTTATTAAAATCTGATTTGCTTTTTTTTTTCTAAAGTAAGTTTTAATTTTATCCAAAATTTTATTTTGTTATTATTATTCCAAAACTAATCATCAAATAATTAATTTTTTTATAAATTATAAGAAGAGGGAAAAACGTTAACATCAACGCAATTAGCACAACTCGAACTCAGATACACTAAAGTGATGAATACCCTAATTATCAGGTCAACACACGACTTTTTTAAAACAACTACGCTTTTAAAACAAAATTGCAACTCCATTGACAAATAAATGAAAATGTGCCTCACAATTATCTCTCTCAAAATGGTCCTCAAAATTAGGGCACTAAAAACAAAATTGGATCTCATAACTAGGGCACTAAAACGTAAATAGACCTCAAAACTAGGTCCTTCAAAACAAACTAGACCTTACAACTAGTCCACTAAAACGTAATTGGACCTCAAAACTAGGATATTGAACTGTTGTTACTTTAAAATATTCTAATTCATCAAATCAATCTGAATATCCTATCAAATTCAAACAAATATCAAAGCTTTTCCAAAATAGGATCGACACCCTTAAAATCAATTAAACATTCAAACATTCATCAACTTTCCAAAATGCATCATTAATCAAAATCCAAGCAGGTTAATCAAGCAATCTAAATGTTTATGCATGTATGTAGTAAATCAAGCATGCAAATTTTTTCTATGAATGTCACCCCACTCTTACATTACACGTTGTCCATAATGTTTTCCTCAAACAATAGCAGAAAGGTTAACGGATTTCCTTGAGTATCATGAAGGTGATAGCAAAATTTAATTCAACTCGAAAAAATTGAAAAAATATTTAAATTTTGAGTTAAACGAATTGAGTTATTCAATTAAACTTGGTTGTTGTTTTTTTTTTTGAATTTTGAGTTTGAATCGAGTTTAATTTTCTAATTCAAATAAATCAAGTACCAAATATAATATTTTACATTTTTACCCCAAACCCCAAAAGTTTTACTCCCCTCCCATCTCACCCCCATCTACCCTAAAGCCATTTTCCCCTCAAAATTTTTTTGAATATTTTCTCCCAAAAAAATTTTACTCTGCCATTTACTTTTCCCCCAAAATTTTACTCCCCAACCCCTAAAACTTTTTATTTTTCCCCTAAAATTTTACTTCTCACATTTTACCCCCAAATCAAAAATCAAAATCATCCAAAAAAATAGTAATAATTTTATTTATATCTACTATTTATATTATTAAATTAAATTTGACATTTTTTACTATTTATATTATTGAATTGTTTAATCATATTGAATCTTTATAAATTTCTGTTGAAATTGAATTATTGATGATGCCATAAAATATTCGTATTAAAATTTTATGTTGGTATCAATTTCACATTTTATTTTTAAGATAACTTTTATTACGAAAATCACATGTTTTACATTTAATATATTTTTTAATTTCAAAATACATAGTGACAAGAATTAGAATATAATTGAAGCAACTAAGCAAGCAAATAAGCTAACCCATATATAAAAGATTAATAAATAAATTATGAGTGGATGAAAATTAATAAAAAAAATTAAATTACGGTGGGTAAATTTGATTACGGTGAGTGAAAGTGGTTACAAGGACCCAAAGTCATTTTTTAAATTTAACTCAAACTAATATATTCGATTCAATTGGAGTTCCATCCGACTCAACTCAATTTGAGAAAATTTTAAATCGAGTTAAGATGATAAGATATGATTCGTCAACTCGATTAACTCGAAACTTTTTCATTTGATTCGATCGAATGCTCACCACTAATAGCAAGTAGGGTTATCCACCTTGTTGAAGCTCAATTTTATAGTGTGATCTTCGAGTAGGTGACCAACACAACAACACATAAAATAGAAATGTAAATAATAACAAAATAAAAATTAAAACAATCCAAACCAAATCCATGTTAAAAAATAATTCAATAGTTATTAGTTACATTTTGCAAAAAAATGAAAAATTGCAATGAAATGTAACTAGTCTTCATCAGAGTCCGACTCAAGTTCAACAATCCTTTTCCCTTTGTCTTTCCTCTACTGCCCTTTTGTATACTCGCGAAGACAACCAACTACTGGACTCGTCTTCATCCAGGTTGCGAAGAATGACTCATTAGGTTGAGGGGCGTTCAGTGGATCATGTGTGCTTTTGCAGCTCGTGTGGAGCACATGACTGTGTGAAACTTTGCAGACTGTGTGGGTAGGCCATGTGGACCACATGGGCTAGGTTTTTGGGCCATATGGGCTATTTTGCCAAATTTTAGGGCCCAATTAGGGGCTGTTTGAGGGACTCAAATTTTGGATCTATAAACTGTTTGAGGGACTCAAATTTTGGATCTATAAGCATTGTATGGGGCCGAAAAACATAAGTTTCAGTATGCAAAAGTAAATGGATAAGCTTAGGATGTATGCTAAGTAGGATATGTTACCATTAAATCATGTTCTATGTTATGAATTGTATGAAAATATGTAAGTTTGTATGCCATATGATATATGTTAAATGTATGTATGATATGTGATTATGATTTGTTTGTGTTTCGGGGTGGGTTATGATATGATGGAGGAAGTGCTATATGGCAGTTTACATTGCAATTATGGCGGCTAGGTCGCAAATTTATGTATGGCAGCTCAGCTGCAATTATATGAGTGACACACCACCACATATTGGTGTGATTGCATGGCTGGACTCTTGTAGCCCTATATGGTGTGATTGGTTAGATAGAGATGGTGTGTAGCAGATAGGGGTAGGACATGATATGAATATATTTCAATTTGCCATGTTATGATTCAATATGATATGATTCGTAAAAATATGATAATATATGCTCTGTATTAAAATCTGATGTGATATGAAATAATATGATATATGCCATGAGATGGTCTGAAATATGTGCTTTCTTGTACTAAGATTATGAGCCAAATCACACACTGGGCTTAAAGCTTAAGATTTGTATGCTTTGTTTCAGGTAATCCTCTGACCTAGGATTGGACGGCCACTCTAAAGCTTGGGTTTCATAATTTTTGTTTATGCACTATGGACTTTTATTTGTTTATTCTGGACATTTTTGGATTGTTTTGATTTTTTATTCTGTTTTGGACATTTAAATTTTTGTTTAGTTCGTTAGGACTTTTTTGATATTTACTACGCAAAAGCTTTAATTGTTTAAAAATGCTTAACTTATAATAATTAAAAAATGAACCGCGGTTTTATATACAAAAAGCTATAAGGTTTTTCGTTGCAAGGCTAATCGAAATTATCCCAAAATGCTTTAACACGCAAATGTTTTCAAGTAATTGGATTTGATTTTAGTACCATAATTAAGTTATGATTTCAGAAAATCGCTGTCTTTCAAAAGAGTCATACAATTAAAATTTTTGTTCGTTGAAGTTGGTTTTCATCAAAGCTAAATGTTTGTTTCTTTTACTTGTTCGATGTAATCTCCATGATCCGATCGTAACGTCTAGGATGGGTGTGGGGTGTTACATATATTGTTAAAGATGATGAGTTTATATCTTAGTCTTTTATTGATTGAGTTTGAAAAACTTTTCGTAAAAGCTTGTTATTTATGCACATAATGGTTTACAGAAATTATTGATTGAACACATCTTGTAACACCTCTAACCTGTAACCGTCGCCGTAATAGGTTAAGAGGCATTACCAGACCTGTAACTTAATTCAAAACATTCATTTAACAAATTCCATCTCATTTCAGTAACTATTAATCATTCACATTCAAATGTATTTAAATCAATCATACAAAGCTTTAATCATGCATTTGAGACCAATTTGATAACATATACAAGTTTCAGGAACTTAGAAAATTTTCAACTTTTAAAGTGTCACACGCCCGTGTGAACAGGCCTTGTGCCTCACACAGCATTAGACATGCTCGTGTGTCTAAACCGTGGCAAAACAGGGCATACATACTGATTTGCTCACACGGCCACAAGACACACCTGTGTGCCTTGGCCGTGGTCGAAACTGACTTGGGTCAAACGGCTAGCCACACGTCCGTGTGTCTTGGCCGTGCTCAAGCCTGACTTACAATTGTAGGGTACCCTAGGGGACACACGGTCGTGCAACATGACCGTGTGTCATACACGGCTGAGACACACGCCCTCGTCTCTGCCCGTGTGGACAAAAATAGGCCATTTGAAAAGCCAAATTTGCCACCCTAAAACATGAGCATAAACATTCATATTTGACAATATTTAAACAACTCAATTAGCAACTAATTTAACCGTTTCAATACACATTATAAGCCATATTCAAACTTACCATTTACATGTCCATATACCTATATAACTACATATACAATTTATTCATCTAACATCTATATATTAAGACTTATTTTGTATAAATTCATTCAAACATTACCATACCAAAACATATCATCATTAAGCACATACATGCAATCCAAATGATACCAAAATAAGTCAAATGACATGGCTTAACTTATATACAAATTCATTCTCAAACCATGATACCAAAACATAACTTTTAATATCAAACTAGCCTATACATGCCATATTTACATAAGTTCATAAGTTCAAAATACCAAACGAAAATTTGGATAGTGTGACGTGCAACTCTGACTTGTCCGGAACAAGCGAGTTAATGAACCTCTATAAGACATAGAAACAGAAACAGAGTAAGCTTCTAAGCTTAGTAAACTCGTATAATTCGGAATTAAACTTACCATTTAAAGTAATCAAAGCAATAATAAAATGCCAACAATTCAATTAACCATCACCTAATCACACATAATCATCACATGTTAGTCATTTAACTAATACATAAACCATAACTTGTTCATATAACATTATTTAGGCCAGTTGAAACTATTAGAACTTCAAAGGATAATCGAGTGAACAATGTCTATAATTCGTCAATTCATCATCATACATGCTCTTTTGAGTCATGGTTGGTAAGCTCTTACTGAGCTGAATAACAGTAAACTCTATTGAGCTGAAAACGGTAAGTTCTATTGAGCTGAACAGCAAACTCTTTCGAGCTGAATCAGTAAGCTCTAATGAGCTGAAACAGTAAGCTCATACGAGCTATGGTGAGTCCGCAACAAATGCAGGAGCTTGACCATTACGATAATTCCAGTAACACGTCATTCGCATCCAATGAATTCATACAGTTTAAACAAGGCTCGGTATAAAATTCAATATATCATCGAGGCATTCATATTTAAAATAATTCAATAAATACATTCAATTCAACCATTACAAGTATAGTAAAGTCCATTCTAATTACATGAACTTACCTCATATTTGCTCGTATAACCGTCGTCTACTCGTCTACCTTTCGTTTCCCTCGATCTAATTCTGGTATTTGTTTATCTTGATCTATATTTATCAAATTCAATATTTTCAGTAACTATTCATTTCAATTTAGTCTTTAATTCACATATATGGAAATTTACATATTTGCCCCCATAATTTTAACTATTTTGCAATTTAGTTCTTTATACATAAATGCCAATTTACACATTTTTAACCCCAATCCACCTTAGCTGAATTCTATATGGTATTATAATAGCCCATATTTTCACTTATTTCAAATTTCTAACCATAATATTTCTATCATTTTCAATTTAATCCCCTATGCTCATTTTTGTCAAAATTCATTTAATAAAACTTGCATATCTTTTAATATCCATCAATAATCTAGCATAATAATTCAAAATATACTAGTATTCAACAATGGCACATTTCAAAATCATTACAAATTTCAGAAATTGAGGTACGGGCATGATAGAACACAAAGCAATGATCTCAAAAACGTAGAAATTATCAAAAATCGAAGGAAAACATACCTTAATCTAGCCAAATTTCTAGCCGAAACCTAACTTGGTATTTTCCTTTTCTTTCTTTGATAAAATCGGCTAAAAAGATGATAATGGTCTTTATTTTATGTTGGTTTTACATTTTAATTCATTTAAAATCAATTTACCATTTTATCCATACTTAATAAACATATAAAACATATATAACAAGGTCATTAATGTCCACTAAACATTTTAAAGGGTCTAATTATCAGTTAAGGCCTCTATATTAAAAAGCCAAAGCAATTTAATACATTTAACATATAGAATGCTACTTTTATCTTTTCTGCGATTTAATCATTTTCATCAAATTAACCATTTAAACGGTAAAATTTCTTTACCAAACTTTCTCATAATAAATCCATCATGCTGTAGACCTTATTAAAATAATAAAATAAATATTTTGACTTCGGATTTGTGGTCCCAAAACCACTGTTCTGATTTGACCTAAAAACGAGTTGTTACACATCTGATTAATATCTAAACCATTACTTATGAGAACTAAGCTTCCTATTTCAACATGAAATTATGTTGATTTAAGTGTTGTATGCATCAAGCCAATAAGTTATAAATACTCCCCATTATAATTGGTTTTTAGTCAATAGTTAAATATTTCTCATCTTTGAATTTTTGTATGTGCGTATATGTTTCAATCACTTCACCACAACAGAGATGAGTGAATACTTAAAGAAAGTTGACAATATATATTAATTACGAGATTCCTTGTATTATTAATGTTTTAAACGTATTAGAGATTCAGTTATGACATGATTTGTGATTACTCTTTTGATTTGATAGTTTTCCCGACATTAGGGGAGAGAAATAATAACTTGCGATGAGTTAGGGGGAGAGTAATTTGAACTAGAAGTTCAACAAGGATAACTCATTACATGTTTCAAATATGAAAATTCTCATAAAAGAGACCCAAGATATAACTAATAACTAAAACTCCAGAAGAGATTCAGATACATGAAACTAAATATTAAAATAGTGAGAATAAGAGATCTCGATAAGTTATGTCAATTCGAGAAAACGTCAAACCGATAATAAAAGTGGTCGACAATAGTTTTGCATGCAATATTATTGTTGAAATAATAAAATAAAAGAAGGATCTTGAATAAATCTATTGAGAAATATATATATGAAATAGATTGTTCAAAATAGAAAGACGTAACTCAAGTACAATTAAATTCGTGGAGTTTTTGGACCAATAGTCCAAATATCTAAAGGTATAAAGCCAGTAAGGGTGCAAATGAAGTAGTTTTGCAAAAGCGGAATAAAAATAAGAAGTTTTTCACTAAGTCCTGACATTGATTATGAAAAGATATAATATTCTTTTGTGGTGGATGCAATAACCTTTAGATATATTATTAAACTAGAAGTTCATAAAAGATTTAACTTGCGTCTAAATGTTGTTGTCACAATCTTTTTATGAATCACTATATAGTAAAGTTTATATTAAAATCCTTGAAGGATTTAGAATGGGTTAAGCATATTGAAATTCTCGGGAAATTGTTCATTTATATGAATTAAAATAATTGAACATATGTGGTAAATTTAACTTTGTTAATAGTAGTTGAAAGAGGATTATAAAATGATCCAAAATACCTATTTGTATTTTTATAGAGGGATCATGATTAAAGTTAAGCCTATTTGTAACACCCCAAACCCATTTATTTGTATTTGAAACCCGTTTATTGTTATTATTTTAAGAACCCATTTCTATTTAAGAAAATTCTTACTTTATTACAAGAAAACCATAATGTTGATGTTGCAGTTTATAATCCATATTCACAGTTCAAAAACTCAGATTAAAAGCCAAAAATCCCAAGTCCAAAGTTACATCAAAATCCCTAAAAAAATAATGAGTAAACAAGAGTAAAAAGGTCATAACCAAATTGTCTGTGAACGTGGTCACCGTCGAGTCCTCCACTGCACCAATTTGCCTACTGCTGGGGGTTACCTGAACAAATAAATAAATAAAGGGGTGAGTTTTCGCAACTCAGTGTGTACATCCCCACAACTTAGCATGCATACAAACAGACAACAGAGCACAATTATTATTCGGGCCTGAGCCCTTACAGAATCGGTGTGGCCCTTGGCCCACTCAGAAACAGAATCAAATACAGTCTTAGGGCCTCAGCCCATCTCAGATATAGCATGCATTACAGATTAGAATAACAAAATATGCCCACCAGCCCTGCACACAGACTTCGTCCAACCCAACACACCATGTGGGGATAAAATCGACCCACCCATCTCTGCACACCATATATGGGGATAAAATCGACCCATCCAATCCTACACACCACGAGGTACTACAACGCAGCACATATCATAAGTACGCAGCTTAGCTGCCAGATAACGGGCTTATGAAGCCCTTCAGTAGTTCCTTCACTTTATCATACCCACCCCGATGCAGTGCATCATACAATATGGCAAGCTATAATGCAGATAACAGTTCATGCATTTATTTCAGAACAGATCAGATACTCATGCTAGATATAACATGCTTACCGACCCTAGGATAGGTTACAGTCGACTTGGGTGACCCGTGCAACCTTACAGTACATTTCAGAAAAATGGGCTCACACGCCCATGTGGCCTGCCCGTGTGGGCCCACATGCCCGTGTGGCCCACACGGCCCAATTTTGCCTTGGCTGTGTGGATCACACGGCCTGGCCCAGATTTCCACACGCTTATATGTTCACCCGTATGGGCTCATACGCCCGTGTGGCTTACACGGCCCAATTTTCTAAGCTCGTGCCTTGCACACGGCCTACATGCCATCACACGGCCGTGTCACGCACGCACGGCCTGGTTCGTCGATCACACGCCCGTGTACTGTCACACGGCCTACCACACGCCCGTGTGGCGTCGACAGAAGACTTTTTGGCTTTCGCCGAATCTCGTTTTCAGTGCATTCAAAGTATACACCTGGATTCCGATTGCTGCAAAAACACTTCCAAGCCTCTCCAGACCTAAAATCAGTATATTACAACCCTTTAGAAACCCCAAAAATGAGTCTAAATCAACTAATTAAAAATACGAAAAGTCAGCCTACCGCTACGGAATAAACTCTATTCAGAATCAAATCGACGAAACGCTAGCACAAGCCTCACGAGTAACCTCTAATAGCAACCACAAATACCCTTTAGATACTTAATCAGAATAATCATTAGAGATTAGTGAAATGATGAACTCACCACACATGCCCCTAACAACGATCACCAGAATAAACTAAAAGGAAGATAGAAATATAGCCGAAATAGGAGGGAAGCAAGGGAATCTTGGTAGCAAAAAGAGAAGAGAGGGAGAATGGTAACCAAAATTTTTAGGAAAAGAAAGTAGAATGACAACAAAATTGCTAACCCACTAATCCACATCCCTTAATTCTCTCCACTAACCCCTCAACTCAGACTTTCGGTAAAACGCAAACTCTCAGCCAAAAATCGCAGCAAAATAGTCCCTTCGCCACCACAGAGATTTGAACACAAGACCTCCAACTCATTACCACTCCTCTTAACCACCAAACCAGCAGGCCCATTCTGTTAAGAAATTACAACTAGATTAATATAAACTTGCTAACTCAAAGTTAAGGCTTAACTCAGGAAAAACCAAAATTTACTAAAGACATGACTTGAACTTGGGACCCCTCACACACACCCAGATCACTTAACCACTGAAACAGGCAGATATTTGTGTCATATTTTTAACAGAATCAGAAAAATAATTTTTTTTTAGGCATTAAACTATTTTCTAAGTCCTTTTCCACTAACATGTAAACCATATTACACAACACAATTGGCCTAAGGTCCTTCATGGGCATATGTAACACCCTGATTTTGGGCCTAGTCGGAATAGTGATGTCGGGACCACAAATTTGAGATAGAAATAATTATTTTATGATTATTTTGAGGTCTATGATATGATTGCATGATTGTGTGAAAATTTCGTGAAGAAATTCTATGCATAAAGTGCTTAATTTGAAGTTAGGGACTAAATTGAATAAGTTGCAAAACTTGCATTCTAGAAGTTTCTAGTATGAAATTGCTTTAAAATATTAATTAGGAGGTCTTAAATAGCAATTTTACCAATTTCTAAGTTATGGACAAAAATTGGACATGGATGGAATTTTTGAAAGTTTAGTAAGTAAGGGCATTTTGGTCATTTGGATATTAAATGAAATAAAATGGGAAAAATCAAGCAAAAATCCATTCATCTTCTTCATGTTGCTGCCGAATTTTACTTGCTACCATATCTAGGGTTTCTTCAACTTCTAAGCTCAATAGTAAGTGCATTCAAGCCCCGTTTTTAATGTTCTTTACATTTTTGAAATCCTCGTAGCTCGGTTTACCTATTTCTACCATTATTTCGAGTTAGGGTTTATGTTTAAAAATTTACCCATGAATGATATGCATGAATTTTGATGTTTTATGGTAGAATATGAAGTTTGAGATTGTGTTAAACAACTTTTCCTAAGTGATTTTTCGTAAAAACGAGTAAAACGGCATAATCGGTAAAAATATCTATTGGTCATAACTATGTGTTAGAGTGAGAATTTGATGTTTCCATAGAAGAGAAAAATGATCCGCATGTCATTAAACATAAGAATAAGGGCTGAAATTAAATTTCCGAGCCTTGGGGCAAAAGTGCAAATATGTAAAAGTTTAGGGGTCAAAATACAAATTTGTAAAAATATGATTTTTAGACCCATATGAATAGCGTGATTAATTATTAGGCTAAATGTGATATGATAGATCAAGAAAGGCGTGGAATCGATCTCGAACGGGGGAAGGAAAATGTTTTGGATTAAATTGCAAAATTTCCATATTTTGCACCGAGGTAAGTTTGTATGTAAATAATACATTAACTTCATTTACATTTTTATATTTTAGCCTATTATATATATTTTAGCCGATTTTGAAGCATAAATTGATTATTGGAAGAATAGAAATAAGTAATAGAGAGAGAAATCCCGGTTGAACATTCGGAAGAATTGAATAATATAGATGGAGTGTAGCTAGGTCACATGTATGATGCCGAGTGCACATCATGTGTACAAGAAAGCTACATGATACTATGTAGTAGCTAGGTCACATGTGTGATAAGGGAAGTATCCCATGTAGACAAGAGAGCTACGGGAGAGATAAATGTAGCTAGGTTGCATGTGTGATTCCAAGTGTAGGACACCATGTGGACAAGAGAGTTACGTAATAAATTTGCTAGGTCACATGGGTGGTACTAAGTGTTCACCATGTGTACAAGAGAGCCGAATTATATGAAATATGATGGTGGAGCTGTGTGCTGAAACCATCAAGTATCAGGAATTGATCCGAATTGTTCAACGGGATGGCTTTATGGTGACATTGTAATTATGGACCTATACTTGTGATGTATGAAATGTGGTGAAAATGATTTGTGATATATATATATATATATATATATATATATATATATATAAGTTAAAATGAGGTTAATACAAAGAAAGTGTGAAAGAGTGAATTAGCACTAAAACTGTTGTGGGACAGTAGCAGTGACATGATTTTAAAAAATCACCAAAAATAGTAATAATTTAATTAGAGGCTGAATGAGATGTGAAATTAAAGCTCAATGAGCCTATTTTCATATAAAAGAAACGGAGAAAGTAAAGGATTCTATATTTTGAGATATTTATAATTGTGTGTGACTTGCTCAGAATGACTATGTGATCCCCTGTTCCAACTTTGAAAAATCATTAAAAATTGTACAAAACAAATTAAGAAATATAGTTTATATCCATAAATTCCTTATTTATTCTAGTTTTAATTGAAATAGGTTTCATGGTCATTTTAATTGTTTACTGGGAGAAATTCAATTCGTAGTGAACAGAGGTCAGATCAGTTGAGCTGTGTAATAGGGGAAATTTTAACTAATAAACTGTACTAATTGGCTTGACCAAAAATTCTAGAAATAAATTAGTGAATAGATACATGAGTTTAGTTTCAATGAAAATTTACGGAATTGGATTTCGAGTTTCGTAACTCGATTTATGATTTATTTAGTGAACATGACGCAGGAGAGACAGCTTGACCAAAGTGGAGTAAATAGCGAAATTAAACGTAGATACACTTGAGTTATTTTGTAATCATACTAAATTCTTTATCCATTATTTATATACTTGCTTACTAAGCGTAAAGCTTACTTCCTTCTTTCCATTTTTTTTTTAGTTTGTCAGGTCAGCTCAGGGGTTGGAGATTGTCAGAGGCAGCATCACACTATCAAGCCATTATCCTTGGAGTATTGGCTAGTACATGTTAAATATTTTCATGTGAGTGGCATGTATAGCAAGTTTGTTTCATGACATGTATTATTGTTATGATTTGGTTTACGTATTGGTCTACATTGAGCTTTTGTATATGGCCATGAGATGTGGTCTTTATTCATTATGGTTTGTAAGTTTTAAATTTTGGGCAGAACTTGGTGATCCGATTTTATATGTTTGTGAATGTTTAAGTTTGGTAACGCCTCGAACCCTGTCCCGGAGTCGGATACGGGTGAAGGGTGTTACAGCATAGGCTTTTGATTTTTCAGAATCAGAACCGTAATTGTGTCATTAATTTATGAATGGAAAGTTCCAAGATTCATCCATTCCTAGCACTCCGTAAAAATCTCATCACTAGTAATGTGCCAACATTTCTGATAGAAAGCAATGTTCATGCCATCTAGGTTAGGAGCTTTATCATGATGCATTTCAAATAATGCTCGCTTAAAATCCTGAGGAGTAAATGTAGAAATTAAAGTACTATTATTAGAATCCATAACACAAGATTTGAACCCAGTAAATGCTTCAAACTGCGAGCTAGCCGAAGCTAAAAACAGATACGTAAAATTATTAGGAACGATATAATGCATACCATCCTCATCAGTGCATTGATGTCCCTCATCATCATAGAGCATAGAGATATGATTTACCTATTTCCTTTTACTCGCCTAAGCATGAAAAAACTTTTGTATTTGCATCAGTGTGACGCATCCACAAAACCTTCGCTTGTTGTCTCCAAAAGGCCTCATCTTGAGCAAGACTTACAATAACACTCCAAATTCATAAACCTTTATTCTTAAGAAAGTAACAAAACAAATGAATAATGAAGATAAGCCATCTAAGATAGAGTATCATCTTCTATGTATCACTATGTAATCCATTTCTTCAGCAATTGTCCATTATAATTTAATAAATAATGTAATAGCCCAAATCTGCCTGGGCTTTAAAACCAAAAAGCAAAATAATAAATAAATAAATATTTATTTGTTAAAGTCCAGTTACAATAAACAGCCCAAATACTTAAACCCATTTACATTTAACCTAAAAAAAAAACACCTAAAGCCCAACACATACACCAAACCCAATAAACCTATCAGCCCCTAAAACCCCTAACCCTATTACAAAATTTAAGTGGCCCAATTGGCCCAAAATTTTACACCAAGGCAGGAAACCCGAGGGTTTCTACCTTTCCCTCCTAGCGCCGCAACGTCTTCTGGAAGCTTCGGAGAGCGTCTGTCTGGCTCCCCGAATTGAGGCCATCAATGCACTGTCCCAGTATCACTAGATTTCATGCCCCATCAGTACCTCGCCGTCTCAACAGCCACTGATCGTGCCCCCATCAAGGCCACGATTCCAGGCTCTAAGTCACGCCATGATCAACGCCTCCGGTAGACCATCGTCAAGTCCTCGTCACTGCCGGATTTCTCACAAACACCTGCAAAAAAGGGAAAGAAGAACGACAGAGCACAGCAGAAATAGCAAGAAAATTGAAAGAAAATACTTACCTAATCTGTAACTCTAAAAACAGTGGCTATAAAAGCCCTTTTGTAACCTATAAACGATATGGATATAAGGACACAAAAGGACAAAAGCAAATACAAACATTTTCTTTAAGAGGTGAATCTTATTTCTATTTTATTTCTTTTCATGTTCAAAGCATATATACATACACAAACAGTTTAATAAATAGCTTTTAAAAGGAAAAAGGGTTTTACCTTTCATTTTTGCGTCAAAAATCGAGGTTTCAAACCTTCGAAGGTGGCGGAGACGACGAAGGATGGCGAGGCCCAATGATCGGAGTTCGATCGGAACTCAGAGGGCAGACAGGCTTTTGAGAGCATTTTTTTGAGTTTTTTTTTAGAAAGAAATGAAAATGAAGGTTTTGGGAAGAAATTTATTTTTTAAAGCACCCCTATACGGTGTCGTTTTGTAGTGTGCAGAAGGGCCCAAACATGACGTCGTTTTTGGACCAATCCGATTATCCGATCCAATCCGACTCGAAGGATCCGCGTGTTTCTAACTATTGGGATATTTATCCCATTAGTCCTTCCGCATTTTTCTTTTCTTAAATTAGGTTTATTTTTACCTTTAAATCTGGCCCAAATTTTTATCCCTGTTTCAATTTAGTCCCAACGGAAACCACTCTAAGGCCTATAATGAAACGATGCCGTTTAGGGACAAGGGAAAATTTCCCAATGAATCCCTAGGGTTTTAGTGGCCGTTTTAATGATGTCTGATCTCAGTCATTTTTATTAAATTAGCCACTGATTTTTTATGTATGTTCAATTTTAGTCCCTTTTATCCTTTTAACATATTTTTAACCTATTTATTTTAAACTTTATACATATATTTTAATATGAATATACGTATTATATATATTTTATATATACGTATTATATATATTTTATAATTATTTACTTATATTTTGTTATATTATATTACTTCATTTTTTTTATCATATTAATATATATTTTAACATATATCATTACTTATTATTTATTATATTTTTTTATCATATAATATTTTTATATTTTTATATTATTATATTATTTTACATTTTAACAATATATCATTTTATATTATTATTATCTATTATATATTTTTTTTCATGTATACTATTATTCCAATTATTATTTTCATATTAAATTGATATTAAATATTTTATTAATTATTTCCTTTATATTTTTTTTAAAAAACCTATGTATATTTTTATCCAAAACTATAAAATTAGTATTTTATATATTATTATACTATTCCAAAATCCATTATTAATTACTATGTTTTCATATACTACTAAATATGTTTATTATCTTATATATAGTACAATATCGTAGTATTTATATTTTATTATTTTATTATAATCCTAAAACAAAAGTTATTATGGATACCATATTGTCATTACATTGTCAAAATTTGATTCAAATTCACACCTTAAAAAATTTTACTCACTTTATTTATATTTTAATATATATATTAAACCTTTTATATTATGTCAATATATTAAATGTGGTTTCATAATTTTATTAAATGATTAGTGCTTGACATATTATTATTTTTATTGTATTTTTTTTATATATGTGTCAAATTGTATATCATGTATCATTTTATTATTAATATGTTTAAATATATGTTAAATTACATGTTTATGTGTTTTTACCTATTCTTCTTATATATATATATATATATATATATATTATGTTTTATGTATATTTTACTTGTTTAAAATTTGCTATGTTTTATTTCTTATATATATGTTAGTTAATGTATGATATTTATGTTATTGTGCTTTTATTTACCTATTATTATAACATGTTATCTCAAATGTTATGTTAATATGCTCCTTCATGCATCGATTTTAAAAACAAAACTCCAAAGTTTTCAAAAATAAAGGCAATGCTTGGTGTTTGGAAATTTCGTGAAAAGTAGTGCCCTAACTTATTGGGTTGTAACTTTTCTCGTTAGGTTCAAATAATCAAGCACTTCTAAGTTTTTAAGGTTTTCAAAGTGCAAGCAACTGTCTCAGAATTTCAAGGCGTTGTGTCCTAACTTACTGGATATGGCGTTTTGTTGTTTCGAGATAAGGATTTCCAAAAAGGCTAACTTAGTGTCAAATATCTTGAAAATATTGTGTCCTAACTTATTGGATGTAATATTTTGATTCATTTGATACAAGTGAACCATAAATTTCAAAATCAAAAATATTAAAAGAGGATTGTATCTTAGGATTTTCAAATTTTCGATATTAAAGACATTTTGATAATCAATTAGGTACCAATCTTTGGGCGTTACGAGGGTGCTAATCCTTCCTCGTACGTAATCGACTCCCGAATCTATTTTCTCGATTTTCGTAGACCAAAATTAATATTTTAAAAAAAACATTTTATAAGGTGATCCAATCACACCTAAAAAGATTGGTGGCGACTCCCTTTTTTTGTTTTTCTTAAAGTCGATTTCCATTTTCCAAAACCCGATTTAAAAATAGTTTCGACAGCTTGGCGACTCCACTGGGGAATCATAAGAGAGTTAAGCCGTGTAATTGATTATCTCTTGTCTTAATGTCGGAAATTAAAAATTTTAAAACTTAATCCTCTTTGCATTACATGTGTTTGTATTATTGCATGTGTTGCTATATTCTGATACGCAGCGCATTTGCATGATTGTTGTGGTCACACCCTTAAGTGGGAGTGAGAAGCTACGCTTTCGTGAGGTTTTCGCCTCCGTGCAGGATAGTGGATCACTTTCGGGATACATCCATACCTATGGTTTCGTGAGATTTTCATCTCCGTGTAGCCATAGGGAAATGTATTCCCCTGAACTAAACTCGATTCAAATGGGCCTATAATGGGTGAGGATCGAGGAATCTGCTGGTTCAGGTACCTCAAACTTTAGAACCAACCTCATATAAAAAAATCATAAGAGCCCAACTTAGTTAGGGTTAAACTTTAGATACTACCCTTATAAATTATCATTGAGATTTATTGATATCATGTGATACTGACCATTTTCTTTTCTTTTGTTTACATGACATTTTGCATTTATAAAGGTATCGATTCACGGTCAGTTTCTAAGTTAGGAAGTTTTATTATGAAGAACGGACTTCTTGATAGAGTGGAGGGCAATGTCAATATTCCTAGATGGTCAGAGCAAACTCAACTAGAAAAGGGAGACAGTATAACTATGGGATATATGCCGGAGCTGTCAGATTATACTCGTATTAATGTCACACAGAATAATCTCCAAGAGCTTAAGGAAATTTGGGATCAGTGGGGCAATGAGACCATGCAGTTATTCTACGATAATTATGGAGATTTACCTTACTTGCTCGATATTCAGGTAGATAAATACTTGTTCTGAGCCCTTGCTCAGTTTTGAAACCCGGCATACAGTTGTTTCACTTTTGGGGAAGTAGACTTGGTACCTACCGTAGAGGAGTACACTGCCTTACTTCGTTGTCCCAGGTTTCAGAGTGACAGGATCTATTCTCGAGCTGCTTGTGTCCCTACCTTTTGGAAGAAATTAATGACCATTACGGGGATGAGCAAGCAGTGGATCTTGACCAGAATTAAAGAGAAGGGTGAGTGCAAGTGCATTTCGTGGGACGCTTTGAAAGATCTAATTTAGACACACCCTGATGAGACGAAGAAGGTAGACATTTTTGCCTTAAGTTTGTATGGACTGATGGTTTTCCCTAGGGCTTTGGGATATGTGGACGAGGCAACCACGGATCTTTTTCATCGACTCAGTAAAAGGGTCATTTCTGTCCCTACGATTTTGGCGGAGACATTCAGGTCCTTAGGTGCATGCAGGAGGGCTGGTGCAGGTAGGTTCATAGGATGTGCTCAATTACTTTTGGCTTGGTTCTACAGTCACTTCTGATTGATTAATGGGATTGTTTGTCGGGTTTTCTTTGAGAACTACTCCCCATTGACAGATATAGTAGCTTCATCTAGGAAAGTGGATGTGCCGAAAGAGAATTGGATAGTATTACTTCAGAATCTTCAGTCGAAGGATGTTGAGTGGAGAGCTCCATGGATGGTTCCTGGTGAGTTACTTTATCTATGTGACAGCTTTGATTGGGTTCCCCTGTTGGGAATTTGGGGTGCCATTGGTTATGCCTCTTTGTTCGTGCTGAGGCAGCATGGATTGAGACAGTTCGTACCAGCGACTCATGGGTTGGCTCAAAGTGAGTTTGTATACAGAGGAGCTGATTACAAGAGGAAAGTTAGCGAGGTTTCTAGTGCTTGGAATAAGACTTTTCGGTTGAAAAGAGTGGCCATTAATCCTGTTATGACCCCAGAATATGTCGAGTGGAGGAGTAGAAGGATTAACGATAATGTCTCTATGACAAAAATAGAGGAAGCTCAACCAATGGAGGAATATTTACAAGTAATACCCTCGGAGCTTGACATCATAAAGCAAGAATTTAAGAGAAAGAATTTGGAACTTGAAAAGAAGATAGAAAAACTTGAGGAGGAGAAGATGTACTTGAGCCTAGATGTTGACCTGCAAAAGAAGGAGGTTGAAAAAGTTAGAAAAGAAAAGAGGAAGGTTGAGGAAGACCGAGATGATTTAAAAGAGGAGTATAAGAAAGCACAAGTATCTTTAAAGCGAGTGGGGTTAGGAAGGTCTTTGGAACAGTGGCAGAAAGAAGTTCAAGAGGAAAAAGCTAGAGCCAAATATTGGGAGAAAAAGTTCTAGGAGATGCGGTCGCAGAATTTGGCATTAGAGAAAGAGAATAAAGGATTGAAAACTAAGGTAACTGAGCTTGGAAGATCCCTTCGTTGGCACCGAAACCATGATTCTACGGTCGAGTTAAAAGAGCTAAAAAGTAAGGTTGAAGATTTGGAAATGGCATTGCATGATGGTGAGCTTCGGATTAAGCAGCTCGAGGTGCAAAAAGATTGTACAAAAGGAGAGCTCCATCAAGTTAAAGGTCAAGTCATGGATAGGGATTATATTATTTGGGAGGCTATAGCCCAGATCCAAGAGATTGCTGAATATGTTCGAGACTTAGCAGTGCGAGCTGATGCGTTGAGTATAATGTATGAGTCAGCGTTCGATAAAGGTCGAGAGTTAGCCCTTTTGTTAGAAAAAGTTAAAACTTTGGGCATTAGGGCAAAGGCGTATATGTAATCCATTCATATGTAAAGATATTCTTTTTCTAAATAAATTTTTCTAAATGAGATTGAATCGAGATCGATGCCTTTTTGCAGTCATGCATTTACATTACATCACATCATATGCATTCAAAGTTATAGAAAGGCCCTAATTAGTTAAAGTTTACTTCTAAAAGGTAGAAAAGAAAATCTGGAAATCACACATCTTTACGGCACCCACACTAAAACTAAGAGTATAGATCAAAGGTTCGAACAATTGCAGAAGGATATGCAAGACCAATTGCAAGAGCAATTGGCCAAGATGCAGAATGACATGAGGGAACAAATGCTAGAAGCTCAGAGGAATATGATGGCTGAAATGGCTCAGCTTCTGAGGGCCACTGATAAAGGGAAGGCCCCTATGGCTATCACTGGAGAAGAGGGTGAGGATCATCCTCCGGGCTTTACTCCACCTCATGTACCACTGCAAACCAAGGCACCTCCTAGAAGACCATCTGTCACTGTGAGGCCTCAACATGGGCCGGTTGATACTGGAATCCCCGTGAATTTCCCATCTAGTTCGAGAAATAATTTAGGCGATAGCTCGATCAACCCTACCACTCCTGATCTGGATATGATGGAGAAGGAAAGAATGGCAACAGAATCCTCAAAATAGTTGGAAGATCATTGCAAGTGGTTGGATGAGAAGTTTAGGGTTTTAGAAGGCGCTGGCAATCACCATGTGGTTGATGCCAAAGACTTAAGCTTGGTCCCAGACTTGGTACTTCCTCACAAATTTAAGATGCCAGAGTTTGAAAAGTATAACGGGACTACTTGCCCAGAGGCACACATAACAATGTTTTGTAGGAGAATGACTGGGTATGTGAACAATGATAAACTATTGATCCATTATTTTCAAGACAGCTTAGTAGGAACAGCGGCTAAGTGGTACAATCAGTTGAGCCGTGCAAGAATCGGTTCATGGAGAGATCTTGCACAAGCCTTCATGCAACAGTACAACCATGTGACTGATATGATGCCAGACAGGATCACACTTCAAAACATGGAGAAAAGCCTAATGAAAGTTTTAGGCAATACGCACAACGATGGAGGGAGGTGGCAATGCAAGTACAACCACCACTATTAGAAAAGGAGACCACCATGTTATTTATCAACACTTTGAAGTGGCCATTCATCACTCACATGATTGGAAGCACCACGAAAAGTTTCGCAGATATAGTTATGGTAGGAGAGATGATTGAGAACGCCATAAGAGGTGGTAAAATTAAGGGGGGAACGACTAAAAGATCGGCCTCAAGGAGAAAGGACAATGAGGTGAATAACATGAATAGCCTCAACTCAAGGGCAATCACAGTTGGTCAACCCAAAGCAGCTGCGGTCGAGCAACAAAGTACTCAAAGACAGGAATCGGGCACAAGACAGAATTCGGAGAGGATGCAATTCAC
The DNA here is from genome assembly GCA_025698475.1 of Gossypium anomalum. Taxonomy (NCBI): domain Eukaryota; kingdom Viridiplantae; phylum Streptophyta; class Magnoliopsida; order Malvales; family Malvaceae; genus Gossypium; species Gossypium anomalum. The sequence goes on from CM046960.1 coordinate 5,773,784, forward strand.
GCCATCCCTGTGACGTATCGTGAGCTTTATCAAAGCTTATACGATGCACATGCCATTGCTCCATTTCACTTGAAACCGCTACAGCCACCGTACCCCAAATGGTATGATGCAAATACTAAATGCGAATATCATGCGGGAATACCGGGGCATTCAATTGAAAATTGTACCAGATTCAAGAAAACCGTAGAGAGGCTTATCAAGATGGGGGTTGTGAAATTCGACAGTACCCCTAATGCTGAAAATTCGTTACCAGATCATGGCAATCAAAGAGCGAATGCCATTGGCAAAGCTGGTGGAAAAAGGATAAAGGAAAATGTTGCTGAGGTGAGGATGCCTTTGAAGGTGATTTGGAAAGAGATGGTGAAGAGAGGGATGATAACCTCTGGGAAAGAAAGAGAAAAAATAGGGAACTACTGTGAGTTCCATGGAAAAGAGGGTCATGAGACCCAAAATTGTAAAGAACTCAGAGCCTTGGTGCAAGGCTTTATAGATAATAAAGAGCTACAAATTTTTTAGGGTAGCTCTTATAACAGAGAAATAAGTGCGCTGGAAGGTGAGCAAAAAGGAACCAGCCGGCCAAAGATTATTATCTCCCTTCCAGGGAATAATGAAATGGGGGCACCAGCAGTGCCCAAGGTCATTATCCATAAACCTACTCCTTTCCCTTACAAGGATAGCAAGAGAGTACCATGGAATTATGACTACAATGTGACAGTTCCGAAGAAAGAAAATATAGCCAGCGCATCTAAAGACGTGCAAGTAGAAGGTTCCCACACGCGGAGCAGGAAGCGTTATGATACGAGAGGCGTTACAGTGGAGCCCATAAAAACAAAAGGTGGTGAGGTTGGGAAGAAGAAAGAGACCGAAGTATCCATCAATGAGCCAGTAAGAGAGGAGGAGGCTAAGGAATTTCTAAAGTTCCTTAAGCATAGTGAGTATAGTGTGGTCGAGCAGTTGCATAAGCAGTCAGCGCGTATATCAGTATTAGCCCTACTTCTGAGTTCTGAGGTGCATCGGGATGCATTGTTGAAGGTACTTAATGAAACATATGACACCCATGACATATCCGTTAACAAGTTGGATCGGTTGGTGAATAACATCAGTGCTGACAATTTTATCTACTTCAATGATGATGAAATTCCACCTGGTGGCATGGGGACAACCAAGGCCTTGCACATCACTACTCGGTGCAAGGGATACACGCTTCCAAGTGTACTTATTGATAATGGGTCGGATCTGAACGTCCTCCCATTGTCCACATTGAACAGATTACCCATGGACAGTTCGCATATGAAAACATGTCACAATGTGGTGAGAGCCTTCGATGGAACTGAAAGGAAAGTGATGGGACGAATTGACATCCCTTTGAAAATTGGGCCAAATACATATAAAGTTGATTTCTTGGAGATGGATATCAAGCCCTCCTATAATTGTTTATTGGGGAGACCATGGATACACTCGGCAGGAGCGGTGCCCTCCTCCTTGCACCAAAAATTGAAGTTAGTGACAGATGGACGGTTAATAACAATCAATGCGGAGGAGGACATTATAGCAACAGTCACTAGCAAGGCCCGTTATGTTGAGGCAAGTCAAGAGGCTATTGAGTGTTCTTTCTGCTCTTTAGAAATCATCAATGCAACCTTCATTTTGGAAGGAAGTAAGGTGCCGGTACCCAAAATGTCTAGAGCCACAAGGATGGCCCTGCAAATAATAATGGGGAAGGGAGCATTGCCAGGAAAAGGATTAGAAAGACAGTTGCAATGAGGGGTTCAAATCCCAAAGCTGATTGAGAAGAAGGGTCGCTTTGGTTTGGGCTTCAAGCCAGACCATAAGCACAAGAGGCAAGAGATTGAGAAGCGCCAAGCGAGAAGAAAGGCACGTTTGAATGGAGGAGAAGTGGAGTGGAAACCAATGACATTCCTACCTATATCTAAATCCTTTAAGTCAGGAGGGTTACTGGTAGAAAAGAGTTATCAGATTAATGCTGTACACAATGAGGGATTGAGCAAGGAGGCCTCGAGGGCATTCGCCGTTACGGACCGGGGAGCTCTCCGAATAATTGGACTGCGGAGGACCTTCTTGTAGTCTTTAAGAATTTTTCAGAGTAATTCTCGAAACATGTCTGTTACTCTAGGGCCTAAGAGTAATAAGATTACGTTTGTGAAAAAGGCTATTGATCATCTATTATTATTTTAATAAAACATAACTTTATTATCAATTTGGACGAATATGGTTTCTTTTTATTAATCAATATTTCGTTAAACTTTTTCATAGCATATAAACAACCATTATTAGATTCATTCATTCTTTGTATATTCTTTCATACCCCCACAGGTCCCTAGATATCAATGATATGAGCACTGATACTACAACCCCTGATTTCTCATACGAACAAGACATGTGTTTAGAGGAATCTCAGAATTTTGAAGATGTCCAAGATTGTGATGTGTCTCTTGATCTGTTAAGAATGGTAAAACAGGAGGAAAGACGAATCATGCCACATGAGAAAGAGGCAATAGAAAATGTAGTCCTAGAGGAAGGGAAGGAGTTAAAAATTGGAACACTGATTACCGAGGACACAAGGCGTGATCTGGTTGAGTTGCTTCGAGAGTTCAAGGATATCTTCGCATGGTCCTATCAGGATATGCCTGGATTGAGTATCGACATTGTAGTACATCGTCTTCCGATGAGACAAGGTTGCAAACCAGTCTAACAGAAGTTGCGAAGAATGCGGCCAGATATTATTCTGAAAATAAAAGATGAGGTTAAGAAGCAGTTTGATGCAGGATTCTTACAAGAAGTCAAGTACTCTGAATGGGTAGCTAATATTATGCCAGTCCCTAAGAAGGATAGGAAGGTACGAATGTGCGTTAACTACAGAGATTTGAATAAAGCTAGCCCAAAAGACAACTTTCCTTTGCCACACATCGATACTTTGGTAGACAACACAGCGGGACATTCGTTGTTTTCCTTTATGGATGGTTTCTCAGGGTACAATAAGATAAAGATGTATCCAGAAGACATGGATAAAACCACCTTCATAACCTTGTGGGGCACATTTTGCTAGATAGTAATGCCATTTGAACTGAAGAACGCAGGGGCAACCTACCAGCGGGCCATGGTGAACTTGTTCCACGATATGATGCATAGGGACATCGATGTATATGTTGATGACATGATTGCTAAGTCCTGAACAGAGAAAGAGCATATTGAAGTTTTGAGAAGACTATTCTTGAGGTTGAGGAAGTTTCAGTTAAGGCTCAATCTGGCAAAATGCACCTTCGGAGCTAAATCGGGAAAGCTATTGGGTTTCGTAGTTAGTGAAAATGGAATAGAAGTTGATTCGGACAAAGTCAGATCAATACGAGAATTGCCTCCACCACAAACTCAAAAAGAAGTTCGAGGATTCCTAGGAAGGTTGAATTACATCGCTCTGTTCATTTCACAACTGACCGAGAAATGTGATCCTATCTTTTGCCTCCTCAGAAAACACAATCAAGGTACTTTGAATAAGGAATGTCAGAATGCTTTTGAAAAAGTCAAGCAGTATTTGTTGAATGCTCCGGTATTATCTCCACTTAACCCAGATAAACCATTAATACTGTACTTGTCAGTGTTCAGTAATTCTATAGGATGTGTGCTTGGTCAGCATGACGAGTCAGGGAAAAAGGAGAAGGCAATTTATTATCTCAGTAAAAATTCACTGACTGTGAAATGAGATATCCACCAATTGAAAAGTTATGTTGTGCACTGATTTGGACAACTCGGAGATTAAGACAGTACATGCTATACCATACCACTTGGCTCATCTCAAAGCTTGATCCATTAAAGTACATGATGGAGTCAACGGCTCTAAATGAAAGAATGGTGAGATGGCAAATTTTACTTTCAGAGTTTGATATAGTCTACATAAGTCAAAAGGCTATAAAAGGAAGTCCGGTAGCAGACTTCTTGGCCAGTAGAGCTCTAGAGGATTATGAGCCATTGAATTTTGATTTTCCAAATGAGGAGTTAATGTGTATAGCAAAGATCGAAGATTCTCCTTGGAAGCTAAATTTTGATGGGGCTTCTAATGTAGTCGGAAGTGGAATTAGGGCAGTCTTGGTATCCCTGAATGGCAATCATTACCCGTTCACGTGCAAGTTGGACTTTGATTGCACGAATAATATGGCTGAGTATGAAGCATGCATCATGGGACTTCAAGCAGCTATAGAGCAAGGTATAAAAACCCTAGAAGTATATGGAGATTCTGCGTTGGTAATTTATCAGTTTAGAGGTGAATGGGAGACAAGGGACCCTAAATTGATCAATTATCAAAAAGTAGTTTTGGGGTTACTTGAGGAGTTCGATGGCATCACCTTCAATTATCTCCCACGAGACAAAAATCAGATGGTAGATGCTTTAGCAACCTTGGCCTCAATGATTAAGGCGAATAAAGAAGAAGAGATGAGACCAATTCAAATGAGTGTCTACGAGGCTCCAGCTAGCTGTTGTAACATCGAGGAGGAAGAAAAGGATGATAACCCTTGGTATCAGGATATATTGCGATATGTAAGAGATCGTAAATATCCAGAACAGGCAACTGAGAATGATAAACGAACTTTAAGAAGATTAGCCTGTGATTACGTTTTGGATGGTGACATGTTGTACAAGAGAAGGAAAGATCAAGTACTCTTGAGATATGTCGATGCTGTGGAAGCTAAGCTAATTTTAGAAGAAGTTCATGAAGGTATATGTGGGATGCATGCAAATAGTTTCATGATGGCTAGACAAATCATGAGGTTTGGCTATTATTGGGCCACTATGGAAGGGGACTGTATCAACTACGCTAAGAAATGCCATAAATGTCAGATTTATGGAGACAAGATTCATGTACCACCTTTGCCTCTACATGTTATGACTTCTCCATGGCCCTTTTCCATGTGGGACATGGATGTCATTGGACCAATATCGCCGAAAGCTTCGAATGGACATTGGTTTATATTCGTGGTAATTAACTACTTTACAAAATGGGTAGAGGCCGCTTCTTATGCGAATGTTACTAAGTCAGCTGTAAGTCGATTCTTGAAGAAGGAGATCATTTATCGGTGTGGAATGCCTGAGAAGATCATATCTGACAATGCATTGAACTTGAACAACAAAACGATAGCAGAGGTTTGCGACGAGTTCAAGATCAAGCATCACAATTCTTCTCCCTATCGTCCAAAAATGAATGGGGCAGTGGAGGCCGCCAACAAGAACATTAAGAAAATAGTGGGGAAGATGACTGAGACTTATAGAGATTGGCATGAGAAGTTACCGTTTGCACTCTTGGCCTATCGAACATCCATGCCGAGAACCTCTATCAGGCAACCCCATTCTCGTTAGTTTATGGGATGGAAGCAGTGTTACCTATTGAGGTAGAAATACCTTCTCTCTGAATTTTGACAGAGATAAAGTTAGATGAAGCTGAATTGGTTCAATCCCGATATGACCAGTTAAACTTGATTGAGGAAAAGAGGCTAAAAGCCATCCAACATGGTCAGATGTATCAAAAGCGTATGATACGAGCTTATGATAAGAGGGTTCGTCTAAGAGAATTCCATGAGAGGGACCTTGTGCTAAAAAAGATCCTTCCCATTCAGAAGGACTTTAGAGAAAAATGGATGCCAAATTGAGAGGGGCCGTATGTTATGAAGAAGGCTTTCTCTGGAGGAGCATTGATTTTGACAGAAATAGATGGGAAGAGTCTACCAATCCAGTGAATTCAGACTCAGTCAAAAAGTACTTTGTCTAAAGGAGAAGAGAATCCAAGGTGAAAACCCGCAAAGGGCGCCTTGAATTTTCATAAAAAATAATAATAATGGAGAGGCCAAGGTGAAAACCCGCAAAGGGCACCTTGTGATCAAAGGGGTTTTGAGTTGAAAACCTAAAAGGGCAGCTCAAATTTTAAAGGGCATACAGTAATCTTGCTATATCTGATTCAACAAAGAGTGAAGCACGTTGTATATTGGGGCATCAACAAAGTACTTTGGATCTTTTAAACACATGTTGAACTCAAGAAAGATTTCATGGAGCTAGTGTATAGACGCTCAAGCGGCGATATCTAGAGCATCTAACTTTTATCCTGTTTGCTATCTTTAGATTCTATTTCTTCTCAAAGATAGGCTATCAGATTAATTTCCTTTGTATCTTTTTGATAATTCATTCAAATCCAATTATTCTTAAAGATTTATTCATCTTCCATTATTCTTTAAGTATGTTGCATCGAAATAATGATAGATGAACTAAATATGTTCACAAACGAAGTTTTGCGCGTTACTTTGGAATTTTTAGATAAGACAAGAAACTAAAACAAGGCAATTGTTCGAGAAATTCACATAAGTAAGGGATGAAGGAACTCGAGGAATTTCTTTCTTCCAGTCCAAAAGGAAAATGGACAAAACCAACGATTCAATTCTAAGGAAAGATTATCTTGCAGACATCCTCAGTGGATCGTAGCATTTGAGGAAGGGTACAGGCCTACAGGCTGAGCAAGAACAATACTTTGAGAAAAGGAAAGACAGATGAAGGAATGAGTGGTGACGTCTAGGATAGGGGTCATGTTCACAACATTTTGCATCATAACATGTTTAATTAGGAACATTCAACTCACTTCGATCATAGCATCCTAATTATCAGGCATAATCATTCTACAGGTTATCAAAGACGACGCGCCTTAATCCCCTAAGCAGAAGGTTAATAGGTCGCAGCATAGCAGATCTGGCCTTCAGATGTTTATACTGAAGCAGATCCAAGATGATTTGGCATCCTTGTGTTTACAAGGAACAAATCGAAGACATAGCTGATTTGGATTTCGCATGCTTATGCTGAAGCAAATCTAAGATGATTTGGCATCTCTGTATTTCAGAGAACAAATCAAATATTGGCGTCTCCATATTCGACGGAGGGCAGACAAATAGCAGATCTAACCTTCAGATGATTAGACTGAAGCAGATCCAAGATGGTTTGGCATCCTTGTGCTTACAGGGAGCAAATCGAAGACATAGCTTATTTGGCTTTCACGTGTTTACGTTGAAGCAACTCTAAGATGATTTGGCATCTCTGTATTGTCAGAGAACAAATCGAAGTTTGGCGTCTCCATATTCGACGGAGGGCAAACACATAGCAGATCTAACCTTCAGATGTTTATACTGAAGTAGATCCAAGATGATTTGGCATTCTTGTGTTTACAAGGAACAAATCGAGGACATAGCAGATTTGACTCTCAGATGTTCTCAAATAGATTCAAGATGATTTGGTATCTTTGTGCTTACAAGGAGCAAATCGAAGACATAGCTGATTTGGCTTTCGCGTGCTTACGCTGAAGCAAATCTGAGATGATTTGGCATCTCTGTATGGTCAGGGAACAAATCGAAGAAGCAAATTTGGCATATCTGTGTTCGACGGAGAGCAGATCGAAGATATCAATAGGACAGTCTTAAAATTTGCAATGTGCAAATTGAGGACCATGATCTAATAAGGCCGGGCAAATTTGGTCTTTTTATGAGTCTTTGCTCGATTTCTGTTACACAGCAATGAGCAAAGAGGGGCAATTGTAATAGCCCAAATCTGCCCGGGCTTTAAAACCAAAAAGAAAAATAATAAATAAATAAATATTTATTTGTTAAAGTCCAGTTAAAATAAACAGCCCAAATACTTAAACCCGTTTACATTTAACCCCCCCCAAAAAACACCCAAAGCCCAACACATACACCAAACCCAATAAACTTACCAGCCCCTAAAACCCCTAACCCGATTACAAAATTTAAGTGGCCCAATTGGCCCAAACTTTTACACCAAGGCAGGAAACCCTAGGGTTTCTGCCTTTCCCTCCTAGCGCCGCAACGTCTTCTTAAAGCTTCGGGGAGAGTTTGTCTGGCTCCCCAAATCGAGGCCATCAATGCACTGTCCCAGCATCACCAGATTTCATGCTCCATCAGTACCTCACCGTCTCAACAGCCACTGATCGTGCCCCCATCAAGGCCAGGATTCCAGGCTCTGAGTCACGCCGTGATCAACGCCTCCGGTAGACCATCGTCAAGCCTTCGTCACTACCGGATTTCTCGCAAACACCTGCAAAAAAGGGAAAGAAGAACGACAGAGCACAGCAGAAATAGCAAGAAAATTGAAAGAAAATACTTACCTAATCTGTAACTCTAAAAACAGTGGCTATAAAAGCCCTTTTGTAACCTATAAACGATATGGATACAAGGACAAAAAAGGAGAAAAGCAAATACAAACATTTTCTTTAAGAGGTGAATCTTATTTCTATTTTATTTCTTTTCATGTTCAAAGCATATATACATACACAAACAGTTTAATAAATAGCTTTAAAAGGAAAAAGGGTTTTACCTTTCATTTTTGCGTCAAAAATTGAGGTTTCAAACCTTCGAGGGTGGCAGAGACGACGGAGGACGGCGAGGCCCGATGATCGGAGTTCGATCGAAACTTAGAGGGCAAACAGGCTTTTGAGAGCATTTTTTTGAGTTTTTTTTTTAGGAATAAATGAAAATAAAGGTTTTGGGAAGAAATTTGTTTTTTAAAGCACCCCTATATGGTGCCATTTTGTAGTGTGCAAAAGGGCCCCAAAACGATGTCGTTTTGGGACCAATCCGATTATCCGATCCGATCTAACCCAAAGGATCCGCGTGTTTCTAACTATTGGGATATTTATCCCATTAGTCCTTCCGCATTTTTCTTTTCTTAAATTAGGTTTATTTTTACCTTTAAATCTGGCCTAAATTTTTATCCCTGTTTCAATTTAGTCCCAACGGAAACCACTCTAAGGCCTATAATGAAACGATGCTGTTTAGGGACAAGGGAAAATTTCCCAATGAATCCCTAGGGTTTTAGTGGCCGTTTTAATGAGGTCTGATCTCGGTCATTTTTATTAAATTAGCCACTGATTTTTTATGTATGTTCAATTTTAGTCCGTTTTATCCTTTTAACATATTTTTAACCTATTTATTTTAAACTTTATACATATATTTTAATATGAATATACGTATTATATATATTTTATAATTATTTACTTATATTTTGTTATATTATATTACTTCATTTTTTTATCATATTAATATATATTTTAACATATATCATTACTTATTATTTATTATATTTTTTTATCATATAATATTTTTATATTATTATATTATTATATTATTTTACATTTTAACAATATATCATTTCATATTATTATTATCTATTATATATATTTTTCATGTATACTATTATTCGCATTATTATTTTCATATTAAATTGATATTAAATATTTTATTAATTATTTCCTTTATATTTTTTTTTAAAAACCTATGTATATTTTTATCCAAAACTATAAAATTAGTATTTTATATATTATTATACTATTCCAAAATCCATTATTAATTACTATGTTTTCATATACTATTAAATATGTTTATTATCTTATATATAGTACAATATCGTAGTATTTATATTTTATTATTTTATTATAATCCTAAAACAAAAGTTATTATGTATACCATATTGTCATTACATTGTCAAAATTTGATTCAAATTCACACCTTAAAAAAATTTTACTCACTTTATTTATATTTTAATATATATATTAAACCTTTTATATTATGTCAATATATTAAATGTGGTTTCATAATTTTATTAAATGATAAGTGCTTGACATATTATTATTTTTATTGTATTTTTTTATATATGTGTCAAATTGTATATCATGTATCATTTTATTATTAATATGTTTAAATATATGTTAAATTACATGTTTATGTGTTTTTACCTATTCTTCTTTTATATATATATATATATATATATATATATATATATATATATTATGTTTTATGTATATTTTACTTGTTTAAAATTTGCTATGTTTTAATTTTTATATATATGTTAGTTAATGTATGATATTTATGCTATTGTGCTTTTATTTACCTATTATTATAACATGTTATCTCAAATGTTATGTTAATATGCTCCTTCATGCATCGATTTTAAAAACGAAACTCCAAAGTTTTCAAAAATAAAGGCAATGCTTGGTGTTTGGAAATTTCGCGAAAAGTAGTGCTCTAACTTATTGGGTTGCAACTTTTCTCGTTAGGTTTAAATAATCAAGCACTTCTAAGTTTTTAAGGTTTTCAAAGTGCAATCAACTGCCTCGGAATTTCAAGGCGTTGTGTCCTAACTTACTGGATATGGCCTTTTGTTGTTTCGAGATAAGGATTTCCAAAAAGGCTAACTTAGTGTCAAATATCTTGAAAATATTGTGTCCTAACTTATTGGATGTAATATTTTGATTTATTTGATACAAGTGAACCAAAATTTTCAAAATCAAAAATATTAAAAGAGGATTGTATCTTAGAATTTTCAAATTTCCGATATTAAAGACATTTTGATAATCAATTAGGTACCAATCTTTGGGCGTTATGAGGGTGCTAATCCTTCCTCGTACGTAATCGACTCCCGAATCCGTTTTCTCGATTTTCGTAGACTAAAATTAATGTTTTAAAATAAAACATTTTATAAGGTGATCCAATCACACCTAAAAAGATTGGTGGCGACTCCCTTTTTTTTCATTTTTCTTAAAGTCGATTTCCATTTTCCAAAACTCGATTTATAAATGGTTTCGACAAATAAACCTTATGTTTACTCTAAGCATAATAAAAGTTATTCTCAACATAAATTCTTAATGTTAATGTGTAAACTTTGACAATTTTAAATCCTAAAATGAAACTCTTCTACCATGCGACATGTGAGATTGCCTCGTATCAACATCGGGGATATAGTCTTAAATGAGAAATTGAATTTTTTTTCACTATGTTAATCAATTTTGTTTAGTGTTTTTTCTATGTCCCCTCTTAGTGGGGAAGATTGAATTATTTATATGATATGGTTACTATTCATGGAATTGATGTTCTAGGTAGGCTCCAAGCATGTCGACACATATGCTACCCTAGACTTAACACATGTTCGCCGGTCCAAGTGCTCGCTGGTTCATTTGTTTGGCTTCATTCCATGTGGTCGCGAACACCTAAGGATGTGTGAGCTGAGCTCACGAGGTGATCTTAAGAGCTCTCCCTGCAAGCCCCTTAACAACTCCACCTGTTGAGGTCCAAACTTGAGTCACAGGTCAATAGTCTAGGTTGTGTTCGGGTTTTGGGTAAGTGATTGGGTATCTCATCACAAATTTATAAAAGGAAATTGAGTAAAATGAGTTTTTCAACTTGGTATTTGATTCCTCTTTCTTTTATAATCATATCATTCAAGGAACAATTCTCCTGAATTTGATTACTAATCCTTTGGAATTAGCTATATATTTGATGGGTTTTAAGTAGTAATTAACTAAGTGCATTTTATATTTCAATCTTGTAGTGAATTTTAAGCAGTGATTCTCAATAGATTTTTTTTTGTTATTTTGATCTTAATCATTTATAAAAAAAAAATAGTAACTTTAATTCAATTTATTTATACAACCATTTTTAAAAGATGATTTTTAATAGTCCATAACTCTTACTACATATTATTTTATAAAAAAAAAAAACTATAACTAAATACATAAACAATTAAAAAAAAGGAAAAAAAAAAGAACTTTCACAAAGAAAAGGTGGCAAATATCTTCAATGGATTAACATAAAGGCAAAGAGTACAAAGACAGACAATTTGGAATTTATTTTACAATACATGTGAATATTATAAAATTGTATTAATCATAACTTAATAATTTCTCCTTAAGAACAAGCTTGAAGAGGAAAATTATTGTAATTTCAAAGTGTGATCGGTTCAATGAGCAATGAACTGATACCACCCTTAGTTGCTTTCCCAACATATGTATAGCCGTCTCCTTCCTTGTAAAGCACATTCATCACCCTTGCAAGATTTAGGATACGATTCAAAACTTCTGTTGGCATTTCGGTTGGTTTCAAAAACCCTTCATTCACATCATTCCAGGCACTCTCGACATGCTTGTTGAACACAGCGTATGCTTCTTGTGCTATTACGCCATATTCTTCCATGTAACACTCGATTGCCGAGCAATCATCTTCTCTCCTATGGTTGAACTACAACCGTAAAAAAATCAAAATTATTCTTCACTATATAGCCTAAAATTTGTCAGTATATTAAACTATATTTGTTTAGTGATGATAAAATAACTTTATTGACAATACTTCCTCACTAGTAACCCTAAAATGAAACTAGTTTTTTTTTCTTATTCTTCTAGTTAAGACTAAACATTTGATACATACAGATCAAATTTTAATTGTTTCAGATCATGATAAAAACCATTGTTTGGTTTTCTTTACAAAGACATTCAATTATTAAGTTAAGAATTTCATTTCTTCTAATCATAAAAATATATTATTATACATTGTGTTCAGCAACATCATCCATAAACCTACAAATAATTGTGAAAGCTTGAATGATCTTAGGGTCATTAGCAGCCAATGTAAAGGTCTTTGGTGTTACAATATCTCCCATGCCAACGAAAGTTGTAATAGCAAGCATGGCATAACCACAAGTTGGCAATGCATTAGCCTTAAACTCCTCGAATGATGGTTTGTAGTTTTGAAGAGTCCATTTGGCCTCTAGAAGATAAGATTGAGCAAGTTGTATCATCTGAGTCAACAAAATTCAAACAATTATCACCAATATCAAATCAATTTCAATAATATTATTTAAATGATTATATATTGTTATTCAAGTTAATTGTTTATTCAAATCTAGAATTTAGTTATGATCTTATCTCTTTTGTACAAAATAAATGTCTGTCGGTGTACATACCGCATTTTTTGCATATTCTACACGATATTGTCTCCCATCCATAGCCACCAGTTGTTCCATTTCTTCAAAAACATCTAATAATGCCTTGTAGCTTAGTTTCATGTATTCTGGAAGTTGCTTTATACATTTGATATCCCACCTGAATCCAACTTAAGGTTATATTTGATCATTCCTCATCATAAAATTGAATGTTAACCTCCAATTATAGAAATCTAACCTCTCAATTGCATTTGTATAGGGAACGAGCTCATCATATGTTGCATAAGAGTCATACGTATCATCTATAATAGATGTCATAGCTATCACTTTTGTCAATATCTTTCGACCAAGTGAATATTGGGGCTCAAAGTACACTCCCATGATCCAAAAATAGCCTTCAACCACTCTATCTCTTGCATATGGCAACTTTCTTTGGAAGTCTAAATCCTTCCACCACCTAAAAAATCATGTCATAAAAAACCTCAGTAGCATAATGAATCTTCAAAGTTTTAATTAGTTTCACATTCATGTTGTTGACAAGTAAAATTGTTAGATTCTTAATTCGAAGAATCTAAGTAAAATGAAATAGTTGAAAAAAAGATGAATTCAATGCTCATATCGTCACTTTTAACTAGTGATGTTTAATATGTTTAAGATTTGAACATTAGCATTTTTAACCCGTCTCCAATACTAAAGACGATGCCTCCTATAAATTCAACCCTATGCCTCCCAAAAAATTAAAAAAAGAATGGTGAAAAAGAGAAAAAGGGTGAAAAATTAAAAAACATACCTACAAATCTCACTTAGCTCTTTCCTATGCAAAAGTTGTAACATGTTGAAATCGATCTTAGCAAACTCCAACAAAGCCGTATTATGGGATTCAATATCTTGGTATACTGAAAGATAGTGCCTTGCCTCAATCCTTGGCAAGCCTCTTCGGATTGATTGTTTCAAAGCATGAGAAACATGTTCAGACAAAGGATAGTCTAAAGCTGCTACTGCAAGGGTTAAATGGTCAGTAGTGAAAGAAATCGCTTCATCCAATATATCTTCCCCATGAACCCTCAAATATGAAGCTCCGTAAAGCTCCAACAATCCTCGAACATCGCTTGTCAATGATGACTTAAAATCCCCTTGCTCGTCTTTAAACTTGTTGAATACCTCTGAGATCAAATCACCCAAAAGGAAATATCATTATCAAACATTCCATGCTATTATATACTCAAGAAACTTAAAAACACTATGTTCTTCTTCCAATAATTACCACATGAAACATTGAATCCATGCTCTTGGAGTAATCGAAATCGAAGAGATGTAGTGTAGAGGTCATTTTCGGCATCATTGTTGTTATGGTAGATGTTCTCTAGTTCATCTTCGATCTCTTTGGTGAATCGGTATCTCACACCCAGTCTTTGGACCGAATCAATGAAGGTTAAATTTTGGGTTGAATTAGCCATTGGTGCCACAATCATCTTCCCCACTCCTCCTTCCAACTGTTGGTGGCGTTGTTCAGTTTCAGCATCGATATCCTGTTCATAATAATACAAATTTTCTTCATATTAAAACACTAAATAATTAAACAAATAATATGTTAACATTATATGACAATATGCTTATATATATGTGTGTATACATTGTCGGGAAAAGTAAAGAAGAGATCTCCCCAAATGCTAGGCTGAAAGTCGGCTTTGGGACGCATTTCATCTTTATTGGAAGTAAGGGGTGATGAAGAAAGAAGTTGAGAAACTTGTTTGGCCATTTCGGTTGATGAAAAAGCAAGATTCAAATGCTTAATTTGTTGTCAGTTTGATTCACTCTTGAAAGACAACACAAATTTTGTGCGAGTCTAAGAGTGCAACTATTGCATGTATTTATGCATAAATATTGGTGATTTTAAATAAAAAGGACAAGAGAAAATTAATGGAATAAAATACATGTAGTGTCCATTGAAGGAAAATTGCAAATTGATTGAGAAGCTATGTCTTTCTTTGGGGTATTTTACTATTTATTTATTTTTGTTTGTTTGTTTCTTTTAACTTCAAATTTGATGTTTATAATGTCGGATTATTTTCAAATATTTATAGTGTTTCAATAATCATAAATGAAATAGTGTAATTAATCAAAAGTTATATTTTTTTTATTTATATTGATCAAGAGTTATGACATTTCATAATAATAAGTTAAATCTTTTAATTATGAAGAGTTATATCACTTGTTTTTTTTTTTTACAAAGAATTATAACTATTCAAGCAGTATTACTTGAATAGTTATGTTTATTTAAGAGAGGTTACTTGAATACTTGTATCTCGTACTTTAATAGTTATATCTATTTAAGAGATATTAGTTAAATAATTATGTCTCTTTTAAGGATATAATTATTAAGAAAAGACACTTAATGAAAATTGCGTCTCTAAGAGAGATGAGAATTTCTATAAATAAGAGTGAGATTTCATTTGAAAAATATAGCAAAAAGTTCTCAAAGATCTTTCTATTCTTCCTCCATCTTCTATTTTTCTTAGATTGTTCTATAAAGAATAGTCATAGAAAATTATTATAGAAATTGATTTTCTTATTTTACTCTGTTCAGTGCTTAGTGGATTATTTTCATCAATGTAAAATGCAAATAGTCACTGGGTTTCATTGTATCCTCAAGTTTCATTTGTTTGAAACTCATTTGTGTACCGAGTATAGGTGGAGGCAAATAAAACCTTAAAGATAGTGGCTTGATACACATCTTGGAACCTTGTCCCATTGCTTTGTTTTTTCTGTTCGAGTTGTTGTTTGTATTTGTGAAAATAAAATAAAATAAAAATAAAAATAAAGAACACATATTTTTACGTGGAAACCCTTTCGAGAAAAAACACGGGCAAAGGAGAAGAAAATTCACTATGTTAAATTCGAATAATTACAAGAGGAATAGACTATGTCTATTTATAGGCTTGTAAAGCCATATTCTAATAGGAGTGTAGTAAGATTGAAACACCCTATTCTAATCGATATAAAATAGATGGAGTTTAATAAGGTTTAAAAAACCTTATTCTAAAATAAAATAAAATAAGTGTAGTTCTATATGGATTTTACTTTTATTTTAGTTTACCACTGTATTTTATTTAAATAAGGATTCGGGTCACTTAATTCTAACAATCTCCACCTTGATACGAATTCTCAATGAACAAGTTCTTCATCGTTCAAATGAACAAGTTCTCCACCTCTTCCATAAATCCCCTTAAGAGTTTAACTTCAACAATGATCACTAACCAAGTCTAAACAATGCTCAAACTTGGTTATAGGAAGTGAGTTAGTCATCATATCTACAAGATTTTCATGAGTACTAATTTTGCTCACAACAATATCACCACGAGCAATAATATCACGAACAAAATGATACCGAACATCAATATGTTTTGTTCTCTCATGAAACATTTGATCTTTTGTGAGGAAGATTGCACTCTGACTGTCACAAAATATTGCACTGATTTGAAGGTCTTCATTGAGTTCACTAAAGAATCCCTTCAACCAAATAGCTTCTTTATAAGCCTCAGTAATCGCCATGTACTCAGCTTCAGTGGTAGACAAAGCGACTGTAGTTTGCAAAGTGGCCTTCCAACTGATTGCACAACCTCCGATTGTAAAGACATAACTTATGAGAGATCTTCTTCTATCAAGGTCTCCAGCAAAATCAGCATCAACATACCCAATGACTCCATCTCTAGTTCTTCCAAACTGTAAGCAAACATCAGTAGTACCTCGTAAGTAGCTTAAAATTCACTGAACTGCTTTCCAATGTTCTTTACCAAGATTCGTTATGTATTTGCTAATGACACTGACTGCATATGATAAATCTGGACGTGAACAAACCATAGCATACATGAGAGATCCCACTGCACTAGAGTATGAAACATGTGACATGTACTTAATCTCATCATCTGATTATGGAGACAAAGCCGATGAAAGTCTGAAATAGGCTGCTAAATGAGTACTAATAGGCTTAGGACTCTGCATATTAAACATGCAAAGAACTTTCTCAATGTACCCCTTCTGACTTAGGTACAATTTACTTGCTTTTCTATCTCTGAGAATCTCCATACCAAGTATCTTCTTTGTTGGTCCCAAATCCTTCATCTCAAATTCTTCACTTAGTTGGGCTTTGACCTTTCTTATCTCTCATTTATCTTTTGCTGCTATCGACATGTCATCAATATAAAGTAGTAGATACACAAAAGAACTATCACTATTTTTCTTAAAGTAAACACAACTGTCAAAAATACTTCTTTTGAAATCATGAGAAGTCATAAAGGAATCAAACTTTTTGTACCACTGTCTTCGTGACTATTTCAAACTGTAAAGCAACTTTTTCAGCAAGTAAACATAGTCCTCTTTTTCTGAGACCGTAAAACCCTTTGGTTGTTGCATGTAAATATCCTCCTCAAGTTCTCCATGCAAAAATGCAATTTTTACATCTAACTACTCAAACTCCAAATCATTCATGGCCACAATACCAAGCAAAGCTCGAATCGAACTATGTTTCATAACTGGGGAGAACACATCTTTGAAGTTCACTCCTAGAATTTGACAGTAACCCTTTGTAACAAGCCTTGCTTTATATCTGGGTTCTTCAACTCCTAGAGCCCCTTCTTTCTTTTTGAACACCCAATTCCAATGAACAACCTTTTTACCTTTAGGAAGTTCCACAAGATCCAATGTTCTGTTTTTGTGGAGTGATTCCATCTCCTCTTGCATAGCAAACATCCACTTTTCTGAGTCTTCACATCTAACCGTCTCAGAATAATTAGATAGCTCTTGGTTTGCATCTATATCTTCAGCCACATTTAAAGCCTAAGCAACTAGATCAGCCTCAGCATACTTCTTTGGAGGTTTAATTTCTCTTCTAGTTCTGTTTTTGGAGATAGAGTATTGTGGTGAAGAAGTAACTCTATTCTCAATTTTTAAACTGGCTTGAGGAGTCGACTTTGTATTAATCTGATGCTCCACCTACTTTTGATTTTCTTTATTGGAAGAGACTTTCAGAGATAAGTTAGGCAGCATAGTAGTTTCATCAAAAACAACATCTCTGCTAATCACAACTTTTCTATTTTCAGGACACCATAACTTATACCCTTTTACACCAGCTTTATAACCAAGAAAAACACATTTAATGGATCTCGGTTCCAATTTTCCATTATAAACATGAGCATACGCAGGACACCCAAAGATCTTTAAATCAAAATAAGTGGTAGGATTACCAAACCATACCTCTTGTGGAGTCCTTTTCTTAATGACAACGGATGGAGATCGGTTGATCAAAAAAACATGTAGTAGAGGCTGCTTCTACCCAAAACGACTTTGGTAAGTTGGCATTTGACAACATACATTGAACCTTCTCCATGATCGTTCTGTTCATTTGTTCTGTAACGCCATTTTGCTATAGAGTATGGCGAACTGTCAAGTGTCTCACGATCCCTTTTGACTTACACAGTCTATTAAACTCATCAGAACAAAATTCTAAGCCATTGTCTGTGTGGAGGTATTTTATTTATTTTCCCTCTATTTTTCAATCATAATTTTCCAAGACTTAAATGCGAAAAACACATCGCTTTTTTGTTTCAGGAAGAATGCCCAAACTTTTCTAGAAAAATCATCAATAAAAGTTAGCATGTAATTAGTTTCACCTCTCAAAGGCACTTTGGATGGCCCCTACAGATCAGAATGAATATACTCCAATGTTCCCTTCATGTTATGGATTCCTCTGGTGAATCGAACTCTCTTTTGCTTCCCAAAAACAGAGTGCTCACAGAACTACAATTTGCAAATTCTTTGCCCATCAAGAAGTCCTCTTTTCCTCAATTCTGTCATGCTATTCTCACTCATATGCCCTAGGCGCATATGCCAAAGTTTAGTAATATCATCATCTGACAAGAAAGAGGAAGCGATAGCTGCATCACCAGTAATAGTAGAACCCTGCAAAATATATAACTTAGCAGTCTTTATCTGCCCTTTCATCGCAACAAAGAAACCTTTGGAAATCTTTAAAACCCCACTTTCAGCTATGTATCTATACCCTTTTGAATCAAGAGTACTCAACGAAATTAAATTTCTCTTCAATTCTGGAACATGTCGTACATCACAAAGCGTTCTAACAACTCCATCAAACATCTTAACTTTAATTGTTCCAACACCCGCGATTTTACACGAAGTATTATTTCCCATCAAAACAACAACTTCAGACACTGTTTCATAAGTTATAAACCAATCCCGATTGGGACTCATATGGAAGATGCCTGAATCAAGTATCCACTCCTCGCTCACTTTAGAATTGTTGACAGAAGACTGTAGTCTTCTACAACATCAGCTTTATCAGAATTTTCTGGGTGTTTTCCCTTTTGATTCGCAGACTCCCTTTTAATCTTGTTTTGTAGCTTATAGCACTTAGATTTAATGTGCCCTTAGATTTACCGCGAGGATCCTGTTCCTATGTCCTTCCATGATTATCATTAGCATTCTGATCTTGTCTCCTCCGAACAATAAGACTCTCTCCCTGAGAGCCGAGTTTAACCACAAGATACTTCATCTTATCACACGAGGTCAAAAAATCATAAACCTCATCAACTGTGAAAGACTCACGGCTATATAAAATCGTGTCTCTAAAGGTTGAATAAGATAGGGGTAACGAACAAAGTAGAATCAAACCCTAGATCTTCTTTATTATACTAAACCTCCATGGCCTCCAAGTTTGAGATAATTTCTTTAAATATTGTTAAGTGTTCGTGTATGACGCACCTTCCTTCAAACGATGAGCATAAAGCGCTGCTTCATATGCAACTTGCTTGTTAGAGTTTTCGACATACATATTTGTTCTAGCCTCTTCCATAATGTAGTGGCGGTCTTCTCCTTCATCACATCCTGCAAAATTTTATTGGACAAATGCAGATGTAATTGTGTAAATGCCTTTTGATCCTTACGTTTTTTCTCTTCATCTATTAATGTTGAAGGCATCTTAGCTATCCCTAGCAGGGCATCCTCCAGATCCATCTGTGCAAGAACCGCTTGCATCTTAATCTGCCACAACGCAAATCTGGGGTTGCGATCCAATAGCAAAATTTCATACTTCAAAGACGTCATTACCGTAATCGAGATGAACAACCCAGAAGCTCTGATACCAATTTGTGAAAATAAAATAAAATAAAGAACATAGATTTTTACGTGGAAACCCTTTCGGGAAAAAAACCACGGGTAGAGGAGAAGAAAATTCACTATGTTGAATTCGAATAATTACAAGATGAATAGACTATGTCTATTTATAGGCTTGTAAAGCCATATTCTAATAGGAGTGTAGTAAGATTGAAACACTTTATTCTAATCAATATAAAATAGATGGAGTTTAATAAGGTTTAAAAAACCTTATTCTAAAATAAAATAATGGAAGTGTAGTTCTATATGGATTTTACTTTTATTTTATTTTACCACTGTATTTTATTTAAATAAGGATTCGGGTTACTTAATTCTAACAGTATTTCGTTCGGATGTTTGAGATTTTCCTCACCAAAATTCTGGACTAACATATAAATTATTAGTATATAATGTTTAGAAACATGTTACAAAGTAAATATCCTCTGTAAATCCTTAAACTTTTAGGCATATCATTTTGGTCCTTCACTTAGCCGATGGACCTCTTATCAGTCCAAATGGGTGGAAGAGAAAGAGAATTAAATTTCGTATAAAAACACCTGCGATTTGTAATAAATTCGACCATAATTCAAATCAATTTGTATTTCTGAGCCATTGATTTACTGAACCTGATTGTTCAATTAAAATATCAAATTAAATGTTAAATTCTATCTCCATATTTTCGATTCAATCAATAATTTGATTTGATTACAAAAATGTATAAAAATTATTTATGCCGAATACTTGAGAGCATGAGTGATATTTACTCTTGACTGAATTCAAGTGAATCTACCAGCAGTCTTTTTCACCAATCATTTGCGTTATTGCTACTATTATTATTACAACCGTAGAAAGTATGCGTAATACGACGCCATTGTATTTAAAATGTCCACTACTTTTCCCAAGTAATAATTATCTAAAATTGAGTATTTATTCAAGAGAATTTAGTATATTAGAGTTGACAACTTTAGTAAAATATTTAGGCAAGTGAAACCGAAAGGATATCCTGTTGAGTAAACTAGTACCAAGCGATGAGACCGAAAGAGTATTCCTAGCTAAGGATGGTAAGTATTAACATTAAGGGTAATTATCGGCTTAGTTAATAATTAGGGTTTCATTTGATTCTTGATTAAGTAGCTTGCATTGTCGAAATTAAGAATAGGAATTCTCGATAACTTAACTCAGGATAGTTTTTAGTTCTAATTAATTACTTTTACTTTAATTTTCGTATCTCGGTTAGACTATTAATTATTTTTGAGTAACTAATTTAATAATACTTTTCTCCAATATAGCAATCTCTTGAGTATGATCTTTAAAGTACTTTTTAAATGTTTCGTTGTAAACAAATCTATATTACAACTTGACATATTTACTTACAGATACCGTAATTTTACTTCCACATTTTTAAGCTCCGATCCATGCACGTTGAGTGGCGGTAAAAGTGGGGGTTTCAGAACATTTATAACACGTTGTTTTAAGGTTGTTACTTATTTGACCACTCTTTCTTTTAGAATATTTGACCACTATTTTAAATCATAAAGAAATGGAGTCTGTCACTAATTTTTATAAATTAGATATAGTGAATCACTTATGAAATTATATTATACGAAAAGAAGTATGAAATCCCTTTTAGGAAGATAATTTAGGATCTTTGAATATCAAATAAAACAATTTAAGTTATAGCATCCCATAATGCTTAAAATTCATACCTCGTTAAATGCTTGTTGTTTTAAGTTTTGAAAATTGGAATATCCAAAATTGATATTTAAATATAAGGATTATATGATTTATTAATTTATTTTAAAAATATTTACTTCACTCGATTTAAAATATAATTAAATTATTAAAGATGATCGATATCCTCTATTTTGTAGATAAAATTGCATTAAACACTATAGATTTGAAATTGGATCCATATCCCAAAAGTAAAAAAAAAAAAAAAAAAATCTACTTGTAATAAACTTCATAAAAAATCCCCATATATATCCGAGATTTTAGGTTTAAAATCTCAATTATTTTTACTTTTTTTCGACATACTAAAATTATACACAACATGGGGAAATCACTATTTCTAATTGAAAATTGATATTTCTAATTCAAAAGAAAAAAGAGCTCTATTATATATAATGAACTGCTGCTCTAGGTTCTCACAAAAGAGAATTGTTTCTTTCAATATTCACTCATTGTTCATTAATAACCCTAGTGATTGTATCTAATATGCATATTCTGATAGGAAATAAAATATTCAATTTATTTTTCATCAAATGACTATTCATCTACTCTACTTTCATGGAAATAGAGGCAAGAAAGCTCTATGGAAAAATCATGGTTCAATTTGATCTTGTCTAAGGGAGAATTAGAATACAAATGTGGGCCAAGTAAATCAATGAATAGCCACCTTGGTCGTGTCGAAAATACTACTGTAAACGAAGGCCTAACTAGAAATGATACGAATAAAAACATTCATGATTGTAGTGATATCTCGCGAAATCTATGAAGATCGAATTAGATCTCAACAGGGGGATCGGTGTTTTACTACCAATCACAAGTTTTGTCTTGTACGTAGTACTCGTACTGGAAATTATAATCAAGGATTGCTCTATCAACCACCATCTACTTTAGAGATCCCTCCTGAAACATTTTTCAACTACAAGGGTTCACTATCTTCCCACGAATTAGTGAATTAGGTAGGATTTTTTTTTACAGAAACAGACAACGAATTAATCTTCATAAATTTGATTTCATCATAAATGTGAAATACTCATCTTATAAAAATGAAAAATAAAAAAGAAAAGTGCGAGAGAGATAAAAAGATGCAGGGTCGTTTGTCTGTTTGGCTAGTCAAACATGAGCTAGTTCATAGATCTTTAGGCTTCGATTACCAAGGAATAGAGACTTTACAAATAAAGCTTGAGGATTGGCATTCCATTGTTGTTATTTTATATGTATATGGTTACAATTATCTACTTTCCCAATGTGCCTATGATGAAGCACCAGGCGGACTGTTAGCCAGTGTGTATCATCTTACAAGAATAAAGTATGGTGTAGATCAACCGGAAGAGGTATGTATAAAATTATTTGCTCCAAGGAGTAACCCTAGAATTCTGTCTGTTTTCTGGGTTTGGAAAAGTTCATATTTTTAAGAACGAGAATCTTATGACATGTTGGGAATCTCTTATGAAAATCATCCACGACTCATTATAGGTTTTTATCATATCTGCTCTGTTTTATATAATACTTAGAAATATTCATAGCTCTTCCCTAACCCTTAAATAAGAGGATACTGTACTCCAACACACTCGAACCCACATCCTCCTACACTTGTAACAATGTGATACCAATCGAACTAAGACTCAATCTACCAATATTTGATATTTAATTTCACATTATTTTGCTTACAAGAAATCATATATCATATAATGTATATAATATAATATAATAAAGCAAGGTTTTTATGCAAAAATAGACAACTTTTTAGCTGTAGGATAGCTTAGAAGCTCTCTTGTGTCACCAATAATATTATGACACATAAGCATATGCAGAATTTAAGTCTATCAAAGGAAAGTGATGTCTATTGCAGGCAAGACTTAAGGACTATTTTGTAACCTACCACATATAATGTTATTAGTCCTTAATTCAATAATTATTTCATAAGGAAATATTTAAGGATTATCGGGAAAAAAAATACTAAGGTCAATATTTAAAGATCATTTCATAAGAACATATTTTGTACATATTCACTTATTTCATTAAATTTAATTGTTTTGCAGTATTTTGATCTGCATTCCTATTTTGTTTATTTTGAGTTTTATTTATTAATTATATAGAGCTTTAAGGATTTAATTTAAGCAATGTATTTATAGATATATTGCGAGTGATTCTATTGGCAAAGTTAAATATAACTTAACCTATTTATTGAACACAATATTTAATCAACCGATTAATCTATTTCCATCCAATTAAATGTGTAGCACATGACCCACTGACTTGAATGAATTCTCTATGTCTATACATCAAGCATGTACATTAATAAATAACTCTTATCAAATTAAATTAATGATAGAAACATTTTCTATTATTAATTTAACTTGTGGGTCGGGTTAAATATATTATCTCATCTCTTTTATAATATTTCAATTGTCTCACCCAAAGGGTATAGCCTTATAGGTTCTTGTAGCATTGGCAGTAACATTAGAACACTTCTAATGTTACAAGCAATGATTGACATCTAACAATGCATCATCGCTACCCAAATTACAAGAAGTCACGATTCGACATAACCTTTACTATGACAATATCAATGTGTCGCATATCCCTTTGTCTTTTATATCTAGACTAAACACAAGTCATGGAATAATCACACTTGTATAGTCTAATACATTGTTTCTTGATTCCCAAGTATACTAAGATATCTCATAAAAACTATATTGAGCATGACCATGCATTTCTAGCTCAGTCGATCAAGAGGCTTGAGATGTTTCTCTCATTATGTAGAAGGGACAAATACTATCTTGATCCATCACATCCCACTACATTGATTGTGGCACACCCAACGTCAATCTTTATAGTACAACCTTTTACGGAAAACGTTTGACTGTGTCAAAGTATACGACTCACAGTTTTGGAATAATGATGATCTCAAGTCTAAGGATCATACCTATAATTATCACTATATGAAATGTTGTGACTATTACATAATAATCCAAAAAATATTCTCATGGCGAGTTAGTCCAATACGTTGTTCTCTAACATGTATTTATGCATTGGGTTCGACATCCTTATGTTTTTTTTTTTTTGCTTCATATAATCTGTTCTGTTGTAAAATACAAACAGAACAGCAAAAAAAGTTTAACAATACAACATTCTAAAATAAAACACATTCGATCACTTAACAAACCTACAATTACAACAAAGAAAAAACTCACCACTAAGCTTTAAACATTTTCTCCCGATTTATACCTACAATCGCCAAGGAAGATGTCATTTCATTTCTATTCTTTTTAGCCATCGAGAAAACAACATTTCCAACCTTTACAATGTCAATATCAATATCTTCACCGCACCAATCTCTACCACATCGGAATCATTTGTTGCTGCAGAACCAAAAAATAACGCTCTTGCGACACCCTCCTTATTTCTCAAAACTCCTCCACATCCTACTCAGTCCTTATTTGCAATCCCACACACATTGAACTTTAAACATCCATGAGGAGGATACCAACATAATGATGCATCTGGTTTGGATTTAATTGTATCAATCCTACACCTATTCGGACATATCCATCAAAAATTCTCCTGCAAACATTACTTCATCATATCAAACAGTTCTCTTCTAAAATATTCCTCCCACTTTACTTCACTAAATCCCCCATTTTTTGAATACATTCTCACCCTTCCGTTTTTGAGTTTTGTTAATCGATAAAGCCTTGGAAATCCATCTTGTAACAGCACAGTTTTAGCTAAATCAGAACAGTGGTTTCGGAACCATAAATCTGATGTTGGAAAATTATTTTAATATTATTTTCGATATTTACAGCATGTTACTTGATATGTATGAAAATTTCGTGAGTTAATTTTATCGATTGGTTGGTTAATTTGATCAAAAGGACTAAATCGCGTAAAATGCAAAAGTGTTGTTCTTTTAGTAAAAGGTGTCTAATAGCCATGGTTTATTAAATTTAAGGTCTTTGCATTGTAATTAGACCATTTTAATAGTGATTGGACAAATATGGACATTAATGTGATGATTTTAAATGGTTTATAATAAGGTTAATAATGTAATTTAGTATTAAATGATGAATTAAATTAAAGAAAAACAAGATATCATCTTGTTTTCTTCTTCACCTACCCAAAAGTAGGAAATAAAACACCATTAAAAGGGTTTCAAAGGTTTGGCACACTACTAGCTTGATTAAGGTACGGTTTTAGCTCGGTTTTTGATATTTTTATGTTTTTGTAACCATTGCAGCTCAATCTAACTAGCCCGTACCTTTAATTTCAAAACTGTTAAAGATTTTGATAGTTTCCATTGTTGAACCTATGTGTTCTTTGATGTTTAATGTTGAAATATGAAAGCTTGATGATAGTTTTACATGTTTTGTTAAGTGATTTTTGATGAAAATGCATAATAGGGATTAAATTGTGAAATGTGCAAATTGTGTAGTTGAAATGTGAAATAAATAAAAGTTTTGGACTGCTAGGGACCTATATATAATTCGGGCAAGCATGGGTTTTGTTGAATCGTGTGAATTTTGTGTATTTGTGAAATAGGGACTAAATTGATTAAATGCAAAAGTTTAAGGGCTAATGTGTAAAAAAATGCCCAAATGTGTATTTTTGGATTAATTGAATGAGTAGATGAATAAATAAGTTAATTTTGAATTCATATAGATTATGACAAAAAGAATTCGGATTTAGATCGGGGGGAAAGCAAGGTTATCGAATAGTCGACCCGATCCGTCAATTTTGAATACGAGGTAAGTTTGTATGTGATGATTACATTATAAATATATGTTAAAATATTTTAATATTGCATAAATTTTTAAAACGAGATTACGGATAATGTATGAATTGTGAAAACGACTCTATGAATGCATTCGATAATAGAAAAGGAAAGTGTGAAAGCATGGTTGAACCTTAAGAATAGTTTTGGATACTATTGACATGTCACTAAGTGATACGCTGAGTTGGCTTCGGGCCATGATATTAGCAGTTCGGGTGCGTATTTTACCGATTTGTCTTCGGGCCATGCATATCGAATGATTTGGTTTTGAGTCATGATAATAGTTCTTCGAATAAGTTACCTAGATTTGGCTACGGACCATGGTATAGGTACTTATCGTACGAGACTCTTGAGTATCCGATTTCTATTCAATGGTTCAACGGGTAAACGAATGATGTGGTTGAGGAAAAGGTTAGTATGAGGTGATACAAGTATGTGCAGAACCTATTCGAGTATTAAATAGTGAAAGTTCGATGAGATGGTATTTGATCATGTTTTGAGACATGAGAAAGGTCTGTAGTTAATGTGTATATGGTTTTGTCATGTGTAATTGGTTGATTTGCATTGATTCAATGAATTAAGTTATTCACCTACGAGCTTACTAAGCTTTGAAGCTTACTTCGTGTTATTTTTCTATGTTTTATAGTGAATCAAGGCTAACTCGGATCCGGGAGTCGTTAGGAACATCATCGCACTATCAAACATCTAAGTTGGTACTTTTGAGTTATGTTTTAAGTATATGGCATGTATAGGGACTTTGGTCATTATGGTATATGTGAAGCTTATGAAGTTATCCATTTAAAATGGCTTGTAAATGTATATGTTTTGGTTTGTATATATAGCCATGAGTGATGGCTTATTTTGGTATGTTTTGGTATGAATGTGGTTATGGTTTTATAGTTTCTCAAATGGTTAATTGATTTGTGGAGTATAAATGCTTGAGAAATGCCTTGATGAAATATGATTTTAGATACTGTGTTGGTTATTTATAGGGTAAGTTATGTATGTGTAAATTATGGTGTAGTAGCCCAAATTTGACCGGGCTGAAAATAGAATAAAAGAGTTAAATAAATATTTATTTATTTAAGATGTCCATTTAAAAGTCCAATTACAAAGCCCAAATGTTTTGGTTTAATACAGAAGCACTACCTAGCAGACCCGGTTACAACTTAAACCCAACTACCCTATAACCCGTTACAGTGACCCAATACACCACAACCCATGGCCCAAAATTTTAGCAAGCCCGATAAGCCCCAAACACACGGACCCTAAATCAGACCCTAGGGTTTCTTCCTTTCCCTCCTAGTGCCGCAACGTCTTCTGGAAGTTTCAGGAAGCGTCCGTCTAAACCCCGAATCGAGGCCACCATTCAATGCGTTGTCCTAAGGGCCTTCAATGCCCATCAATGCCCCGATCACCGGTCGTCCCTTTGACTGGCCCTGAATCACGTCACGAACAGCACGACCATCGCCAAGATCATCGCCTTCATCAGCGTGCCACACCTCAGCCTTATCTCGTCACCGAGATCCTTGCACTCACCTGCAAACAAGGGAAAGAAATCGCGACAGACGAGGAATAAATATGGAAAGAAAGAACATAGCATGTGGATTAAACAAATATGGAAAGAAATTAAGGATTTCTTTCCCCAAAATACAAATATCTGCAGAGGGATATAAAAAACCCTTTTGTAATCTGTAAACGTTACGGTTTTTTTTAATACAAAAAGACACATATATAATAAAAGCAGATCGATTTTATCAAGAAACAGGTGATATATCTTTTTTTTTATTCTTCTCTAAATAACATGCAAGTATCATTAAAGTAGAGCGGTATAGAGTTTACCGTTGAAATCTCTTTGTGAAATCAAGACGTTTCGATTTCTGGCCGCCGTATACAGTGGCCCAGACGGTGGCGCGTGAAACGCGTGTGGCCGAGGGTGGTGGTGCTCTGGGACGAGCCAGGATGGCCACTGGCCAGAGCTCTGAGAGAATTTGAGAACTTTCTCTCTTTTTTTTTTTCTACCGAGTGTTTAAAATGAGGGTTTAAAGGGTTTTTTTACTTTTATAACATCGGTGAAATGACACAGTTTTAGCTTAATTCAATAAGCCTAAAAACGACGTCTTTTCGAAGCATTAGGATCCGCGCGTTGACTCGTTTACCCGGAGAGGATCTGTGCATTTTTAATAAAAGGATTAATTGCCCAATCGACCCTTTTGTATTTTAGATATTTTTAATTTTATTTTATTTTTATTTAAATTTAGCCCCAATCTTTTGTATTTATTCCAATTTAATCCTAGCGCCCTTTTGAAAATTAATTCAGGGAAACGGCGTCGTTTTGAGATTAGGGTTTAATTACCCAATGAGTTCCTCGGCTTTTAGTTTGTGTTTTAATTAAGTCCAAATTTTTTATTAGTTTGCAAATTAACCCTAGATCTTAATTAAGTTCAACTTTAATCCTTTCTATATTAAATACTTTATATATTTTTTAATATAGCTTACATAAAGTAGTATATATATTATTTATTAGATTATTATTATACATTTTTAAAATATATTTATATTATATATTTTATTATTTTTATGTTATAGACTACTTATTTTACTATATTTTTATATGAAAAATACTCATTATATTATTATTATATCCCTTATCATATTATATTTCATCATATTCTATTTATATATTTTTATTACATATTATATTTTGCTATATATCATAATATTTTTCTTTTTATATATATTATATTATATACATTATATTATATTGTTATATTATATAATTATATACTTTTATTTGCAAATTATATTATACATTATATATTATATTATATTTCCTTCCATTACCTTTATTATATTATAAAGTATATATTATATTATTTTATTAGTTATATACATCTTTAAAATTTTATAAATAAATGTAATATTAATTCTTAATACATTTTTATATATAGTTATTATACTTTATAATATAGCTTATATGTAGGTATCATTATTTAAACAAGGGGGTTCTCTTTTATCATTTTTATATTATACTTTTAAATGTCTTATTTCTATTTTTTTTTAATTATTTATCTTTGTATTTCTCTTATTTTGATATTGTTTGGTTGATTAAATCTTACATATCATTTATAATGTTATTTTATAATTATTGTTAAAAGTTGTATTTTAGAATTGACATGTATGTTGGTATTATTTTAGGCATGTTTATGTTAAATTGTATGCTATGCATCGTTTTTATTTATTTATTAAAATGTATATAGAGTTATACCTTATAAGTTTATATGCTTACTTATTCATTTTTAATGTATGTCGTATATTTTTTGTATGAATGTTCTACATGTTTTAAATTTGCCATGTCCATTGTTTAAAACTTGTTTAAATCCATGCTTTTACTCACCTATTATGATAATATGTTATCTTGTATGTTATTTTATAATGATATGTCATCCCCATGAATTATTAAAAAACATGATTCCAAAGTTTTCAAAAAAAATAAAAAGGCAATGCTTGGTGTTTGGAAGCTTCGAGAAAAGTAGTGCCCTAACTTACTGGGTTGCAATTTTTCTTGTTGAGTTCGAATGGTCAAGCACCCTTCTAAGTTTTTAAGGTTTTCGAAGTGCAAGCAACTGTCTCGAAATTTCAAGGTGTTATGTCCTAACTTACTGGATATGGCATTTCGTTTTTTTGAGATAGGGAATTCCAAATAGGCTAACTTAGTGTGAAATATCTTTAAAATATCGTGTTCCAACTTATTGGATGTAATATTTTGATCCATTTGATACAAGTGATCCATAATTTTTAAAATCAAAAATATTAAAAGAGGATTGTATCTTAAAATTTTCAAATCTCCGACATTAAAGACATTTTGATAATCAATTAGGTACCAATTTTTGGGCGTTAGGAGGGTGCTAACCCTTCCTCGTACGTAACTGACTCCCGAATCTGTTTTCTCGACTTTCTTAGACCAAAATTAATGTTTTAAAACAAAACATTTTATAAGGTGATCCAATCACACCTAAAAAGATTGGTGGCGACTCCCGTTTTCGTTTTTTTCTTAAAGTCGATTCCTGTTTTACAAAATCCGATTAAAGACGGTTTCGACATATGGTAAATGAGCCATATTGTTTGATATTGTTTTGGCATGTATTTGGCTAAGTAAAAGCTAGTGATTTAAGTTTTGGAATAGATGAAATTATAATAGTATGAATTGTGCATTTGGTTGATGATTTTGGCTGCCTAATTGTATGATGAAATGGTACCATTTCCTCTTCTATAGGTATACTTGGTTGGGTGGCAAAATGGCTTAGCAAATAGCCTAATTTTTTCCACACGGGTATAGACACGAGCGTGTGTCTCAACCGTGTGTGACGCACGGTCATGGTACACGGCCGTGAGTCCTCTGAAGCTCTCTTTAAAATCAAGTCAGTGAGTTACACGGCCTAGACACATAAGAGTGTCTACTGGCCGTGTGAGGCACACAGTCTGGGCACATAGGCGTGTGTGGCCAATTCGATTGGGTACACGGGCTGGCATACGGGTGTGTGGTCAGCCGTGTGACCCAAGTCAGTATACCTCCAGTTTTCACACGGCCTCGCACACGGGCGTGTCTTCGGTCGTGTGATACAAGTTAGTATGTATGCCCTGTTTCCACACGGCCTGAGACACAGGCATGTGACCTCTGTATGGTTGAAATTTTTCTAAGTTTCCAAAATTTTCATATGTTATCGGTTTAGTCCTGAACCACTTCTAAAGCATGTTTAAGGCCTCGTAGGCCCTTATAAGGGACAATATGATTGTGTTGAATGATTTATGAGAATGAATGCTTTATGTTTGATAAATGTATTTTATACGTTGTGATTTGATCAGTAATACCTCGTAACCCTGCTCCAGTGACGGATACGGGATAGGGGTGTTACACATCTCCTAGAGGATGAATGTCACACCATGTATCTTCCTAAAACAACGTTGTTATGTCGTTCCCTAACTCCTATCTCAACAACTCTGAACCTGTCCATATAGTTGTTCTATCATCCATTGCATTTTCCATAATTTCTCTCCAGATGTTCGACATTTCTTTTAAGTTTGTTGTCTTGAATCTCCATTGTTGCACCAAGGTCCCATACTTCTCTTGAATCCCTTCCTCCACTATCGCCATCAATTTTTAATAGCATTAAAATCTCCACCCAATATCCAGGGAAACTGAAACTGTTTACGTAGCTCCTTCAACTCGCCCCATAATACTGCATACACATTTATCATACACATTTATCATTGTCATTTCCATACGATCATCCTTCCACTTACCCTCCACTACTATCATTTTGTCATCACAATGAATTCTAATTGCCTCAAAGCAATCCTTATCCCATATAGATATTAGCCCACCCGAACAACTATTAGCTGTCATGAAGCTAAATTTAAAATTGTCATCATGCCAAAATCTACTGACCAGTTCCTTCGAAAACTACCACCATTTTCTTTTCTTGTACAAAACAAAAGTTTGTCCTCATTTTCCTTATAAATATTCTCACCCAAACTACCTTAACCTCTACTCCTAGACCCCTAATGTTCCGAAAAACTACCCTCATATTCCCCTATCCACCCTTATTATCTATTAAAGAATTAAAGTTTCAAATTTGAAAATTACTCACCAAATTCTGGTCTAGGTTTCTTCTTTTCCTGATATTTCCTCTGTTTCCTGAATTCCTCTCTCGTAATGACTTCAAATCTTTGTTACTGAATCTCTGCTCTCATAATGTCTTCGATTATATCTTCTTCATCGCCACAAACACTGAACCCCGATTTCTTTCTGATTGCCTAAGTATTTTTTGCTTCTCTTTGAATCACCCTCATTCTATTGCTTATATCTAAATCTGATGGGGATAGATTTATAATCCTCTCATCTTTCTTACAAACTTCCCTTGCTTTTTCTTTATCCAGGGCTCTATCTCTCTTCTTTCTCTCCTTTGTCTTTAAAATAATACTTTGAATTTCATACATAGACCGTATCTTCTTGTTCAAACCTTTCTTTTTAATCCTATGAAGAAGCACCTGGTTTAATTCCTCTTCTAATTCCATATTGGATTCCCAAATGTCACCTCTTTCCGTTTCATTTTCCTGAATGCTTTTGTTGCCTTCCACTGGGCTTGTTTTTCCTTTTGAGTTAGTTTTTCTTGCTCTTCTACTGCCCACTTTCATGCTCGATCCATTATCATTTCCCCCTTCTTTTGGATCTTCTATTAGATCCTCTTCAACAGCCAAGCCCATATCTCTTACTTCCTTTAAAGCTCATCCCTTACATTTATCCACTTCATCTCCTTCCCATGTTTTATTCTCTTTTGCAACAGGCTCTGACTCTGCCTCTTTATTTACCATCTCCAGCATTCTCTGACAATCATTAATATTTTTCCCATTTTCAAGATTGATATCTATAAACACTCCTGACTTGACAATTTCTCTTCCCTCCGAAGGGATTTCTGGCCTTGTTCTCGCCACCGGTCCAGACTCTAAAATGTTGTTTTCTTTAATTTTCTTCCACTTTGTCTTAATGTTTAAATTGTAATCTTTCATCTCCGTCAGCCCTCATTCCCTTACTCTAATCGGGAAGTGGCCATCTCTAACTTCTATGCTAACTAATTAATCTACCATTTTCGTTTGATTTATAGAGATCAGAAGCTCTATTTTTTCAAAATTCTGAACTTTTGTTAGATTTTCACCTACTAACACCAAATTCCCTCATAACCGAGCAACTCGTTTAAATGTTTCATAGTTCCAACAATGCAATGGAACTCCTGATACTTCGATCCATGCCACCCTCTCATTTATCTTCAATTTCTCTAACCATGGCTCTATTTTAATGAAGAAATCTTTCAAGTAGGACCATTCAGTTTGCCTTAACAGATCCATCAGTTCTTCATCTGGTATTTCAACCAAAAAATGTCTTCCTTGAATCTTTCTTACTTTTATTTCCCCAAGACCAATTTTTACTATTCGATCGTTAAGACTTTTTGAATCACATACCAAAATCGATTCGCACACCAGGCATTTCTATAGATTCCATAATTGTTCGTCTTCAACATGACCTTGCACTATTCTTTTCTCTGTTTTTACTTCTCTTCTTGCATCATTTTCGAGTCTTTCTACACTATTTTTTTCTTGAGTTATTTTTTCACTCTATTCTTGTCCCTTTTGAACCGAAGCTTTCCTCCAAATCTTTCTTTTTCCATTATATCTAGCCATTTTCACCCCAATTCTCTTTCCCATTAAAAAGAATCCATTTAACCTCATTATCACCCTTTGTGCATCCCTTCCATTAGTGAATCTCACAAACCTAAACCTTTTACCATTTCTACTCCTTTTTGTTGGGAAAATGCATCAACAACATTTCCATGATATCCAAATAATGCCCACAAGCCTTTCCAATGCATAGATGTCGAAATATTGTATATGAACACTGTTACCAAGTTTCCATTCTCCATCTTCTCTTGTGACCTAGTTATTTCACCCTTGGAACACTTCTTTTAGTAAATCACAATTAATTACCATTATATTGACATCCTTATGATAATGACAACACTTTGCCATCAATCAACTACATATCAGTCTCAATGCATTATTATTGACCAAGCCCACAATAACAGTAGACTAAGGACATTTAAGAATAATCATATTATTCTTAGGACTTTATTATTAAACCGTTTATTTAATACATAAAAATAAAACAAAAAACAAAAAATGGCAATGCCTTTTATTAATAAACGAGGTAAACAAACATGCGATTACAATCATCTTATGATTGGTTTTTGGGCATACTCCAACAAAAGGGAATACTAAAAAAAAAGGTATGGATTACAATTGCTACGAAGAGAGGTTCATTAGCATAATCCACGAATCTTCCTTAGGCTTAGCATTAGAAAATGCTTGTAATTCTCTTTTCAATTCTTGCATATTTTCTTCTAACGAATTACACTGGTATTGAGAGTCCTAGTCTTGAGGGTTCACTAGAGGAAAGGGTCCCCAAGTGGTTGGTTCAGTGGAGCATTTGGTTGCAGAAAGTTATGTTACTTTTGGAGGAAAGATTTGGTTGTCTCTTCCTCTTAAATAATCTGCTCATTTCAGGTATTTTTTTTATCCACCAGGCATTGGTCTTCCTATTGTTCCTAGTACTACTGTTACTGCTCTGAAAGTTAAGCTTCAAATAGCCTCATTTTCTCTTTTATCTCAGTGAATTATTGGGAGCCCAATTGAGGGTTTTGAGAGGTTTGGTTGTTTAGTAGAATAGTGGCATTACGTTGGTGGGGGTAGGAGTACCACCATGGCGGTAGTGGTATTGGAAGTATAGGGGATAAGTATGGGCATAACAGGGAGTAGTAGAGGATGCCCCTGGTGGAAGTGGGTAAGAGTGTTGGTTTTGTTTTTGTTGTTGATTTCGGCTGATGGATGGTTGAATAATCTATTGAGGTTGTTGGGATTGGGTTTGGGTTGAAAGAGGATCATGGTTTTGGTTGCTTTTATTTTCAGGGAAAATAATAAAAGACAGAGCCATGATTCGGTCCATGCTCACCATAGCAATATTTGATACAAGTCACCAACAATGAGGAGAGGATGGTGGAAAGGAGTGTCAATTCACCTATAATAGGTGGAGAGCTGGTGTAAGGAGAAGGAGATCATGTTCAAAGGTTTATATGTAGGGTTTTTTAGAGTAGAAGGTGTTGATCCTTGGTCCCTCGTGCATTTAGACTTATATAGGGGGTCACCCCTTATCCTGTAGTGCCACGTAGCAGATAATGTCCTGCCCGATTGTGCATGTTAGCAATATGGCAAGACCGTTACAAGTCAGTTGTCGCCATAAAATGTATTGTGTGATTCTGCTCTAACATTCTTGTCCTTAAATTTAATTCGTAATTTGATTTTTGAATTTATATAAATTTTATTTTGGTACTTCATTTTTTTGTCTCAATTAAGTACTCAATTAAGTACTTAAAGTATCCAAATATTACGGTTTTAGTTCAATCTTAAATGGACGTTAGAAAAAACAATGGACCAAAGACATAGCTAAACATGGCGTTATATTGTAAAATATATATATTAAAAATATATATAATCTCTAAAAAATTTTTAAAAAATAGAATTAAAATATAAATATTAATTAGAAAAAAAATCTAATATATATAAACTATAAAAATAAAAGAATTTATAAATTTTTTAATTATTATTAACTGTTTTTCTTAATTAGTTTATGTTAAAAAATCATCTTCTTCAACAAATTAAGGTTCTGCAAATCTAAGACCATTTGACCATCTACTTCTGGTCAATCTCACCTGCTGCACTACATGTAAACCAGATTTCCATTACAGTGTTGCATTTCATTCCATAGCAAAGGTGAAGATGGTGTTAATTGCAACTCCAAATTCCAACCGAGTTGTCTTGTCCTAAGGCAGTCCCAAAAGACCATTTGACAACCTTGGCCGTTTTCCTCCTTTCTCTCCTCCCATCGGCCATCTCCACCATTACCATTTGACCATTTCCACCATTTTTACTCAAAGAAATTATTAGCAACCAAAATTTCCACTCCAAAAAATCCTTAACCCCTAACACCAAACCAAAACCCCAATTCACCCCACTGAATCTTCACTATCCCACACCCTAAACCACCATCTAAAACCTCCATAAACCACCACTGCTAACCCCATTAAAACTCAAACAAGCCCTAACACCTAACCCGAATAGCAACCAAAATTTCAACCGCAAAAAAACATGACCCTTGAAATCCATTATCGATCTACTGCCAATGGACAAAGAAAACTGAGGTTTATTTGCTTGATATGGTGCTGGGGTTGTGATTTGGGGGTTTGGCTTGTTTGATGTTAAGTGTAGCGAAGAAGATAGACAAAAGAAGAGAATAAAAATAATTAATAGTAATATATTTAATCTTTTTGATAAAAATAAAATTATTTTTAATTATCTACGAAAAAGTACATAATACTTTTAACTTTAATTTCATATATGCATTACATATATGGAATACAGTAGATATATATATACATATTCATTTTCCTCACCAACACTAATACAATTGCTAAATTTTGTTTCCTACAAATGTACACTATGTATATATTACTAATTTAACACAAATTTGATACATGGAAATAAAAGGTTATCAAAACATAAAAGGAGTCGGAGAAAATGTTGGGATGACCACTGGTTCTTGATTTCGCCTGCAAATGTCACCCAACAATATTAAGTCACGTTTAATAAACATAATAGCAATCTACTAAATATTAAAAACATGTTTAATAATATAATATAATAGTCAATTCTGTCTTAACTCGATTGACATAGATATTGTTATCAATACAGGAGAATATGAGTTCGAATGCCCTGAAACATATTATCTTCTTATTTATGAATTGGAGAAGAGTTATTGATAATTTTAGACCTTATGTAAAAAAACGAAAACCTATAATAAAATTTGTTAAAATATATATATTCCCGATGTTGACATACTAACTAAAAATAACCATAACAATAATAAAAGAAAAGGGAAAAAGATAATGTTTGAGGAAATTAGTAAGCCACTAGAAATAATTATTTATCAAAAGAATATCTAAGGCCAAACTATGACTTTGGTCCCACTATTATGTTTATATTTAAAGTTTATTCTTTATAATATCATAAATTAGATGAAATAATTAATACCGTTAACATTGTTGACATGAATTTTTCTCTTTCAAGTTATCATGCTGATATGAAAATCTTTTTACTAAAAAAAAGTGCTTTTAAAGAAAATTCAGCTCAATACTTTAATCATAATATTGTTAAATATTTAAATTAATTAATGATATTATAAAAATAAATGATGAAATTACAATAAATTATAAGGAATAAATCTCAAATTTGAAGACATAATAGAGCCACCGGTCTATGCTAATTTAGAGTATGAGGATTAAATAAAAATTTTGGCATAACAGTGGATTTTGAGGCTACGATTTGACTAAAAGTTAATTTACCCGATGTCGTCGCTGTAGCTTCGAACGTGAACTTTGGAGCGTGACCCTGCCCCGCTCTTCCTCTTCACCGCTCTATCAGCCGGCGTTGTTGAAGCTTCCGGCGTTGTTTTCTCTCTCTTCTCTGCCAAAACGTTATCCTCCGAGATTACATACAACGAAGGTTTCCACTCAGGAGTCGTAGAGAATGGCGTCCCTACCTTTACCCTCTTCTTCTTCTTCTTCAGTGCCACCATTTTAGGAGCCATAAAAGACCTTGTTTCCTCCCTCCCAGGAGCCGTCACCATCACCTCTTCCGTCGTGGACACTTCAGGGTTTTTAACGCAACGTGAAACAAACTTTAAAAACGATCTCATGGCTAGCTATATAAATTAACGAATGAAATGTTTTCAATTATATATATATTTGTATATATAATTCAGGGAGTAACAGTTATACACAGAAGAAATGAGAAAAAGAGAGAAATAAAGTAAAAGAAGAGAGATAGTGGGGAGAAGATTTAGAGGAGAAAACAATGGTGTTTCATTGTTGTTCTATTCAATGTTTCTTCTCCAAGTTTCTAAGTGTGTGGGTCTATTTTTATAGTGTTCTTGAACTGAAAAAGAGATGCA
The DNA here is from genome assembly GCA_025698475.1 of Gossypium anomalum. NCBI lineage: Eukaryota > Viridiplantae > Streptophyta > Magnoliopsida > Malvales > Malvaceae > Gossypium > Gossypium anomalum. The sequence continues at coordinate 5,811,835 of CM046960.1, forward strand.
TTTGGATTTATATGAAAAAAACAAAAAATGTGTAGGAGAAAAGAGAAAGGCCTAGGTGTAGCTTATAGGGCTAGCTTAGGGCTCTTTTTTAAACATATTTTAAATTAATTATATAATTAAAAATATTTATATTTGATACAATATAAATATATAATTTTATATCAAAAATTGTTAGGTGTAGCAATAGGATAATTGCACTACAAAAAAAAATACAAATTAAAATTTTAGAGATGACATTTTTGAAAAGGTCAGTCACAAATTTTGAATATCATCCATAAAATGGATGTAAAGATACCAAAAAAAATATAATTTTCTTTGTTGATAATGAATCGCACTCATATACAATGTTTTTAGAACATGTTCGTTTGATTTAATTAAATAGATCGTTAAAAATTAAAAATAAAAAAAACTAATTTAATTATTGGCTCAAACCGATATGTAGGATTTAATAAATTAACAATTTAACCTTTAAAATTAAATTGATATCTTAATCAATTTCCGATCTAATCCGCAACCCAAACATTGCTCATATCTCATTGAAAAAAAAAACCTTTAAAATATAAATAACTAGATAGTCTATGGGTTAATTAAAATTTTCCGCCTGTGGTATCACAAATTTTTTTAACCACATTAATGTATAAATTTATATATTAATGATTTATTAAATATATTATTTAAAATTAAAGTTTTTGTCAAAATAAAAAAAATATATATCATTTAACTGTCAAATCCAATTCGATTTAAGACATGTGGGGCTGTCTTAGTTGATGATTTTGCACTATATTTATGAGAAAAGTACTCATCATTAGTAATTTTTAGTATGACATGTTTTAAGGTTGAAAATTTAAATTTAGTAATTGTTGATATTTGAAAATATTGTATAAATTAATAGAACTCAGTTTAGTATTACTTTTAATAAGTATTTCTAGGATAAAAAGTACTTTTAAAATAAAAGTATTACTAAGCAAAATATTTTTTAACTTTTCAAAAGTGCTTTTGGAACTAAAAAATATTTTTGTAAAAACAACCTTTTAGCCAAAAGTAGAAGTAAAAAATTTTAACTTTTACTCAAAAGTATTTTTTGGTTTAAAACCATTTTTGAGAAACAGTGCTAAACTAAAATGCTTTGCAAAAGAATTTTTTTAATTAAAAACAAAAATAGAAAATTTTAACTTTTGCTCAAAAGTGTTTTCTACTCAAAAACACTTTTTAAAAATAATGCTAAAACCTTACTTTTAAAAATACATATTTAATTGTTCAACTTATATATATATATATATATATGAGGTATATCAAGATTTTGATTAAGGAGATTGATACAAGATTTGAGTTTTGAGCATGGAAGTGATTCACATAATAATTATGCTAAGAGCCACCTATAAATTGTTGAATTCTAATAGAAAAAGAGAACTTAAGATCTTTTTTACTGAATAAAAATTTGTCCTCATTATCAACGTACTCTTTTAGAGTTTATATAGAAGAACAAAATAATTTGCTGTAACAATTTTCCAAATTTTTAGGAGACTAACAACCTCTAAAGACTAGGACTCTTACTCAAGAAAATAACCAAAAAAATTAATATAATTATTCCATACTAATTTGACTAAATCTCCTAACTAAGATAACAGAAAAACAATCTAATTAACACTCTCCCTTAAATTGATTTCTGCTGAAAATAATTTAGGATTTATTTGTTTTGACAAATCCTTTATCAATGCCTTAAGAAGAACAAACCCTAAGCATCCTTTTTAGTTTTTCAAATGCTAGTTGTTAAAGTGGTTTGGTCAGAATATCAGCAATTTGTTCATTGCTCCTATAGAACTACAACTCTATCTTCTTTTCCCTGCATAAATGCCTGAAAAAAATGAAAATGAACATTAATATGTTTGCTTCTCCCATGCAGCACTGGATTTCTTGACAGCTTGATAGTTGACATATTACCACAGTTTATGATTTTTGGACCTTTTTGCTCAACTTTAAGTATTTTGAACATATTTCTAAGCCACAATGCTTGACTCGCACTTGAAGTTGCTGCCACAAATTCAACCTCAGCTGTGGAAAGTGTAACTATTTGCTCCTTCTTTGACAACCATGATATTGCACTTGAATTAAACATGAACATATAACCGACAGTGCTCTTACGATCATCAATGTCCCCTGCATAATTACTATAAGTATACCCGACAAAATTAACATCAATATCTTTTTTGTAAAACACACCATAATCAACTATACCTTTCACATATCTCAAAACTCTTTTAGCTGCATTAAGATGCATTTCAGTCGACTTTTCCCTATATCTACTAATTAAACTCACAACATACATGATGTCAGGCCTGGTAGATATCAAATACATGAAGCTGCCAACTATTTCCTTAAAATAAGTGTTGTCTACTTCTCTTTCTTCATCATCTTTGTGCAGCTTCAAGCTAGGTTTAGTTGGCGTAGAAAATGACTTGCAATCTGTCATTTTGAACCTTTCAAGAATCTCGTGAGCATATTTATTCTGATAAATAAATTTACTAGTGTCAGATTGAATGACTTTTGATCCTAGAAAATATCGTATTATTCCTAGATCGATCATATCAGACTCTGTCATCATAAACAACTTAAACTTATTAGTCATCTCAACATTATTACCAGTAAATATCAAGTCATCAACATAAAGACAAATAATATGAATTTTACCTCCATCAAACTTGACATAAAGGCTATGCTCAAAAGGACATTTCTCAAATCCCAACTTTGCAAAATGAGAATCTATGCGACTATACCAGGCCCTTGGTGCTTGGTTTAGTCCATAGAGAGCTTTCTTTAGTTGATAAACCTTTTTTTCTAGCATTTTCTTCTCATAATCAGGTGGTTGATCAACAAATACTTCCTCTTATAAGTGTCCATGCAAGAATGTTAACTTAACATCTAATTAAAGAATTATCCATAAGTGTTGTGCTATAAGTGAAATCACTAATCTGATTATATCCAGCCTTACAAGTAGGGTAAAAACTTCCTTATTATCAATCACATGCACTTGCTTATAGCCTTTTGCCACCAACCGGGCCTTGTGTTTGTCAATTTCACCTTTCTCATTCAATTTCATCTGGAAAACCCATTTGATACCGATGCTTTTTTGTCCTTCAGGCAGATCTGTTAGCTCCCAAGTTGATTTATTTCAATAGACTCAATTTCTTTATCCATTTCTTCTTGTCATTTCTTCTCTTTCACAAGCCCACAAAAAGTGATCTTCTTCTAAATGTTGATCAGATTGAGGTAGAATTTGAGGTTAAGTTGATTGTTGCTCACGTGATGCTGGTTGTTGATCTTGAATTTCACTAGCCTCTACCTTATTAGTTAAGACATCGTCATCCTGTATTAAACTTGGAACTGAATTGTCATCAGCCCAATGTAACACCCCAAACTTGGCCTAGACGTTACGATCGGGTCTTTGAATGTTAGAATAACTTCTCAAAAATTAGTTTGCTACTTTCTGAAACTTCTACTTACTTTTCGGTGAAAGAGACTTTTGAAAACTCATTTCCACTTATTAGTTGCAAAAATAAACCATTCTACAATAAGGGCTTCTTTAAAACATTGATTCTTCATTACCAAGTAGAAATAAAAGATATACTAAAAACTCATTTATTTTTCGAAAAACTCGATTTCTCCTTGTTTTGCAGCGAAAAATCTTTTAACTTGCTTCACTTTGAAAATCGAACGTTTAATTTTAATTATCAGAAATTATGTAGAATTTTTAAAATAATTAACTAAAATCCAACAAAACTCCAAGCTAAAAATAAAAGTCTGAAAATCAGTCCAATAATCCAAAAGTCCATAAATTTCAAATAAGAATTACTAAAATAGTTTTATGCGAGAAAACCAATCCGAACTCTCGAGCACCGCCAAACCCTAAGTCCGTGGATTACCTAAAAGATTAAGCAAACGGGGTGAGCTAAAAGCTTAGTATGTGACTTAACATAAGCATAAATTCAGATAATGACATATACAAATCAGAATATCACAGAAATTTTAATAACATTCAATTTCACCAAATTTCAATATGCATGATAATGTCAATGCAATATTTCTTTTCAGAAAAACTTGATACAAATTTTTCAGAAATTTCCTACCCAACTTCGCTACGTACCAAAAAGAGTTCCCTGAATTCGTCCATCCAAAACACACCAACAGATAAATGTGGATAATGCCACTAGAATCATAGATAAACTGCTATAACAGATATATGTGGTCAAGCCACCATAATCGCAGACAAGCTGGCAAAATAGATATATGGTTAAACCACTAGATAGTGCAGATAATTAAACTACTAGACCTTCCTCCTTACCATATCATCTCAACCCCATGCTATGTGACATGACATGCAAATACAAAATTAGAACGATAAGCATGATGGACATGCTTTCTTATATTAAGTAGAAATCAGTAGGCATGAGATTCCATGCTTTAGAGAACAAATGTGTTAAACTCAATAATAACAAATCAAATTTTCCATAATGTCACATGCCATGAGAATTTGAATAAGTCACACATTGTCAATAATAAACATTTCAAATAGTATAAGCTAAAATCAAAATCCATAATATATTATATAACTAGAAACATCATTTAACAGTTTCAACAGTATCGCTAACCTCAAACCAACGACCCAAAATAATGTCCTAAGTAAACTGCTCAGAATGGATCCACATAGCCTTACCTGATGAGCTCGTATGGTCTACATGTCTAGACACATGCTCGTGTGGCCCAAACAGCCAGACACACGCTCGTGTGGCTCACACGGCCAGGCACACTCTCATGTGGCATCTACTATTTTGGTTTTGCACAATTTTACGAGTTTCCAAGTTATAAACACACACCTGATCATTCCTAAGATGTCAATCGAACAACAACAACTAATTTCTATAGACAACATCCACAACTTAATCACTTTAATAATTATTTACGAAGAATCAGCCCTTGTTTCCTAAAACACTCAGCCATAAGGCATTCAACTTTTAAAAACAAAAACTATCGCCAACTAGCCCCTAAACTTGGGTATTCTGTCCTTACCCTTGGAAGCAGAGGTTTCCAACGCACTTAAATTGTCAAAGGAAAGTGCGCCAACCAATCCTTGCCTATAAGAACCACACAAAAGAACAATTAACATGCACAACCACAACTCCTTCAATAAAACTCGAAAACATCACCCTCTACAAATGAACGAATATTAGTTAAATTAATTAAAGAAAAGCACGATTGAAACCAAAACTCCCTTACTAGAATCCAATGACGAATCCAAAAAAATAACGACACCGTCACTAGAAGTCTGAACGGTAATAAGACAACAGATAGCAACGATAGAAGAGAAAGAAAAAAAAGAAAAAAAAAGGGTTGCTAGGCAAAAAAGTTAGGATGAAAATTGAAAAAAAATAAAAAGAGAGGAATAGCAAAAAACAAATGGCAGAAAAAGTTTTCAGGAAGAACAAAAAAACCACCATGAAAATAGTGTGGAGGGAAATTGTGAAAGTAGGTGATCATGATTTTCCGTGATAAGTTTTATAAATTTATAATGAATCGTTCTTGAAACTAACTATTATCACGATGTAGGCAAGTGTACCTATCAAACAGTAGTATAGCTTTAGCAAGACCGGATTGTCGAACCCAAAGGACCAGAAGTACTAGTAATGACTATCTTTTTATTATGTAGCCGAAGAAAAGAGGTTTGTTTTAACTAACTAATTAAACTAAGAACTTGCAGAAAATAGAATTAGGAAATTACTTTTGAGGAAAACGATTGATTGAGACAATACCTAAGGAAAAATCCACCTAGACTTGTACTTGTTATTCTGGCTCTGAACCGGACGATTTATTCATTTAACTTGTTCCGTAGAAATCCCTAAGTTATGTTATTATCCCTATTCAAGACTAATAATGTCTAATCCCTAGGTTGAATAACCGAGACTTTTCTCTAATTAACACCCTAAGGTTGCATTAACTCGACCTATGGATTCCCATATTAGGTTTCACCCTAATCTGGCAAAATCTTGTCACCCTATCTCTAGTCGCGCAATCAACTCCGCTTAATTATGACAAAGTTACTCTTAGTCAGGGTCTATTCCTCCTCCAACTAAGAGTAGTAACTTAAAGTGATATCCTGAAATACCAAAACAAGAATTAAGAACACATAATTAAGAATAAGTCAAATATTTATCATACGATTTAGAAATAATAATAAGATTTCGTCATAGGTTTCATCCCCCTTAGGTATTTAGGGTTTTAGTTCATAACTAAACAAGAAAACATCTCAGAATAATAAAAAATACAGAATATAAAGAAAACCCAAAACTCCTGAAGGGGAAAATGAGGAGAGATCTTCAGTCTTGATAGTGGATCCGGCTTCTGAGATGGATCAATTGGCTTCCTTGGAGTAATTCCTTACTCCCTATTTTCCGTTCCCCCTTTTCTTCCTCTTTCGGGGTGTATTTATAGGCTTTGGAATGCCTTAGAACCCTCAAAAGTGGTCTTTTCCGAATTAGGCTCAACTTTGGTTCGGCAGGGACACGCTCGTGTGTGATAACTTCAGGCCGTGTTTAAGCCTGTTAGATTGGCACGAGCGTGTGTCCTACCCGTGTGAGTCATGCTTCAATTCTGCCAAATTGACACGGCCGTGTGAGCTGCCCGTGTGGAGAGGTCCAGGCCGTGTTAATTTCATACATTGGCTCATTTTCTTCGTTTTTGGCCTGTTCTCGTTCCTTTCGCTCTCCTATGCTTGCCTAAGGATAAAACATGAAATTAAGGCATTAGGAGCATCGAATTCACTAATTCTATGGAGAAATCATTCATAAAATACGTTAAGCATGGGGTATAAATATGTATAAATTACGGTTTATCAGTGGGGAACGACACTTTTGAGAAAATTTAGGATCCCTCAATTTAAAAAAAAAAAACTAAACTAATCCCAACTAACCAAATTTAACTACTAACCCTATCTGACTAATTAAAGTTTGGATTTGACCCACATATTGCAACATGGGCGACAAAGTAAGACAGGAACAAAAATAATTCTACTTTTGCACACAACAGGATTTGAACTTGGGACCTTTGGGTAAGCTGGAGCCTTACCACTGAACCAACAAGCTCATTCTTATTGACAACTCATGAAAAATAAAAAAAAATCTAGATGTGGCAAGCTAGATATAGGGACAAAATACTTAAAATTCAATGGAAGGGAATCAAACTCAAAACCCCCAAGCACATCACCAGAACATTTAACCACCGAACTAGATCAATTTACTTGACACAATTCCTACAACATTTATTCAAAAACAAGATGTGACCACTCTTGGTTCACTAACCCTATTTCTACTAACCAAACTTTTTAGATGTGATACCCAATCTCATCTAGCTTCTTCATAACATACGACGTCTCTATTGATTATCACTTGCTTCGTTAAGGGATTAAACAACTTGTAAGCTTTTGAAGTTTCACTAACTCCAAGAAATACAAATTTCTGGCTTTTGGCATCAAGTTTTTTTCTTCTTTCATCAAATATACATGCATATTCAATGCATCCAAATATCATAAAATGATCAACAACAGGTTTCTTGTCGCTCCATGCCTGTTGAGGTGTTATGTGTTTCATTGCCAATGTTAGACATATTTTTAAAAATGAGTTGACCACATTACTGCTTTAGGCCAGAATTTTTTTGGAACTCCTTTTGTTGCCAACAAGCTCCTAACCATATTAATAATGGTCTTGTTCTTTCTTTCACATATACCATTCTGTTGTAATGAATATGGAGTAGTCAATTGTCTATTTATGGCATTTGGTTCAAAATATGCAAGAAATTCATTAGAGATAAATTCTCCTCCACGATTTGTTCTAAGTGTTTTAATTTTTGTATCAACTTGATTTTCAGCAAGAGCTTTAAACTCTTAAAAACATCAAATGCTTTAGATTTTTCCTGCAAAAAATACACTCAGGTTTTTAGAATCATCAATAAATTATGTAACATATCTTTTGTTACCATTGGAAGTTAGATTGATTGGTCCATATAAGTCTAAGTGAACTAATTCAAGCACAACTTATGCTCTTTCAGCTTTTTCGTTTGAGAAAGTATCCATATGCTGCTTTCCAATAATACATCTTCATAAGGCTTTGATGAAGGAATGATTACAGGAAGACCAGTAACCATTTGCTTTTGCTGAAGAATCCTTAGGCTATTGAAGTTTAGATGACCATATCTATAGTGCCACTTCCATGGTGAATCATCTACTTTAGCCAATAGACAATCATGGACTATTTTAATCTTTAAACTAAATAATCTATTTGCACTCATTTTAACAACAACAATGGACCTTTTTTTTGAATCATACACCTTACATTCTCAGTTGAAATTTGTTATCCTGTATACTTTATATTGTAACTAACCAACACTCAAAAGCTTAGTTTTCAAATAAGGAACATAAAAAAATTTGAAATTATTTCAATAAAATCATTCTTGGTTCTATTCTGAGTATCACCTTTTCCGATCACCTGAATAGTGACTTATCCCAAAAATTCATGACTATATGAAATCTTTCACCTAATTTAGTAAAAGAAGACTTACAACTAGTCATGTGATGTAGCCTGTATCTACATACTAGGTTTCTTGATCAAACTCTTCTATTGGGTAAAAAGCCATCAAAAGTGTCTCATCCTCCTTTAGTTCAGCAAAGTTGGACTTTTCTTCCTTTTCTTTTTGTAGCTTTATGTAGCATTCATTCTTGTAGTGGTCACAATTTCTACATCTGTAACATTCAATCTTAAATTTGTCAAAATACCCTCTTCATTTTCTTTAGAAATCTTCTCTTTTAGAAGAATGAGTAGAATTATCAAATCTATTATCTTTATTTTCATGGCCACCTTTTCCACAACCACGTCCTCCTCTTCTAAGACCTCTTCCTCTTGTACTTGAGGATTTAGTGTAGGCTCTGGGAACTGTTTCCTCATTCATAATGTTAGGTTGATTGACTTTGCGCTCATGAAAAATTAAAGAGCTTTGAATCTAATCAATGGACAAACAACTAACATTTTAGATTCTTCAATGGAACAAACAAAATAATTCCATTTTGGAGTCAGTAATCTTAGTATCTTCGACATAAATTTAGCATTTTCCATGTCAACACCATGAAAACACATCTTGTTTGCAATTCCCATTATTCTTCCAACGAAATATGTGATATATTCTCTTGATTTCATTTGAAGAAGTTCAAATTCTCTTGTCAAGAATTGAAGCAATGCTTGTTTAACCCTATTTAATCCTAAAAACTTCTTTTTCATTGAATCACAAATCTACTTGGAAGTATCCTTTTGGAGAATTGTTTCCAAAATTGAACGATCAATTGCTTGAAATAAATAGTTTTTTACTTTTAAACCTTTGAGTTTTGATCTGGCAAAGCCTTAATTGGTGCTTCAGTAGGCATTTCTATTATTATTGATTCAACTACACCACTCTCCATAATGTCCCAGAATTCTTTGGACCTTAAGAAATTCTCCGTCAGCATATTCCAGTGATTATAAAAACCATCAAAACGAGAAATTAATGTTGTAAAAAGCCATTGCTATCAGATGCCATCTACTTTAGGCTCGGATACCGTATGTTGAATTTTAATAGAAAAAAAATGAGAACTTAAGATCTTTTTCACTGAATAAAAACTTGTCCTCATTATCAATGTACTCTTTTAGAGTTTATATATAAGAACAAAACAATATGTTGTAACAGTTTTACAAATTCTTAGGAGACTAACAACCTTTAAAGACTAGGACTCTTACTCAATAAAATAACCAATAAATCAATATAATCATTTGATACTAATTTGACTAAATATCCTAACTAAGATAACAGAAAAACAATCTAATTAACACAAATATAGAAAAGAAGCAATGATGGGGTAAAAAAGTTTTTGAGACAATTCTTAGATTGGTCATTGGCTTGTACATAAAGGGGGTTTGTATAAGGAATGTGGAGTTTAATTTGAGTCCAATGACAAGAACATCATATGGCATAGACCCAGGGGTAGAATGGTCGATAGTTAGGCTTAGAGTGTTGCCTGAGTTGACTTGATTTGACCAACCATAACTAGGCTTAGTTCTAGGAAATTGATGCCAAAAGGTGATAGGATAAGGAATGTTTGAACTTTTTAAAAATTTTATCAAGATTTGGTGGTCCAATTCTAATATTTTTTTAGTTTAGGTAACCCTTACTTAGGCGAGGTTTGCCTTATCATCGGCACCGTGACCTTAACTGAGGGGTCTAATCTTTTCCTAGTGGAATGTTTAGTTAGATTGAGGAGAAGTAGAGTTTTTATCAACCAGGGTCCTTTATAGGAGTATATATGGATGTAAAAATTACTCCCTTAAAAGTGGGTTTATGTTATAAAGTGACCAATTCTAAAGTTATATTTTCAAAAAGGTCTTTATAGCAATGTCTTCTTGATAAAAGGCTTCACCGTTGGTGCTACTTGGGCTTGTATATTATGTGCTTTGTGTTAGGGTTCCCACTTTCTAATATTTTGTTTTGAAATTACATTTAGTAATTCTTTTACGTGTCACTATTTGATTGGTGTTCGCTTGCTATGTTTAATATGGCTTGTGTCATACTCTATTTTTTTGATTGGTGATCTCTTTATTTTTAGCCTCTCTTTACTTTTGTTCTTTCTTATGTTGGTTGTTGTTAGTGCTTTTATTTGTGATTTCTTCGAGAACAACAGTTTAGTTGTGTTTTTCTTCATCTTCCATTGCCTTTGATGTTGGTCCTTCCACAAGGTTCATTTTTATGGGAAATTTGATGTCCTTACAAAGGCGAATCTCTGAGTGTACTACCACAACGAAAATGACAGGTTTTTTAGCGCTTCGGGGAATAAATTTGCCCTGTTACAAGTATGACTTTGTCATACCATCTAGATTTTATAAAATGATTAATACTCTATGTAACACCCCAAACCCGGCCTAGACGTTATGGCCGAATTTGGTGATCTCACAAGGAATGAGTTTTGTAAACGGTGTTGACTTGATAAACCATTCAACTTTAATACCATAAGTTCGTTCACGAATAAACTGATAACGTCCTTTAATTAATTAATTTGTTAAAACACTTTATTACAATGGAAGTTTATAAGTTTGACATATTTTAGAAACCCGATTTGTTATTATGAGGAAAACCTCTTTTTGTGTAAAAATCGTCCATTTCATAAAACAATTTACCAAACATGCAGAAAACTAGCAAACCAAAATCAACAGTTTAAAACCCAAAAACAAAAGTTCAGAGAGTCCTAAAAATTACAAACTCTCAAAATGATTACCAAAAGCATAAATAAAATCGTAAATTGCTAATTTTAGACCATTTACAGTCGAGTGGTCACCGTTGAGTCATTGCCGCACCGATCTGCCTAAGTATGTGGATTACCTGACAAAATAGACAACAAATCTGAGTTTACAAAAACTCAGTGTGTAACCCAACATAATTAAGCATACAAACATATAGAATTATATGTACAGTCAGATACAGACACAGATTCGGTTTTAGATTCAGATTCAAATTCGGATAACAGATTCAGTTTCAGATATGCAGAATCTTACCCCCATCCTCTACAACTAACTTCGACCATTCCATCACACCATGTAGAGTTAAAAACATCCACCCATCCTTACACACCACATTGTGCCATTAAGACACATATCAGATAGTATGTAGCCCAGCTGCTAGAATAAAGGCGATTAACACCGAACAGAATACTTCCCCCTCATATACAAATCCCACCCCAATAATAGGTATAAAAATTCAGATACAAATATAACAAATTAAACATGCTCAACATGCTTTATACAAATAACGAATATACATACATCAGTATAGTCAGACATACATTAAGTATCCTACTCAGATCAGTCTATCAGAATATCATAGCATGCAAATTAGGGTTTAATTAGCCCTTACTGACCCTACAGTAAGCCCACAGTCGATTGAAGCAACTCGTGCGACCCTAAGGAAATTTTTAGAATTATAAGCCCACATGCCCGTGTGGTTCACCCGTGTGGGCCCACACGCCTAGATTGGCCTTGCTCGTGTGGCCCACACAACCTGGCCCAAAATCTGCATGCCCGTGTGGCGTTGACAGATCAGTTTTTTTCTTTTGTCGAAACCTCGATTTATGCATTTCGGGTACACACCTGGTATTGATTTGATGTGAAACCACTCCAGAGACCACCAGCACCTAAAATCATAATCCCAACACCTTATTAACAATGATTTACGAATGCAATGAACCTAAAATTGGGCAATGCTTAAAAACTTACCACCGCAAAAACGTCTACACACGAAATCTAAACCGTTGAAGCGACAACCACAGATTCACCGCCTTCGCCTACACATCCGTTCGCAGAAATCAGATTCCTACAATAATCGCTACGCTACTACCGCAAAATAGAATAGAAAGCTTACCGAAACCACACGAAAAACAGTAGTAACGAACAAAGGAAATCGAACGGAATAGAAAAGCAAAACTCACGCCAGAAAGAGGAGGAACAAAAATAAAATTGACAAAACTTTGAAAAGAAGTAGAAACTGGCGTCAATTCGAGAAGAGGAGAGAAAAACTAATTAAAATTTCAAAAGGAGAAAATAAAGGATATTTTATAAAAATCCCTTATTTTCCTCCCACTTATCCACTACTCACAACTTCCTCAGAATTTCAGTTCAACCGAAATTTTATCAGATAACTAAACAAAAATAATACCCACACTCGCGCAGGGTTTCTAACACAGGACTTTCATCCCAACAACCCCCTTACCACTTGAACCAGCAAGCTCATTCTAATATGAATTTACATGCAATTAAATATAAGCTCATTGAACAAGGATAAGGCTTAGATCCAAAAGTTAACAAAATTAACAAAAGTGAGACTTGAACCCAAAACCTCCTACATACTCCCAGAACGCTCAACCACTAAAGTAAATACATATTAATGTCAAATACTCACAGAAGCAAAATTGAATTATTTAGGGCATTACACTCTAGGGATGAGGTTAGGGGTGAGGGGAGGTCGGATGGGGAAGGAGGATTTATCTGTTATTTAATATTAATATAATTATATTTATTTAATATTAATATAAATATAATTTAAATTTAAATTTTTTATTATTATATATTTTTTAAAATATTTATGTATTTATATATTTTTTGAATTTTTTAGAATTAGGACCAAATTAAGAATATTTGTAAATTTTGAGGGTTAATTTTTTAAAACTATGACTAATCGATAAAATATGTAAAAGTTTAGGGCTAAATTTGTTGTTATACTATTTTTTAACTACTGCACTAGCTTGTTGTTTATGATTTTAATAGGAATGACCAAAATTATCAAATAATGTAACGTGGATGCTGGAATTGAATTTCTTTTTTATTTTAGATGTCTAATATGAAATGTTTTGATAGTTAGGTGACTATCTGCGTAGTTTACCTAAAATTTAATGAAAGTTAAAAGTTAAAAATTTTATTTATGAGATAATTTTTTATGCACTGTCAGTGCATGAACTTTATGCACCATCAATGCATCATAATTCGCCACATCATTAATGAAAAAAAAAGTTAAATGATTTTTAATAAATACTTTAAAAAATTTTAAACCTAATTAAAATTAATTTTAATTTCTCCCTTTATAATTTTCTATATTTTATTCGTAACAAAGTGTCCTAATTTCTGTTTTTTTTTTTTAATTCATGTCATGGAATTGCAGTAACAAATTCATATCCTCTACAAGTATTTTTCTTTCTTTTTTATTTTCAGAAAATAATTCATATTTTTTATATATTGCTACATATTTATAACAAAATTAAATTCTTGATATCTAATTTTTTTTCTTATTAATTAATTTCTCTGGAAAATTCTTTATATTTTTGCTGAGTCAACACCCAAAAGAAAACAACTTATCAAGAACCACAATTAATCCATTGAATTTGACAACACCAAAACTGAATTTGTTGCACTGAAAATCACCTATCGATGAGGCCGTTGCGGAACGCCGACGTTTTAAAGTTCCATCCCTAGCCAATAGCCTCCCTTACCATGACCATATATATTTGCCTGATGTACAGTAATGACAACGTTTTCAAACTAATATCAACGTGTTGAGTCATTTTCAAAGGTTATTTAATTTCTCCTATTCATTAGCTTGCAGAACAAGGCACATGCCACATCTTTCATTCTCCGTTTTTTATGAGTATTTGTATTTGATACATATCCAACAATAAATATTGAATATATGAAGAGCGAAGTACTCGTGTCGAGCACATATATGAATCCGACACCCACCATTAACTCAGAGGAAAAAAAGAGGGCACTCAGTATTGTAGCTCTGCAATTAATGTTGCAGATGATCTTCATCTAGACGATGAATGTCGTGTGAAACACTACAAAGACTGAATGTGTCGATTCAAAGGATTGCAGATGGTGTAGGGAAGGAATTATGAAATTGTGCATTGATTGTGATTTACAACAGATTTTCACAAGTTTAGTATCATTACATATATATACATATAATTACTTGGTTACCATGGAACCAAGATTCAGAATTATCCATTAATGTTTCATCATTAAGTGAAACTTTCCTAGGTCACAATCATTATTTATTCCTTTATGTATGAACAAATATGATAAGATATATATGGAAGAAAATACACGTGCATGTTTGTATATATATGTCTTATATTTATACGATATCAACATTTTAAAAAATCTAGTCATTGTTCACATTAATAAGGGATATATATGTATTATTTACCATGATTTGCCAATTATCCATTCATGTTTCATTTCACCAAGTGGACTTTCTTAGGTCACAATCATTCATTCATTCATTCTTGTTTATCATTCGTTTAACAAATATGATATGATATGATAGAAGATATATGTGCATAAGGCAGACAGTAATGAGGGCGAGGGGCTCCCAAAATTTTGAAAAACATTATTTAGTATATATTTACATGTATTTAGAGATTAAATAAGATTATGTTATCTCCTCAAAATAAATTCAATTTTTTTTTATCTTTGAACTTAATTTTATACATTATACTTGTAAATACAAAACACAACTCGTTGCGAGCTTGTTGTAACAATTATTACAACAAGAGATGTATCAACTATAAAAAAATCTAATATTGTATGTAGTATTAATATGTCAATAATAATGATAATGCAATTAATATAATGCCGTAGCAGTAACACAACAGAATATCTGTAATCGGACAGAGTTGAAAAAAATAGAAGAAGAATTTTGTTGAGGCCTGTATGAGCAGTTTCCTTAAGACAATTCGACCTCTTCTTGGTGCTTTGAGTAACGTTAGAAAATAATTGTTCAGTGATGAATGATAACTTGATTAAACATCAACAGGATAGAACAAGTAAAAAGCTTAATCATAAACACCAAAAATAACTTATGCAATTCAATATAAATCTATTTTTATGGGATTAGCTTAGAGATGAATTCACTACAAAATTACAATACAAATAATGATTTAAGCCCAATTAAGTGTTCGATTGTTGTAGCTCTATTCTTGTACATTTGCAAGGTTATATCAGGAGTGATGGCTCTTGGGCCAAGTCGGGTTATTTGTGATTCAGGTGAAGATAATGTAGAGATAGAATTTAGTTCTAAGGTTTTTGCTTTAGAGCTTAAGGAAAAACAAAGAAATAATATGAAATGTAGGAGTCTTCTGAAACTTGAGGATCATTACCTTGAAAAAAATTATGAAGAAAAGAAAAGGGAAGCGTATTGTTAAAGGTAATAGGAGAGGAAAATTGAGAGTTTTAGAAGAATCTGAGAGCGGGGTCGTTAAAGCTTCACTTTCAGAAGGGGATTTCATAAATAGAAACAATCTCATTTGTAAAAAAACTCAAAGAGGAGATGCTTGTTGACAAACCCGAGGCTACTTGGGCATTGAGAAAAGAATTTGGGCTTTGTAACACCCTATATCCAACCCGGGAGTAAACCAATTGTAAGATGTCACATTTGTTGCTGAAGCAACTCAAACGAACATAAAAACAATCATTGAAGCTAAAAATAATTCAAACGTGGCTAATAAAATTAAAGGATGTTATGAGTATTAAGTGAGTATGAATAACTTAAACGAGCCCAGATATATTAAACAGGGATCACATATGGTTAAATACGGAACAAAGCTACGAATTTTGGGTCAAAACTAGTAAAATACAAGGGAATGTCTCGAGATAGTGAAGCCATGTCTTGAGACATGCCTCCACTGTTTTTGAAATTTTACTTCAAAGTTTGAAATCTCGAGACAATGGAACCATGTCTCAAGGCCTTGGGCCGAATTTTCAGTAAATAGACTTTGATGTTTTATGTCTGGAGACAGTGTCACCATGTTCCGAGACCTGACACCTTATGTCTCGAGACATATACTAGAAATGCATGAATAAATCACATGAATTTATTCTTGAAATCTCAAGACATGTCATTGATGTCTTGAGATAGATGCCCAGAAATGTTGAAATTAAACAATGCATGTATCTCAAAATGCATTTAAGCATGCACAATGTGCAACCAAACCAATGCAAACACATTTCATACACAAATACAAGTCTAAAACATATAATCTCGTGACAATTAAAACAATAGATGAATATTTCACTTTGTAAGTACCTCAAATCACATAAAACATATTTAAACCATATAAATTTGCATTATAATATCCAATAGGAAAGTTTCCAAGTGTCCAATTAACTGCCAAAACATAATGCATATGCTAAGGAGCGTCGAATTACAAAAACCCATCAATAAAAAACATTTAAATCTTCTAGGGACCTAGGTAAATGCCCAAAACTACTAGAAAACTCAAGGAACATTACGAAATTTCAGTGTGGGAGCTCAGACTTTAGCCTTAGGCGCTAAGGAAACCACAAGTTGACTCGATTGAGATTGAAAAAATCGATTTAGAAAATGGTGCTTTTATGAACAGCAGAAATCCATGCATTTTCATAATCTTAGTTAAAATTTAGAATAAATTATCCAATTAATCATCCAACTTTTAGAATTTATTCATAATCACCTAAAAAAAATCTCTGTTATATCATCACCTAATTTTTAGGGTTTTTTAATTTCAGTCACCGAAGCGTAAAATCTCTAATAGCAATTAATTGTACATACCACATTATGTTTACACTTTAATTTTGGTCTTTCAATTTCTTGGGCATTTTCATTTTGGTCACTCAAAAATATTTTTTTTAAAGTATTGATCGGGGTTAAAAAAGTAAGGATTAAAGTGAAAAAACAATAGAAACTAAAAAAAGCATTAAAAAATGTCTAATCGTACTTGTTTATCCCTTGCCCAAAGTTTTTTTTTTTTTCAACATTAAAATTTTAAATTTCAAAAAATCAATTAAATAAATTATTGAAATTTTTTATCCCTTAATAGTTTCAACCGATTTGTTACTATAATATTGAAATTAATTAATTTAATATTCTTCTAAAATTTAAATTTTTATTTTATGTTTTCAATTAGAATCAACTCAAATGACTCGTATTCAATAATTGCCTACGAAACTCAAACTTCTTTTGATTATATGATCATGAATCTTTCATGCTAAACAAAAAGCAAAGGAAAAAAATCGTACAATTAGTTTAATTAATTAATTTTATCTTCCATGCGAAACAAATCTCGAATTTTTCCATTATTTCTTTACCCAAAAGAAAACACAAATAATTAATTTGAGGATTTTTCTTTGCTTTTAACTTAAAATGGAAGGTTCGAGATTATATAATAAAATAAATAAATTTTGTAGACAATTATTAAATATGAGTTATTTGAGTTGACTTTGTTAAAGATAATCTTGAAACATAAAATAAAATTTTAAAATTTGGAAAGAGATTAAATTAATTAATTTCATTAAATTCAATATTATAGTAACGAATCAGTTGAAATTATAAAGAGATAAAAGAGTTGTCAACAATTTATTTAATTGATTTGATGTTTTGAAATTTAGAATTTAAAGATTAAAAAAAAATGAAAATTTGAACTTTGGGCAATGGGATAAATAAAATTGTATTTGACAATTTTTTAATGAATTATTTTAATTTCTACCTCTTTTTCACTTTAATCCTTAATATCTTTTTACCGGGATCAAGAGTTAAAAAAAAAATCGGTGACCAAAATAAAAATGACCTAGAAGTTAGATAACTAAAATAAAAGGTGTAAACATGATATAGGCAAGATTTAGCTTGTATGATCGGTCACCATTAAAGATTTACTGCTCGGATGATTAAAGTAAAAGTACTGTAAAATTTTGCATAGTGCCATCTAAAATAAGATGTTGAGAAAGAGAAAACTCAAAACACTGTTGTTTCTTTAAAATAACTCTTAAAAGAGAAAAAGAGAGAGTTGAGAGAACGCAAGCAAGCAACGTTGAAATGTAAGGGAGATACTTAAAGTGAGTAGACAAAGCAAAGGTTTATCATTTAGGTTTTGGTCGAAAAGCAAACTTAACTTGAAGTTTAGGCATATGAGAGAAGATTTGAAAAGGTTTAAATATGTTAATCTTTTTAATTTAAATTTTAGTTTTTTTTTACTTTTGTTTTCGAGATATTAATTTTTTTTTGTCCTTTTTTATTTAAAAATTTTGGTTTTTTCATCCAATTTTATCCTTAAAATCACTGTTTCTAGAATCGAGTCGGTGACAGAATTGGTTAGGCCACCAATTCGTCGGTTCGACCGGTCTAATCAATTTGATTAAAATTTATTAAAATTTAAAAAAAAAAACTTGATTTAATCATCAGTTCAACTAGTTGTTAGCTGGTTCAATCGGTTCAACTAATTTTTTAGTCATTTAAATCGGTCCGTATCTAATCGGTTCAAAGCTACTCTCAAGATCGATACCGCAATCGATTTCTAGGAAGACCAACCGGTTCGGTCTGGTTCAAACAACATTGACTAACGTTGTTGACATGCAAATTATAAAAAAAGGCAAAATAACGTTTTTAGCCTTCAATGTTTACAACTTTTGTTAACTTAATCTTTACTCTTCAAAGGTACATAAAAATCATATTTTTTAAACTTTTGTTAACTTAGTCTTTACTCTTAAAAGGTACATAAAAATTATATTTTTGTAAAAATTAAAATTCTTTCACATATTTAAGTAAAAACCATTACTTTTTTTTTTTTAAATAGATTTTTTATACAATATAAAAATTATGGAAAAAAATAAAAACTCTTTAAAATTAAATAATAAAATTAAAAAAATTAAAATATAACGAAAATATAAAAAGTTCCAAATATTGAAAAAAAATATGCTATTTACTTCTCAAATGATAACTAAAGGTGTTTATGGGTCAGACAACTCACTTTGGATTGGGCTTGAGCTTATTATTTAAAATCGACCCAAGCCATTATATTATATAAAAATATTATTATTATTATTATTTTATATTAGTATTGGTATATTTTTATGATTAAATTTAAACAAAAATATTTTTTTATTATTTTTAAAAAATGAAATGATCTTTTGGCAGGGTTAGGTCAAACCAAGGCTAATTTTTTTTTTAAAATCAAGACTTACGCTAACAATAATAAAATCTTTTCAAAATTTGTGTTATTAGTTCAGTTCATTTTAAATTGGATTTGATTTTTTAAAATTTAAATTTAAATTAATTATCTATAAAAATATTTTTATTTAAACTTAGTTATAAAGTAAAGTGTATAAAATATCAGTGTAAAATATTTTTTAAATAATGATATAAACTCTAAATTGATTAGAATTAAATTTAAAAATATTGCATATATATTTTTACAAAATATAATATATAAAAATTTCAAGACTCACTTATTTATCAATTTGCGCAAAATGGGGTTATTTATATATATATAATTTAGTGTATTTCGAATAAAAAATTTATACAGTACATTAAAATTTTTTTCGAACCAATTCAGAGTTTATATCATTATTTGAAAATTATTTTACTCTAATATTTTGCAGGCTTTACTTTATAATTAAGTTTAAATAATTTTTTATATATAATCTATTTGAATTAAATTCAATAAATTGTTCAAATCCAATTTAATACTAACTAAACAAACAGCTAAAACTTTGTAGATACCTTATTTCCATTCAAGGAATAAATAACACAGATTTAAAAATTTTAGAACCTTTTATATTTTTCATATTTTAAAAAAAAATGATTTTGAAGAGTTTTTACCTTTCATAACTTTTGATAAAATTTTATAATTTATATTTTTTTAACTTTTATTTAATATGAAAAATATTTTTAAGTTTGTTATATTTTTTATGTACTTATAAGGGGTAAGGATTAAAATGTCAAAAATTATAAATATTAAGGCTAAAAAAGATATTTTTACTTTTTCTTATAATTGTCACATCAATAATTCTAACTACAAAATTGGGCCGAGGGACCAATGTTTTTAAATAAAAAAGTAAATGAACTTAATGTCTCAAAATTAAATTATAGAGACAAACTTTTAAATTAAAAAAAATACAGGACCTCTGACATATTTAAACCGTTAGAAAATCCTAGAAACTTTGTTTAGTTTTTAGTATTGACATTTTGTATTTTTTATAAAATATTTTTATTTAAATTTTAATTTGTATAGTTAATTTTGGGTGTAATTTTTTTATTTGGGTTTCACTAAAGGAAAATAGGACTTTAGTGGTGTTTTTAGTGGCGTTTGGGCAAAAAACACCGCAAAGATTATGCATTAGCGGTGTTTGCAATAAAACGTTGCAAAAAACTGAGCAATAGCAGCGTTTTTGTTCCAAACTCCACTAAAATTAAAATTTTAATTTGGATAATATGTTTGAGTGTACGGGGTATATTTTATATTTAGATATAGGTTTGGGCTTAAATATTTTTAAAATATAATTTAATGTGTATTTTAAATTAATTTGTAAAATAAGATAATGTTTTAGGTAATTATAGAAATTATTATGAAAAATTGTAATAATTTATATAATTACATAAAATATTACAAAAGTTGAAATATTTTGTATAATTGAATAATGTTTTATGAGGAGCTCATGGAAAGCTCACCCTAGATATGTGATAAAGGGTTGAGATTTGTGGAATATTATGATAGGGGTTGTTGTATTTTGCCATTTTGGGGCCTTTTTTTGGTCTGATGCTGGTGTGGTTGTGGTGTGTCTGATTGATGGGGCGATGAGGGTGGCGTGCTGGAATGATAGAGGCCTTTCTAGTAGTGTTGAAATGGACATGATAATCGGAGAATTCCAAGTCTTTGGCTGTTTGACTGTAAGTTTTTGGGAGAAGAACATGTTTGACACCCTACTAAATCTGGTTCAATCAATGTATTGTAATTGGATAGTAAAGGATAAAATGGCTGTGGCAATGGTGGAAGCAGCTAGGCACACAAACGATGGAACATAAATGTTTTGCAAAGAGATGATTGCGTCTCCCAAATGTTTTGAAAATTCTCACTAAAACCCTCAAAATTTTTAAATATTTTAGTTAGTCCCCTCTCCTAAAAAATTTAATGTCAAGATCTGTCACTGGCGAAATTGTTGTTTAGGAGTTGGTGACATGTTGTTGTTTGAAATAGATCAGATCGATAGAATCAACTAGGGTACCAGTCAAGTAAAACTGATTGAATTGACTATTGAACCGATTTTTTTTATAATTTTTATGTCTTTTTAAATTTTTTAATAATTTATTTGTTTTAAACCGTCCAAATCGATAGAATCGAAAACCTATGGTTTGACTTATTTGACCACCAATTCGATTCTAAAAACATTGCTTATACCTATTCATAGATCATTAGGTGCAAGATACTTCAATAGTGAGACTAAGTTGAGTAACTATTAATTTCCAGAATTACGGGCTTATTGATTATTATTAGCTTGACTTGATAATTTAGTATGATAAACTCGACTTGATAAATTACTTGTTTAATCCTCAAATTTATCAATATAGAGTTTTTTTTTTAAAAATATATATACTTTAAAATTTTGATAAAGTTTTATAAATTTTTAATTTTTATATTTTACAATTTTTATAAAATTTTGATTTTTTTGTAATTTTGTTTGAAAGGGACCTATTCATACATTTTCAAATTTGATAGAGACCCAATAGGTATTTACACTAATTTATTATTCAAGCTATTTGAGTTATTCAAGTTGTAAATTTTCAATTCGGTTCAAACTTAATATACCAAATTACTAATTTAAGTTGCTTCAAAACACCAAATAAATTATTTCGATTAATTCGAACTTAAAAAAATTTCATATTTTCAAATCAAATTGAATTTTACTCAATAACAAAAATCAGATAATATATCAAGATTTTGGTTGCGTATATAGTTGAATGTTAAGACCAGTTCAAATTCAGATTATTATATGATTATGATGGTGGGCAAATTAATACTATTAGTTGTAGTGTTATTGTCAAGTTTTAAACACAAGACAGGTAGGATTTTTTATTTTTTATTTTTTATTATTTCGATAAAATTATAGGTAGGGTTTGTGTTGTGTTGCTTGTTATCCCAAAGGTCAAATTAAATGATAAATGCATGCTTCCTACACGTATCCATCACCCAAGCCTAAATCAGGACCATTTTGCTTGTTCAAATTCGTGGAAGGTTTGGTTTTACTATTTAAAAGATATTATAAAAATATTTCATATCAATGCTTTTAAGTTTTTGATGTGTTACTGATTGAGTCTTAATTTAATTGATATGAGTATTGTTGTTAATTCAGGAATATGTGAATTTGAGTGTGTTAAAGCGCATTATCCTCCAATTTATAACTTGAGGAGGGGCTATGAGTAGTTCTAGGCATTATGTAAAAAAAAACATATATGATCAGAACCTATAATGAGACTGTTAAAAAAAATTTTGAATGTGTTCATACAATAGAAATTTAACATGTGGTAAGGAAAAAAATAAAAACATTTGTGGAGAGAAAAATTACAACATAAATCCTTTCACCTTTTCAATATATTTTTAATGGTGTTATGCAAAGTATAGTTTTATAATAAATTTTTCTATTTTCCTTATTTTTTATAATTCAACTTACAATTTTACATAATAAGCCATCGTAAATTTTAAAATAGCTTTAAGTCTCTCACTATTTTTACAAATTAAATACACTACTAAGATTGAAGTAGATATTTAGAATATAAATAATGTTACAATAAACTATTTAGTGATCACTCTATTTAAAGTTATTTAACAATCTACATTCATTAATTAACAATCAAAAATAAGTTAGAAATAATATATAAAAATAAAATTTCACAAAATTTACTATTATAATTGTAATAGGCCAATTTAGCTCGGGCCCGAATTTCCAACAAATAAAAGGCCCAAACCAATCAGCCCAGATAGAACATAGATAAAAATAATAATAATAAACAAAACCAAAAATAAATTACAAACCCAATTACAACAGTCCATTTACAGAAAACAAAGCCCAAATACCAAAAAAAGAAGGGGGCCCAACGGCCCAAAAACCTAAACTAACTTTAAAATAGCCAGAAATCCTAGGGTTTCTGGCGCTGCTCCTCTCACGCCGCTCGAGGCGCCTTGTCCCGAGGCCTAACGCACCCTTTCTGCCGCCATTTCACCAAAATAGCAAAGGGTCTACCTCTCCTCTCCGTTGACTCTGCCACCAGCAAGAAAAGAAAAAGAAAAATGACCACAGAAGCAAAAACAGAAACAGCAAAGAACAGTGGCTAAACAGTAGTGAAACAGAGAAAGAAAAAGAAAAATAATATGTATAAACGGCTATAAAAGCCGGATCCACAATGTAATTTTGTCACAAGAGAAATCGAAAACAGATTGCAAAACTTCAAAAGGTAATTTTTCTTTTATTTTTACAAATCTTTTTTATAAATAAAACATAAAATGAAAAGTAAAGGTTGAAAACAAACCTGACTCTTTGCGTTCTGCCACCGTGACGGCCAAGGTCCGTCATCTCCGATGAAAGATGACTTCTTCTAATGAAAGGGCTTTCGGAACCCAGAAAATTGAAAGGTTTTTTTAGGGATTTTAATTTTTTTGACCTTTTTTTGGGAAAGTTGACCCCTAATCTAGGCTTTGGGAGCCGAAAGGCCGAAAAAAAATGGTGTTTGGCATTTTTCGGCCACTGGAAAAGGCGGAGCCCATCGCCGGATACCGGTGGCCGTCGTGGGGCTCGCCGGACCTGATGGCCAACCTAAGAGGATTGTTGAGAGAAAACAGAGAGGGTTTTTCAGTTTTTTAAAAAAAATTGGGGTCTGAAATGATTTTTTTGAAATTTTTTTTGTATTTATAGGTTCCTTACACGGCGTAGTTTTGGGCTTAAGCTTCACATGCCGAAACGGCGTTGTTTTGAAGAGTGACCCAAAAACTGACCTGACCCTTCCTAGGATCCGCGTGTTTTTGCAGTAGTGGTCTATTTGCGACCCTGGTCCTTCTGCTTTTTAAACATTTTTCAACATAGTCCTATTACTTTTTTTAAAATTTATCCTGTTTAATTTTAATTTTTTTATTTCGGTCCTTTTAAACGATGCTCATAAAGAAGTTTGGGATATTTTCCCATCCAGCCCCTATTCTTTTTAGCGCGTCACAGTTTAGTCCTTTATTTAGGAATATTTTCCTATTCAGTCCCTATCCCTTTTAACGTGTTACAGTTTAATCCTTATTAGTCTATTTATTTACTTTTTACAATTTATGCCCTTAATTTCATTTAAATTTTGATTTAGTCCTTCATTTTTAATCTTTATTAAACTATTTTCTTTTAAATTTATATACTTATTTATTTCTTTATTATTTCTTTATTGTTTCTCATATATTTAAAAAATTATTGTTTACATTTCCTTTATTTGTGTATGTTTGTCATCATTATTCTTTTTTATTTTTTTATGTTTTATCCTTGTTATCGTTTTCGGCACTTTCATGTTATTTAGATTTTTTAATTATGCATCTTTATTTTTATTTTGAGTTGCCTTATTCATTTTATCATCCAAGTTGATCTTATTATTGTTATCCTTAATGTCGATTAATGTTATTGCCATTATTATTATAGTCATATTATTCATGATACGTTATTATTAATATCGCTACTACTATTTCATTTCTTGCAAATATCATTTGAACTCCTATAGCAACCTCCTTTTTCTAAAAGCATTCCATTACACTTCCATTTGCTACGTCATGAATTGTGTTTAAATATATTTATTCGTTTTTATATTATGCCTAAATGCATATCGTTTTAAGTATTACGTTCATTTTTTCACACGATGCATAAAAAAGGAAAATTTTTAAACTGAGGCAATGTTCATTATTTTTGGAATTAGAAGAGTCGTGTTCCTAACTTACGGAATATGGCTTCTTTCTAAAATTGAAATAGTCAAATATCCTATAATAGCCCAAATTCGCCCGGGCTTTAAAACCAAAAATAATAAAAATAAATAAATATTTATTTATTAAACGGTCCATTAAAAAGTCCAGATTACAAAGCCCAAACAGTGGGGCTCAATGTCTAAACATAACGGACCGACCCAAACCCCACATTGGGCCCAAATTCTAAAGCCCGTCACAATCAATACCCGTGTAACCCAAATACACCCGAAACCCAACACATACACCAAACCCAATAAACATATCAGCCCCTAAAACCCCTAACCCAATTACAAGGCTTAAGTGGCCCAACTGACCCGGCCTATTACACCAAGGTAGAAAACCCTAGGGTTTCTGCCTTTTCTTTTTCTCCTCGAGCCGTCACTGCTTCTGAAAACCTCAGGGAGCATCTGTTCAACTCCCCAAATCGAGGCTATCAATGCGCTGTTGACACGCCATTAATGTACTGTCTAGAAGCTTGTCTCTTTTACGACCGTCCAGCTCCTGAATCAAGGCCCGATCAACTCTGTTCTAGCGACCTTTTCGCTGCCGAGATCATTGCCCAGTAGCCTTGGAATGTGCCACCATCGGCGCTTCAGCATTCATCACGCCAGCAGCCTTTGAATCACCGAGATCGTCGCAGTCACTTGCAGGTAAAGGAAGGAAATCAAAGCAAAATTACAGCAAATAGATTAGAACAAGGTTTGGAAAGAAATCTTTTGATTTCTTTCCAAAATAGGCAGTAGATTAAGGCTATAAAGCCTTTTCTCAAATCTGTAAGATTTACGCTGACACATATACAGAGAAGCATAAAAGAATAAAAAATACATATACAAAGAGAAACAGAAACATATATAGGCACAAATATACACAGTAAACACCACAAAATTTGTATCCGTTCAAAAAGCAGGGAAATAAAGCAAATCTTTGGAAGGGTAACTAAATCGTCTCTTTTATTTTGTTTTACTGATTTGTTTCTTTTGCATACAGATGTATAAAATCTTTTTAAAAAAAAATTAGAAAGGAAATAGAGAACAGAATGTTGAAAAATTTGGACATCACATATATAATAAGGATAATTACATGTTATTATTTACTATCATGATAGGTTAGATCTAATTTGGTTAGAATTTTATTGGGCTTTTAATTATTAAATAAAGTATGGGTCAAACATGTGTAGATACTCTTCTAATCAAATTCTAATTATACACAAGATATCTTTTCTAATATCCCATCATTAGGAAAGAGAGAGCAGATATTCTCTGAATTTCTTGTGTGCTAATTTGGAAGATCAAATCCCCAAGTTCCAGAAAGTTTCAAGGAATCCATCGATTCAGGTACGCTTCCGCATCTAGTTTTGTTCTTGATTTATTCTTGATGATTTGACATGACAGATCCTGGTTTGTTAAGTTATATTGTAGATTTATTTTAATAAAATCTAACAAGTGGCATCAGAGCCTCATCATATTGAATCATTGAGAATGAATTGATTCTTTATTAATTTTGGATTGATTTTTTTCTTTTTTTTTTAATTTTATAGATTTGATATTTTAATTATATATTATGTTGAATCTTTGAGATTCTTGATAAATTTTTTGGGTTTTGATACTTTAAATAAAGTTTTAAGGTTTTATAAATATAATGTAGTTTAATATTTGCATATGCTATTTGAAAGATGAAGGTTTATTTATTTATTTATGTATAATCAATTGATAAAAATTGATTTGTGAGATTTCTTTCTCTTCTTTTCACACAATTATTTTATAAATTTTAGTTAAAGTCATTATTAAATTAAAATTACAGACTTACAATTTTTTTTTGCAATTGAAGAATTCCAATTGGGTATATAATTGATTTTGAAAGTTAGTTCACTTGATAATTGAATAAATGAATATTGGTAAGATATTTTTTTTGCACTATTTGTTTTAAATTTTCTGTTTGTAGTTAAATATTTATGTAATCATCATCCTTTATCTTTATTTATGATGAATTATATTCACAATTAAATTTATAATGAATTATATTCGCAATTGAATTCAATTCATATATACGAATGATTACTTTTGGTTTCTTTTATAATTATTTTATGTAAGTTTTAGTCTTTATGGAATCTGACTAAAATTAAAATATTTGGGATTATTTTTTTTTAATATGGTGGCTATGAATTTTCATAGTTAGTTACACATATAAAGACTTTTATATAATTTGGGATTCTTTTTATATTTTGTGGTTATAGATTTTTTTTTAAGTACTTGTGCATATAAAGAAGTTTTATGATAATGTCTTTAGTCATGAATATAAATTTGAGTTTACATGAAATATGTAAGGCAAGCCAGTATTATTTTTATATTTGTGTGCGTATATATATTATATGCATATCAATGATTTTAAGGATTAATGCATGATTATAGTTTGTGTGAACAGGTGTTTATAATCATTATTCAATAAGATATCTTTTATAGTTTAATTAGTGAAATTAAGTTTTAATGGATATCATTGAAGTTATGGTTATATATTCAATTTTATGGGTGCTTTGGTGCAAATTCATGTCAACTATATACATATTTAAATATTTTGGTTTTAAATTTGGTTATATTATTTTAGGTTTTGGCATCTTATGGTTCCAAATATTTGGTTAAATTATGATGATAGGGTTTATTGTATGAATTGTGGGATATGCCAACTATTATGATTTTATTTTTTGAGATTTATTGGCTTGAAAATATTTTTCAAGTATTTATGTGAATATCTGTTTAATCATAAATACAACTTTGGATTTACATGGTAAATTCATGGTAAGTTTTTCTATTTGATTATGAATACATGTATATGCATGAATTGTTTTGGTGTTTTTATCCATGCCAAAATTACGAATACATATGCCTGTTAATTATTTGACTTTGAACCACTACATTATTTCTGTTTGGTTTTGATATATGATTTTGGAACAAAACAAAAGAAAAGAAAAGAAGGAAATAGTCAAAAAAATTAAGGTTTTCGGTTTTTTTTATTGCATTATTAAGACAAACTTATTTTAGGTTATTTCAGAGTCTATAAAGTAATAAAAAAAAATTAGTTTTGACATTTGACTATTGGGGAAATTTAAATTTGAATATTGGTATGTTTATATATATTTTAAAATAACTTAATTGAAGCAAAAAGTCACCAAAGTGATTTTTTTTTGTATAAATTATTTTGTTTTAAAATATAAAAGTTTGTGTGCATGTAACTTAAGTTATGTTAATATTGATTGGCCCAAGTGAAGGTTAATAATATTACATGTGCAACTATGGTGATAAACATGTGACGGTTTTTCGGTTTTACATGTGAGTAATAAATTGGCTCAAAGGAAGATTTATTATTCGAAATGCTCTTATTGTCAATGTTTGATTACTACACCAAGATATCACTTACAAATTAATATTTTGTCCAAAGATGAAATATTAATGGAGTGTCCAATATCTTAAAATGAGGTTTACCTTTATTCAAATTATTTTGGTTTAAATTTGAAGTCTTATGTGAAGTTGTTTATGGTTTATGATTTATTCAACTATTATTATATTTGCCAACATCATTGTATGTTGTTTTGGGATAAATATATATATATATTATTATCTTTTAATTTGATTGAAAGATGAAATTAAGGTAAATATTTTGAAACAAATAAATTCAGATTTTGGCTTTTAATTAAGGATGTGTAATATTTTAAATAAATTAGTTGAAACAAAATGCCGCCAAAGTGACCTCTTTTGTGTAGATTAGTTTATTTGAAATATTAAGATGATTATATGTTTTTGTGATTCATGCGTTTATTAATTTACCCAAAGGTAAGTTAATATTTGGCAGAATTACAACGACATCTATGGTGATAAATGTGTGACAATTATAAGGTATTTTATGTGAGCAATAAGTTAGTCCAAAGATTAATTCATTGTTTGACATAGTTTATTGTCAATGTTTGATTGCTACAACAAGAGTACCACTTACTGTTAATATTACTGTCCAAAGACTTGATATTAATGTTGTGTTTGGTATCTTGAGATGGATTAGCCATTATCCTGAATTTATTTTTTACTATGAATATTGATGTGAGCTTATTTTTATTTATTTTTTGTTCTATATTCAGCTAATTCATATTCTACTGCCACAATATCTGCTAATATAAATTCTATACCCATACTTAATGGGGCTAATTTCAATGAATGGAAAAGGCACTTACTTATAGTGCTTGGCTATATGAACATAGACCTTGCAGTAAAGGAAGAACTACTCCCACCTCTCACTGTGGGAAGTACACCCTATGTTAAAAGGGATTTTGAGAGGTGGAATCGTTCAAATTGCATGAGTCTGATGATCATGAAGCACAACATTTTAGAAGTATTTAAGGGCATAGAATCTGAAAAGATTACTCAGGCCAAGGTTTCCTTGATGAAATTGAGAAACGTTTTGCTAAAAAACAATAAGGTTGAAATGACATCACTTATGACTTCTTTAATGTCAGTAAAGTTAAGGGTTAAGGAAATTTTGAGCAATCCAAGGGCTATGAATTTTATGATCCCACAATTAGGAATATTTTTGAGACAAGAATTACAACATTCTTTGAGGATGTTGAGTTTGGAGGGAGAAATAAGGTTAGAAACATTGCTTTTGAGGAGGAATTGGATTCTAACTCAGTTCCTACTATCACTTTTGATGATGTTTAGACTCTCATACCTATCATTGATTAAGAAGTGAATCTATAACCTCAATAAAACAATGTTAAACAACTCCCTATTCAAGATGAGGTAATTGTTCCAAAAGAGCAAACTCAACAACCTCAAGAATGAATGTCATTAGAAAGGTCCACTA
Source organism: Gossypium anomalum (assembly GCA_025698475.1). Lineage (NCBI taxonomy): Eukaryota > Viridiplantae > Streptophyta > Magnoliopsida > Malvales > Malvaceae > Gossypium > Gossypium anomalum. The sequence goes on from CM046960.1 coordinate 5,842,073, forward strand.
GAGAAAGGGTTAAAATGGCTTTAGTAGAGTATTTTGACTTTAAGCTACATCAGATGAATATTAAGTTAATGGTTTCTCAATGGTAACATTGATCATACATTTATATGGTGCAATTAGAAAACTTTGTATCTGATGATACAAAAGTAATGATTCGCAAATTAAAGAACTTCATCTATGGGCTTAAGTAGACTTCTCGTCAATAATATTACAAAATTTACCAAATAATTATCTCATTCGGTTTAGAGATGAATTTTGTTGATAATCGTTTATACCATAAGTTTAGTAGGAGTAAAGTTTTATATTTGGTTTTATATGTTAAAGTTTTATATTTGGTTTTATATGTTAATGACATACTGCTTGTCAATAGTAAGTATAGCCTCAATCAATGCCCTAAGAATGATATTAAGATTACAAAAATGCATTAGATTTTTTACATTTTAGCAGTGGAAAGTTTAATGTATGTTCAGGTTTGTATACATTGGAATCTTGTATACACTATTGGGATGTTAGGAAGATATTTTAAGCAACCCTGGTTTGGACCATTAGATAGCATCCAAGAGGGTTATAAGGTATTTTCAGAGAACAAAAGATTACATGCTCACATATTGGAGGTCTAATCAGTTAGAGCTCATCAGGTATATAGACTCCGATTTCAATGGAATATGGATACAAGATTTTGTCACTAAGGTCCAAATTGTGAAAACAAATTGCAGTCTTTTATTCCAATAGCAACAGGAGCACATTAAAGTCAAAACACATAGACTTTAAGTTCCTGGTTGTTAAAGTAAAAGTTCAGAGTGGTTAAGTGATTATAAAGCATATTAGGACAAACTCTATAATTGCGAATCCACTTACTAAGGAACTACACCTAAGGTTTTATAAGAGCACATTGCTCATATGGGTGTAATGTCATTTAAAGGATATTTGGTTTTAGTGGGATTTTGTATTTTTAAATGCTTTTATGTTATAGACACATTTTTAGTTATTTCAGTTTAAAGATAATATGTAACACCCTGAATTTGGGCCTAGAAGTTTTGGGCCTTGAGCATGGGAGCGGTTGAAGGCAGCTTTTAATATTTTGTTGTGCATGTAAATTTCGTTAATGAAGGCTTGTTTTAGTGGTTAAGTATGCTGAGAAGTGTTGGAGAAGTCTTAGGTTCAAACCTGGTCTCTAGTAAAAAATTTTAAGGTAGATCAAACCCTAGGTGTAGTATGTAGGCCTTAAGAATATTGTTGGAGAAATTGTGACACAAAAAGGAGTGTGGTGTAGTGGCAAGGTAGCGCCACTTAGGGGACAAGGAAGTGACGCCATAGAGGAAGCAAGGGGTCCAAGGTTCAAGTCTTGGCTCTTGCAATATATTTTGGTTTTTCTTTTCAATAAATCTAGAAGCAAGTAGGTGTGCTTTAAAGTTTAATGTGTTGGATTTATGACACAAATGAGTTGGTGGCCTAGTGGTGGTGGCGTGAGTTGGTATATGGGGGAGGAATTTGGTTCGAATCCTTGGCATGCAAAGTTTGATTATTTTGCTATGTTGGGATGGCAAGAGTTGGTGTTGAATTTAAACTCGATGATGGAGGGATCCCACATCGGTAAGCTAACATAAGAGTGGATGCGGTCGGGCTTTAAATAGAGAGAACCATGAGGAAAGCAAAGGTACCTTTCTTGGTGATCCCTTCGCGTTATGGCGTGCTCGTTTGGGTTAGGCATCGGCTAGAAGTGCTCTGGAGCGTGGATTAACTCCGCCTCCTACCAGTGTGTGTTTTTCTCACTACTCTAGTCAGTAGGATGGCTACTTCGGGCGCGATGGGCCGAAAGGGGCCATGTGAGCCCAATGGGCCTACGGGCCCAATTGGATAAGTTGTTTGATTGTGTAGTAAATATTGGACTAGACTAGGTGAATCTCGTATCTGTGGGGAGGATTTGGGCTAAAAGGGCCACACGAGCGTGTGGGCCCATTTGGGCCGAGAAAGGGCTTTAGGCCCATTCGTATTGTTATCCCTGTTTAGAATACTTTAGTTCACCAAATTACTGAAATACCATCGACTTATAAAATTACAAAAGTACCCCCGATTTATAAAATTACCGTTTTACCCTTGATTTACAAAATTACCAAAATACCCGTGGTTTGTAAAATTACTTAAATACCTCTGTAGGGTAGAATTATCGAAATACCCCTATAGGGTAGAATTACCGAAATACCCCTGTAGGGTAGAATTACCATTTTTGCCCTAGGGTGTTAAATGACTGTTTTGCCCTTGTGGGCAAGTGACTGACTTGGACTGTGTGATATAGACAACTTTGGAGGAGCAGCGAGGCTTGGAGTATCGACTTGGATAAGCTTGAATCTTATTATTGGACCCTGTGAAGGTAAGCAACTTAAGGTCAATAAGGGTTCTTTGGCCGAATAAGGTAAGGTGGATTTTGAGTTTGTTAAGCATAACTTGTACGCTAAAAATAGGTGATGAATAATTGTAGGACATCGTAAGGGATCTCAGTAGCGGTCATCGCGAAACAGGTGTGTAATCTATACCCTTCTATAGACTAGATCGGCAAAAGTCGAAAAGCCGAAATACCGAAAAGTCGGTATTTTGGGAACTTACGAGTGTGCGAACGCTCGTAAGAGGAAAGGGGTTATTAATTCTGGTATTCCGTGATGGTAAGTCTGCAAAGTGCACCGATCCGTGCGTTTTGGAAATTTTGGGCTTAATGGGCCTAAAGTCTCAGTAATGGGTCAACGGCCCAACTTGGTAAGAATGTGCGGTAAGTAGTTCGAATATATGTAGATAGTGAAAATATGCATGAAAACCCCGAGTATTGATAAATGACTAGACTACCCTCATGTATGAAAATTATCATTATACCCTAGGTGTAAAATGACCTAAATACCCTAGGGTAAATTATGTTTGAAAAGCATGTTGATGATATTCTTTATGATGTATGACATGAATGTATATCCATTTGCATGGGGACATGGGTGATATTATGGAGGAAGCGTCCGGTGGCTATGCCACATATATCTGCTTCCGTGGCTTTGCCACATATATCTGCTCCAGTGGCTTTGCCACATATATCTCAGATCTGGTGACTCTGTCACATTTTACAGATCTGCACCATGCTTTGCATATTTCGTGGCGTGTAGCGGTTGGGTGGGTCGAGTAATCTCCCCACATGGCGTAAGGATGGTATGGGGGTGTACATGGTTGGATATGGGTTGGGTTTCGCATAAGCATGATATATCTGCTCGATGCGCTCGGGCCTATGGGTTATATTCTCAAATCGCTCGGGCCGAGGCCAACTTATTCTCATCTCTCGTGGTTTGAATTGATTTAGGCTATGGTTGGGATAATTACACACCGAGTTTCCCAAACTCACCCCTTCATTTTCATCTTTGCGGTAATCCCCAACCATAGTGGGCTTGGAGTCATGAGGGATTCTGAGTGGCCACTTGTTTCCGCAAATTCGCTTTCCTTCGATGAACTGGACGTCTTTTATTTTCGCTTTATGGTGTTGGGTTTTTTTAAAATGTAATAAGGCCGCTTAATTATTTTATGGTTTTGATTTATTTTGATAAAATGAACTGAGATAACTATTGAAGTGGATTAGCTCTAGGACGCGCGTTTTCAAAAAAACATTAAGAGATTTCAAACAACACGATTACAAATAAGGCTTCCACTAAGCAAAAGTTTTCAAACTTAAACATTTTTCTTAAGATGGACTTAACCAAAATAGTTTTCTCAAAATCATACGAGATGTTAGAGTGTGGCAATGGCGGTGTGCATGTCTAGGATTGGATCCGAAGGGAGCTTGGTACTTAAGCAGTCCAACAGACTCACCTCCTCTTTTCTGGTTTCCTACCTGGTGCACAGCTTCTATTCACTTTAACCTACTTTCAAAAGTGTCTTTTACAAACACAAACTAAGTTTTCTAAACTAAGTAATACGGAATGTTTTGAACGCATCGATGTGGCGCACTAGATCCGGTCATAACGTCTAGGCCGGGTTTGGGGTGTTACATAATAAGTTTATTTTCTACAGAAATAAAGTTTATTTGGTTTATTCACACTCTGATTTTGGTAAGATTTGATCTCGCTAAGAAGGACCAGTTGGAAATAGACATGTTTAGATCATATTGCATGTAATTTCCATGCTACACATCCATACTTGATCTATGTCATTTGGTTGTGTTAATATACGTGATCATAGATGGATTTAGTTACGATATTTGTAACGAAAGTCACCTTGGTTCTATGTTAACATTATTAATAGACGAGATTGTACAGAACGCCTTTTGGATATGATAGTAAAATTTTGAGCTCATAAGGTTATATAATGACATGTAATTATAAAGTAATTAATATATATATATATGTGTAGAGGTGTGCATGGGCCGGGCCGGGCCGGGCCCACCAAAAATTTCAGCCCATTTTTAGGCTCGGGAATATGGGCCTAAAAATTTGCCCAAGCCCTACCCGAAATAAAATTGTTAAGCCTGAGTTTTGCCCGGCCCTGCTACCACCCATATTAAATTTTTTTAACTTATTTTATTAAATAAAAATTTTAAAATATATTAAATAATCAAATACATTTAAAACAAATATTAAAACAAGAAACAAATAAAAAATATATTAAAACAATTCTTAAAACAATACACAAATTGAAAAATATAATAAAAATTGATTATATTAAAATTAAAATATAAATATAAATATAATTAAAAATAAAAAATATATTTATTATATAATTCCGGCCCGGCCAAAAAAATTTTGCCCGAGCCCGCCCATTTTCTAAACGGGCCTCGTTTTTGTGCCCAAACCCATATTTCGGTCTATATTTTTACCCAAACCTCCCATTTTTCAAGGGGTTTTGGCCGGGCGGATAGCCCGGCCCATGCACACCTCTATATATGTGGTCCAAGTGGGAGATTGTTGGAAAATTTGGGCATCACATATATAATAAGGATAATTACATGTTATTATTTACTATCATGATAGGTTAGGCCAAATTAAAAGTGATCTAATTTGGTTAGAATTTTATTGGGCTTTTAATTATTAAATAAAGTATGGGTCAAACATGTGTAGATACTCTTCTAATCAAATTCTAATTAATGATGGGCTAATTAGAATTTGATTAGAACTAATATGCTAAGGTTATAAATATTAGGGTTATGGTCCCCAAATTATACACAAGATATCTTTTCTAATATCCCATCATTAGGAAAGAGGGAGCAGATATTCTCTGAATTTCTTGTGTGCTAATTTGGAAGATCAAATCCCCAAGTTCCAGAAAGTTTCAAGGAATCCATCGATTCAGGTACGCTTCCACATCTAGTTTTGTTCTTGATTTATTCTTGATGATTTGACATAACAGATCCTGGTTTATTAAGTTATATTGTAGATTTATTTTAATAAAATCTAACACAGAAAATACCTTCTGTTTCGCAGAGAAAAAACGAACCTTTCAAGTCCCGACCGCCGTACATGGCGAAATCAGCAACGGCGCGTGGAAGGGAACACAGTGGTCCGATGATCGGAGGACCACCGGCCAAAGGCCGGAGCTCAAGGGAGCCATGAGGGTTCAGAGAGAGAATTCTCCAAATTTTTTTTTAAAAGTCTAAATTAACCTTTTATATTGCTTTAGATACGACACCATTTCTGCTTAACTTGATAAGCAGCAAACGGTATCGCTTTGAGTATAATACTGGAAGGATCCGCGTGTTGACCCGACCCGGGGAGGATCCGCGTTTTATTTGAGTTAATTACTCAATTAGTCCTTCCGTTTTTTTTGTGTTTATAATTATGTTTTATTTTATTTATGATTTAGCCCTAATATTTTGTTTCAGTTTTAATTTAGTCCCTGCAGTAGTTTATTTGAAGTCCTGGATTAAAACGATATCGTTTAGGGACAAGGGAAAATTTCCCTACAAATCCTTAGGGTTTTAGTGGCCGTTTCAATTAGGTCTAATTTCAGTTATTTTTATTAAATTAGCCACTGACTTTTATTTATGTTCAATTTTAGTCCCTTTTACCCCTTTTAACACATTTATAACCTATTTTATTTTAAACTTTATACATATATTATTATATTTTAATGTGAATATACGTATTATATATTTTATGATTACTTACTTATATTTTATTATATTACTTCATATTTTTCTAATATCATATTAATATATATTTTAGCATATATCATTACTTATTATTTATTATATTATATTTTTATCACATAATATTTATATATTTTTATATTATTATATTATTTTACATTTTAACAATATATTATTTCATATTATTATTATCTATTATATTTTTTTTTCTCCATGTATATTATTATTCACATTATTATATCAAATTAATATTAAATATTTTATTAATTATTTCCTTTATATTTTTAAAACCCATATATATATTTATCCAAAACTATAAAATTAGTATTTTATATATTATTATACTATTTCTAAATTCATTATTAATAACTATGTTTTCATGTATTATTAAATATGTTTATTATCTTATATTCTATATAAGTACAATTTCATAGTATTTATATTTATTATTACTAAAGTTATTGTGTACACTATATTGTCATCACATTACCAAAATTTAATTTTAATTCACACATTTTTTTTTAAAAAATGCTCACTTTATTTTTATTTTAATATATATTAAACCTTTTTATATTATATCAATATATTAAATATTGGTCTCATAATTTTGTTAAACGATGAGTGCTTGACATATTATTATTTTTATTATTATTTTTTATATATATGTCAAATTGTATATCATGCATCATTTTTTTTATTATTATGTTTAAATATATGTCAAATTACATGTTTATGTGTTTTTACCTATTCTTCTTAAATATATATTGTGTTTTATGTATATTTTACTTATTTAAAATTTGCCATGTTTTATTTCTTATATATGTTAGTTAATATATGATATTTATGTTGTTGTGCTTTTATCTACCTATTATTATAGCATGTTATCTCGTATGTTACGTTTATATGCTCTTTCATACATCAATTTTAAAAACAAGATAAGGTTTTCAGAAATAAAGGCAATGCTTGGTGTTTGGAAATTTTGAGAAAAGTAGTGCCCTAACTTATTGGGTTGCAACTTTTCTCGTTAAGTTGAAATAATCAAATACCCTTCTAAGTTTCAAATAATCAAATACCCTTCTAAGTTTTTAAGGTTTTCAAAGTGCAAACAACTATCTCAGAGTTTCAAGGCGTTGTATCCTAACTTACTGGATATGGAGTTTTGTTGTTTCGAGATAGGGATTTCTAAAAAGGCTAACTTAGTGTCAGATATCTTAAAAATATTGTGTCCTAACTTATTGGATGTAATATTTTGATTCATTTGATACAAGTGAACCATAATTTTCACATATTAAAAAGAGGATTGCATCTTAGAACTTTCAAATTTCCGACGTTAAAGACACTTGATAATCAATTAGGTACCAATTTTTGGGCGCTGCGAGGGTGCTAACCCTTTCTCGTACGTAACCGGCTCTCAAACCCCATTTTTTGATTTCGTAGACCAAAACTAATGATTTCAAGGTGATCCAATCACACCTAAAAAGATTGGTGGCGACTCCCATTTTTGTTTTTCTTAAAGTCGATTCCCATTTTCCAAAACTCGATTTAAAAAAGGTTTTGACATATCCATTTCAAAAATACAAAAATGAGATTTAAATAACAATTAAAACGGCGATTATTCTGGTTTTCGAAAACTAAAAGCGTCATGTCCTAACTCACGGGGCATGATCCTTTTTCTTGATTAATTCGAAATAAAGCCTTTTCTATTAAAATATCTTAATACAAAGCGATCGCTTTTTAAATTCTCTTCAAATTTTCAATTTTCAACATTAAGACATCAAGTAATCAATTAGGTGCTAATTCTACGCGTAACGAGGGTGTTAATCCTTTCTCGTGCGTAATTGACTCCCGAACCCATTTTCTGGATTTTTGTAGACCAAAAAAATACTGTTTTAGTAAATCAAACCTCTTATTAAAACGATCAAGTTACGAGGTGACCCGATCACACCTCCTGAAAGTGATTGGTGGCGACTCCATTTTTCATTTTAAAATAAAAATTCTATTTCAAAAGGGTTTCGACAATAATATTTATATTTTTAAAATAATTTTAAATTATTACTTATTTAAGTTCAATATAATATCAATTATCATGTTTTTAAAATTAAACATATATGTTATTATATTTTAATTTCGCAACTATATTATTAATGAAATGTTAAAAATTTTATGAAAAAATTAAAAAATAATTAAATGCAATTTAATTAATACATAAGTAAAAAAATTAGTTAATATATATCTAATAATTATATTTAAGAGAACATTTTTTTTTAAAATTAATAATATTTTTTGTTGATGAATTGGAATTTAACTTTTTTTTTTATTATATTGAGTTCGACTTAGATAAGATAATATTCTTTTATTATTGTCTAAATCTGGGTAAGTCAAAATAAGACCTTTAGTAGAGGTTGCGTTTATCTTACTTATTTTAAATGTTTTATTGAGTTAATGTCATTGGTCAATCGAGTACCAATTCATTTATAAAATTATTAAAATATCTCTTCATGTGCAAAATTAAATTATGTTTTCATGAGGGTGCTTTTATCTTTTTCTTATATAATAAGCCAATAAAAATTGATCATAATGAAAATTGAAGCCGAAACACCATGCATGATAAACAAGTAACTTTATCATTATAATAATAAAAAATCAATTATTTTTTAGGTGAATTTTTAATAAATATATTTTGTTGATGCTTGGATCAAGCAAGATGGAGCTGACAATGACATAGGGCAGTCCCCCTTGCTTATGGTAAGGCAGAGAGCTGCTAATAGATGGTGGTCGATAATGGTAGTTGTAGGTTGGTCGGAGATGAGAAAGAGTAAAGAAAGGATTTATAGAAAGAGTGTGTGTGTAATGCCCCAAAATTTAAACGTTTGTTTGTTAATTTTATTAACAATTAAGCACCTATTTCAGTAGTTAGGTCCTTGGTTATGTGTCTGAGATCGGGGGTTCAAGTCTCTCTTTTTTAAGTTTTGCTATTTGTTTTGACTTAACCCTTGTCCATGAACTTCCGACTTAAGTTTATTTTTGCGTTAACTTATGTTGAGAATGAGTTTGCTAGTTTAATGGTTAAGCTTCTATATACTCTTTGACCTTGTGTTCGAGTCTCTGTGTAAGCGAAGGGGGAACGTATTTGTTTTTACTAATTCAAAAAACAAATAGTTATTTTAAATTTATTAAATGGTTTCCTTCTTCTTCTCTTCTTTCTTCTTTATGTTTTTCTTTTCTTTTCTTCTTTTTTTTTTTTGTTTGCTCCCTGTTGTTCCTCTCCATTGGTTGTTTTTTGATTTCTTCCATTAAAAATTTTCTAATGTTTGTTAAGGAAGTTGTGTAGTTCGTTGTATTTTGACGAAAAGGTTAATTGCGTAAGTTCGTGGTTGAATTTCTGTAACGTTCGCTCTCATTCATTTATGTCAAAATTGGTTTTTTCTACTTAGTTTGCTCGAATTCTCTGTTTAAGTCTTCGATTGGTCTTCTTTTAGGCGAAGATCTTGAGGATAACAATCCCCCAACACATTAAGTCTGTGATTTATGATATCATGCGAAGGTAAGCGTTGATTTTTGAGTTTGGGGTTTTGAGTTGAAGCTTTTTGACGTAAGTCGATTTTGTGCGTTAATTCAAGCATTTCGTTTAGGGAATTATTGTTTACTTGATCATTGGTTTACCACTTTCAAGTTCCAAAGTCACTTTTGTTGCTTCCATGTCGAATCTATCCTAGGTGTGTAACGAAACTCGAGTTTTCTGTGAACGATAAAAGCCAGAATCCATGGCTGTCGATGTCTCGCGGTCGTGTTCCAGGCTATGTGGTAAGGCTATGTGAGCACACAGCCTTGTGTCAGGCCGTGTAACTCTCTAACTTGGGTTACACAGGCATGCGCCCAGGCTGTGTAAGGGACTGTTTTGATTGTGAGTCACACAAACGAATGACACAGGTGTCTTTCTAAACCATGTAACTCTCTAATTTGAGTCACAAGAATGTGTGTCAGGTTGTATGCCAGACTGTGTAAGTCTCTAACTTGGGTCACACGATCGTATGTCAAGCCATGTGAAAGACCGTGTGAGGCACTGTGATGAGCAACACGGGTATGTGTCAGGCCGTGTAGACCACATGGGCCAACCATTCAGGCTGTGTGAATCCATACGGGTGTGTGGACCAAAAACCAAAATTTTTCCTTACGGTTGTAAACGTTGTTCAAATCAAACGTAGGTTTTCTGTAGGGTGGTCCGTATGATCTGAATTAGGCTATAAATGTAACATTCCAAAAATCGGGTTAGAAGAAATTGAGTTAATGGAACTAAGAGTGGCTATGTCTTGAGTTTGAGTTAAGGATGTGAAATTATGACAAGTGAATTAATTGGGTTCAGTGGCTAATTGTTTTGTTTGTGTGTGCAAGGTTCTGGGTTCTAATGTATTTCTTGAATTTTTGTTATTTTATGTAAACCCCTATTTTGAACATTTGGTTTATAAGTTATTTGTGTCCAATTAATGTCAATGATGAGCCTAGTGGTTCAGTGGTTAAGCTTCTGTATACCGTTGGTCTTGTATTCGAGTCTCTATGAAAGTAATAAGAAGAAAATATTTTTTTTTTACGTTGCCTTTGAAAGTTAGTTTTATTTTATAAAACTAACTGAGATTCTTCTTTCTAAAATATTTTTTTTCACGTTTTGTTCTTCCAACATTCTATCGTTAATTTCTTATTCTTTTTTGTTCTTCTTTCCTTTTATTTCCTTTTGTTAATTTTGTTGTTCTGTCGAGCGAATTGCATATTTTGTCATTTTCAACTGAAAGGCTAACAGCGTGAAAGGGTTGCATATCAAGATCCTCTACCAGTTTAAGTATTTTTGTTGTAGAATACGAGCAAAGGGTCCGGAACTCATCTTTGTTGCTTCTACATCAAAATCGAACCAATTCTGTAATGAAAATCGAGAATTTTACAAATGGAGAAAATTAAAATTCGTGATTGTCGATGCCACACGACCGTGTGCTAAGCCATGTGAGGAATTAATTTGACTGTTGAGCCACAAGGGCGTGTGAGTCAAAAATTAAAATTTTCCCTAGGGTCGTAAACGTCATTCGAATTGAATGTAGGCTTTTTATGAGGTTCGTATAATTTGAAACAAGCTATAAAACTTAATTTTTCATGATCTGTTGATGAATAATTCATTATATGTATGTATGTTTGATATATGGTTTGTGCTCTATTAAGTTTGATAGTTCATTTCTGTGTTACCTTGCTGGTTGTGAACGTGTGATATCCGAATAAGTTGTTGTGTTTGATGTTGATTTTGATATGTTACCATGCATGTGACTTCATGGAAAGTCTATTATGATTCATTAAGATTTGATCAATTTGTTTTACAAAGCATGGATTTCCATGCCTTCTGTTTCTATTATTGTACAACAATATGTCCTACATGCTTATCAATCTGATTTTGAATGTGCATGCCATGACACATTGCATGGGGTTCGGGATGATGTTAAAGGATAAAGTTTCTGGCAGTTCCATGACCTGCATTATCTGGTGGTTTATCCACAATTCTGTCTGGAAGCTTGGTTGCAACATAGTGGTTTGACCACATGTCTAATTTGGCAGTTTTAACTGCACTTCTGGTGGCACCATCCACAATTATCTATTGGTGTGATTTGGTTGGATGAGTTCTAAGGAAAATTTATTTTTGTGTGTAGCAGAGTTTGATAGAATGTTTTCTGATAAAGCTGCATTCTGATTTTCTAAAAAAACACCGTATTGGCATAACCATACATCCTCTGTTCTGTTATACGATCGTCATGAAAATCTTTGTGACACTCTGAATAGTTCTGCTCTAGTTATATGATCGTTATAGAATTCTATACATTACTTTGATTTGGATATGGTGCTTTGTTTGATCTTTGTTTAAGTTTAGTTATATACTGAGCTTCATAGCTCACCCCTTTGTTTTACTTTTGTCCGTTCAGGTAAACCTCAGACTTAGGATCGGACAGTATGTGGGAGCTCAGATTGTTTTTGCACTTAATGCAAATACGGTGAATTTCATAATTATATGTTTTGATCTTTTGGGTTTGTAATCTATTTCTAAACTCATTTTGGGTTTTGCTTAATTCGTCAGTAATTGATATTTTCTAACACGAGACTGCAAAATCATTTAAGTCGACAAAACGAATTTCAGTTTTTAAAACTAAAACTCTAAAAAATATTTTTGCTGCAAATTAAGTAATTTCTTAAGTGGTTTCTAAAAGCAAACAAATAGCTTTCTAATGACTGTTTTCGAAAGTCATATTTTCTTAACATTTACTGAAATTAGTTTTCCAAGTAAGTCGATGTAATTTCTTCAAATTCGGTTATAACTTCTAGGCTGAGTTTGGGGTGTTACAATAAAACTCATAATTTGATGATCTATTACTAGAAAAATCTGTTATTTGAACATTCATCTGATGTGTCATTTGATAAGCAAGTACGATCTGTAATGATTGAATCTGTATCATTGTATACGCATATCTGATATCTATTAATTATGCATCTGCGTAAGGGCGGGATTTGTGCTAAAGGAGAAACTGTGAGCAATTTAATTACCTACAAATTTTGGTGGCTAAGCCACACATACACACACACACACACATACATATATATATATATATATCTGATTTTGGCGATTTATCGAAATCTGATTTGATAGCTAGTATGTAACATTCTAAATGTGACATATAGTACTATACGGTGTGTAGGGATAGAGGGTACTTGATACCCTATTTAGTATGTAGGGATGGACAGAGATGGTGTGTAGAGGATGGAGGTAGGAAATATACATCTGTATCTGATATAACCTGTATCTCTATCTGATATATCCTGTTTCTGTTTCTATACCCGACTTGAGGACTATCTGAATACTAAGAACCCGAATACATGTTTGGTATTTTCTGCTAATTGAATACTTAAGTTGCACACTGAATGTGTAAACTCAATACGTCTGTTTGATTGAATTTCAAGTAACCCATAGATTTAGGCGGGTTGGTGTAGCAGGAGCTCGGTCATGTCCATTTGAGTACTTTATTGTTTTATGAATTTAAAACTGTGCATATTTCTTTTCGGAGTGCTGCTTTTAAATATTGGATTTTATGGTTTGTTGTTTTTTTTATTTTGTAAATGGCTTTGAAACGTTTGAATTTTTATTATTAAAAGTTAGATTTTCCATAAGTGGGTTAATGTAGCTCTTCAGATTCGACTATAACATATAGGCTAAGTTTGAAGTGCTACATTTAGAGGTATCAGAGTCAAGTTACAAAACTCAGGCTGTATTTTTTGGGATCCTGCTTTTATGAAAAGTGTTTTGAATAAAAATATTATTTTGTTCATTCTAAAAATTGATTTTATGAAAGACCGAGTCTCCGATGCTAAACTTGTAAGTACTTCTACTTTAGCTATATACTGTTTAGCTAGAAAACACTATAGTGATTAAACTTGTTTACTTTAGCTAGAGACTATGATATGAATTGTGAAATAAAACATATGATAAAAACTCTGAACTGATCTGTAAACTTATGATATTTATAGATAAGTTGAGATTATGAGTTCACGCAATAGTCGTGGACATGATTCTCGTGGAAGTCAAAGGAGAGCTCGAGTTGAGTCTTCCTTGATGGGCAGTATGCCCAATCTAGACACCAATGAGACTGTTGGTACTTCAACTGTTGAGACAAAGTCTCATACTTTGATAGTTGGGGACGATGCAATGTCCCAAGTCATGCTTCATGTTTTAGAGAAGGTCACTGGGACGTATTCTAGATCTTAAGGCTGAGGGTCGGTTACTGAACGAATTTAGTCGAACGATGCTGAGGTATTCAGAGGCGTCACTCGAGTTGCCCCAATAGTGGTCGAGTACTGGTTAAAGGTCACCGAACACATCATGAAGGATATCAACTACACTCCTGCACAAATATTGAGGGGTGCAATGTCTCTTCTTCGAAATAAGGCATACCAATGGTGGTTAACAGCTGAGGAAGGCACCCAACCCGAATGCATCACATTGGATTTCTTCAGGAACGCCTTCTAAAGTATGTGGGTGAGTTATGTGGAGGCTTGTAGACACGAGTTTATGAGCCTAGTTCAGGGTGAGAGGTCTGTAGCCGAATATGAGGCCGAGTTTCTAAGATTGAGTAGGTATGCTCATAGTTTAGTTTCGAATGATTATAAGAAGAGTATCCGGTTTGAGGAGGGACTGAGATATGATTTGAGGGTTCTGATAGCTCCTCAGAGGAAGCGAGTGTTCGAGGCATTGGTTGAAAATGAGAAGATAGCGGAGGAGGTGAAGCGCACTGAGCGCGAGAGGAGAGATCAGAAGAAGAGTCAGAGTAAGCTTAAGAGGGATTTGTGCCCCTCTAGTTCTGTTCAGCGCCTTAAGAACTAGTAAACCTTATTTCATAATACATATTTTTAACTCCAACAATTAACTAGACCTTTTCTTATGGTTATTAATCTCTATGTTATTATTCAGTTTTTAACTGAATTGATATTATAAGTCAATAAAATATTAAAAATAACTGCAAAACTACAAAAAATAATTTTATATTTAATTTTAACATGCATATAAAATAAAAGATATAAATATTATTTAACATAAAAAAATTTATATTTTTATTAATTTCCTAAAGAATAGACAGTTATTTATTTATAAAAATTATCCACTTCATACCTTCAAAAAAAAATTACCCACTTCATATTTTTTTTCTTTTATCTTTTTTCAGTTTTAGCTTTTCATCTAGTTGTCTCTTAAAAAAAGAACTTCTTCAAAATATTTTTTTTCAAAAAAAATTATTTATTTATTTTCTTCACCCACTTTTATGAATATGCCAAGATCTACTATGTGTGTGATAAAAAAAAAAATAAAGAAGTTTATAGGTAAGATATCAGCATCCAATGTCCTAACAAACTATCACATGGGAGATAATAAAAAAAGGGAACATTTTCCAATATTAAAATTAATTTATCAGTAAGAAAATTAATGAGTAAGGTTAAAATCCTGGATGGTTGATATTCAATCTCATTAAATAATAAATTCTCCTTTTTCTTCTTTTTCAAGTTATTAATTGGAGCGAGTCTAATAATTAATCATTTATATTCTGTAAAAATATTAACCACGAATTTTAAAACTGTTCCATATTTAACTTTACCATTTCATATTCTCTCACCTTCTTTATTGCAAATTAAAATAAACAATTTGAAACCTGGACTTTTCAATGCATATGAAAGGTTAAATCAAACCACCCAATTAAGAGAGCGGCCAACCCCAGACTCCCTTCTATAAAAGAAAATGGATATTTGGAATTATATAAAAATATATAAATGGAAAGTTTCATATTAATTAATGGGAATGTCCTACAATAATTAATAGTTCCTAACTTCAATTCATCATTGGTTGGGGTAGATCCTCGATTGGGTTGGGTGGGTCATATTAATTCTAATTTTAAGATTTTAAAGATATTTTAGGATTGAATTATTTTTGGATCAATTTCGGGTTTAAATTATTTTGTGTTTGAATAAGTAGAATTTATCAGTTAATTTTTTTGATTGGAGTCATTTTGAGTTTTCTCATTCGAGTTTGACATTGAAATTGGATCATTTTAGATTATTTAGTCAAATTATTTTAAATTTGAAACATTTTGTATTTGAATATTTTCTAGTTTAGATTGAATAAATCTAAATTATTAATCTTTTTATGATCAAAATGATCTGAATCGAATTTAAGTTTTTGAGATTTTGAGAATGAATCATGTGAAAATTAATTTATTCATGAATTTATATAAATGTATTGATGTAAAAATTAGAATCCATACCTTTTTTTAGTTATATTTAATTATACTAATAGTTTTCAATCAAAATATAGTTTAATTGATAAGCTCAACAAAGTAATTGTTCTACATTAAAAAAAAAAGGCTTAATGATAAATTTGGTCACTAATATTTATATATTTTGTCAAAATGGTTTTAATTGTATGTTTGAGCTTTTTTTGCCATCAACATTTGTTCTTTATTTTCAATCTACTTTATCTAACAGGTTTAATGAATAAATTCAAGGTTTCAATATTTGTTTTCTTTCAAAAGGTTTCAGTCTTTCATACGTTTGTTTATTGAGAAGTTTTTCGACTGAGTTAATATTTTTTAGATAATTACACTTATTTTCTTTAAATTAAGAGTTTTTTTTTAATTTAATGTAATTAATTATTTGTTTGTAAAAAAACAAAGGTTGATGGCTAAAAAATGCTAAAAAAATATAATTAGGGCCATTTTGACAAAACATGTAAACATTAATGGTTAAATTCATCATTAAGCCAAAAAAAAGAATGAAACTTAAACTTGAATGATGAAAGTGAACATTACCAAAGCTTCGAGGCAAACGGTGACCTTAGCCCCTCCAAAAATGATAAAATTATCTTGTTGCCCCAAAAAAATTTTAAAAGTTACAAATATAATAGTAATTTTGTACTTTAACTTCCCAAAAATTTATGATTCATTTTTGGTCCCTAAATAATTTTCTAATTTCGTCTCTACCTCGTTGATTATATAAGACGCATTATTTCAACTTCAAAGAAGTTATCAATATAAACTTAATAAATTCAAAAATGTTCACGACAATATTAATGATAAATTTTACGAAATTGAAAACAAATAAGGCAATGCAAAAGAAAAAAAAAATCTCTAAAAAAATTATATATTGACCTAAATAAAAAAAAATTAAGGAAACTTTCATGATAGCTCTTTAGATAAATTTCACGAAATTGAAGTAGTAGGGCAAGAGGGAAAAAAAGTTCCAAATCCCTAAGAAAAGGATAAAAGGATCCCAAAGAAGGGTGTAAAGCCAAAAAACAATGAAAATTGGTGTGGGAAAAATGCTTAATGTACCCTATATTTAGGTGCTAGTGGGTCCATTTAATAATACAAAAACATTAACATTCCCCCCCCCCCCTCTTACTTTTCTCTCTTAAAATAAGGATATGATTGGTGGGAAATATATAAATCTTCATTATGAAATAAGTTTTTTTTAACAATAATTTCAGCTTAAATTATTCATACCTCGTCTTTAATTCGTAAATAGAATGATAGTATGTTTAAACGCATTTGAACCCACTTCCACGTATATCAATAATAATGTCGATGTCAATCAAATTAAGAATCAATCTACTGAAATAAGTATTTAACTCTTAACAACCTTTTCCTTATTTTAGTGTAATAAAATATAACTTAATTACTTGAGATAAATCTATGATTTATGAATTTCTTAAAACTTAAATAATTTTGGTTATTTGGTCCTTGAAAAATATTTTATAAATAAAACATGTGACGAAATTGTGAAATTAAAATTTTATGATAAATAATTACGAATTTAGATTGTTTAAAAAAAATTAAATCTTTTAATGTGATTAGACATTAGATTTCAACAAATCACACTTCTTTACATCTCCTAAACATTACTTATATTTTATTATATATAATTATATATATATATATATATATCCTACTTAATTATTACATTTTAAAAAAAAAAAAAAAAACATAGTTGAGACAGCTTGGTGTCTTTATCTCAAAGCCTCAAACACCTTCTGCTTCCTCATTTGATTCCTCAATATTCCTGCAAAAATTTAATAAAATGCAATTTAATTCTTAATATAAGAATTTTTATGATATTTTTACAGATAAATTTGCATATTTTTATAAGAGAAAAGAAACGCCATTGATGTACCTTGAGGTTTACAGTTAGGAGGTTCTTCAAAGAGAGACAAAGAAAGCTGTTTATAAGCAAGACCAATGTCAAACAAAATGAGACCGGATTTAGGGTCATCAACGATGATGTCTTTGACAGGCAACCAAAGGAATAACTCTTCTTGGCTTAAACCAACCACACCTATGAGACTACCATAGCTAAGGTTAGCCCTCACAACACTGTCGAAAAAAACCCTATTCTCATACTTGGTCAAGCAAGGCTCGTCGAGGAACACCTCGAGTGTTCCATTGTCGGAAAGTGTGTACGATTTCACTTCCTTTGGGAGTAACCCTTTGGGCAAGCCTCTAGAAAGGAGGAGATCATGGATTGAAGGCGGTGGCGGTGAAGATGAAAATAAGGGTGAAATCAAAGAAACTAAGGTGAGGAAAACATGAAGGAATTTTATGGGTTTTTGGGTGGTAATGAAATGTGCCATGGATGATGTTAATCTTGTTTCAAATTCATAGAAAAGATGTGAAAAAAAAAAATGAAATTAAAATGAAAAGGAAAGGTTTTAAGAGGAAAATTGGGTGTTTTAAGAAAAAAAAAGTTTAGAAAATCAGAAATGACTAATTTGTCCTTGTTTGGTGAATGGGGTCCAATTTACAAATAAAGGGTGTGTGGTTTGATTAAGGTTTAATTAATTTTTTTGTAATTTATCACCTAATGAACATTAATTGAATATCTTACTTTTGGTTTATTTTTATATATACATACATTATATTTTTTCCCTAATTTGGGTTTACTTTTATATTATGAATTTACAAGCGTAATGAAAAATTATTAATTCCTATACATTAGATCAAAAAGTAAACTGACCCTTTTTATTAAAAATTGATGTAACTAATACACATGGTGTGCCACATGTACCTCATTCTGATGTATAAGGCCTAATTTTTAATAGAAAGAATAATTTACTAGTTAATTTAATGTACAGATACTAATTTACTTATTTTTAAGTAAAAAGAACAAAATGTAATCTAAAATCCTAATGCAAAAATTTTCATACCTCAAAATTTCAATCTACCATTGTTGTAGAGGTCAATGACTTGTGTTGCTCAACATTAGGTCCCACATTCAGACGTCAATGACTTCTTTTCCTTCTCCATTGATAAAAAAAAATTCAAGTATATAATGTATAAAAAAAAAAGAAAATCAAACCTTGATAAACTTTTAAACGTGACCGTTGATTTGAGTATGATGCAACCTTAGACTATTTTGCATTATGTTATCTTGTTGTTATGTGCATGATTATTGAGTGTTTTGCGGTAATGAAATAGATTTGTTTGTCAAGGTTGTAAAGTAAAAAAAAATTATGTCAAGATATGTTTTTTTTATATATAGAACGTTTAAAACTACTTAAAATTCCTTCCTAACTTATAAATAAGAGGATAATATGTTTCAGCGCATTCGAATCTACGTCCTCTTCTATTAACAACAATACCCATACCAATGAAATTAAAAACTTAGTTTAACGATTTAGGCCAAGTTTTAATAGTCTCTAATAGTTATATTATTATAATTTTCTTACTATTATGAATCTTGTATACCATTGCAAATTGCAGACTTGAAAGAGATCATTAAAAAAATTTAAAAAATATATTTTTTTCATAAATGAGAAAAAAAAAACAATTTAATTATTATCATATCACAAGTAAAAGATTTAATTATAATCATAAAATGATATAATATTTTTCCCAAAATTTATTCATTATAAGAAAATCTCTACTATTTTGGAATTATAACTTTTCTTTTCTCACAAGCAAAACTCAAATAATTAAAAAAAAAAAAAGAAAGAAAGGTCCCCTACCAAATTGTTATCAATCTCAATCTTTTCTTGTTGAGATCTTCAAGGCAAGCAAAAATTATTATTTTAAAAAAATCCCTAACCCTAATTATAATTATTATCATGAATTAAGGTTATTTAGCTCATGGAAGGGTAGTTTCGTCAAATCACATTAAACAGGTAACGGTAGCATGATATGTCTGGACTCTCTCACAGTCCCCATATGTCAGTTTAGTAAATGAAGGACAAAAAGGTCATTTCAGTCTCCAAAGATCAGATTTTTATTTTTTTTTATATTTTATTGTAATAGGCTTCAGATTCAGGTTTATAATAAGTGGGAATATGGAATAAATTGTCAGAGAAAAAATGAAGAAAAATTATTTCTGACACAAAGGGACAAAATAGATTCTTTATTTACCTTTTTACCACTTTGGGAAAGGACATAATAAATTATATTAATATGGAGAGTTTTTTATATTAAATTAACAAAATAAATTTTTTAATTGAATTAATATTACGAGTTAATTAAATATTTAAAAAATAAATTTTTTTTATATCACGAGTGTGCTATAATATTATTATATTATAAATTCATTTAAAATATTTATATTAAATAATTTTTGATAAATTGATAATTAGGGTTAAAACTAATTGAAGGAAGATATTTTATATTTTTCTTTGAAATTTTTATTTTTGTTTGAGGTAGGTAATGAGTGCGTTACGGCTAGGGGACCTAGGGTAGGTGACCCAGCCAAAGTGATTTGACACACGTGGACCAAGGGTGACTGGCAGCTTGGCAATCTGGTTGGTCAGATTGGTCACGAGCGTTGGATTGTGTTGGGGGATGGGAGAGGGCAAAAGCAGGTTTCCGGTTACTAATTGGCCCACGTGTGGGTCATGCATGTCCCAAAGGCGTGATATTTGCTTGACTTCTTTCTACTATGGAATCTACTGTCCAAAAGATCCATCACTTTTTTCTTTTAATAATTTAATTTCAGTTTTTATTTTCCCATATTTTAAAAAATATATAATTTAATTACTTGTATGTTAAATTTGATTATCTTACTAATTAATGTGAGCTACTTACTAATTCCGATTTGAGTTTTTTTTAACTCTTAATTGGGTAAACTCCTTTATGGTCATTCTAAAATAGATTTTATCTCGTTTTGGTCACTTCAAAATTTTTTTTCTCAATTTAATTACTTTAATTAAAATAATTGTGCAAATTAGATTGCCATTAAATTTTTCTGTTTCTCTAACGGATTGTTGACATAGCACATTAGCCTATTAAATGAGTGATTGACACGTGGTAATTTTTTTTTGTTGACTTTTGATTGAAGCTTAGTAACCTTTTTATAATTATTCCAAAACATTTTCCCTTTCTTTGCATGTAAGGTCATTGGACAAACACTTATCAAGTTGCTTTAATAATGATATATAATAAGGGAGAGTTCAATCGTGATACTTTAGTAGAATGACTCCATGATTAAATAATGTTGTAATTAATAGGTGAAGAGTCGAAACTTAATTGCAAATTATTTGAGCACTAATTATATTGTCCAATTGGTCTCTTTGCTAGCTCGAAATACCCTAAAATAGATTGCATGTAGAATCGATAATATGGAATGAATGAATGAATGAAAACGACTAAGAAAACTAGAACACATGTATCATTATCTGTAGTGAATATGGTTTCTTGCTAAGTACAAAAGATGACTTAGAAATTAAATTAATTTCTTTAGATTATTATTTAATTAATTATAATTAAATAATGAAAGTTCAAAGTGAAAATTAAATTAATTAGTCATCGTAATTTTATTGAATGGAAAAATTAAATATATTTTCCTATAGATTCTAAAACAGTAAAGTTGTCATTACTTTATCGAAATTAGAATTGGGTTGAGAAAAATATTTAATTACATGAATTAATTAATTTAATTTAATTAATAATATTTTGGGAAAATAGATAAAATAGCTATCAATTGGATAAATTATAAGTGTTGGATGAAAGTCTAGATAACACATATAATTGTACCCAATCCATGAGATGAGCTTGAGAACCCATCCTATATAATGAGAGGCAACAAACCCTAATCTCCCTTAGGGTTGTCGCAGCCCCTTCCATTGCACTGTATTTTTCTATTAAAGTACTATTATCTGATTACCCTTTATTCAAGTAAAACTCTTATACTGTTTTTCTATAAAAGAGATGACCTAAATACACAAGTAATTGAGTGTCGTTACTGTGTAAAAAAATAGTGGTAATTTATTTACAAGAATAAATTATATTTTCTGAAAAGCTTAAAGTTTTCGATTCCCATAGAAAGAACTTAACTTTCCCATTGAAGGTTAATAAAAATTTATAATTTGTATATTCAGTTTGTTTTGTTTGAGTCTACACTCAAATCAATTTGGGGTTCGAGGATAACAGACAAGATTGTTTGGTAGAAAGTTGGGAAATGACTTAGACCACCTCACACAAAACATAGGTAATAATTTAGTTTAGAGTTTACTACTATACCACAAGCCTTGATTTTAAGAAAAAATTTAAACTTTTATAATGCCTAAAAAATATTGTTTTCTAAATCAATTTTTCCAACATCACCTTTATATTGGTAAAGCTTGTGATATCCTTCCTAAGCTTTGCGGTCTTTGTAAGAGAAAAGTATTTCTAAAACCTACTAGCTAACTCATCTCAAGTAGTGATAGAATTGGGGGGCGGTGTATCTTACCACAATATAGGTCAACCACTAAGTGAAAAAAAGAAAAGACGAAGCTTGACTACCTCATCCAAAACAGTAGTGAACTTAACACATCATTAAAACTTTCTTGAAATAATAGTTTAGGTCCTCAGATAGTGTACCTCTAAATTGGTTAGTTGATTGGATCATTTGACCACCTCACACAAAGCATAGGTAATAATTTAGTTTAGAGTTTATAACTATACCGCAAGCCTTGATTTTAAGAAAAAAGTTTAAACTTCTTGTAACATTCCAAACCCGGCCTGGAGGTTATTGCCAAGTCTGGAGGAGTTGCATTAGTTTGTTTAAGAAAACCCAAAAGTTTAATCCTAGCTTTCAGAATCGTGCAATCTGAAAACATCATTTTTAACCAAAACACTCACTTGTTATTTTAGAAATTACATACAAAACTTATATATTTCATAGAGAAAATCCTTAGTTTGAACTTGTTTAAAAACTTTTGCTTCCAGAATGTGTTTTGGAAACATAAGTGTGGCAAAACCCTTACGTATTTTGGTCAAATCTTTTGCTTAAAAACACGTAACTTACAATAAAATCGCTTAATAACTTATTTGGTTTCGAAATGAGAATTTCAGAGATTTAATTGACAAAAAAACATGATCTCGATAACTAAATACATACAGTTCACCAATTGGCATATTCTGAAACATTCGTTAGAGATTTTCATAAAACCCATTTCGAATTTGCAACGGAAATCCTTAGATTTTTTTTTTGAAAATCGAAATCAATTTTGTTAACTCGTGTGATTTTGTGGTTTTATGTAAAAAAACCCAAAAACCGACGAACAAAACAAAAACCAAAAATAAATTTTAAAAATAAATTGTAATCCCAAAAGTCCAGAAAGATTAATAACATAACTATCATACTTACTTAATCGAGAAACCAATCCGAGCTCCCGCAAACAAAATTTTCTTATGAGTTTTGCATATACAATAATTAGATTGAAATTTCATATCATATTACATCTTAGAGTGTATCTTGTAACGTATCAGAGCTTATCATATCACATAATTTCAAAAACATATATCTGTACGAAATTTTTATAATGTCATATTTCAGAAACACATATATCATATCAGAATGTCATGTCAGACCAGAACAAATGTAGACACAGATCCTACCTGTATCCGCTACAAGCTAACTCTGACCAACCACTCACACCAAATAAGACTACAAGAGTCCATCCATGCAATTTCACCAACATGTGGCGATGTCCCACTCATAAATATGTAGTTGAGCTGCCATATAGAAATTTGCGGTCTATCCGCCATATATTTGCATTAAAAAATACCATATAATACTTCCTCCATCATATCATAATCTATCCCGATGCACATGCAAAATAAGAATAACATATGTTCATATTACAAAGTCAAATTGGAAAGCTTATCAGAATAGATAGCAGATTACATATAACACACATGGTTTACAAAATAGTCATGCTTAATTCACGTACCTATTTATGGCAAATCATAATGCATTATTATGCTTATCGAAACTTATATAACATACCTACTACACTTACCCATATTTGTTTACTGAATCTTATGCTTTTTTGGGCCCACATAATACCCACGGACCCAATTTTTGAGTCCCTTAATCTGCCCCTAATTGGGCTTCAAATTTGCCTAAAAGGCCAACACAGCCCAAAAATCTAGCCTTGTGGTCCACACAGCCTATTCACACGGGCTACAAAATCACAAATCGTGTGCCTCAAACAATTTACCCATACAGTCGTGTGGCACACACGGTTTACCACACGACATTATGGTGTTGGACAATTTCAAAAATGGCCTCTATTTCGCATTTTTCTAGAGTTTCAAGTGACAAATTGGGCTAGTTACAGGATCACATGTATCCTACAACTGTTTATCAAACCACACTAATTAATCCTAAAAAACCTATCCAAAATAACACACTTTTACCAAAGTGCAAATCAATTATTCTCTGTAAAAGTTAGCAAAGTTATACATCTCTAAGATAGTAAGACTTTATGGGGTTCCTGTGTCGATTATCTCAAGTCGAGACCCTTGATTTACATCTTGGTTCTGGAAGAAACTGCATGAGGCTTTGGATACTTGGTTGGACTTCAGCACTACATTCCATCCACAAATTAATAGACGGTCTGATAGGGTGATTTAGGTATTGGATGATATGTTACGGAGTTGCGTTATTGAGTTTCGTTGTAGTTGGGATTAGTTTCTGTCACTGGCTGAATTTGCTTATAATAAGAGCTTTCAGTCCAGTATTCAGATGACACCATATAAAGCTCTACATGGTTGTAAGTGTTGTACTCTGTTGTGTTGGACCAAGTTGGGTGAGAGGAGGATTATGGGTCCAAACATGGTTTTTGAGATTGAGAGTAAGGTCAGATTGATTTTGGATCGTCTTAAAGCAGCTTCTGATAGATAGAAGGCTTATGCAGATATGAAGAGGGAAGACACAAAGTTCGTTATGGGAGATAAGGTTTTCCTTAAGGTATCTTTGTGGAAGAAGGTTCATAGGTTTGGTCGTAAGAACAAGTTGGGCCCTAGGTTCATTGGGCCGTATCGAATTCTAAAATGAGTAGGGTCAATCGCCTATCAATTAGAGTTACCTCCGAAATTAGACCGTATACACAATATTTTCCATGTCTCTATGTTAAATCAGTACCGGTTTGATATATCCCACATTGTGCCTGTCAAGGAGATTGAGGTGAGGCCTGATATAACTTTTGAGGAGGAGCCAATACAGATTCTTGATCGAGAGGTTAAGGTCTTGAGAAAGAAAACTATTCTGTTAGTTAAGGTTCTTTAGAGGAATCATGTATAGAGGAAGCCACATGGGAGCCAGAGGACTTGGTTCGATAACAGTACCCACATTTGTTTGAGTTAAGTAAATTTTGAGGCCGAAATTTTTTTAAGGTGGGGAGAGTTGTAACGCCCCAAAATTATAGTTTTTGAATTGTTAAAACTTGTCAAATGAATTGATCTGGTCTAGTGGTTATGTGTTGTGCTTGTGTGTGAGTGGTTTTGGGTTCAAATTATCTCCCTTTAATTTTTTGCTATTTTTGTCTCAACCCTTATCTTTGAACATCTGACTTAAATTTAATTTTTGCTCAGCTAATGAAAAGAATGAGCTTGCTAGTTTAGTGGTAAGGCTTCAGCTTACTCAGAAGTTGCATGTTCGAGTCCTCATGTGTGCAAAGTGGGAAATATTTTTGCCAATTCCCTTGTTTGTATTGCCCATATGGTAAAGTTTGGGTTAAGCTTGAATTTTAGAAATCTGGTGGGTGGTTAGTTAGTGGGATTGTATTTTTGAAAATTATCCCAAAAAATCTCTCCTACTTTTTCACTCTCTCTCCCGTCACAATTCCTCTCTTTCTTCCACTTTTCCAAAAATTTTCCCCTTATTCCAATTGTCATCCTTCCTTCCTCTTTTCTACTGAAATTATTTCCCTGTTTACAACTTTTCTACTTTATTCTTTTATTGTTTTCAAATCATGTGCTAGTGTGGCGGGATTTCCATTGTTCAAGTTTTTTTTTTGGCCGTTCCAGTTATTGTATGGTTATGCATGATTGCGTTGTTGGGTAAGGTTACAAATTCCTTTGGGTGATGTAGTATTTTTGGTTATTAAAGTTTTATGTTGAGGAAGTAGTCATTCAAGTATTTTTTTAGTATTTAATTTAATTGTTTGATGTGCTGTTAGGAAAGATCTTGAGGCGTTCGACATTCCTCCAGCGAATTAGGTGCTTTATGCTGCTCTTTCCTTCAAGGGTAAGCGATTAATGCCATCGATTTGGGGGTTGTTTCGTTTTGTTAAGGCTAATTGTTAATGGTTTTGGCCGAGTTTGTGGCTTATGTTTAGTGAATCATCCCTAAATTATTCATTATGAATGTTGTTTTTATGTGGCGACATCCCACTCATAAATATGTAGTTGAGCTGCCATATAAAAATTTGAGGTTTAACTGCCATATATTTGCAGTAAAAATTGCCATATAATACTTCTTCTATTATATCATAATCTATCCCAATGCACATGCAAAATAAGAATAACATATGTTCATATTACAAAGTCAAATTGGAAAGTTTATCAGAACAGATAGCAGATTACGTATAACACACATGGTTTACAAGATAGTCATGCTTAATTCACGTACCTACTTATGGCAAATCATAACGCATTATTATACTTATCGGAACTTATTTAACATACCTACTACACTTACCCATGTTTGTTTACTGAATCTTACGCTTTTTGGGCCCATATAATGCCCACGGACCCAATTTTTGAGTCCCTTAATCTACCCCTAATTATGCTTCAAAATTCCCAAAAGGCCAACACAGCCCAAAAATCTAGCCTTGTGGTCCGCACGGCCTACCCACATAGGCTACAAAATCACAAGTCGTGTGCCCCAAATAGTCTACCCACACGGTCGTGTGGCACACACAGTTTACCATACAGTATTATGGTGTTGGACAGTTTCAAAAATGGCCTCTGTTTCGCCTTTTTCTAGAGTTTCAAGTGATAAATCGGGCTAGTTTCACACACTAGATGGCAAATTTGATCAACCACACTACAGGATCACATAAATCCTACAATCATTTATTAAACCACACTAATTAATCCTCAAAAACCTATCCAAAATAACACACTTTTACCAAAGTTTAAATCAATTATTCTCTGCAAAAGTTAGGAAAGTTATACATCTCTGAGATAGTAAGATTTCATGGGGTTCCTGTGTCGATTATCTCATATCGAGACCATTGATTTACATCTTGGTTCTGGAAGAAACTGCATGAGGCTTTGGATACTTGGTTGGACTTCAGCACTACATTCTATCCACAAATTGATAGACGGTCTGATAGGGTGATTCAGGTATTAGATGATATGTTACGGAGTTGCGTTATTGAGTTTCGTTGTAGTTGGGATTAGTTTTTGTCACTGGCTGAATTTGCTTATAATAAGAGCTTTCAGTCCAGTATTCAGATGACACCATATAAAGCTCTATATGGTCGTAAGTGTTGTACTCTGTTGTGTTGGACCAAGTTGGGTGAGAGGAGGATTATGGGTCCAAACATGGTTTTTGAGATTGAGAGTAAGGTCAGATTGATTTGGGATCGTCTTAAAGCAGCTTCTGATAGATAGAAGTCTTATGCAGGTATGAAGAGGGAAGACATAGAGTTCGTTATAGGAGATAAGGTTTTCCTTAAGGTATCTTTGTGGAAGAAGGTTCGTAGGTTTGGTCGTAAGGACAAGTTAGGCCATAGGTTCATTGGGCCTTATCGAATTCTAAAATGAGTAGGGTCGATCGCCTGTCATTTAGAGTCACTTTTGGAATTAAACCATATACACAATATTTTTCATGTTTCTATGTTAAAACGGTACCGGTTTGATCTACCCCACATTGTGCTTGTCAAGGAGATTGAGGTGAGGCCTGATATAACTTTTTAGAAGGAGTCAATACAGATTCTTGATCGAGAGGTTAAGGTATTGAGAAAGAAAAATATTCTGTTAGTTAAGGTTCTCTGGTGGAATCATGTATAGGGGAAGCCACATGGGAGCCAGAGGACTTGATTCGATAACAATACACACATCTGTTTGAGTTAAGTAAATTTTGAGGCGAAAATTTCTTTAAGGTGGGGAGAGTTGTAAAACCCTAAAATTATAGTTTTTGAATTGTTAAAACTTGTCAAATGAATTGATATGGTTTAGTGGTTATGTGTCGTGCTTGTGTGTGAGAGGTTCTGGGTTCAAATCATCTCCCTTTAATTTTTTACTATTTTTGTCTCAACCCCTATCTTTGAACATCTGACTTAAATTTAATTTTTGCTCAGCTGATGAAAAGAATGAGCCTGTTAGTTTAGTGGTAAGACTTCAGCTTACCCAAAAGTTGCATGTTCGAGTCCTCGTGTGTGCAAAATGGAAAATATTTTTGCTAATTCCCTAGTTTGTATTGCCTATGTGGTAGAGTTTGGGTTAAGCTTGAATTCTAAAAATATGGTGGGTGGTTAGTTAGTGGGATTGTATTTTTGAAAATTATACCAAAAAATCTCTCCTACTATTTACACTCTCTCCCGTCACAATTCCTCTCTTTCTTCCACTTTTCCAAAAATTGTCCCTTTGTTCCAATTGTCATCCTTCCTTCCTCTTTTCTACTGAAATTGTTTCCCTGTTTACAACTTTTCTACTTTATTCTTTTATTGTTTTCAAATCCTATCCTAGTGTGGCGAGATTTCCATTGTTCAAGTTTTTTTTTGGCCGTTCCAGTTATTGTATTGTTGTGCATGATTGTGTTGTTAGGTAAGATTACAAATTCCTGTGGGTGATGTAGTATTTTTGGTTATTAAAGCTTTATGTTGAGGAAGTAGTCATTCAAGTGTTTTTTTAGTATTTAATTTAATTGTTTAATATGCTGCTAGGAAAAGATCTTGAGGCGTTCGACGCTCCTTCAGCGAATTAGGTGCTTTATGCTGCTCTTTCCTTCAAAGGTAAGTGATTAATGCCATCGATTTGGGGGTTGTTTCGCTTTGTTAAGGCTAACTGTTAATGGTTGTGGCCAAGTTTGTGGCTTATGTTTAGTGAATCATCCCTAAATTATTCATTATGAATGTCGTGTTTAGGTTCTAGAATCCTAGCTGTGGTGTTAGCATCGAAAAACGACCAGGTGTGTAACGAAAACCCCGAAAAATTGCGAACGATGTGATACCGAAAAGCCCACTGTCGACGTCACATAGGCGTGTGTTAGGCCGTTTGGGCAACACAAGCTGGGCTAGTTAGGCCGTGTAGGCCACACAAACGTGTGGTCCTATTTTCCATAAGACTTTGTTAGGGTCATATTTGAAGCGTGATTCGAAATTAGTCACTTCGTAGGTTCTAAAATGTGATATTTATGTGTTAAGAATATGAAACCTGACAATCTACCTCCGTTTATGTAATATCTAAAAGCATGATATTATTATTTGATGTGTATAGCATGTATGACATATGTGCATCTGATATTTGTTTAGTACTACATGTGCATTGGGGTGGGATAATGATATGACGGAGGAAGTGTTGACAGTTTAATGACCTGCTTTATTTGGTGGTGTAAACCACATATCTATTCTAATGGCATTGCCACACTTATCTAATTTTGGCAGACTACCGCATTATTTCTAGCAGCTTGATTGCACTATTCTAAAAAGTGGCATATGCTCACTTATAAGTGTGTGGGGTTGGATGAGTATTTATTACCCTAATTGATGTGTAAGGATGGACAGAGATGGTGTGTAGCGGATGAGGGTAAGATTTGAATATGTATCTGAAATTACATTTGATTTTGTATTTGAATCGCAATTGTATACATATTTGTGTTTTTATATATGTCTGATCTGTTTGTATAGGTTGAGTTATACACTGGGCTCGTAAGCTCATCATTTGTTTTATCTTCTCAGGTAATCAACAAACCTAGGACTGGACGGCGTGTGGGAACTCGGAATTAGATTCTTTCGTTAAAATGATTTAAATGAATTTTACTCGGAATTAGATTCTTTCGTTAAAATGATTTAAATGAATTTTATGTTTAATTTGAACTTTTCGAACTTTTGGACTTTAAATTATTTTGGACTTTACTTTTCATTTTGACTTGCTTTTCCGGACTAAGTAGTATTATAATTCTATATGCAAAATGATTTGTTGCAAATTAAACCCTGATTTTCAAAACCTTAGAACTTAGTAAATTCCGCTGCAAAACGAGATGATCACTTAAATATTTTCTTGTAATAAAGTAATGGTTTTAACGAGAATTTTCCCTAAAACTGGAAAACATTTTATCAAAGTTAACACTAGTTTTACCACACGATTTCAAAGTCAATTTCTGGGCTTTTAAACAAGTTAATGTAATTCCTCAAGATTTGACCACAACATCTAAGCCAGATGTGAGGTGTTAAATATATATATTTTACCCTATGGTCATTGAGAAAAAATGCCAAGCTCATGTTCCACTGTGGTGACTTTCTCCATTATTTTGCAACACTTCTTCTCCTTGGCATATATCTGAGCATCAAAAGTCAATAGGCAACTTCGTGACGTCCTCCCTTGAAAGTTACAGCGCTCACTACTGCCATGTCCTCCAACGTTGCTTTCAAGCCGTCTTCAACCTAGACAATAAGTTCCAATGAGATCCAAACATGTTAAATGACAAAAAAAACATATAATAATCATACACCTATCAATCGGCCGAGTTTTCGGGTTGGTGATGATGTTGGGCAAGTTGGGCGAGATAGGTGGAAGTGGGGAAGGGTGGTGGTTGATTCTACCTTTGCAAAACACATTTTGCAAATCTTGGGGACCAAATGCACTTGCCATATTTAGACCCAAATTTTGATACAAACTCAAATTTCAAAGGCCTTAATGGACTCAATATATTTGAAGAAACCACAATGATATAATAAAAATTAAAAAATGGCTTGAATATTTTTCTTTTAAATCGAGCCACAGCACAACTTAATCTCAGTTGCAACAAAATATTTATTTCTTTAAAAACAATAATTTCAATTAATTTGAACCCACTTTTTTAACTTCCAAATCAAGTAAATTGAAATAAATCCTAATAAAACCATCTGTATGGATATTTCCAACAAAATTCTAGATTAAAAGGAATGAAACTTAGAAGTATTGAGATGTCTTTTCTAAGCAACTTGAATTTTATTTACACAAGCATTATTTCATTACGTATAAGTTACAAATACTCACAATTATTAATAACCTATAAATGAAGGCTCTCTTCACGGAGCTTCATAGCAGCAGTGATATCCATGCTGAAATCTAGTTGGTTTAGATTGGATCTATGAATGGTATAAAATTCATAAGTTAATATAACTTTCAGTCCATAAACTTTTGATAATTAGGTCTATTTTGATAGCTGAATTTAGCAAATAAAAAATTTTAATGATGTAACACTCTAAATGCTCTAAAATAGCACAACATCACTTGAAAGTTTAAAAAAAAAAATCTAAAGTCCCACATCATCAAAATTCGATGAAATCCAAGTTTTAAGATCAAAATGAACAAAGAAAGTATAGATATCAAAGTAAATATAATTATTAAGTTCAAGGACTAAAAGTTATATTAAGTCAAAATTATACATCATTATCTAAATTAGCTCTGCCCAAAATATAAATTTCAAATATTGTTCGGATTTATCTATATTTATAAAATGACTAGTTTCTAAGGTACCTACGTTGCATGTGATTTCAAGCATTTAATTCTTAATTAGTTTTTAAATAATGTATTTTTAATTAGTCACCTATCATTGATAAAATCATTATATTTATATTTAATTGTTGATACACAGTATTAACGGAGATTAAGGAGGAGGGACGATGTTATGATCAAGGAGTAGAGGAGAAGCATATAATTATAAGTTAAAAGACCTCCTATTTTGAGTGGGATTTTTCGTGTTTTCATTTTTTTTTCTTTTTTCATGCAAATTAACTCCCTATTTATAATGCAAAACTTAAGAATCCTAGATTAATCTAAGATAATGATTTCATCAATTTACAAGATAAAAATTGAAAAATAAATAAAAAAAACTATTTATCTAAAATTAATCTAAATTATGCAAAAGAGCTTAATCAATTTAAATTCAGAGTAGTTGGATATTATTTCAAGCAAAGCTTAACATATTCGATTAAGCTTGAGTTGAATAGCGAGCAATAAATTTCTATTTGAGTTCAAGTTCAAAATTTTCATTATTCGAATTAACAGCAACTCAATTATGTAAGTATCATATATGAATATGTATACAATATGATTATAATTAAACTTTTTTCAAAAAATTTAAATGTATTAGAATGTGAGTAATAAAAAATAATAATCTATATATAGAAAAAAACCAAGCAAAACCAACAAAAAAATCTCATCAAAACTTGACATTACCCAGCAAGGCAACAAAAGAAAACAACCCATTTCATAAAAAAACCAGGAAAAATCCCAAAGAGAACAAAGAAACATACAAAAAAACTCCATATTCTTTCATAGTTTTCAACTAAAGAAAAGAAAACCCGGAAAGCTTCAAGTCATCTCACCTGCTAAGAACAGTGGCAAGAGTGTTGAGGTAAGTGTCAATCATTTGTTCTCTAGTAGGAGCAGGGTCTTTAGGGAACTCCACAACAATAAGCCAATGATTATAATCACAGCCGGGTAACATTATCGTTTCCTTGGGTTCATTGCTGCTGCTTCTCTTGGGTGAATAGTCACTGTCAAGTACTGCAGCTTTGATAGTACGAGGAGGAGTTGGTGCAGTCAGTGAGTTGAGTCCCAGAGTAGAAGGGGGAGTGAGTTGGAAGAAAGGGCTTGGTGGGTAAAAGGAAAGAGGGAGGGTTTAACAGAGTTGCCATTGGAAATGTGTGTCAGGGTCTAAGAGATTAGATGAATTCAAGTGAAATTATTATGGTTATTTTCGGTTACTTTGAAGGTGGTGTTGGCAATGGCATGCTGATATTTTTTATATTTTGGGTTTTCTTAATAAATTTGGGACATTGGGCCGAAAGCCCCAAATTAATGGATCTGAGTTTTTTTTTTTACAAAAAAAAATTATTACGATTTCGTAACTATCCTCTCAAAAATATCATTTTTAAGGTTCGATTGTGTGCTTTGTGTTTTCCAATAATATTGTTTGTAATGTTTGACCTTATGTACTCTTTTTAAGTAGAGACATTATTGAGTAAAATCGGATCTATGATTGATATCATTAGTATACATGTTAATTAATTCTAATCCGGGCTAAAGTATTAACTTAAAATTTTTACCTAAATTTATACATAGGTTATTTTTTTATTTAGGCATGAATTTTAAAGTTTATACCTAAAAATAGGTTTAGGTTTTAATTTTTTAAATTTATTTTGACAAAACGAGATTTATTTTATTATTTTTTAACATTATTTGATATAGTTTCAAAGTCTTTTTTTATACATATTTTTAAAAAATAATAAATTTTCAAGTAAATAAAAATAATTAATAACGCTTATACGGTATTTTAATAAAATAATTTTACATATAATTTTTAAGTTATTCGCACTATTTTAAATATAAAATATTTGTTTTTACATCATATTATACTTGTCTTTTCAAACAAAAAAAAAATAGGTATCTTGACTTGTACAGAACAGTAGCTAAAGTTTTTGTCAAATACCCATTTGGCACAAAGTTTAAGTCGTGTTAACCCTGTTTCCTATCTTAATATTGTATAAAAAATATTAGGTGAATACACTTGAGAGATCTCCTTATTTGAGGGACCTAACCAAATTAGTCCCTTTACTATAAAACGGATCAATTTAATCTTTATACTATTTAAAAAAATCAACTAAGACCAAATTGAAATAGAGTTAACATTTACTATTAAAAACATATCAATTACTATTTAACGAGATTGAAAGTTCAGGACATTATTTATGCAGTAAATGTTAGCTTTCTTACAATTCAAACTTAATTCTTTTTAATAATATAAAGATTAAATTGAGAGGGATTAATTTGATCTGATTCCTATAGTATTGGGATCTATCAGGAATTTAACCAAAACAATTATGTTATTTCAATTTTGGGAAATATTCATTTGTAATTTTTGTGAAATTGACACTATCCCTATAAACGACTATTCATAAATGGGCCTAAAATTGCAACCATTGTGGGCCATTGACCATACACAAATGGGCCTAAGGGTGGTGATTACAACTCCATAGCATTGCTAAAGGAACCTATAATTGTGGATTTGTAGGCCTATGTTCTATATTATTTATCTTTCACTACCAAAAAGGGTTTGGTTGAAAATTTATAATATGATTTTTGGAAAATGAAAATATAAATATGTGAAATTTTTTAAAAAAATATTTATAAAAGTAATAATAATAATAATAATGGTTTTTAATTTTAAATAAATTGGTCGTAATTTAAATTCATATAAATGCATAAAAATGTTCCTTTTTTAAAAATATTAAATCCGAGATCTTGATTTAGATTTATATAAATGTAAAATTATTTTATTTCTCATGTTTCTATTATAGAAAAATAGTTACCAATTGCGTTTTTATTTTTTTTTCATTATTGAAAATATTGTTTTCATTTTTTTTTTGGGTACAACAATTTTTATTTACCAAACTTTTCTTTCAATTTTTAAAAAATAGAAAATATTTCCAAAAATTATTTTTTTTTATCTCAACAAACAGGAAAATCGAATGAGTTATTAGTATAATTAAGTAAAGTTGAGAAAACTTTAATTCATTTTTCTTTCTTGTATAATCACAGATATCTTCATTTATTTTACGGACTAAATATTAGTTTTTTTAATTATTTTTCTTTACTAAATATAAATTGGTGATGGCTCTCAACATAAATGATGGCAAAGGAAGAAAAATGTAGGAAGTAGGTTCGTCCAATTACTCTTCATATTTCCATCATGGAACACTTTAAAATAAATCCCAACTTTTCCAAGGCTCCCCCATGGTCATACTATCTTAAAACTCTCCATATATATATATATATATATATATATATATATATATATATATAATTGCAATAATGTTAGCAGCCTCTTTATTTTATATGAAGAAAAAAATAGAGAAAATTAAATAGAGATATCCTCTTATTATTAATGCAAAAATGTGTCAAGCTATTGGCCTAGAAACTGACCCATGTGCCTTAACCCCACAAAGTACCTTCTAGGAAAGCAATTTTGCATATAAATAAGTGGGCAATGATGGAGTTTTGGTTAAGGTATTCAAAGGTTGGAGTATTGTGTTTGGAGAAGACAATCTCAATAATTGAATACTTTTTTTCATTTTAATAAACTGGATGTGAAAGATGTTTACAAACAAATTGGGTGAGAATGATAAATTAAGAAAATAATATAATATTGGGGTGAAAATAAGGTGATAATATTTGAATCTGTATTAAATAGGTGTCTAATAAAAATTTAGACACTGCTTTATATACTTTCAATGTTTTAAAAAAATCAAATATTTTATTTGAAAATATATTTGTCCAAGGATTGAATATCTACACATGTTTGAAGTGTTGTTCAAATTTGAAAAAATTTAAACAAAAATATTAGATTTGAAATATAAAACTAAAGAAAACCCATTTTTAAAAATGAAAATTTCAAGCTCGAGTCTAATTTAATTCGAGTTGAATACAAATACAAATTAAAATTATTATATTTTTTTTGCATTTTTCCTAAAAATGTTTAAGCCTAAACTCAAATTTCAACTTTTGAAGTTATTTAGAGTATATAATAATTATTTATTTAACCACTAAAAGATTTTATCTTTTAAATGAAAAAAAGAAGGGCAAATTGAGCTGGCCGATACAAAAATTAAACCCATATTTTAAATCAAGACTTGAACAGCAACAGAAACCATTGATATTTTAGCTAAACATAATCTAAATTATTTGAGTCATTCATAAAAAGTTTTTGAATGCAATTCCTATTATTAATTATAATCTTTGAACTCTTAAATTAAAGAAAAATACATACTTAAACGCGTTCGAACATCATCAATTTTCAACTAAACTAAAGCTTAATTAACACATTTAAAGTCAAAGGATTACAACTATTCCCCAAAACATTATAACCTCAAGGAAACCAAGCACAATGAGGAATAAAAAAGGAAATCGACCAAGAATAATGATTATATGTATACGTATAAGAAGGTTTGTGATAGGTGGAGGGCAATGTTATTGACTAAAACAAACTTCAATTCCCCCAAAACAAAGTATTTATTTAATAAAGGAATGTTGAATAAAAGAGGGTCAAGATTCATGTCAAACCCCATTAAGGTGGGATGGCTAATAAGGTGACAAGACACATGTCCACTAGTCAATTTGTTTATTTACTCATCATCTTTGTATTCATCATCATTGAGACCTTAAATATTTTAATATTTTCAATGGTTGAAATTGGAACTTCAATTTTCCCCATGGGAATGAGTTTCTAACAAAGTCAATGAAAAGAGAGAGATGGTCATTTAAGGCACAACTCTCTTTTCATCTTATTATTATTTTTCATTAAAATGAGATTTTTTTAATATATAATTTTTTAGGTTATTTATTAGTAAAAATTAAGTATACTTTTATAATAATAAATCTTAATTTAAAAAAATTTATTTCATAATTTTAATCCTATTAATCTAATATCTTATATATTTTGTATAATTTTAAATAAAATTTAAATACAATAATTTGAATATTTCATAATTTTTAAGTGAATTTCATAATTTTAAAGTGAATTTATTTCAAATGTAAAGGTTTTAAAAATAAAATTCACTTAACATTCTCTAGATACTTATTCACTTAGTTTTTTTTAAAGAAAAACTTTATATTAAGTTAAAAATTAATATAATTATAAAAAAATCAATGAAAATTTTCAATATTTTATTAAAGATACCCTTAATACTTTTTCAAAAGTAAACTATCAGGAGTAGTTTTGTGGTAACTTATATTCTATAAAAATCTAAAATTAATAGTGTGGTGTGATAAGTGATGTAGATACACTTATTGGTACTGTACTCCTTATAAACCATTACAACCTCGCTATTGCATCATTTAGTGAACTCACCAAAGAAACATCGATACACTTATTGGTACACTATTCCTTATTAACCGTTACAACCTCACTATTGCATCATCTAGTAAACTCACCAAAGAAACATCCACTTTACCTAATGAAGGTATTAGAATATCACACAAAGGTGAAAGATAAAAGGCACATAAAATGATCTCAATTGTGCTGTAAAAATCTCTACTATTCCATCAGTACAATTCTTATTTATAGGCTTACAAAACTTGAAGTTTAAGCAAAATTATCAACTTTAACTTGTTGATGGTCACCAAGTCACATTATAAACAAGAATGATCTCTAATTATCTTCAATTTTTCTTTGGTGAATTCCAAGAGGAGAATAAAACATTAACTACAACGTAATTAGCATGACTCGAACTCAGGTAACATTTGAGACGGTGAACACCTTAACTATCAGACCAACACAGGGTCCCTTATTATCTTCAAATGAAAAATCTTCTCTTAGTCGACCATATTGTTTCCTTATTTATTTCAAAGTCTAATTTTATTCGATTTAATGTCTGAGGATTATTAATGTAATTTTTCTGGCGAATTAAAACAAATCAAAACTACCAATGTTACAAAGCATGCAATATTTGTTTCGCAAAAATTCGAATTTTATCCGATAAATTTCATATTCTAGCTTTTGATTGTTTTCTCATTGAAAACATTTAGGTTTGGTGATCTTTTGAATATTCGAAGAATATTTTGATCCTTGAATAACTATTTGCATTTTTATAAATTTGATTATTGTGCCTAAACAATGAGATTATAGCTTTAGGGAGTTGGTGAGGATTCTTAGAATTTGGACATGTTACAAAGGTTGGATTTACACATACACATGTGGTTGATTAAACAATATGTTTGCTTATAATATATATATATTTATATCAAAACCCTAATTTATATATTAAAATTATCTTCTATAAGAATGTGCTACTTAATAATATAATAAACTATGTTTCCATTAATTTAAATACAAATTAATACATATTACTAGGGAAAAAGGCTAGGGATCTTCTTCATGTACTTTTTTCTATGATAATAAATCGTCAAATTGGTTGAATTATTTTGTAACTTTTAAACTATGTTATTTTCCATAATTCCTCTTTATGTTTTTTTTTTTTTTTTTGGTTTGGAAAGAGAGAGAGCCAATAATAACTTGATAAAGTTGGCAAATGGTATTTTGGCTATTGTATAAAAAAAAAAAATGGTGCAATCCTCACGTTTATCAAAGTGGAAATATGATTCATGAGTGGGTTGTAATGGCGATATTTTAGAATTTTATAACAATCCCAATGCCTAAGTTATTAAGGTTTAGGAATAGTGGATTGAATTTTGATTTAATTGATATTGATATTACTATTAATGTAAGAAGACGTGGATTCAAATATGTTGAAGCGCATTTAACTTTGTATTTAAGTGTTGAGCAAGGTTATGGGTATTTTAGGCTTTGTTTTATATATATATATATATATATATATATATATTATTCCCTTGTTGATGCATTCATATATATATAAAACATTTTGGTTATAATCAAATTAATAACCTTATTATAATTCATATGCATATATATAGAAAGTTATATATTATTTTCAAATTAATTGATTACAAATTTTGGCACTAAATATTTATAAATTATTATGATAAGAAAGATGACAAAGGGAGGGGTAATGTCACACCTTGATATAGATAAGGTTAGTTGAGGTAATTAAACAAGAAATGAATTATAGGTTTGATGGTTGCAAGTTAGTGCCCCTTCTTAAGAGATTTTAGGTTTGAGTTCTCTCATTCCCCTCTCATTTTTATTATTTTCGATAATTTTAAGGTAAATTGCATTTGACGCCCCTAGGGTTTACAAACCCTAGTTATTCAATCATTCTTTTCCTATTTTGATTGGGATTGCCTCCTTTCAAAATTCTAGTGAAATTGCTCTTTACTTTTTCTTTTCTTTTTTTCTTCTTTTCTCTCATTCTTGCACCATATTTTTCAATCTTTGGGTTGTTAGTTATTTTTATATCAAATCGTTCTCCGTTCGTTGATTTTATCCGTGCTTTGATTTGCCGTAGTTATAATCTGTTATCTTTACCAAAGGTTGGTAAGTACACCTCGTCTCAATGGTTAGATTTTTGTATTTTCGTTTAAAAATCTAACTTAAATCTTTTGTTCGGTTAATTGATTCTTTTTCAAATCTTGTCAATCTTTAACGATCTTGCCCAAATCTTGATACCAATCTTTAATTGTGTGTATTTGTCGTTAAAAGACTGGATTTACATGAATCAAATCAAAATCGATCGTGAGGAATGCCAACTGGACCCTTGGTGAATGGTGTGTGTCTTTTTCAAGAGAATTGGTGGTGACCGTGTGCAGGATTATGGCCACACGGTCTCCACACACGGGCATGTAGACCACATAGGTAGACCACACGACCAAGTGCACATGTAAATTGTAAGGTAGTTCGTCTTCCACACAGCCTTAGCCTATCACATAGGCTGCCACACGGTTGTGTCCTTCTTGTAGGTTAATTCATCATTTTCCATACGGTCTCAGGCTATTACAAGGCCGTGTAACCCTTCCACACGGCTTCAAGACCCTCACACGGTCGTGTGACCCTTGTTTTATAGTTTTACCTCAAATTCTGTGAATTGTTCAGTTTAGTCCTTATATAGTTCCTGAATTGTCTTTAAAGTTTTTATTCACTAATTGAGTCCCTGATATTATGTTATTATGGAATCTGTGATTTAATAACTGAATTGATGTTGTCATATTGAATATATGTGAATGTTACATGTCTACTTTCACAGTAATTCTGATAACTATTACTGTTATTATTGCCTATGCCCTACTGGGTTCATGTTAAGCAGGCCCACTGCTACTGTTGAACTAGATACATGTTAAGCATGTCTATTGTTTTTGTATTGTTCTGTTCCAAGTATGTTATATTGCATTGCATGGTTTAGTACGAAATGAACGGAGGAAGTATTGGAAGTTTAATAATTTGTAAACACTAGTGGTTCATCAACAACTTATTGGCAGTTTATCTACAAACTTTTTATCTAAAAAATCTAGTAGTTTACCCATAATTTTTACTAGCAGTTTATCTGTAAATCAATAGTGGTTTATCCATAACACGGTGTGTAGGGATGGATGAGTTCTGGGGAACTATTATTCTGGCATATAATGAATTTAGGTAGTATATTTTCTGATAAACTAAAATTGCATTGTCATTCATAAGTATGTACATGCAAAATTATGAATTCTGAAATATTATACTGACATGTTGATCTGAAAAATTGATACTCTGAATTGCTATATGATTGTGATTATTCTAAGAAGTGTTATTTTGTATGTCTCGTCTACCGTATGGCACTGATTTTCTTATGATTGGACTCACACTTAGCTCTTTAAGCTCACCCCCGTTTTTTATTTCTATCTTTACAGATAATCCTTCAAGGTTTGATGCAGACTTGACATTTGGAAGGCTCAACTCGAATAGTTTTTTTTTAAATGAAAGTATTTTAGACTTATTATTTTCAATTTCTTTTATTTGGAAAAATTGTATTGTTTTATTTGAATTGTGGCATGAGACTTATATTTTGGGTTATTTTGGCATGCATGGCACTGTAGTTGTTTAGATTTTTGAAACTCAAATAATAAATTTAGGATGCATGAAATCTGGCTTTTAATTAGAACTATGTTAAATATCACTTTTCCGCTGCATTGTTATGTAAATGAGATTTGAAAAACATGTAAAATTGATAATCAACTTTTGTAAAGTAATAATTAAAACTAACTGATTTTTTAAAGAAACTATGCCTTTTGGAAACACACTAAGTTTTTCTATTAAAGTAAGCAAGTTTTTAAAAAAAAGACTATTTTATAAACCCCGATAATTGTACTAGGCCATTTTTGTGACCAATGTAATCTTTCGAATCCAGTCGTAACCCCCATGTAAACCCATGTATGTGAACCCCATGTATATGAACCCTCATATATATGAGAACCTTGTATACGTGAACCCCTATGTGCGAACCCTGTATGTGCAAACACACTATATGTGCAAACCCTTCATGTAAACTTGTTATGTATGTGTCAGCCGAACTAAGCATGTTAATATCCCAATGTTAATTCGCATGAAGAAACTGTATATGTGAAATTGCTTTAGTTCACATAAAGTAATTGTATATGTGAAATTGATATGAATTAATTGCATAAATGCATGCCAATGATTTTTAGTATGAAAATTCATAC
Source organism: Gossypium anomalum (assembly GCA_025698475.1). Classification (NCBI taxonomy): domain Eukaryota; kingdom Viridiplantae; phylum Streptophyta; class Magnoliopsida; order Malvales; family Malvaceae; genus Gossypium; species Gossypium anomalum. The sequence continues at coordinate 5,883,308 of CM046960.1, forward strand.
ACCATATTGAAAGGTAAATGTGTTTGATAAGCATAGTAATCGATTATTGATTGATAAATAGCATGACATGTTGAATATATGTGCACAATTACATAAAATCGAGAATGAAGGATGGAGGAGATTCGTAGGATAAAGTGGCGATTTACCAAAAGTCTGTACTACATGAAATAGGCAACAATGTCATCGAAATCGAGCAAACCAGGGTGATAGTTTAAAAAGCCATCAAAATCAAACAACTGGGATGGTAAGTTATTGTAGTAAAAGTGTAACACCCTAAATTTTAGGGTTAGAAGTTTTGAGCTTTGTGGTTAGGGTTAGTGAATAGGTTGAGCTATTTTGTTTAGTTGCGCGTTTTAATGTTAGAATGAGCCTGCTGGTTTGGTGGTTAGTTGTGTGTTAGTGTATCTCTGGGTCATGTGTTCGAATCCTTGTATGTGCATTTTGGAGAAATATTTTTTATTTTGTTAAATAGTAGATTTGTTTTAAGTTTAAAAATAACTATTTAGTTTTATTTTTATTTATTTTATTTTATTTTTTTACTATTATCTTTCTTTTCACATTCTCCTCTCCCTCTCATTAGTTCACTTTTCTTTTTTTCCTTTTTTCTTTTCTTCTTTTGGAAAACAATTTTGTTTGTGGTTTTCAGAGAGTTTTGGTTTCTTTGTCGTCGAGTGGTGTCTAGACGTCTTTGATCGCGAATCAGGTGTGGGTTCAAACTCTCCAACTCCGTTTGCGATTTGTTGTTTCGATTATGTGAAATTTGATATATTCTAAGTGATTTGGTGAGTGTGTGGAAGGTTTCGCACCTAAGTTGCATAAAACTTGGTTTTTTATGACATGTTTATGAACTATTAGAGTTTAGAAGGCATTTGGTGTGTAAATTCACAGTTTGCAGGAGAGGTAGTTTCGAGACCACATGGGTGGCCACATGGGCGTGTATCTATTCATACGACCGTGTGGAATTAGAAATTAAGGGTTTCGGGTAGGATTAGAAACCACATGGCCTGGCCACGTAGTCGTGTGGCTGATTTGGGGAAATTAGTCGATTTTCACATGGTTGTGTCCTTTAGGCACATGGGAGTGTGCATTTAGGAACTAGGGTTTGGCTGATTTGGTGCCATACGACCGTGTGGCCAATTTGGAGATTTAGGGATCTTACAAGGGCGTGTGCGTTGGACACACAACTGTGTCTGGTGGGCACACGGGTGTGAGACCTTCACATGGCCGTGTCTGCCCTATACCCTATTTTAGCACAAATAGACAGATAGTCACATGGCCGGATCACACAACCATATCCCTAGGTCACACGGGTGAGTGCCTCCTTCCACACGGGCGTGTGCCTCTCTATATGGGCATGTTGACCCCCCACACGGCCTAGGCATTGTTTACCACAATGCACTATACTACATATACGTCAGCTTTGCTGCGTATTATTATCTGAGTAGCCTAGTCCACATACGTGGTGTGTAGGGATGGATGGGCCTTTCGAGGTCCTATGTGGTATATTTGGTTGGATTAGCTTAATTAGCTCTTTTCGGGTGTGATTGGGGGATGGAGAGGCGTTTGGCTAGATGGGTGAGTTCACATTGATGCATTTTTTCCCACATTCTGTCTAATTGTGGGATTAATTGTTTATAGGCTATTGTGTTTCAGTACTGACACATTTGATTTGTTTTTTATGATAAGTGTTTTGGTATCAATTAGTTGATGGGTTTACTGATTGAGTATTCTGGTTGTATAATATGGTGTTCTTGATTGTTACGTACAATTGAGAGGTTGATATTGTGTTTACCTTTTGGTTTTGTATTTCTTTGTAAGTGCATTTCGCTTTTGAACTGCTATATGGATTTCTATTCTATAACTCTGGTGTTAGTCGCGTTTCGAATTCACACTGAGCTCGTGTAGCTCACCCCTTTAGTGTTTTCCCTTTCAAGTAAACTTTCTTTTTCTGTAACTGGACTTAGTGCGCGGAGGTCTCGGATAGTCATGGTTAAAAACAGGCTTTAATAGTAATTTTTATAATTTTCGAGTTTATAATTAAACAATTTTGAGTTTTAAATAATGTTTTGAAAACTGTGTTACGAAATTCTATGTTTTACACACTTAAGCGACATTGGGACTAATATTTTTTTTGAAATATCAGGATTTTATAACTAATAGTTTTATGTAACTTAAATATTGTTTTGTTTTCTAGCTTGTTAAAATAAAATTTTCCTATAATCACTTCGGTGATCAATGTGACCTCTGGGATTCGGTCTAAACTTCTAGGCCGGGTTTTGGAGCGTTACAAAAAGTTATCGTCACAGAAGACAAGCGAACAACCATTGACACAGGGAAAATCAGGATGGTTAGTTTTTGACATGTGTTTTGGTATGTCGAGCAATGCTCGAGGGTGAATAGGATGGATGGGTGAGAATTTGAAATTCATAATTGCATTGCACCATGAACATAATTTATACATGCATTGATTTACTGAATGTTCCTTTCATTATGCTTAATTTGCTAATATGCTATAAATTGAACGTTTTACTGTTTGAACAATTATATATAAAATGGTTTAAAAATTAGCCTTACACTAAGTTGCCATAAGCTCACTCCCTCTTTTTCCTTACCTCTCACATAACACAGAAAACTAGGACTTGAAATGGCATCGGAAGAACCCCGACTAACAACTCGTTTATTATTATAATAAAGTTCCATTAAAGTTTTCTTTAATCATTTTTAGGGTTGTAATTATTAATTATTTATTACTTTTATATCTTAGGTTTGAGATTGTTTAACTTATTAATTTTAAGCGTGATAATTAGTTAATACCCAGATGATTGCATGCTATTTGGTTTAAAAAACAACTATTCTTAATATTGTTTTTCGCTGCTTTACAAAAACTTTTAAGTTTTGAAAAGTCTTACTAACTTTAAGCGTTTTTCAAAACTTCGCATCATTAATATTGTAATTGAATTGCTAAGTAAAGTCGGTTTAATTAATGGATGTTTTCCCTAAAAACAGAAGAATGATTTTCATACAACCCAACTTAAAGCAAAAGAATGGCTTTATAGGATCACTTTGGTGATCAATGTAATGCCTTCGACTTAGCCGAAACTCCTAAGCCGGGTCGGTGGTGTTACAAACTTGTATAATGGCTTTACATGATTACTTCGGTGATCAATGTAACGCCTTTGACTTGGCAGAAACTCCTAAGTCGAGTCGGGGGTGTTACAAACCTGCATAGGTCAGTACACGCTGATATTGACCAAAACACATTGAAATTTGACTGGAACAAAACCTAGATTACCTGATATTAGTTGAAGACCAAAGCAGTATGACTAGTATCAGTACAATACCAACTACTATGATTATTTAAGGTCGTCGATCAAGAATTTATTAAAATATTTCAATATTTTATTTTATTTTGTGCATTAATAATACTTTATATTTTATATATTAAATTAGTAAAACTTTATTTTATTAACTAAATAATAATTAAAATTGAATAAACTAATTTAGAATACATGAAAATTTAAGTTTATATAGGTTTATGAAAAGATCTAAGTTACTTTTGGTTTTATAGCTTTGTGTATAATCACACTTTTAAAATGAAAATAATAATAATCACACTTTAAATACGAGTGATTAATAAGATTAAGACCCCCACTAAATGACACCATTGTAGGTCAAACTCTTAATTTAGGCTTTTATTTCTCTCTCATGCAAGGGATCACTACTTTTGTAGGTCAAAAGTCTTTTATTTTGTCTCTTAGCACAACCTCATCTTTCACCTATATGACATCATATTAGCCAATTATAATTGGTTAAATTATGTTCCAGTCCTTGTACTCTTTCTACATTTGAAATTTAGTCCATTTACTTTTATTTCCAAAACTTTAGTCCCTTTACTTTTAGGATTTAAAATTTCAAGTCCACTTGCTAACACTACTAAATTTCTTTTGTTATATCCGTTGGTCTGGCATTTTAAGTTTAAATTGTGTAATAATAAATAGGGGTGAGAAAAATTTGATTCGATTCAAAAAAAAAATTGAAATTCAAATAATTCAAATCGAGTTAATCGAGTCAACCCAATTTTTTTTGAATTTCGGGTTTGAATCGAGTTGAGTTTTCAAATTTGAATAACTCAAATAAACCGAATCGAGTTGAGTTGCTTTTATTTGTTCACTGCAATTTTTCCTTGTATGGTCATGTTTAAAAACTAAAAAAAAAAAAAAAAAGATTACATAAAAATAAAAAACACCAAAATCATTTTTTAATTTAACTCGAACAAATATATTTGATTCGATTCGATTCGATTCAAATTCCATCTCACTTGATTCGATTCAAGAAAATTTCAAATCGAGTTAAGATGATAAAATATGATTCGTCAACTCGAAATTTTTTCATTCGATTAGATCGAACGCTCACCCCTAATAATAAATATTAGTACAAGATTATAATATTTTAAATTTGTTTTTTTTTGTTGATTTTATTTTATTTTCCATAATTAGATTTTAAAAAGTACCATCATTAAATTAATTCATTGAACTTAATTAATATTATAAAATTTATATCTATATAAAATATATTTATATGTTTGTGTATATAATATATATATATATATATATATATATATATATATATATATATATTATTACATTTAACACATTAGTATCACTTGATTAAAAGAAAATGGGTGTATATAAATATATAATAAAATTTCAAAGTAATTAGTTCAACTTTCTTTTATCATAGAAATGTAATTACATATATATTATTTTGTTAATATTCTCAACATAGCCTCTTTTCTTTGTAGTTGGTAAAATCGCATTAAAAAAAAGGGGGGGGGGGGGATGTGAAAGCAACAGCAAAAAAAAAAAAAACCAAAAAAAAACCAAGATTGAGGTATGAAATTTAGTCAAATTTGACACATTGTGCAATTCAATGGCAAACACAAACTGAGTATTTGAAAATGACCGTTTTCGTATGGATGTTGAAATATTGCATTTACTCGCATTATTATGAATATAGATTATAGCTTAAAATGTGTTATAGATCTCTATAGTTATTATAGATTTGTAATGTAGTTCCTGTACTTTCATTTCTAGAGATTTAGTCTCTCTATTTTTTAGATTTCAAAATTCAAGTCCAAATGTTAGCATTGTTATTTTTGTTAATTTGTTGGTGTGACATTTTGAAATAAAAAATAATAATTTACTTGGTTGCAATTAGACCTGTCTATAGGCCATGTTGTGAAGGCTCACTCGAAATGTAGGAAGGTTTGGACAAAAATATAAGCTCAAAAAATGGGTTTTTAGATTAAGAGTGAGGCCCGTTTAAAAACGGGTCAAGTTTTGGGCAAGATTATTTTAGCTCGGGCCCGACCCGATTTTATTAACCTAAATTTTTTACCCCTATTCCCAGCAAACCTAGTCCCTCATATTGTCATTCCCCTTCTCGATCCTTAATCCTTAATTCCTCTTCCCCTTCCCTTTTCCAATCCCTAATTCCCCTTTCGTATCAGTTCGTAAAAAAGAAAACCCTAGCCCTAAGTGTCGCTCACCACTTCCACCAATGCCCTCCGTTCGTCTGCCCGTCAGCATTGCTTTTAGCATCGTCTATCTTCTTGCTGCTTCATCTGTCATCTTATCCACATCATCCTTCAGCCTTCAGCCTTCAGTCATCGTCGTCGCCATCCCACTGGTTTGCTCGATATATTTGTACCATACTTCCACTGCTGCTTCCATACTTCATTTTGTATTTTCTTGTCAACTTTGGCATCTAAAATTGACAATTATTTCTTTCCTTCCATTATTACTCTCTACTTACTTCAAATTTATATGGTTTATCCCTATTTTTTAATCATAAATAAACATTACTATTTATATTTTTTTCATCGTTAATAAAGTGTAATTAGAAAGGTTTTAAGCAGCAATAGAGTATAAAAAATTAGTAATATTAACGATGAAATAATAAGATAGTGAACTTGTAATGAGATAATGAAAAAAACAAAGTTGAAAAAAGTCACACCCCAAATATATAGGGTTAGAGGAAATGAATAACCACGAAATGACATTGGTCTAGTGATTAAGTAGTTAGCACATTCCCTAGAGGTCCTAGGTTTTATCCACTCCACTCCACTCCACTCCTATTTCATTTTATTTATAAATTTTTAGTAAATTAGAATGAAAATCACTCTAAAAGATATATTAATTGGTGTAAAACCGTACTAAGTATGGGCAACATCCAATGGTTAAGCAGTCTTTCTCCCTTACTTGCAAATCACCCATCCTCACCACTATTTCTTTATTCCTCCCCTCAAATTCAGCCCAAATGTTGGGTTAATTGCCAAACCGATCATAAGGTTTCAAACTCTAACTATTTAATCAATTTATCAACTAAATTTTTTATAAATAATCATGAAATTAAATTTAAAACAATTGTTTAAGGTTAGCCATGAATCTTAAATGGATTGGTGAGTAAAAATATAAACACATCAATGTGCAAGTAAATAAGTAAGCTCTTTTGAATACATAATTTAAAAATAAACAAAAAAAATTATAAAATAACATATGAATGAATATATCAAAATTTATAAAAAAAAATTTATAAAATAATTTACAAATTGAACTACTTAAATTAATTGAAAATTAAATTAAGAATTGAATCATATAAGGAAATACCCATTGAATGATTAAAAAGGGGTCAACAAATGGTAATCATCCTAAATAAGTGACATGAATAAATTAAAATGAATCATAGTTGAGTGTTCAAGAATTATTAAGTGGTCTAATTGAAACTAGACTTTATGTTTATAAAAGACGCTAATAATCTGGGAGAAGGTAAGGTAGGAAATCATAGTATATTTACTAAGCTCTTTGAGCTTAACGCATTTGTTGTTTAAATGCATATCTTGGGAGGATTACATCACTATACAAGGCTTGAAGAGTGTAAAACCTTTGATATTGTATTAACTTATTGTGAAAAATAAAATAAAATAAAATAAAATAAAAATAAAGAATACACAGATTTTTACGTGGAAATCCTTTTGGGAAAAAAATCATAGGCAGAGGAGAAGAAAATTCACTATGTCGAATTCAAATAATTACAAGAGGAATAGACTATGTCTATTTATAGGCTTGTAAAGCCATATTCTAGTAAGACTGAAACACATTATTCTAATCAATATCAAATAGATGAAATTTAATAAGGTTTAAAAAACCTTATTCTAAAATAAAATAAAAAAAGTGTAATTCTATATGGATTCTTCTTTTATTTTATTTTACCATTGTATTTTATTTAAATAAGGATTCGGGTCACTTAATTCTAACAATCTCCACCTTGACACTAATTCTCAATAAACAAGTTCTTTATCGCGAACTCTCAACGAACAAGTTCTCCACCTCTTTCATAAAACCCCTTAAGGGTTTAACTTCAACAATGAACACCAACCAAGTTTAGCAATGCTCAAACTTGGTTATAGGAAGTGACTTAGTCATCGTATCTGCAGGATTTTCATGAGTACTAATTTTGCTCACAACAATATCACCACGAGCAATAATATCACGAACAAAATGATACCGAACATCAATGTGTTTTGTTCTCTCATGAAACATTTGATCTTTTATAAGAAAGATGGCACTCTGATCACATCACAAAATATCATGCTTGATTTGAAGGTCTTCATTGAGTTCACTAAAGAGTCCCTTCAATCAAATAGCTTCTTTACAAGCCTCAGTAATGGCCATGTACTCAGCTTCAGTGGTAGACAAAGCGACTGTAGTTTGCAAAGTGGCTTTTCAACTGATTGCACAACCTCCGATTATAAAGACATAACCTGTGAGAGATCTTCTTCTATCAAGGTCTCTAGCAAAATCAGCATCAACATACCCAAGGACTCTATCTTTAGTTCTTCCAAACTGTAAGCAAACATCAGTAGTACCTCGTAAGTATTTTAAAATCCACTGAACTGCTTTCCAGTGTTCTTTACCGGGATTTGCCATATATCTGTTAACTGCACTGACTGCATGTGATAAATTTGGACGTGAACAAACCATAGCATACATGAGAGATCCCACTGCACTAGAGTATGGAACATGTGACTTGTACTCAATCTCTTCATCTGATTGTGGAGACAAAGCCAATGAAAGTCCAAAATGGGCTGCTAAAGGAGTACTAACAGGCTTAGCACTCTGTATATTGAACCTGCAAAGAACTTTCTCAATGTACCCCTTTTGACGTAGGTACAATTTACTTGTTTTTCTATCTCTGAGAATCTCCATACCAAGCATCTTTCTTTTTGCTGGTCCTAAATCTTTCATCTCAAATTCTTCACTTAGTTGGGCTTTGACCTTTCTTATCTCTCCTTTATCTTTTGCTGCTATCAACATGTCATCAACATAAAGAAGTAGATACACAAAAGAACCATTACTATTTTTCTTAAAGTAAACACAGCTATCAAAACTACTTCTTTTGAAATCATGAGAAGTAATAAAGGAATCAGACCTCTTGTACCACTGTCTTGGTGACTGTTTCAAACCGTAAAGGGACTTTTTCAGCAAGCAAACATAGTCCTCTTTTTCTAAAACTATAAAACCCTCTGGTTGTTGCATGTAAATGTCCTCCTCAAGTTCTCCATGCAAAAATGTAGTTTTTACATCTAACTACTCAAGCTCCAAATCATGCATGGCCACAATACCAAGCAAAGCTCGAATCGAACTATGCTTCACAACTGGGGAGAACGCATCTGTGAAGTCTACTCCTGGAATTTGACTGTAATCCTTTGTAACAAGCCTTGCTTTATATCTGGGTTCTTCAACTCCTGGAGTCCCTTCTTTCTTTTTAAATATCCATTTACAACGAACAACCTTTTTACCTTTAAGAAGTTTCACAAGATCCCATGTTCTATTTTTGTGAAGTGATTCCATCTCCTCTTGCATAACAAACATCCACTTTTCTGAGTCTTCACAGCTAATTGCCTCAAAATAATTAGATTACTCTCGGTTTGCATCTATATCTTCAGCCACATTTAAAGCATAAGCAACTAGATCAGCCTCGGCATACTTCTTTAGAGGTTTAATTTCTCTTCTAGTTTTGTTTTTGGCGATAGAGTATTGCGGTGAAGAAGCAACTCTATTCACAATTTTTGTACTAGCTTGAGGAGTCGACTCTGCATTAATCTGATGCTCCACCTACTTTTTATTTTCTTTATTGGAAGATTCTTTAAGAGATAAGTTAGGTAGCATAGTAGTTTCATCAAAAACAACATCTCTGCTAATCACAACTTTTGTATTTTCAGGATACTATAACTTATACCCTTTTATGCCAGCTTTATAACCAAGAAAAACACATTTAATGGATCTCGGTTCCAATTTTCCATTATCAATATGGGCATACGTAGGACACTCAAAGATCTTTAAATCAGAATAATTAGCAGGATTACCAGACCATACCTCTTGTGGAGTTTTTTTCTCAATGGCAACGGATGGAGATCGGTTGATCAAAAACATGCGATTGAGGTCGTCGCCCAAAATGACTTCGGTAAGTTGGCATTTGACAACATACATCGAACCTTCTCCATGATCGTTCTGTTCATTCGTTCTGCAATGCTATTTTGCTGTGGAGTATGACGAACTGTCAAGCGTCTCACGATCCCTGCTGACTTGCACAGAACTCTAAGCCATTGTTTGTGCGAGGGTATTTTATTTGTTTTCTCGTCTGTTTTTCAATCATAATTTTCCAAGACTTAAATGCGAAAAACAGATCGCTTTTCTGCTTCAAGAAGAACGCCCAAACTTTTCTAGAAAAATCATTAATAAAGGTTAACATATAATTAGCTTCACCTCTCGAAGGCACTCTGGATGGCCCCTACAGACCAGAATGAATATCTCCAACGTTCCCTTCATGTTATGGATTCCTCTAGTGAATCGAACTCTTTTTTGCTTCCCAAAAACACAGTGCTCTTAGAAATTTAGTTTGCAAATTCCTTGCCCATCAAGAAGTCTTCTTTTGCTCAATTCTACCATGCCATTCTCACTCATATGCCCTAGGCGCATATGCCAAAGTTTAGTAATATCATCATCTGACAAGGAAGAGGAAGCGACACTGCATCACCAGTAACAGTAGCTCCTTACAAAACATATAACTTGGCAGTATTTCTTTGCCCTTTCATCACAACAAGGAAACCTTTGGAAATCTTTAAAACCCCACTTTCAGCTGTGTATCTGTACTCTTTTGAATCAAGAGTACTCAACGAAATTAATTTTCTTTTCACTTCTAGAACATGTCGCACGTCACTAAGTGTTCTGACAACTCCATCAAACATCTTAACTTTAATTATTCCAACACCTACGATTTTACACGAAGCATTATTTCTCATCAAAACAACACCTTCAGACACTGTTTCGTAAGTTGTAAACTAATCCCGATTGGGACTCATGTGGAAGGTGCAGCCTGAATCAAGTATCCATTCCTCGCTCACTTTAGAATTATTGACGGAAGTGACTAGAATTTTACCATCGCTGTAGTATTCTACAATATCAGCTTCACCGAAATTTTCTGGTTGTTTTCCCTTTTGCTTCACAGCCTCCCTTTTAATCTTGTTCTGTAGCTTATAGCACTCAGATTTAATGTTTCTTTTCTTTTTGCAGAAGTTACAAGTTTTACCTCTGTTTGAAGACTTTGATCTACCCTTAGATTTACAACCAGGATTCCGTTCCTGTATCCTTCCACGATTATCATTAGCATTCTGATATTGTCTCTCACGAACAATGAGACCCTCTCCCTGAGAGTCAGGTTTAACCACAAGATGTTTTATCTTATCATACGAGGTTAAAGAATCATAAACCTCATCAACTGTAAGAGACTCGCGGCTATATAAAATCGTGTCTCTAAAGGTTGAATAAGACGGGAGCAACGAATAAAGTAGAATCAACCCTAGATCTTTCTTATCATACTGAACCTCCATGGCCTCCAAGTTTGAGAGAATTTCTTTAAACACTGTTAAGTGTTCGTATATAGACGCACCTTCCTCCAAACGATAAGCATAAAAATGCTGCTTCATATGCAACTTGCTTGTTAGAGTTTTCGACATGCATATTTATTCTAGCCTCTTCCATAATGCAGCGACGTTCTTCTCTTTCATCACATCCTGCAAAATTTCGTTGGACAAATGCAGATGTAATTGTGTTAACGCCTTTCGATCCTTATGCTTCTTTTCTTCATCTGTTAAAGTCGAAGGCATCTTATCTATCCCTAGCAGGGCATCCTCCAGATCCATCTGCGCAAGAACTGTTTGCATCTTAATCTGCCACAACGTAAATCTAGTATTGCAATCCAACAGTGGAATTTAATACTTCAAAGACGCCATTACCGTGATCGAGATGAATAACCCGAAAGCTCTGATACCAATTTGTGAAAAATAAAATAAAATAAAAATAAAGAACACACAGATTTTTATGTGGAAACCCTTTCGGGGAAAAACCACGAGCAGAGGAGAAGAAAATTCACTATGTCGAATTTGAATAATTACAAGAGAAATAGACTATGTCTATTTATAGGCTTGTAAAGCCATATTCTAGTAAGACTGAAACGTCTTATTCTAATCAATAACAAATAGATAGAATTTAATAAGGTTTAAAAAACCTTATTCTAAAATAAAATAAAAGAAGTGTAATTCTATATGGATTCTTCTTGTATTTTATTTTACCACTGTATTTTATTTAAATAAGGATTCGGGTCACTTAATTCTAACACTTATGATAGTGTATTGGCATGTACATAAACGTTTAGGTTAGCATATGTGTTTGTAAATGCACTAGCTAGTGTTGTCTTGTGCTAATTGAGATTATTTCAATACTTTAAAATTGATTTTTGATGCTTAAAGAGATTTGAACATAAGCATGACTTGAAATTGTGTTTAAGTGAGATTTGAAATAATTTTAAAAGGATTTGGAACTTATTGGTACAATATGATGATGTTTGGGGATGATATGAAGTGTTTTTTTGTTACAACCCAAAAATCAGGTTAGAAGAAATTGGGTTCGTGAAACCAAGAGTGGTCACACCCTGATTTTTGAGTTAAGATTGTCAAAATTTTATCAAGTGGATTAATCTAGTTCAGTGGTTAAGAGATGTGAGTACTGTGTAAGAGGTTTCAGTTTGAATCTTTTTCCTTGAATTTTTTTATTTTTGCCTAAACCCCTATCTTTAAACTTGAAGCTTATATATTATTTTTGCTCAAGTGATGTCAAGAATGAGTTTGCTGATTCTATGGTAAGGCTTCAGCTTACCTAGAGGTTTTGTGTTTGAATTTTGCATGTGTAAAGTGAAAATTATTTTTGGGTTTTAAACTGTGGGGGAAGTCTGATAGTAAACTAATTAGTATTAAGTGGGGGTTGTGGGTAGTTTTTAAATTAATTAAAAGATTTTTTTTAATTCTCCTAAAAAATTCTTCCCATTCCTCAAGTCCATTACTTCACTCTATCTCCACTCTTCCATTTGGGTATCATGTGAGACTATTGTAAAACGTTCTTTCGGTATTCTTTTATTTTTGTTTCCTTTTTTCTGAAAATTTTCCTTTTCTTTCTACTACTGTTTCTATTTGTTTATCCTTTGCCATCTCTGTTTTGGTGTTGCATTGCCGGGTTTTTGTTCCTATTTTGACCACTTGTTAATCTATTGTTATTCGTTTGGATCGTGGGCATTTGGAAGTTTCACCACTATAGTATCAAATTTTGATGTAATGAAATCTATTTGTGTGGTTTTTTAAGGATGAGTGCAAATTTTCGTTTTGTGGTGTGGATGGATTTTTGTGGGGTTTATTTCTATTGTGTTTTGGTTAGGTGTGTATCAAGAGACGCGAAACTATTCTCCAATGATTTGGATTTTGTTGGAAATTGTTTTTCGTTCGGGGGTAAGTAATTTAACACCAAATTGGGGGAGGTTGTAGTTGTAAAGGTTGAATGTTCTATTGTTTTGACAAAGAATCTTAAGAAGAAGAGGACATTTCCTCTTATTAAATATTGATTTCGTTTGCTAATTCATTTAATGGAATGTTGTTTTACGTCTGGAAATGTGTCGTGGTGTCACGTACTAGAAACAACCAAATGTGTAACAAAAAACTCGAAAAACAGCAAACAACGTAAAGTTAAAAACTGCACAGTCGGTGTCAAACCATGTGAGCCACATGGCCGTGTGTGTCACAGGGGCTGGGCTATTTAGGTCGTATGGGTCACATGGGCGTGTGTTAGGTCGTGTGGTTTCACCTAGGCCTATTTGACTTTGAAATTCGTAATTAGACCTTCCATAGGTTCCGTTTGGCTTAAAAATGACTCTAAAATGTGAAATCTAATATTTTGCTATTGTATGTGATAGGGATATTGTTTGCATTTCAATTACAAGAATGTCTAAAATGTGAAATTCGTACATGGCCTATGATTTAATAATTCTGTTAGCATGTTCTGATGTGAAAAATATGTATGGCATATGTGCACATGATATCTGATAATATTTGTATGTGCATTGGGGTGGGATAATATATGTGATGGAGGAAGTGCTATTCTAGCAGTATTGCTACACCTTCTGACTGTGTATCCGCAATATTTGTTTTGGAAGCTTGACTGCAATTATAGTGACTCAACCACATATATATGATTCTGGCGGTTTACCGCAACATATCTGTTTGGCAGCTCAACTGCACTTATATGAGTGACATACCACCACGACCCAGTATGATGGGATGGATGAACTTTTGTAGTCCTAATTGATGTGATTGGTTAGAAGGAGTTGGTGTGTAGCGGATGGGGGTAGGATCTGTGTCTGCATCTATATCTAAATTTGTATATGCATCTGCATTTGATTATGAGAATATATCTGATTCCGTATATGAGAATATGTCTGAATCTGTATTTGTTTGTCTATGTGTTTTTAATTTGTTGCTTAGATGTGTTACATACTGGACTTCTAGCTCACCCGTTTGTTTAATACGTTTTAGGTGGTCTATAAACTTAGGACTAGACGGCGTGCGAAAGCTTGAATTGATTTTCTGGTTAAGTAAATAAATCGGTTTATGATTAGTTTATTTCTGATCTTTTGGTTTGTAAATTTGTTTTATGGTTTCTATTCATGTTTGTAGAATTTTGGTATTTTTAACGTAAAACGACGATAACGTATGATTTATCAGATTCGAAATTGCTTTTCAAAATTAAAATTGGTAAAAAGAAAAATCTATTGGTACATGACTTGATGGTTTTATGTGATAGAAAAGTATTCAAGATAAGTTTTTTCTAAAATATGTAAGAGCTGTCATATTTATATTTTTGAAACACGCAATGAAATCAAGAGTTTTCAAACGAGATCAGGTTAAGAGTTTTTTGTAAAATAAATATGTTCCGTGTGTAATTTCCAAAAAATAATGTATAAGTGTTTTGCTTAAAGTTAATATTTTCAGAACTTATGGTTTCTAAAATTGGGCTTAAAACTTCTAGGATTTTAAGCAAACTAATGTAATTTCTCCATATTCGATCGTAACGTCTAGGCTAGATTTGGGGTGTTACATTTTTAATCAATTTTGAGGTCCCTTGCATCAAATCTTGAGACTAGAGGTATTGAGATTTGCAAATCAGTAGCCAAAATGCTATAGTTAACCTATGTGTCAAGACTTATGGCCTAGGTATTGAGACTTACAAGCCTAGTCTCAAGATTGGCCATTCTAGTTTCTAGACTTGTTCCACTGCATTTGCTCAACTTGTATTTTTTATCATTTTAAGTTCCCAGGACCTCAATTTATGTTTTGGGCATGTCCAAATACCTAGGAAATGATTCAAAAATGATTTTAAAAATGTGTTCAAAGCTTTGTAAAGATTCAAATTTTTATTAAATGATGAAATTGATGTTTTATGAAAAGAAATTTTTGTAAAAACAAAAAAAGTGTTAGCACGATATCACTTATCCGTGTCAATTTTCGAATTGGGTAAAGGGTATTACATGGTTGCTTAGGGTTCTAGTATATTTCTATAACTGTAAATTGACTCATTGGTCTATTCTATTAAAGTTAATCCCAATCTATTCAATCTAGATCTAAACCTTAATGTTCTTTTCCAAAGCTATCAAATTAATACAACTCGATGATTAAACAAATACATTAAATAAGAAAAAGACAACATAAATAATTAAATATAGAATAAAATATTTGAAGAAAAAATGATCAATTGAAAATAAATAAGATCAATCATCATTCTAAGAACAATAAAGTTAACTTCTTTGTAAGTTTAGGAAACAATATCAATACCTTTGAATAATCTTGCATCAAATACAAATTAAAGAAAAAAAAAGAGATAAAAACAAAATTGATTTTAAAACTCTCTTCCAATGAGTTCTTCCTTTTTTGTATTATGCTAATTACTAATGTTTAAGGTTTTATTTATGGTAAAACTCTCATACAAATGTGTAAAGATCAAGTTGTCCTTAGTGAAATGACATAGTTTCAACAATTGCAGATCAATGAATTAGCACTAAGGCGCTAGACCCAGCACGCTGAAGGAAATTGCCTCCTCCTATTCTTTCTTTTCTTCATTCATTTTTGGCTCCAAAATTCAATCATTAATCCTAATTATTCATTGTAAAGCTCATAACATCTATAAAAAGAACTCAAATCACAATGCAAATGTCTCTTTTGCTTAAGGGAAAATGAGTATAATTGGTGTGGTTTGATGGTAAAACTTAACGAGTATAATAAAACCCAAACCTTCAACTTCAAAATCAAACTCTACCAAATGATATTATTCCAGATATGGAATACAAAAAGAAAAAAGAAAAAAATGAAGAAAAGAAGGGAAAAGACTCATGTCCAACGTGGCAAGTTAATTGGTCATATCAGTTAATTAACTAACCACGTCAGCTAACCCATTAGGCATGTAACCAAAAATGTTAATGGATGATTGATTTGTCACTTTTCGATAATGTTAGTGATTGATTTTTTATCTTTTGAAAGTTGAGTGACTGAATTGAAAGTTGAGTGATTGTTTTGTCATTGAGATCAAAGTTGAGTGACTGTTGGTATAATTTACCCATAAATGAAATAGGATCTAAATTAACATGATTATGAGCGTGACTTGAAATTGTGTATAAGTGAGCTTTTGAAATGGTTTTAAAATGATTTGGAACTTATTGGTACAATATGATGATGTTAGGATATGATTTGAAGTGTTTTTTTAACCAATTTTGAGATCCCTTGCATCAAGTCTTGAGACTAGAGGTATTTAGATTTGCAAGTCGGTAGCTAAAATGCTACAGTGAACCACCTAAGTTTCAAGACATATGGCCTAGGTATCAAGAGTTACAGGCTGAGTCTCAAGACTTGCTATTCAAGTCTCCAGACTTGATCCACTGCACCTGCTCAACCTGTATTTTTTGTCGTTTTAAGTTTTCAAGACCTCGATGTATGTTTTGGGCATGTCCAAATACCTAGAAAATTATTCAAAAATGATTTTAAAAATGTGTTCAAAGCTTTGTAAAGATTCAAAATTTTAGTAAGTGATGAAAGTAATGTTTTATGAAAAGAAATTTTTGTAAAAGCAAAGAAAGTGTCAACACGATATTATTTATCCGTGTCAATTTTCGGACCGGATAAAGAGTGTTACATGATTGAATGAATTAGCGCTAAGGCACTAGACCCAGCGCGTAGGAAGAAATTGCCTCCTCCTGTTCTTTCTTTTCTTCATTCTTTTTTGGCTCTGCAATTCAATCCTTAATCCAAATTCATCATTGTAGAACTCATAACATCTATAAAAAGACCTCCAATCACATTTGATTAAGAAAAGAAATTAAAAACATGCAAATGTCATAATCTATTAACTAAAATGAGAAAATGCAATATTCTAAAACTTAACAATAGCTCTTAACTTACTTAAAGAATTATTCCAAAATAAATGAAATATATAGGATCTAAATTAACATGATTATGATGACTCATTAATACAAATATATTTATATCTATGCAATTGAGATATATTAATATATATGTTATATATGAAAATTATTTTAAGAATATAATAAATAAAAAAAATCCAACAAAATACATCAATACCAATATTGAGATGTATCAATATCAAAACAAAATTAATATATATCTCTTATACTATACGTCAATAATGGCAGTAAGAATAATCTCAAAGTAATAAAAAAGAAAAATAAGAACATGCAAATTTTACATGGAAAACCCTTATTGGGAAAAACTATGAGCAGAGGAGGAGAAATTACTAATGTTGAAAAATAAAAATACAAGAAGTTTTCGGTTATGTGCAATTTTTAAGGGTTAAAACGACCTTTTTTTAATCAACATCTAATAGAAGAAGTATAATCTTATACGAATTCAACTTCTGTGGCAAGATCCGTACCGCGAGGACTTTTGGCCCTCAGACCTTCGCCCTCATAGATCCCCAATTTTACTTCTCTATTTTATTTCTTTAACAAATGAGTTGCATCTCAAAATTTTCAAACCAAATCAAACAGGATTTATGTCACACAACTTTAACACTATCTGGATGATATTAACCGCAAATAAATTGATGATTTTGAAGATTGTATATAGGGGCGAAGCCAGAACAATTTTTTAAGGGGGTCGAATGAAATTTTAATATTTTATAGTCTATATCTTTATAATTTTAAAGTATTAAATTAAATTTTTATAATTTTAGGGGGGGCCAAAGTATAATTTTACTATTACTAATTTAAAATTTTAAAAAAAATAGAATGCTTAAATAACAATTTTTCATTTTAGGGAGGCCGGAGCCATGCCAGCAGCCTAGAATCGCCTCTTATTGTTTATGTGTTTTGACTATGATTAATGAAGAAAAAGATAACACGTGCTAATGGAAACCACTTGATGTTTTCTGAGTGTTGAAATTTGTTTCTACATATTAATAATTTCTTAAAATATTTTTATTATACTTTGAACAATATAACAAATTTTCAAATCCAATCCAATTCCAATTCAAATTGAACTTTAACTTAGCACATTTTTTATTTCTTAAAAATAAGTATAATGAGTGAAATTTATTAAGAAAAATAAGTATTTAGTGCACCAACTTGCAAATATTGTGGGACCTATTAGGAATATTATAAATACTAGGTATGGCACATCCATTTTATGGACGAAAAAAATTTATTATTAAATTTTAAAAAATTATGTAAAAATCAAATATGATTTTAGATAAAATAATAAAGATTAAGGAATGAACAGGGTAAAGTCCGAATAATCAAAGTGACTAACACAACTCAAACTCGGACCACATCTAAAACGATAAACACTCTTGACTATTAAACCATCACATGAGGTTCATTATAATTATTATTACCTCTTAATTTATTTATTTAGTGAATTTTATTCATATAAATCAAAAGAATATCCACCATTGGTTTTAAATTTTAAACCAAACTAGTATTGAATCCCCACTACGCTGGGGGTTTCAAGTTTTTTTTCTTTTTATGATTCATTTATTTAATTGATAATTAATTAAATTTATCAAATAATATTTTTTTTGTTAATCATGAAATTAAATTTAAAGTAAATTATTAAAATAGTCACTTTTATTTACCTTAAGTTACATTTTAGCTACTTATGTTTAAACTGTTATGATTTAGTTACTTGTGTTATTGTATTGTAACATTTTAGTCAATAAGCCATTAATTGACGTTAACGGTGTAACGGTAAGTTAACGTGGCACGTTAAATCATCATTTAAAACAAAAATTTTAGGTTAATTTATACAGTTGGTCCCCATATTTTTTCGTTTTAAGCAATTTAATTTTTTTCTTTATTTTTCATTCTCTTCTGCTTCTCCTCTGTTTCTCTCCCTTCTCCATTTCTTTTAATGTAATTTTTCTATGTTTGCCATTTGTTAAAACTAGTCCCATTATCTTTATTTTTTTTAACAAATTTATTGTTAAAACTATATGGATAAGTACATCTATAGTACTATCCACAACACATCTCAACTCTTAAATAGAAAGATAAACGCGTTTCAATATACTCGAAACTACATCATCCTACACTAATAATAATATTAATATCAACCGAGTTAAGACATAATCGGTAAAAATAATTATTATAAAGATATGATTATATATTTTTATATAAAATCTTGAAATAAAAAATACTTTAAATAAACCAAAAATCACTTCACCTAAAATTTTACTAATTTTAATATGTTTTACCGAAATAATGAATGTGACATAAATTAGGTGATGGGTACGTGCAATGTAAAGGAGGAGACAAAGGGGTAAAGGTGGTGGAAATCATTAAGGAGGAGAACAGGAAATAATAGAAATAAAAAATGGTCATTTTTGGGGCTCTGAATTTGAGACTGTGGGGTCCAACTGTCTTTGCACGCCCGCACGCCGCATGGACCCCAGTCGTTGACTTTTGCTTAATTTCAAAGGCTTTTCTAAAAAGGATATTTAGTCTTGTCTTTGTTGCCGCCACTCACCAACCCCTTTTGTTTTTATGGAAATTTTGACTTTATAAATCACACCCTCTCTCTAGTTTAAAGTCAAAATCCTTTTTTCTTTTTCTTTAAATAAAAAAAAAAAAACAAAATGACCTCTCATTTTTTTACTTTCTCTCTCTCTCTAAATTATATAAATATTATTTTGGTATTATACATGTCCGTTTTAACTGAGTACCCCTCCTAACAATATCGTCTTTAATGTTTAAATTTACGTTTTATCTTTTGAAGTATAATGTATCTTATCACTATACCCAACACTTATTAGTTGATGAGAAAATTAAATTTATATTTTTAAATATAATAAATTAATATCCAAACCATAATGATTTTTTATTGTTTTAATATTAAATATTTTGTAATTACATTAACTTTTTCAATTCATTAATGATTTTAAACAAAAACTAATTTTATAAAAAATATTATCAATAATCGATCTGTGCATCATGCGAGAATATAAACTAGTTATATGTATTAGCATCTCATTAGATAAAATGAGTTGCGGATATATGTGTAATAACAAAATTAATATAATTGTGCACGTAAATATCTACTTTTTTGTTTTCTTGTAAATAAATATAATAAAAATTAGGTTTAATGGTAAAAATGCCCTTAGAAAAAAAATAAAAAAAATTAATTCTTCATGAAAAATTTGTACCCAATTGAACCCTTGCAGCTGAAAAATTAATCAATCAAGCCGTTGACTAACACTAACCATGTTTGACATCAAATTTTGCTAACGTGGTTAACGATCCAACCTGATAGTGACAAGTGCCACGCACCATGTACCTAATACTAGTGTGGCAAATTTTTGTTGACGTTATCAAATATTTAAAAATTTAAAAGAATAAATAATTTTTAATAATTATTTAGAAAACTACATCTAAAATGAACATGGACAAATGATTGTTTAGATGTATTTGAAGCTGGAAAAGAGTTTGCCTGGGTTCATCCTAGACATGGTCTCTTAGATAATTATAAAAAATTTATAGAAAATTACTTAAATAATTATTAAGAATTATAAAAAAATGTTAATTTTATTAAAAATAAATTTTAAAATGTTTTAAATGATTAAAAATCACGTCCTATGTAAACTTGGGCAAACGGTTATCCAAGTGCATTTGAACTTAGAAAACCATTAGTCCAAGTTCATTCTAGGCTATATTTTGTGTCATGTTTGTGTCATGTTTTGAGTTCAATATTTATGCATTATAGTTGCAAAACTTTATAAGGACTTGGGTAGCTGACAATATTATCAAACTGCTAAAAATTTCTTGTGATAATGCCATAACAATATTTTTCTCCTAGAATGACAAGTATCCCAAAGGTGCAAAACATATGGGATTAAAATATTTTTTTGTTAAGGAGAAAGTTCAAAAACAAAAGAGTATCTTTACAGCACATTAAAACTAATCTTATCATTGTAAATTTGTCAACTGAAGGCCTACAACCAAAGACATTCAAAAAGCATGTACATAAAAAGGCTCTTTATATATTAATGGGTAATATTTGATAATAATGTGAAATTTTGAACCCAATTACCATGTTTCTGATTTGCACATAATTTATTTGAAATTATGTTCAAAATAAAAAAATATTTCTAAGATATTGTTGTGACAAGGATTTATTATATTGAGTTGTAATGTTGTCATATATGAAAGAGATTATGAAACTTAAACTATATACAACCACTGTAACTCACATTTGTAATTCTCTACAATATGATAATAATGATGGATATTATATTTTGTTATATATGCTCAACATTTGTGCTATTAAAGTTTATTTTTACCATCTTGGACCAAGTGAAAAAAACATAAGATTTTAACCCATATTGTGTACAAATTAAGGCTAAAATTAAGTGCCCTAGTTTAAGATGATTGATGTTATTTACTTAAATAGAAAAATCAAATTTTATTTGTTCTTTCTGTTACTTGATAAATATATTGAATTAAAAGTTGATCATATATAAATTGATACTCCTACATATTACAGATACACATTAAAACGAATGGGAAATTTATAGCTTCCATTTTTAAAGGTTTGTATAACTATAGGAGGGAGGAATCAATTTATCGTAGTGTACTTCATCGATTCCATTGACCTAATCCTATTCCACATCAGTAATTCTATATA
Organism: Gossypium anomalum; assembly: GCA_025698475.1. Classification (NCBI taxonomy): domain Eukaryota; kingdom Viridiplantae; phylum Streptophyta; class Magnoliopsida; order Malvales; family Malvaceae; genus Gossypium; species Gossypium anomalum. The sequence goes on from CM046960.1 coordinate 5,904,933, forward strand.
TTGTGAAGATCATATAACTAATGCCATATTGGGTTTTGGTTTTCATGATATCAATATGTTGAATTTTTTATATAATAAATTTGAATTGTCACTAACTTTGTATATCATTCATTGTTAATGAAGCAAAATCTCCAATTTAGAAAACGTATTGTTCCATTATTTTGTTTCCTTTGATGATTTAAAAGAGGACATAGTGTTATTTCCTGCAGTTGATGTTTATTGAATAATACAACAGTTAATAGAAATGTTTGATTGTCATGGCCACTATGGTTTGGCACTGCAAAATCTGTGCAAACAAAACACACAGAACACATATTTATTTACGCAATTTAGTTTCCCTACATTTGCGGAGTCTAATTCAGTGAGTAATTCCACTATTTTCAATCCATAATACAATAAGGGAATCACACTCTATCACTCCTCAAGTATAGTAATCTCCTATTTGTACCTAAAAATAGAACACTTACCTCCAACTCCTCTCTTTAAGAATTTAGACAGTAAGCACTCAATGTTTACAATTTAGCTTGCACTCATACAAAAAACAGTTCCTCAATGAACAAATACAATTGCTCTTAATATGCTCTCCTAAAACACCTAGACAAGCCTCACAAACTTTTTAAATATCGACTCACTAATATAGAAACTAAATAAAAGTAACTCCTTAAAAAAACAATTATAATCAAACCAATAAAAGTATAATCTGATGAAGATATGACCTTCTAGAATCAAAATTACCATCCCAACAAATTCTCCACAAAACAAGGTTTGTCTTAATTCATTCGAATCCAATCCAATCTGTAACACCCCAAACTCGGCCTAGGAGTTTAGACCGAATTCAGAATGCTACAATGATCATCGAAGTGATCATGAGAAATATTATAAAAACGTCCTTTATTCGAATTTCAAAAACATAAATGTCACATATTAGAAATCAGAATAATAAAATGATTAAAACGTAAAATAGAATTCTACCACAGTGTAAAAAAAACCTTACATTCAAAACTGAATAACAAATAGAAATCAAAAACCATAACTAATAATTTATTAAGCTTAAACTGCCTGAGTCCTTCGCCTACCGAGTCCAGCATCAAAATTCCGAAATGTACCTGAAAGGGGAAACAAAATAGGGGGTAAGCTATACGAGCTTAGTGTGAGATCAAACTAACTAACTACCAAAAAAGAAACAAATACAGTAAACCTGAATATAGTTCAGCAGCGGAACATGCTTACAGAGCGACTGAACAAAACAGACCATATGTAACTTTACAGTTATATGGCTCTGTTAAACACAATACCTATAATTCTCAAAAGTCACAAACTGGGCCTAAGCCCTTTTCCAGAATCCGAGTCAATTGGGCCTTAGCCCATCACACAAAATACCTTTAGGCACGAGTGCCTTCCAGTCAAATATTGCAGTCAGATTTCCTAGACAATCAGACAGGAATGTTTCAGTCAAACAGATACAGCTATCACATAATCAAACAGACGCATATGAGTACGAATGAGCTATAAAATAACCCACCCATCCAACCAACACACCATCTTCGTCCCCCATCAAACCTCAATAGAGCTGTAAGCTCGTCCAACCAATCACTCCAAATAGGACCTCGAAAAGCCCATCCAACCTCATATCCCCTATACATTTTCCACGACCCTCAGGGAATTGGGACCATCAGAAAGCTGTACAGTGCCATGCGAAAGACCGTGGTACAGATATACAGTATAAACTGCCAGATAATATATATATATATATATATATATATATATATATATATCACAAAACAAGGCTAGCGTATGAGTCAGATTGTAATGCAGGTAAACCGCGTACTGATGCAGTGTAGTATGATTGCCAGATCAGATATTGGTACGTAGCGTAGCTAACATACATGAGGTACAGTGCAAGGCGATAAACCGCTATACCATTAACAGAAATGTCCAGGACCCTCAGGATATTGGGACCGCCTATGACCCTCTAGGTATTATTAAGGCTTTCAGAATACAGATAAACTGCCAGATCGTAAATCTCTCTTCTCTTCAACATCCTACCCCAAAGCTTTGTATGCAGATGTATATATGCAAATGTGTGTATGCAGATGCACCAACACAAAACACAGATTCAGACAATCATTCAGAGTAGTCACATACAACCAGTCATTCAGTTACAGAAACACGCACACTTGTGTACTCAGATTTGGTACCTAACATGTCACACTTCATTCACAAGAAGTACATAAATCGAGGTCAGAACGGAGTCGTGATCACCCTCAGAAATCTTAGTTGGGAGGTTGGAACAAACAGAGGTCACGGTTACACTTAAACCGACCTAAAATCAAACTTGGTGAGATAGGGCCACACGCTCGTGTGCTCTGGCCGTGTGAAGCACTTTAGGCCGTGTGAGGGTCCATACGCCCGTGTGAAGGGTAGCACACGGCTGTGTGATAGAGGCATACGCTCATGTGGTGCAGAGGCATGGCCGTGTGATCAGGCCGTGTAAGATACTGTCCAATTTTGCTAAATTCAAGTGCAGAGTAGACACGGCTGTGTGAGGATCTCACACGTCCGTGTGACCACCAGACACAGCCGTGTGTTCTGAAACACCCGCCCATGTAGAATCCCTAGGCCCCAAATCAGTCACATGGCCGTGTGGCCAAGCCGTGTGACCCCCAAATCTCAAATCCTTAATTTCCAAACTCACACGCCTGTGTGGACCAAAAGACACAGCCGTGTGATTTTTGACAAAAATCCCCAAATCAGCCACACAATTGTGTTATTGATTGTATGACATACTTGCCTACTACTATCGTTAAACTAAATACACGTTAAGCAAGTTTATCGTTACTATTATGATCTATTATAAGCATGATAATCGCTATTGTATATACTTGTTATAGGCATGCTAATGCTACCGTACTAATCTGTTATAGCATGTTATGTTGCATTGCATGGGATGGACGGTATGAACAGAAGAAGTATTAGCAGCTTGTTTGCACCAATTAGTGGTTTATCCACACCATACTAGCAAATTTAATATGCAAATATATTGTGCACCCACAACCTACTAGCAGTTTGTCTACAAAAACTTTTTATCAAAAACTCTGATAATTCATTCACCCTATTTATTTGAAGTGGTTCATCCACAACAACGAGTGAGTTATCCACACTGCATTAATAGCTTTTTTCTACACCAAATAGTGGTTTATCCATACTATACTAGTAGTTCATCTACAACGTTTAGTGGTTCATCCACACGATGGTGTAAAGGTAGAGGAGTTATAAGGAACTCCTATTGTGGAGTGTAGCGGAGTTGGGTAGGACATTTTATGTTAGAATGAAACTGCATTGCATTCATCAACATGTACAAATAAAGTTGAGAACTTTGTGATGATATTGTGTTGAATTGATCCGAAATAAGCATACTTTGAATCATTTCTCGATGATGATTAATTTATGCCTTATTATTCAGTACACTATATCTGTTGTTTGCACTATTTTTTCTTGTGATTGAACTCACACTGAGCTTCATAGCTCACTCTCCTTGTATTTCCATCTCTACAGATAACCCATCAAGTTAGGATATGGTCAAGGCATCCGAAGGGTCTCAGTTCGGTTTTGTTTATTAAAATATTTTAAAATTATTATTTGGTATTTTTATTATTCAGAGACTGTATTGTTTTATCCTAAACTGTGGCATGGGACTTAGGGTTTGTTTTCTTTTAGCATGCATGACATTTAATTCGATTTTAGGACATTAAAATATGAATAATAATTAATTGTGCATGAACTTCGATTTTTATTAAAAATATAAACTAGTATCACTTTTTCGTTGCTAAATTTTATTTAAGATTTTGAGTAACAAAAAAAATAGGAAATTAACTAAGTTTTCTTAAAAGAAAAATAGACATCGTTACATAGTTAATCTAAACTGGTTCCTTGATAATTCGTGAGCTTTTATAAAAATAGACTAAGTTTTCTTTTGAAAATAAACAAATATTTTAAAATGTCTATTTTATAAACTCTAATAGCTTACCGGGTCATCTTGGTGGCCAATCTAATATCCTGAATTCGGGTCTAACTCCTAGGCCAGGTTGGGTAGATTACAACAGCTGCAAAACACCACTCCATTCAGCTGTTATCTCTTCTTATTGTGCATTGGCCATGGATAACTCCCTCAACGTTTCTACTTTCTTCTCTCATATTTGTTCTTTTGTTATTGTGTTGATAAACATGAATACAAATTATTTTTATGTTCTTAATTTAATGATTATGGCTTAAGTCTATTTTTGCTAGAATAATTATGCATCTTTGACATGTGATTCTTGATTTATTGTTTAGAATGTTCTGTACAAATGTTTATTCATTCATTCAAATAGAATTTATGTTAACACTTATAAATGTATGGCCAACATTGGTAAGTAATTGAGTTAACTGTTTAATCTGAAAAGAGGTAATAGTTAACAGACAAAAGACTTGAATGATGCATGTCATGTCGATATCAAAAGATGATTGCTGCTTGCATAAACTATTTGTTAGGCCTAAGAAGGTGGTCTTAAGGTTAATTTGACATAGATATATGCAAAATAACTAAAAGACATAAGTAGGACTTTGAGAGAAGCCTATGAATTAAAGAGTTAGTTTACTGCTTGCATAAACTATTTGTTAGGCCTAAGAAGGTGGTCTTAAGGTTAATTTGACATAGATATATGCAAAATAACTAAAAGACATAAGTAGGACTTTGAGAGAAGCCTATGAATTAAAGAGTTAGTTTAATGAATTTGCATATTGCCACGATATATCGTAATATTCTATAACATAATTGTCGATCATTTGTTAAAGAAAGTAATTGTTTAGCATATTCATGTCATTATTGTTAAATCTTATGTTAAAATTTACTGTTGCTATCTTCTTTTGCATTGTGTTTAATTTACTTTATTTGCACACTTAGGATAACTAGTTACATTTTATTTTATCTTTCACCAATATTTTTTATTGTCACACACTAAGTTGTTAATAATTAATTTTGCAAACAATTCATTTTACAATCCCTGTGGAGATGATAACTCATACGCTTACTACTTATTACTTGTCGCGATTGTGTACACTTACACATAATTCGACAATCACTTGACATTTACCCTAAATTATATAATTTTGAGAGACCATCTCAGTTGAAAATAACTAAAAAGTCATTTTGTGTACAAAGTATATTATATTATTATGAGAGTGTTATTGTCTTTTTATATTTTTATATAGAATAAAAAGTTACATGTAGTGGGATTTCAACCTATAGAATATTATAATTTTTTAAAAATTTAACCTTACCATGTCAACCAATTTTTTTTAAAATGTATTTTAAACATATATATATATACACACATATATAAGGTAAAAACAACTTTATCCCTTTTGGTTTAGTATAAAATACACTTACCCCTATGATTTTAAGAATACCCAATTGCCCCATAGGTTTGGAGAAAATCTCATAAGCAACTATTTACTAAACAACAATTAAATAAAAAGACAACTATTCTCTTATTATTTATCTATGTATTATTTATTTATTTTATTCATTTCTTCATTTTTAATTACAAAATAATAACAATTTCATTACATATTGAAATAATATAAATTTAAATATATTTTGAATTTTTCATAAAAAATATATTTTATTTTAATTAAAATTAAGTATTTTAAATTTAAATTTAATTTGTTTGCATATTAATCTTGACATCAATTTTTTTAATTATTTTTATGTAAGATTAATTCATTGCCATTTTTATAAGATTTTAATGAAAAAATTGATTAGAAAATATATAAAAATGAAAACATAAATGAAAAAAAAAGTGAATTCATCTCAAAGTTAATATATAATTAAATTAAAATTAAGCTTGAAATATTTTACATTTTGTATAAAAATTGTTAAGAGGGAAGAAATATACAAATCCAAACTATAATTCTTGGTTTAATCTCACATTGGCCTCCAAACTATACCTATTTTCTTTTTCACGTTAGTATTTAAACTATCCTCTATTATTTAAATTGGCCGACGACGTTAAAAAAGAATACTGGCATGTACACTATTAGAATGCACCACCTCAGTCTTCTTTAAAAATTTAATATTATCTATATAATAATTCAAAAAATAAAAAATTTATAAAAATTAAAACTCTAAAATCTATAAATATATATATTTTAAAAGCCAGAACAATATATAAAAATGAAAAAATTTTATAAAAATAAAAAAATTAAATTTTAAAAAATTAAAAAATAATTTTTCAAAAATATACATTCTAAAAAAAATTTTATAATTTTTTTTTAAATTCTAAAATTCAAATCAATGAATTAAAAATTTTAAAAATAGAAAAAATTTAACTAAAAAAATATAAAGTCTAGGAATTGAAAAATTGAAAAAGGTTAACTTAAAAATTGCAAGAAATTATATGTTTTTAAAATAATTATAAAAAAATTTGAAATATTTAAATTTAAAGGAAATGCTAGTCACCGATCAACTGATGATTAATGACTGGCCAAATCAAAGGTATTTCTAAAAGTATTTAATTTTCTAATAATTTTTTTCCATTTTTGAATTTAAGTTTAAATTTATTTTTTAAATTTTAATACATAATGTCACATTACACACTCTAATTGGTTGGACGCGTCATATGACATTTTGGTTGGCGCTACATGTCAACCAGATTTTTTAATGTCATTACAAAAATAAGACTAAATTGGATAACAAAATGATAGTTTACCAAAGTGAGCCGAAAAAATGTTTTAAGTATCAAAGAAAAAAAAATTTATATATATATATAGTTTAGGAGTCAAAGTGAGCATTAAGCCATAACTTTTTAAAAATAAATTCACAGAGCCAACAAGGCCTTAACTTTATTCGCAGGTTAAGACTAAGATACCAAATTTGAGTCTCGACATATGTAAATCATGTCTTGTGATTTATAATAATTAATTATGAGTATAGTTTTTACATTTGCATTTGTGTTATATTAATTGAAAAATATATTATATTTACCATATGAGTTTATTATAATATAATACAATTTTTTTCTAAAAATTAAATTTTTATTATTTTTAATTGAAAATTATTATCGGACGTGAGTTCGAGTATGCTGAAATGCATTATCCTTCTATTTATAGATTGGAGAAGGACTATAGGTAAATCTATACATTGTGTTCAAACTAATTTGACAAAATAGACCCTAAATATATGTTTTTTCAATAATAGTTACAAATTTATATTCCTAAATCAAAAGATTATATAAATTAATGAAATACATATTAAGAAAAAGAAAACCAAAAATTATATTAAAAATAGAAGACTGAAATATATATATATATATATATATAAATTTTAAAAAATATATTATTTTAAATTTAACATAAAGTTAAAAAGAATCTAAAATATCAAAATCCAAAACTAAAATAGAAAGAGAAAAAGAAATTCAATTTCAAGATGATATTTCCACTTGTCTTTATCACCCCCTGAAATGTCAAACCATGTTCCGCTTACTTCTTCTCCTTACCATTTTCATTAATCCAATCTTAATTTATTTGTATATTATTAACAAAAAAAAATTTTAAAATTTTTTTAATAATATTTTTACTTTTTAATATAAAATTTAAAAAAAACTTTCATATGATAAAATTTAAACACAAAATATTAAAATATAAAAATGATATCAGTTCGGTTGAGTTTTTTTAAATTTTTTAAACCTTTTATCATAATTCGATTCGGCTTGGTTCGATTCTCAATTTTTTAATTTTTTTATATTAATTTTTTGTTTTAAAAAAATTTAAATTATTTTTACTAATTTAAATATATAATATATATTTTTATATAAATAAATAATTAAAATTAATTATATATTTTAAAAAATAGAATTTGAATCGTTTTCGGATATTCGTGGTTCCCAAACTTGCATTCTATTAACTGTCCAAATATATTGATTCGAGTAAATTTTTTACTTTTCAATTTTTCTTAATTAAACTTAATATATATATATATATATATATATATATATATATATATATATATATATATATATATATATATATATATATATATATATGAGAGATGCAGCAACTCGATTTCCATCATTTTGATGCAACCATAAAAACCCAACAAACAAACCTTCCCCAAACACCCAAAAAGAAAAACCTCAAAATCAAAATCCATATCAAACAAGTAGCATTCACAGTCATCATATCAAACTTTTTAAGGCAGAATCAAGGTGTTTCAGCCATGGCAGATGAATTCAATCCAGGACCAAACTGGTGGGATAGAACAGCTGCACCTTCTTCTTCTTCTTCTTCTTCCTCATCTTCTGTTCTAAACAATAGCTTAGGAACCTTTGGTGGTTGGAACCCAGAAATGGCTGATATCAAAGCAAGATCTCCCATGGATTCCATCTCATCATCATCATCATCATCAGTTTCAGCTCCTGATTTACATATGATGGGACTTGGACTTTCTTCTCAAGCCATAGATTGGAACCAAGCTTTTATGTAAGTACTCAAATACACTAATGTTTATTGTTGTTTAATTTGTTGATGTTTAGTGCCTATAATTTTTAAATTTTTAAATTTCAATACTCACCAAATGGTATCTATTAAATTCACTAAGTTCTGTTACTATCATATTAGTTTGATATTTTCATATGTTATATTCATTAAAAATTCAGTTAATAGATTAACAAGTTCTGTTTACATCAAAATTGAAAATTTAAAATACGGAAAGCATAGAAACTTAAAATGATCAAATTGGAAAATAATGAGTAAATGTGCAACTGTACGCATAGTTAGGACTAGTAATTGACTTTTAACAAATGTATACCACAATTTGAGAGTTTAGACTAAAATTTCAACTTTCAAAATGGTATAGGAACTAAACTTGATCGTTTCGAAAAGTATAGAGACTAAAATTTTAAATTTCAAAAAGTAAAGGACTAATGATAGAATTTAACCTTATTTTTTTGCGTGTGTTTTCACAGGCGTGGGGATCATAAAAGTAAGACTAGTTTCAAATCCATGCTTGAAGAACATAATTTAAATGCTTCAAATCCAAATTATCACCAAGAAATGATGGGGTTTAAGCATCAATCATCATCACAATTTAGTCCTTGTTCAAGTGATAGCACTATTATCAACAACATGGATTCAACATCTTTATATGGAGGTCCTTCAACCATTTTACAAGGATTATTAGGGACTGAAAATCAAACCTACGAGAATCGTTCAATCAATTACCAATATGGGATGAACAACAACGATCCATTGTTACCAAATTCATGGTCTAAAGTCCCTCAATTCTTGAAAAATTCACCACCAAAAAATGGCCAATTACATTTCTCAAACAATGCTCCTTTTTGGAATCCATCAGCAGCAACAACAACAGCTACCATGGTTGATCATAGGCCACCTGGGTTTTTCCCATCGTTTCCAACACCAAATTTTGATGAAAAACCAAAGGTAAATAAATTATTTTTTTGGGTTTGAAGAATCTTTTTATTTTCTAAATTAGGATTCGGAATATTTTGGGTAAAAGTATCATAGATGTCCTTATACTAGAAGTAAGATTGCATTTTGCTCCTTCTACTTAAGAAATAGGCAAATTAATCCTTATACGTTAGATCAAAGAATGAATTGATCATTTCTATTAAAATTTTCATCCACTTGTACTGTTAAAAACTGGTATGACTAACAACATAACCAGACAATGACATATGATATGTCACATATACCTCATGCTAACATATATAGACCAGTTTTTAACAGTAAAAATGATGAAAATTTTAACAAAATGACTAGTTTACTCTTTGGTTTAACACACATGGACTGATTTACACATGTTTTGAGTAGAGAAGTCAAAATGCAATCTAACTCTTAGTACAACGACTTCCATGATACTTTTACCAATATTTTGTATATTAAAATTCTTTATTTTACCTTCAAATGTCAGCAGGATAATATATCTGAAGTAAAGAAAAATGGAAACGAAACATCATCTAAAAGGCCTCGAAATGAAATCCCATCTTTGCCAGCTTTTAAGGTACAATGCAATCACTTTTATTCAACTTTCTCTTTTTTAGTTTCTTGGAAAATTGGGATTTTCCCTTTTTATTTTCTTTGGTAACTTTTTTTTTTTTTTTTTTTTTGGGTTCCTTGAAAATATAGGTGAGAAAAGAGAAGATGGGAGATAGAATCAGTGCACTCCAACAATTGGTTTCACCTTTTGGAAAAGTGAGTTTTCTTTATCATCTATTTTTTGGTTAAATTCTTATGTTAGTCTTTGTATTTTATAAAAGTTGTTAATTTTGTCTTTGTATTTTTTATACTTTTTGAATTTTAAAATTTCAATTTTGACGCAAACGTCAGTCATTAATCTATTAACTGGAATTTTAGTGAGTAAAACACAGGAATAAAAAGTTGATATGGTGTTACATATATGATAATATGCTTGCCACATCATATTTTGAAAATAAAAGAACCTAACTTAATGAATTTAATAATTATCATTTGGTAACGATTAAAATTTTAAAATATGAAAAGTACGAAGACTAAAAACGACCAAGGGACCGATTCTCTTTCCCTTATCTGGTGTTCAGAAAAAATTTTCATATTTTGATTCAAATTTCGTGGAAGATTATACTTGTTTTTTATTTATTTTATTTTTCATTATTTGTAGACTGATACAGCATCGGTGTTGTCTGAAGTCATTGAATACATTAAATTTCTCCATGAACAAATCAATGTAAGTTCCTTTTAACACATACGCTTGGAATTAAGCAAGAAAATTCGAAATTTGATTTAAATTATAGTTTTTATTCTATTCAGATTTAGTTTGGTTTTATTTAATTCATTTAGGATATTATCTAAATATATTTGGTTTTGTTTGCTATTCACAAATTACGAAATCGCAATTATTCGATTTGAACAAAATCAAATTATATTTTTTATTTAATATATGATTAATTTTCAAAATTTTCTCTTCTTTATTGTATTTTTTCAGGTTTTAAGTACCCCATACAAGAAAACTGGAGCTACCACTCAACAACAACAACAGCAGGTAATAATAATTCATAACAGTCATTTTTCGACTCATATTAATGTTGTTATTCATCGTAATTGATTGTGATAGATGTGATATGATCGAAAATATATCTGTAATTACAATTATAATTCTTGATACGTAATTGATTATATTTTTATTTTTCAATATTTATGTAGAATTGTGAGAAGTCCAAGGACTTTGAAGGATTTAAGCATGATCTAAGAAGTCGTGGACTATGCCTTGTACCGGTCTCGAGCACGTTCCCGATGACACATGAGTCGACAGTTGATTTTTGGACACCAACATTTGGAGGAACATTTAGGTAGAAAGGAAGAGAAATGGTGGGAAAAGGGGGCATAGATATGGAAGTGGAAGAGATATTGTTTATAAATATTTATTAGGAAGGAATCCTCGATAAGTTGTTCGAAGATGATTAGGATACCTGAAACCAAAAATTCGATCTAATTTGATTTGATTATAAAAAGTTAACAACTCAAACCCTAACCCTAATTGATCGAAACCTAAAATTAATTCAAGCCTAAAATAATTCGAACCCAAAATGATCAGAACTAGTGACTCAAAGCGATACAATTGAAGTGATCAGAACCCTAAATGATCTAAACCTATAATGACCCGACTAGATAAAACCTAAGCCTTAAATCTAAATGACTCAAATTCAAAAATAATCCAAACCCTAAATTGATCCAAATCAAAATAACCAGATAATTTAAAATCTGAATGAACCTAATTCAAATTAATCATACTCAAAATTAATCCAACCCACCCTTGAACCGGTCGAATTGAAAGGAAAAGGAAAAAACCCAGATTTCAATGTTGAATCCAAGATGGAAAATGAAGGAAAAAACTGTGTAGATCATCATAGAATTAAGAGAAAGGGAAGGAAAAGAAGAATGAGGCTAAGAAGAGGTAAAATTATGCAAAGATTTAGGCACTATAGGAGACCATTGGGAAACATAGTAATTTGTTTGTAATAATTTAAGAATAATTATTATGAGCATTAGTTATATTGGATTAGGAATACTGTGAATTAAAGAAACAGTACTTGCTGAGTTTAGGAAAAGAAATTCAAGATTAATCTATAAAGAAAAAAAAAAAAAAAAGCTTTTTGTGTTACCTAGATCTATCCATGTGTAGGGCCATTCAGTCTGGCCTGAAAATCTGCCTGAAAAGTGAGAGAATTTGGGTAAAAAATATAAATTTGAAAAATGGGTTTAGACAAAAAAATAAGGCCCGTTTAAAAAACGGGTCAAGCCTCGTGTAAAGATTTTTTTGCCCAAACCCGACCTGACCCAGCTTGAATTAGCAAAAAAAAAAAAAAAAACTGCTATTTTCTTGTTGTTTTCTTGTTTTGTTGCATTTTCTTGTTGTTTTCTCACTGTTTTGCTACCATTTCACTGTCATGTTACTACTATTTTGTTATTATTGTTAGGAAATTGTATAACTCTTGTTTTATTATTAATTTTGTTATTATTTTAGAGGCATTTGCTTGGTAAGTTACATCTATCTTAGTGTTATTTTAGTATAAATATATTTTTAATTTGTTGGGAAACATTTATTTTAAATTATTTTAGTACTTTTGATGTATTATATTTTTTAAAAAAATTATATAAAAATAATAATTCAGGCAGGTTAGGTCGGGCTCGAATTTTAACATTTTTATTCGAGTTGGGCTTAGGTAAACTTTTAGGCCTATTTTTTGGGTTTGGGCTTGTGCTTAACAAGCAAGCCTAAATTTTTGGCAAAACCCGATTCGAACCCGACTCGGTCCGGCCCATGAACAGCTCTAGTGTTAGTTTACGGCTTTAATTTAAGAGAAAAAAAATGAAAAGAATAATTGAATTGAGAAAAAAGTGGGGGTGGGGTTATGGCATTTGATTTTGGAAATCTGGCTTTTAATTCTGTTATTATTACTATTATTATTTTTGGAATATACAAGTTAGTGGAAGTCACAAGGTGACCCACACCAACCCCTACTTTTAGGCCTTTTTATTTTTTAATTTTATAACATTATTACTATTATATGATAATACATATAGAGTTGGAGGAATCAATCATGCTTTTGTGCTTTTCCAATTCAGTGGACACATTGAGGAGCTTCTATTGGAAGGTAAAGATGAAGAGAAAAATATCTATTAAATATCTCAAAATAACAAATAAATAAGAAAATAATGAAAAAAATAAAAAAATATTAAAGTGCCACATGTCATATTTTGATTTACTCTAATTTCTATAGCTTGAGTATAAAGTTTGGGTTACCTCATGTTTAACAAATTTAATTAATTAATTAAAATTTCCAAGAAACCCCACTATTTAATCTAAAAAGAAAAGAAAAGCTTGACATATAGAGTAATCATGAAGAGCTTTATGAGATTCTATGGTCTAATAAATCTCCTTTTCTTTCTTTTACTTCAAAGTAAAGAATAAAATACATAAATAAATAAATAAAATAAAATAAAAGAATCTTTAATCTCACACAGTAGTTGAATTGGTAGATATTTATTTATTTAGGCTTCCTTTAAATGATCGGTGTGATTGTTTTTCGTGAAGTTCAAAATAATGATAACAATAAAATTAGTTATTATAGTAGTGAAATCAGCAGTGAGATGTGTGCTTGAATTCAAGTGCAGTTGTAGTGGTGAGGTGAAAATAGAAAATATTACATAATTAAAATTTGGGTAAATTGTCAAAATAGTCACTTTTGTTTCCCTTAAGTTACATTTTGGTCACTTATGTTTGAAATGTTATGCTTTAGTCACTTACAATAACGTGTTATAACATTTTAGTCACTGAGCTATTAATTTCCATTAACGGTGTAACGGTAAGCTGACGTGGCACGTTAAATCATCATTTCAAACAAAAAATTTAGGTTAAATTATACAATTGGTCCCTTTTTTTTTTTGTTTGAGCAATTTATTCTTTTATGTTATTTTAGTTTTTCCTCTCTTTTTTTTCATTCTCTTCTCCTTCCCCCTCTATTTTCCTCCCTTCTCCATCTCTTTTAATGTAAAAGAAAAAAAATAATTTGCTCAAAACGAAAAAAATATAGGGACTAATTGTATAATTTAACCTAATTTTTTCATTTGAAATGATGATTTAACGTGCCACGTCAGCTTACTGTTACACCGTTAATAGAAAATAACGCCCAGTGACTAAAATGTTACAACACGATAACATAAATGACTAAAATGTAACATTTCAAACATAAGTGACTAAAACGTAACCTGAGGAAAATAAAAGTGACTATTTTAGTAGTTTACCTTTAAAATTTTGAGTTATTTGTTATTTATATTTTTTTTAAAATTGTTAAAATATAATTTTATGAATAAAATTCTATAAAAATTAAAATTTTATCAATAAAATAATATATAATATTTGTCATTATTTTATTTGATATAATTATTTATTGTTTATTTTAATTTTTATAATTTTAAATATTTTATTAACTTTTATTGGGTTCAGGAACACGATTACTCGTGAGAAAAGTTTTAGTACACTAATGATACCCATTTTTCGAAACGATGTCATTTAATCATATATTATCCTTTATCTTAAAACAAAAAATTTAAATTTAATATCTAAAATTAATCCACACATGATAAAACTATATTATAAAATTAAGATTATAAGAAAAAAATAAATAAATAAATGGGTAAAACTATTAATAATTTGACTAAATTTATTTTAAACTTAAAAAATTTCAAAATAATCATTCTTAATAAATGGGATATTTGCAACATTTACTAATTTACAATTTTCTAACTTAATTTCTCCTTACATTTTATATTAAGAAGAAGAATCATCTACATTATATTCAAGGTATTTTATAATCTTAACTTTTACATTCTTGTATTTAAAGGGAATACAAAAGGGATATTTGCAACATAAGTCTTTATATACTCTATTGTTAAATTCATTGAAACTTAAGAATTACTCCTTATAAATTATTATATTTATCCTTTTGATACACTTTTATTATTTGAAACATTTAGAATATCTTTTTTTGCCTTTTTAAACAGCAGGATAATGTGCTTCAGCGTATTTCAACTCAAGCCCTCCTACACTAACAATAATATTAATACCAATCGAGTTAAGACTCAATCGGCATATATAAAATACTGGGTAAATATTTGAATCAAATATTTCTATTTTCTTCACTTTAATTACCTTTATAAATTATAATAAACCATTTAGCATCAAAATAATTTTGGTAGTAGCTTGAATTTTTCCTTTATATGTGTGAGAAATTTTATAATTAGTATTATTTATTGATTTTTTTTAATTTAAAAATATTTTCATTATTCTACCGATAAAATATATTATTTCCAATTTTATAATTAGTTTTTTTATAATTATTTTTATTTTTTGATTCATTGATTTTTATTTTTTGCTTTTATTTATATTAAAAAAATTGTTCCATTTTTAGAGAAGTTGCATTCCATAATAAAAACTCATCAAATGGTCTTCAACTACTGATAAAATATTATTTGTTAAGTGTAAATTTAAGAAGTTGTATTCAAATAAAATTATATTTGAGAACATTCTGTCGAAACCATTTTTAAGTTTAAAGAAGAAAAAGGGATCGACTTTAGAAAATGCGGAGTCGCCACCGACCTTTTGTATTGGTGTGATCGGACCACCTAAAATTTTGGTTATTTTAATAAAATATTTATGGTTTACCAAAACAACAATCCGGTCTACGAAAATATGAGAAAACGGGTTCGGGAGTCGGTTACATATGAGGAAGGATTAGCACCCTCACTACGCCCAAAATTGGTACCAAATCGATCAAATTTTGTCCTCATGCCTAAGATAAAAAAATGCTTTGAAATATGGCTCTTTTTTTGTGACGTTTAGATAACCCGACCTGATTATCAAAAAAAATTCCTTGTTTCGATGTTCGAAAGAATATATTTTGAGAATTACAGAAGGATGCTCGACTATTTAGTTCAACGAAGAATCGGAACCCAGCACAGTAGGGTACGATTTCTCGAATTCCCAAATATTGAGCATTGCCTTACTTTATAAAATACATGTGAAAATTTCGGAGAGATATTCGTTTATTTGGACAATGAAAAAGCGCAGCCCAGCACGATAGGGTTCGATTCTCAAATCGCCAAACATTGAACATCATCTTCGTTTTGAGAGAGTTTTTTATAAGCAGGAGTGAAAACCTAGAGGAATATTCGATTGTTTTGAACAAGCAAGAGATCACAACCCAACACGATAGGGCATGATTCCCAAATTGTCAATCGTCGAGTATTGCTTTCGTTTTAAGGGTTTTTGAAAGATATGAGTGAAATTTTGACGGGATATTCGACTATCTCGAGCAAACACGAAATTGCAACCCAACACGTTAGGGCACTATTCCGCGAATTGCCAAATATCGAATCTTGTCTTTGTTTTAAAGAATTTTTAAATGTATAGTCATAGAACTAACTTAAAACGCCTTATCGCGCTTTTGAAAGAGGACTAAATTGATTATAAAAATTTAAATTTTATAAAACTACATTTCATAAACCAAATGGGAAATGATGGTAAAGGATAATGTGCACGCGTAAGATACAATTAATTAACGAACTAATAGTCGAATATAACTAACCTAAAAAATGCAACTCAATTACAAACATGCATGGGGAATAATTGATATAAGAATACAATAATGGAAATAACAATGTAACAATTCAACACAACCAAAATGATACACACAATATTATGCCACAATAGTATACATAGCGTGATATGACATAATCATTGCAAGATGTAAAAAGAAAATAACGTAGCATTTAGAAGCCAATGTACTATAAAACGATTTTAAAACAATAACAAATGAATGGACACATGATAAATAGGTTGACAAGAAAATACGTAAAAAAAACTAGGGATATATTATTATTTGAAATAAATATTGTATATATGTGTAAGTATAAGATAAAGAATATGAAAGAAAAATCTTAAAATGGATAATAAATAAAATGTATTAAAATAAATAAATAGAGTTTTAAATTTATATGTATATATAAAACAATTTAAAATAAATAGTTTAAAATATATAATATATAAAAAGAAACTCAAGTGAAAGAGTGTATATATAAAGGATCTATATATATAAATATTACATATTTATAAATATTATATATAAAAACATTTAAAAATAGATAATATAAAGGTATAGATATAAAAGTTTAAAACAATAATATACAAGAACCTACAACAAATAATTAGAAATTTTAAATATATATAATATTTGAAACAAATAACATATATAAAGTTATTCGAATAAATGACATAAAACAATTCAAATAAATAAAAAAATTTGAAATAAATAAAATGATTTTTAAATAAATTGAAAAAGTTTAAATTTATATCAACAAGGGCTTGATTGAAAGTAAGATGAAATTTTAAAGTCCAAATTCAAAAAGATGAACGCAAGTGTATAAAAGAGGGACTAAAGAAAAGTAAAATGATTCAAAAAATGTATCAAAACATATACGTAGATAAACAGTGAAAATAAGGTATAAATATGTATATATGACTTTCAGTAGACAAATATATATGCATATATATATAAAATTATGATAATAGTACTATGAAAATTTAGTAATAATAATAAAACAAATAAATTAATGTAAAAGGAAAGTATAACGAGGAGAATATTAGACTAATCGAAGATAGAATAGAATACCGAAAATAAATGGGAAAGGACTACATCGAATTTGAAAGCAAAATTCGGGGTAAATGAATAAAAGAAGAAAAAAGATCGGCGTGCAACACTCGAAAATATACAGGGACCAAAGCTGGAAATAATCCCAATCCCAAAACGCTGTGCTGAAGTTCGGACCAAAGTGCAAGCGCGCGTGAAGTTTCGGGAAAATTTAAAAGAAAAATAAATGGGAACAAAGGCCGATTTGCATGCTACATGAAAGGAGAGGGACCTGCACTGGAAATATCCCCTCACCGCAAGAAAACGCGGATCCCAGGGGTCATCCGATCGGGTCAAAACGGGCCAGCTTAAACGGCACCGTTTTGGAGCCATTGAAACAGGCCCTAAACGGTGCCGTTTCCCCTTATCATCAAAACTAAAAGAAAACCCTAAAACTAATACCCCTAATCCCTTTGAAAACAAAAGCTGAAAAAACTAAACCCCCCTAGTTATCCCATTCGGCCGAATCATGGCCTCTCTTTGTACAGGTGCCACACCGCCACCACGGACGACGCGCCAAAGATCCTTAGGCAACGGGCGGTTGCTTTGTAGCCTCGAAGACCTCCTCCACGCTCCGATTTCGGCGAAGGGAAGGAGGACCGACGGCCAAAAAACGCCAGGTAAAGTTCTCTCTTTCCTTTTTTATGTTTTTTTTTTCTTTTTTATGCTAAAATATATATTGAATCAAGAATGAACAAGCAGAAAAAATTTAAAAGAAGAAAAGTGAAAGTCCCTTTAAAATCTACCTTCCGATTTTTTGTATTTCCAATCGTGTTTTTTTTGTTTTCTTTTCTTGTATTTCGAATGGTCCTCCCATTTACATTTTCGGTTCTTGAATATATAACCGAGATAATACCTATTGTTTCTTGCTAGATTGCTATTCTATTCATCATTATTGTCTCTGCTCTGTCCTCTCTCTCTTTGGTCGATTGTTTCCCTTTTGTGTATTTGCAGTGCCTCAACATGGTGGAGATTTCCATTTCAAAGTGCATCGGGACAAGAAGGCCAACCTTGGGCATTGGTCTCATCGGCGGGGCACGTGGGTGACAAGGAGGTCTGCGCGCTAGATTTAGTCTCGTAAACCTTAGGGTTTCGAGTTGGCTTAACGCTTGGGCCTATTGGGCCTGTGAGGGAATTGGGTTAGATTTGGGTTTAGGTTGGGTCTGCTTTGGTTTAGTTTGGGGTTTAGTTTAGGGTTTAATTTTAGGTTGTTTGGGGTAGTGTTGGGTCCGTTTGTAAATGGAGACTTGGGCCATCAAGGCTTTTGTAAATGGACTCGTTGAAATTGGGATTTAATAATTCTGGATTTTATTTTTATGTTTCAGCTTTTTGGTTTAGATTTGGGCCGGCAAAATGGGCCACATAGCTGCTTTCCTCTTTTTGCTCATTGTCGTGCAACGAGAATAGAGCAAAGACTATAAAAGTGTCAATTTTGCCTGCACCTATTGAGTCTTGACTTCTCTTGGCATTTTTTTCCTTCGAGTAACTTCAATATGCCCCACTCTAGTCCGCTCCATTGCAACTTCAGAGAGATGAGACTTGTCTTGATTTGGTTCTACTGTAACTCCTGGGAGATAAGGTTAATGGCTTTAATCCGTTTCACTGCAACTTTAGGCAGATAAAATTCGTCACGATTCAGTCTGCTCCACTGCAACTTCAGGGAGATAAGGCTTGTTTTGACCTGCTCTGCTACAACTTTAGAGAGAGACAGGACTCGTGACTCGTAGCTTCAATCTATTCCACTCGCAACTTTAAGGAGCTGGGATGGTGACTCAAATCGCTTCATCAGAATCTCGTGAAAGCAAGATTCACTGTCTTTGATCTGTTCCCTTGCTGCCCAGAGTGATAAGATTTTGTAAATCTTCAGCCTGTTACCCTACTGCTTAGGGGGTTAAGGCTTGTCAATTCGACTTGTTGCCCTACTGTTTAGGGGGTTAAAGCCCATTATCTTCGATCTCTTTCCCTACTGCTTAGGGGGTTAAGATCTGTAAATTCAGCCTGTCACCCTACTGCTTAGGGGGTTAAGGCTTGTAAATTTGGCTTGTTACCCTACTTCTTAGGGGGTTAAAGCTCATCATCTTTGATCTATTTCCCTACTGCTTAGGGGTTAAGATCTGTAAATTCAGCCTGTCACCCTACTGCTTAGGGGGTTAAGGCTTGTAGCTTAGATCCGCTTCATCGCAACTTCGTGAAGATAAAATTTGCCATGGTTCTGCTCGCTCCACTGCAACTTCGGAGAGATAAGACTTGTAACTTCAATCCACTCACCGCATCATCGTAAAGGTAGGGTTAATAGCTTTAAATCGCTTCACCGCAACTTCGTGAAGATAAGATTTGCCATGATTCATCTGCTCCACTCGCAACTTCGGGGAGATAAGACTTGTAACTTCAACCTACTCCATCAGATATCTTGGGGATAAGGT
This sequence comes from Gossypium anomalum, assembly GCA_025698475.1. Lineage (NCBI taxonomy): Eukaryota > Viridiplantae > Streptophyta > Magnoliopsida > Malvales > Malvaceae > Gossypium > Gossypium anomalum. Next base: position 5,925,139 of record CM046960.1, read on the forward strand.
TAATGGCTTTAATCTACTTCACCGCATCTTCGTGAAGATAAGATCTCGCCATGTTTGATTCGCTCTCTGCAACTTTTAGGGAGGAAAAATCTATAGAATTGGTCTTATGTATCTATGATTTGGATGCCATGATTAAGATAAGTCAAATATTCCTAACTAGATGTGGTGCTTAGGTCAAACAATTAGGTGTTATGATTGAAATGAATCGATGCTCCTAACTAGGTGTGTTATGAATGACATATGAATGCGTAAATGAGAATGATCCATTTTGACAGCTTAAGATGTCATTGCTCATTATTCATTGGGACATGACGTATGGATCAGTCTTTCTCTCCACTTGGTACCTCTTGAACGACTCAGATTATTCTTTGCCTAACGCCCCTTGCCCCATTGGGTAATTCAAACTAATTAGTTCCATTTCGTGTCCTTGTATCATTTAAAATTAATTTGGAGTGATATGCGAACTCCTTTCGAATGTCATTAGCTCATTAATCGTTATTTCAATGAAGAAGGCTCAAAAGATTATAGCAATGGACAAGAAAGAATTTTATTGAGAAAACCTTGAAGCAAACAAGGTAATTAAGATGACAAGTCGTTAAGATACGAATGAACGAAAAGTAAAAACAATCGCCCTGATATCATAACATGGGCTTCTCTCGCTTAAAACTTCTTGAGGACCTTTCAAACTTGATATGCGTTTAGAAGACCAAGAGTACTTTGTCGATGCCCCAAGGTGTAACATTCCTCCTTTTGTTGAATCGTAGAAGACAAAATTACTATATGCCCCATTTTTTATCAAAATTTGAATTGCCCATTCCTGGGTTTTCAATTCAAAACCCTTTGGTCTCAAAGCGCCCTTTTGTGGGTTTTCGCCTTGGCCTCTCCGTTTTTTTTTTTTTTTTTTTTTAGGTAAAGTACTTCTTGACCAATCCGACCACTGGTTAGGCAAGCTTTTGCCATCCATCTTGGTCAAGATCGAGCTCATCCAGAGAAAGCTTTCTTTACCACATAAGGTCCTTCCCAATTTGGCATCCATTTTCCTCTGAAGTCCTTTTGTATGGGGAGAATCTTTTTCAAAACAAGGTCTCCTTCACAGAATTCTCTAGGGCGAACCTTCTTGTTATAAGCCCGCATCATTCGCTTTTGGTACATTTGACCATGGCGAATAGCTTTCAGCCTCTTTTCTTCAATTAGATTCAATTGGTCGCATTTTGATGGACCCATTCTCGCTTCATCTAACTTTAGTTCTGACAACACCGTAGAGAGGGAATCTCAACCTCGATGGGCAGAACTGCCTCCATTCCATAAACCAAAGAGAAAGGCGTTGCCCCGGTAGAGGTTCTGACTGATGTTCGATAGGCATAAAGGGCAAATGGTAATTTCTCGTGCCAATCTTTATAAGTCTCCGTCATTTTTCCCACGATCTTCTTGATATTCTTATTTGTCGCTTCTATCGCACTATTCATCTTTGGACGATATGGCGGCGAATTATGGTGTTTGATATTGAATTGGCGCATGGACCTCCGCTATTGTGCTATTGTTCAAATTCAACAGCATTGTCCGATATGATCCTCTCGGGCATCCCGTATCGACATATGATTTCTTTCTTTAAGAACTTGTCGATTTCACGATTTCGTGACATTGGCATAAGAGGTGGCCTCTACCCATTTGGTGAAGTAATCAATGACCACAAAGATGAACCGATGCCCGTTAGATGCTTTCGGCGAGATCGGCCCGATGACATCCATTCCCCACATCGAGAAAGGCCATGGAGACGCCATAACATGGAGCGGTGAATGAGGTACATGAATCTTATCCCCATATATTTGGCATTTATGGCATTTTTTCGCATAGTTGATGCAATCCCCCTCCATAGTAGACCAATAATACCCGAATCTCATGATTTGTCTGGCCATTGTGAAACCATTAGCATGTGTTCCGCAGACACCCTCATGGACCTCTTCTAGGATTTGCTTAGCCTCGACAGCGTCCACGCATCTTAAGAGCACCTGATCTTTTCTTCTTTTATACAGGATCTCGCCGTCTAAGACATAGTCACTAGCCAGCCTTCTCAACGTCCTTTTATCGTTCTCAGTCGCTTGGTCTGGATATTCACGATTTCGCACGTATCGTAGTATATCTTGATACCAGGGGTGATCATCTTTTTCCTCTTCTTCGTCAATGCTGCAGCAATGTGCCGGGGCCTCGTAGATACTCATTTGAATAGGCTTCACATCCTCTTGCTTGTTTACTTTGACCATAGAAGCCAGAGTTGCCAAGGCGTCAGCCATCTGGTTTTCATCTCGTGGGAGATAGTAAAAAGTGACATCGTCAAACTCCTCAATTAGTTCCAGGACCAGCCTTTCTGGTGAATTGATTAACTTAGGGTCTCTTGTCTCCCAATCGCCTCTGAGTGATAGATCACTAGTGCTGAATCTCCATATATTTCTAGCACCTTGATTTTATGTTCAATAGCCGCATACGGATACCCATGATGCATGCTTCATACTCTGCCATGTTATTCATGCAATCAAAATCCAATTTACTAGTAAAGGGATAATGATCTCCATTTGGGGATACCAGAACTGCCCCAATTCCATTACCCATAGCATTTGAAGCTCCGTCAAAATTCAGTCTCCAAGGATGATCTTCTTGGGATTCTTCTTCCATGGTCGCAATGTACATTAAGTCTTCATTTGGGAAATCAAAACTCGTGAGGCTCATAATCTTCTAGAGCCCTCATCGGCTAAAAATCGCCACCGCACTTCCTTTTATAGCTTTCGATTTACATAGATTATGTCGAATTCGAAAGTAAAATTTGCTAACGAGCCATTCTTCCGCTCAAGGCATTTGACTCCATCATGTACTTCAGAGGATCTAATTTTGAGATGAGCCAAGTTGTATGGTACAACATGTACTGTCTCAATCTTCGAGTTGTCCAGATCAAAGCGCAACACAATTTCTCGATTGGCGAATATCTTGTCTCGCAGTCAGTAAACTTCTTGCTAAGGTAGTATATCGCCTTTTCTTTTCTTCCTGACTCGTCATGTTGGCCTAATACGCACCCCATGGAGTTCTCGAACACTGCCAAATACATGACGCGTTTATCTCGGCAAGGTGGCATCAATACGGGGCATTGGATAGGTAATGCTTGACTTTGTCGAAGGTTTTTTGGCACTCCTCATCCCATACGCCTGGATTGTGTTTCCTAAGGAGGCGGAATATCGGGTCACATTTCTCTGTCAGTTGCGAAATGAACCGGGCAATATAATTTAGCCTTCCTAGGAAACCTCGAACTTCTTTTTGAGTACGTGGTGGAGGTAATTCTTGTATGGCCTTGACTTTATCTGGGTCAATTTCGATCCCTTTTTCACTGACTACGAATCCTAACAACTTTCCCGACCTAGCTCAAGGGTACATTTTGCAGGATTGAGCTTTAGTTGAAACTTTCTTAACCTTAAGAACAATTTCTTCAGGACTTGTATGTGCTCCTTTTCTGTCTTGGATTTCGCTATCATGTCGTCAACGTAAACTTCGATCTCCTTGTGCATCATGTCATGGAAAAGAGTTACCATTGCTCTCTGATATGTCGCCCCGCATTTTTCAAAATCCAATGGCATCACCTTATAACAAAATGTTCCCCACATGGTCACGAATGTGGTCTTTTCCATGTCTTCGGGATGCATCTTTATCTGGTTGTATCCCGAGAACCCATCCATGAAAAAGAAGAGCGAGTAACCCGCCGTGTTGTCTACTAATGTATCAATGTGAGGCGAAAGAAAAATTGTCCTTTGGGCTGGTTTGTTCAGATCTCGATAGTCCACGCACATTCGTATTTTCCCGCCCTTCTTAGGAACTGGGACTATATTGGCTACCCATTCGGAGTATTTGACCACTTGTAAGAAACCGCGTCGAATTGCTTCTTGACCTCTTCTTTTATTTTCAAGAGAATATCGAGCCTCATCCTTCAAGCTTTTGTTGCAATCGGCTTGCACTCTTCCTTTATTGGGAGCCGGTGTACCACTATATCGATATTCAACCCGGCATATCCTGATACGACCATGCAAAGACATCCTTGAATTCTTGTAGCAGACTCAACGAGATCTCGCTTTTGTTTCACGGCGATATAAGCTCCAATCTTCACCTCTTTCCCTTCTCCTAGGCTCACCGTTTCCACTGATTCCTTGTGAGGTAGAAGTTGTTTTTCATCTTGTTCTACCATTTTTAACAAGTCCGGGGACAAATTACAGTTTCGGTCATTTTCAAAATCCTGATAGTCCTCCGCACACATATCTTGCTCAAAAGGAGACTCCGAGTCAATAGCAACATTACTCATATCATTGATATCCGGGGACTCATTATAGGAATGAAGAAAAATCCAAAGAACAAAAGAATCTAAGAATATTTATTTGTATGGTATGATTATGAATGAAAAGGAAAGAATAAAAGAATGTCTGCTCAAGATGGTACGCAAGAGTGCATTTTTATTGAAATAACGATATTGGATAAGAGCCTATTTCACAAAAAAGGATTCCTATTGCCCCTAGGCTTAGGGGCAACAGTTTTGTTTCTGGACATTACTCGAATTAATTTTAAAGGTTACAGGATCTCTTTCATGGTCCAATTGTTTAAAATGCTCCCGCACGTATGGGCAAATGCCTACATGATCTTCGTTTCTTGTTCCTTCCTCGGATATGGCATTAATGCTCAAGTTCCTTAGCATTTCTTCAAGAAACCCTTTCTTCGTCGTTCTTTCTCTCCAGCGTGAATAGTCCCTCCTGACACGAATGTCCTAGATATGTGAGGAAAGGTCATTGGCTCCCACTTGACCTCTTCTCCATTTAAGCGCGCTCTCCTCCTCTCTTGTTTCTTCTCTATCTCTTTTTTCTTCTGCCTTGCGTCTGGCTTGTATCCTAGGCCAAAACGGTCTCGTTTGTCTGTGAGCCCGGGTGCTTCGATCTTTCCTTGTAGATTTCTTCCAAGCCCCATCCCAGGCACAGCTCCTTTTCCAACTGTCAACTGTAAACCCATCTTGGTAGTTTTGGAGATTTTGGGCATCGGGATCTTGTTCCCTTCGACAATGAATGTAGCGTTGACAAATTCTAATGATCGAAAAGAACACTCTATTGCCTCATCGTCCGTGCTTACATACGGGCGCCATCGCAATCGATGCAATGATGTCTTCTTCTGCGTTTATTGTTACCAATCTACCATCAGTTACCAACTTTAACTTCTGGTGTAGTGACGATGGTACTGCTCCTGCCGAATGAATCCATGGCCTTCCCAACAAGCAATTATAAGACGGCTTGATGTCCATTACTAAGAAGTCTACCTCGTAGGTACTTGGGCCAATTAAAAGGGGTATTTCAATCCTCCCCATTACCCTCCTTTCAGTGCCATCAAATGCCCTCACTACATTTTGGCATGCCTTCATATGGGAACTATCTACTGGCAGCCTATTCAGCGTAGACAGGGGTAGGACATTTAGTGCCGACCCATTGTCAATCAACACTCCTGGTAGTGTATGCCCTTTACAGCGGGTGGTGATGTGTAGCGCTTTTGTTGATCCCATTCCTCCCGGTGGTATTTCATCGTCATTAAAAAAAATAAAATTATCAGCGCTTATATTATTGGATTTAGACGGTCCAAATTTTGTTGACGGAGATATCGTTCGCGACATAAGTTTCGCTTCAAGACCTTCATTAGCGCGTTTCGATGTGTCTCCGAACTCAAGAGCGAGCTAGCACCGAGATACGAGCGGCTGCTTATGTAACTGCTCAACCACACTATACTCACTATGCTTGAGGAATTTCAAGAACTCTTTAGCCTCTTTTTTCGATTCATGAGCTCATTGATTGACAGCGATTCTGTGTCCGGTTGTCTTTTCTTTTCTTGTTCAACAACCATGGATTTTCCTTTAGTAGGTTCTACCTTTGTGTTCGGGGTATAACGCCTTCCACTTCGTGTATAGAAGCCTTCGCCTTGACCTTCCTTCAAATGCCACTGGTTCTCCTTTCCCCGGATTGTCACATTGCAATTGTAATTCCAGGGCACGCTCTTGCTATATCTTTGTAAGGGAAAGCAACGGGTTTCAGATTATGACCTTTGGCACAATTGGTACTCCCGCCATTGTTTCTCGGTCGTGAAATGATTACCACAGATAATTGACTTTTGGACCCTTCTGTCCCTTCCTCCGAGGCGTAAACTCCTTCTTCCGATCCTTCACTTTCTTCATAAAATTCCATCTCTTTTCTCGTCCATCAACTTTTGCACTATGGACTTGAACTCATCGCACTCTTGGATGTCATGGCCTTTATCGGCATGAAACTCACAAAGATTTTCTTGCTTCTCCGGCCTTTCCTTGAATCTTGTGTGACTAAACCTCTTCCGATCATTTGTTTCCAAACCCATCTCAACGGGGTTTTGACTTCGCTATATTAGCTTTGATCTTTTGCCCCCTGTTCTCAACTATCGCATTTATCCCTTTATTAGCATGATCGGGCAATGGGTTTCCTGCCACGTTGGGTTCTGATGGGTTGTCGAACTTCACGATACCCATTTGGATAAATCTTTCGATCAACTTTTTGAACGCGGTACAGTTCTCGATCGAGTGCCTCGTTATCCCGCGCGTGGTATTCACATTGGGCGCCAGAGTCATACCACTTCGGAACGGGGTTGTATGGGCTTGGTAAAAGGGTGACACTACATGGGCATCAAATAAGTTTTGATACAGCTCTTTGTATGACATTGGGAAAGGCGTAAACTGGACTTTTTCCGTGTTAGGCCTAGAGCTTGCATCTTGTCTTGCTGAGCTCTGATGACTAGTAGTTACTGCCTTGGGCCAGCTTACAAAGATGGTCGGCTTTGAGTAACTCTTATTGTATACGCCATGTTGTTCACCTCATTTTCTTTCCTTCTGGGGTCGACTTCTTGGCATTTTCTCCGGTTTCGATCTTTCCGCATCTTATCGCGTTCTCTATCATCTCTCCTGACATTACTATGTCTGATAAGCTCTTAGTAGCGCTTCCCAACATGTGGTTGATGAACGGAGCTTTTAGAGTGTTGACAAAAAGTATTGTCGTTTCTTTCTCCAATAGAGGTGGTTGGACTTGTGTTGCCACCTCTCTCCATCTCTCAGGCGTCTCGCTCAAGCTCTCGTTTTGTTTCTTCTCCATATTTTGTAATGTGATTCGATCGGGCGCTATGTCTGTCACGTGGCCATATTGCTTCATGAAAGCTTGTGCTAAGTCTTTCCATGAGTGGATTTGTGCGCGACTTAGTTGATTGTACCACTTGGCCGCGGACCCGACCAAGCTGTCTTGGAAGCAATGGATTAATAATTGCTCGTTATGGACATATCCTGCCATTCTCCGACAAAACATGGTGATGTGAGCCTCTGGACAGCTAGTTCCATTGTATTTTTCAAAATCTGGGATTTTGAACTTAGGAGGGAGGACTAGGTCTGGGACTAAGCTCAAATCCTTAGCGTCGATCCTACTGTGATAGTCAGCATTTTCCATTACTCTAAACTTTTCCTCTAACCATTTGCAACGATCCTCTAATTCTTTCGAGAGTCCTGTCCTCACTCTTTCTTCTTCTACCACATTATCCAAATCAAGGATGGTGTGATGGATAGGGTTATCCCCGGGATTAGAGCCTGAGCCTGTTTGATAATTGACCGGCATCGAAGTATCAGTCTGAAATTGTTGAGGCCTGATTGTAACAGACGGTCTACGCGTGTGTAACTCGGGTTGCGTTTGAGCATTCATTGGGACGAAACCAGGGGGGTAGAGAGGATCTTCAGTAATAGATGGTCTTTGCGTATGTGTCTCATGCTGTGCTTGGACGTTCACCGGGGTAAAGCCAGGGGGGTAAAGGGGATCCCCATTGTTATTTCCCACATCGGCCATAGGGCCTTTTCCTTTGTCTGGCCTGTTGGTCAGCAACCGGGTTAGCTCTTCCATCATGTTTTTCTGCGACTCTAGCATTTGGTCCCGCATTTCTTGCTGGATTTTAGCTAGCTGTTCTTGTACTTGTGCTTGCATCTGCTCCTGCATCTCTTTCTGCATTTGTTCCAATCTCTCTAATTTTTTATCCATTGCTTCAGTTTTCTTCCTTGTACCGTAGGGATGTGTATTCGGGAGATTTTCGTTGGTTTCCAGGTTACTGAAACATTTTTAATTAATTAGAATCTTTTTATGGCCTTTAATGCATATGATGTAATGTAATGCAAATGCATGAATGCAAAGGAGGCATCAATTTTGATTCAATTCCTTTTTAGAAAACTTCACTAGAAAATAAAATTCTTTTACATAAAGTTGAGTTACAGGTAAAACTTCGCTCTAATGCCCAAAGTCCTAATTTTCTTAGCAGCAAAAGCTAACTCCCGCCTCGATCCGATTCCACTGCATTGCGTGCTTAGTACGTTCGCTTGTACTGCCAAGGCCTGCAGATAGTCGGCTACCTCTCGGATCTGAGTTATGGCTTCCCCCATAACGTAATCTCTGTTTCGGACTTGGTCTTGTGTCCGTGTGAAGTCGCTCTTTCCAACAATCCTCGTTTGCCTCAAAAAAGCTGGATCCGCATCTCACGATTCTGCGATGACGCTTCTAACTCTTCTATTCTTCCTTTCATTTCTTCTATTTTGCTCAAACTTGCCTCAATTCCAATACAAAGATTGCGGTTTGATGCGATATAGAGACTTCTCGAGTTCCGCCACTGGGTCCTTAATTTCTCTCGCTCATTCCTGTTTCCGGCGCACTCTTCTCCAAATCTTCATTTCGTGCTCGAGCTTCTTAGAATCTCTTTTCCCATCGGTCAGCTTTGGTCTTCTCCTCTCGAATTTCATGGCGCCATTGTTCGGAAGTCTTACCTAACCCCGCAGTCCTCATAGACAAGCGTAACTTCTTATAGTCAGTCTTCAAACTGTCTAGATCTTCTTCAGCCTTAGTTTTCCCTTTTCTCCACTTTTCACCTCTGACTTCTGGACATCAGCGTCCCAATCTTAAGTGCATCTTCTCTTCCTCTAGTTGTTCAATCTTCTTTTCAAGCTCAGAACTTTTCTTCTCGAAGTCTTGCTTTATAATTTCCAATTCTGACGGGGCGATCTGTAATTGCTCCATGGTAGGTCGAGTATTTTCCAAGCTTGACCCAGGAACATTATCATTAACTCTTTTCTTAAACCATCTATCATACTCGGGTGTTATCATGGCACCAACGGCTAACCTCTTCATCCAACGAGTTTGCTTCTAGGCATCAGATAACTCTCGAACTTTCTTCTTGTAGTGGGCGCCTTTGAAAGAAAATTCACATTGAGCGAGCCCGTGGGTCGTAGGTACAAACTGCCTCGATTTATATTGCCTTAATGCGAGCAACGGAGTATACCCGGTGGCCCCCCAAATTCCTAGCAGTGGCACCCAATCAAAGTTACCGCATCGGTACATGATCTCATCAGGAACCATCCAATAAGCTCTCCACTCTATGTCCCCCTCTTTGAGGTTTTGGAGGATTTCCATCCATTTCTCTTCCGAGATATCCTCTCTCCTTTGTATGGCCGCCTCTTCCTTTAAAGGGGAATAATTTTCCGAAAAGACCCGATAAGAAATCTTGTCGACTTTCCAAAAGTGCCCGTGAAACCACACCATCAACAATTGTGTGCATCCAATAAACCGCCCCTCACCTGTCTTCCGACACGTGCTCAAGGATCTAAACGTTTCAGCTAATATCGCCGGTACCGGTGTGATCCCCTTCTCAATACGATCGAATAGAACAATTACTGCCTCGTCTACGTGCCTTAAAGCCTTAGGAAAAATTACTAATCCATAGATGCTCAAGGCGAAGATATCAACCCTCTTTCTTTCATCTGGGTGGGTCAAGACCAAATCTCGTAAGTTCTCCCAAGGGATACACTTGGTATCTCCTTTTTGTTGAATCCGAGCAGCGATCCAAGGCTCGCTCATCCCTGAAATGTTTATCAATTTCTTCGCGAAGGTCTGACTATTAAAAACCCTGGCATAAGCCTTTCTAACCTGGACTCTCGGACACCTGAGCAGGGCAGTGTATTCCTCCATGGTAGGTACTAAATCCACTTCTCCAAAGGTGAAACACTTATAAGCAGAATTCCAAAACTGAACCATACCTCGGAATAGATGCTTGTCCACCCTAATATCTAGCAAGTAGGATATATCGCCGTAATTTTGATAAAATAACTGCTTGGTCCCTTCGTCCCAACTAGCCCAAACATCTCTCAATTCTTGCAGCTCATTCTGTGCTACATTGATGCGGGTGAAATCCTGCAACTCTGATACATATCCTTCTGTCAAGCTATCCCCTCTCTCTGATTGTAGCTTTTCTGACCATGCACGAACGGCTGCATTATCCTCGACTTTACTAAGAAATTCATTCTCCATGTCAAACTTTCTAATCTTCGTAATTGAACACGAATCAACACCTCCTTTAATATGCGATGTCATGCAAAACACAATTACAGCAGAACACAGGTTAGCATCAAATAATAGTGACAGAATGCAAGCATATAAACGATAATTACAACGCATATATGGGTGAATGCTAAGGCTTGACGCAGTTCTACCTAAGGATGGCTCCTAGGATTCACTATATGCGGTTTTGTTCTAGAGATAAGGTACCCGAACCAGCCGATTCCTCAATCTTCACCCATTATAGGCTCATATAGATCGAGTTCGGTTCGGGGGGATACATTTCCCTATGACCATGCGGAGATGAAAATCTCACGAAATCATAGGTACGGATGTACCCCGGAAGCAGTCCACTAGCCCGTGCGGAGGTGAAAACCTCACGAAAGCGTAGTTTCTTACTCCCACTTAGAAGGTCTGACCACAGCGGTCATGCAATGTAATGCGGTATTATTCTACAGGACTGGAACTATAGCAACCATACAAAAGAATGCATTTGAAAGAAACATGATTTTTTTTTTTTTAGGTAAATTTTTAACTTCAGATAAAAGGACAGGCAATAATCGATTTTTGGCTTGACTCTCTTATTTTCCCCAGTGGAGTCGCCAAGCTGTCGAAACCATTTTTAAGTTTAAAGAAGAAAAAGGGATCGACTTTAGAAAATGCGGAGTCGCCACCGACCTTTTGTATTGGTGTGATCGGACCACCTAAAATTTTGGTTATTTTAATAAAATATTTATGGTTTACCAAAACAACAATCCGGTCTACGAAAATATGAGAAAACGGGTTCGGGAGTCGGTTACATATGAGGAAGGATTAGCACCCTCACTACGCCCAAAATTGGTACCAAATCGATCAAATTTTGTCCTCATGCCTAAGATAAAAAATGCTTTGAAATATGGCTCTTTTTTGTGACGTTTAGATAACCCGACCGATTATCAAAAAAAATTCCTTGTTTCGATGTTCGAAAGAATATATTTTGAGAATTACAGAAGGATGCTTGACTATTTAGTTCAACGAAGAATCGGAACCCAGCACAGTAGGGTACGATTTCTCGAATTCCCAAATATTGAGCATTGCCTTACTTTATAAAATACATGTGAAAATTTCGGAGAGATATTCGTTTATTTGGACAATGAAAAAGCGCAGCCCAGCACGATAGGGTTCGATTCTCAAATCGCCAAACATTGAACATCATCTTCGTTTTGAGAGAGTTTTTTATAAGCAGGAGTGAAAACCTAGAGGAATATTCGATTGTTTTGAACAAGCAAGAGATCACAACCCAACACGATAGGGCATGATTCCCAAATTGTCAATCGTCGAGTATTGCTTTCGTTTTAAGGGTTTTTGAAAGATATGAGTGAAATTTTGACGGGATATTCGACTATCTCGAGCAAACACGAAATTGCAACCCAACACGTTAGGGCACTATTCCGCGAATTGCCAAATATCGAATCTTGTCTTTGTTTTAAAGAATTTTTAAATGTATAGTCATAGAACTAACTTAAAACGTCTTATCGCGTTTTGAAAGAGGACTAAATTGATTATAAAAATTTAAATTTTATAAAACTACATTTCATAAACCAAATGGGAAATGATGGTAAAGGATAATGTGCACGCGTAAGATACAATTAATTAACGAACTAATAGTCGAATATAACTAACCTAAAAAATGCAACTCAATTACAAACATGCATGGGGAACAATTGATATAAGAATACAATAATGGAAATAACAATGTAACAATTCAACACAACCAAAATGATACACACAATATTATGCCACAATAGTATACATAGCGTGATATGACATAATCATTGCAAGATGTAAAAAGAAAATAACGTAGCATTTAGAAGCCAATGTACTATAAAACGATTTTAAAACAATAACAAATGAATGGACACATGATAAATAGGTTGACAAGAAAATACGTAAAAAAAACTAGGGATATATTATTATTTGAAATAAATATTGTATATATGCGTAAGTATAAGATAAAGAATATGAAAGAAAAATCTTAAAATGGATAATAAATAAAATGTATTAAAATAAATAAATAGAGTTTTAAATTTATATGTATATATAAAACAATTTAAAATAAATAGTTTAAAATATATAATATATAAAAAGAAACCTGAAGTGAAAGAGTGTATATATAAAGGGATCTATATATATAAATATTACATATTTATAAATATTATATATAAAAACATTTAAAAATAGATAATATAAAGGTATAGATATAAAAGTTTAAAACAATAATATACAAGAACCTACAACAAATAATTAGAAATTTTAAATATATATAATATTTGAAACAAATAACATATATAAAGTTATTCAGAATAAATGACATAAAACAATTCAAATAAATAAAAAAAAATTTGAAATAAATAAAATGATTTTTAAATAAATTGAAAAAGTTTAAATTTATATCAACAAGGGCTTGATTGAAAGTAAGATGAAATTTTAAAGTCCAAATTCGAAAAAGATGAACGCAAGTGTATAAAAGAGGGACTAAAGAAAAGTAAAATGATTCAAAAAATGTATCAAAACATATACGTAGATAAACAGTGAAAATAAGGTATAAATATGTATATATGACTTTCAGTAGACAAATATATATGCATATATATATAAAATTATGATAATAGTACTATGAAAATTTAGTAATAATAATAAAACAAATAAATTAATGTAAAAGGAAAGTATAACGAGGAGAATATTAGACTAATCGAAGATAGAATAGAATACCGAAAATAAATGGGAAAGGACTACATCGAATTTGAAAGCAAAATTCGGGGTAAATAAATAAAAGAAGAAAAAATCGGCGGGCGTGCAACACTCGAAAATATACAGGACCAAAGTGAAATAATCCCAATCCCAAAACATTATGTCTTGAAGTTCGGACCAAAGTGCAAGCGTGCGCGTGAAGTTTCGGGAAAATTTAAAAGAAAAATAAATGGGAACAAAGGCCGATTTGCATGCTACATGAAAGGAGAGGGACCTGCACTGGAAATATCCCCTCACCGCAAGAAAACGCGGATCCCAGGGGTCATCCGATCGGGTCAAAACGGGCCAGCTTAAACGGCACCATTTTGGAGCCATTGAAACAGGCCCTAAACGGTGCCGTTTCCCCTTATCATCAAAACTAAAAGAAAACCCTAAAACTAATACCCCTAATCCCTTTGAAAACAAAAGCTGAAAAAACTAAACCCCCCTAGTTATCCCATTCGGCCGAATCATGGCCTCTCTTTGTACAGGTGCCACACCGCCACCACGGACGGCGCCCAACATCCTTAGGCAACGGGCGGTTGCTTTGTAGCCTCGAAGACCTCCTCCACGCTCCGATTTCGGCGAAGGGAAGGAGGACCGACGGCCAAAAAACGCCAGGTAAAGTTCTCTCTTTCCTTTTTTATGTTTTTTTTTTTTTTTTATGCTAAAATATATATTGAATCAAGAATGAACAAGCAGAAAAAATTTAAAAGAAGAAAAGTGAAAGTCCCTTTAAAATCTACCTTCCGATTTTTTGTATTTCCAATCGTGTTTTTTTTGTTTTCTTTTCTTGTATTTCGAATGGTCCTCCCCTTTACATTTTCGGTTCTTGAATATATAACCGAGATAATACCTATTGTTTCTTGCTAGATTGCTATTCTATTCATCATTATTGTCTCTGCTCTGTCCTCTCTCTGCTTTGGTCGATTGTTTCCCTTTTTGTGTATTTGCAGGCCTCAACATGGTGGAGATTTCCATTTCAAAGGCATCGGGACAAGAAGGCCGAACCTTGGGCATTGGTCTCATCGGCGGGGCACGTGGGTGACAGGAGGGCTGCGGCGCTAGATTTAGTCTCGAAACCTTAGGGTTTCGAGTTGGCTTAACGTTTGGGCCTATTGGGCTGTGTAGGAATTGGGTTAGATTTGGGTTTAGGTTGGAGTCCATTTGGTTTAGTTTGGGGTTTAGTTTAGGGTTTAATTTTAGGGTTGTTTGGGGTAGTGTTGGGTCTGTTTGTAAAATGGAGACTTGGGCCATCAAGGCTTTTGTAAATGGACTGTTGAAATTGGGATTTAATAATTCTGGATTTTATTTTTATGTTTCAGTTTTTTGGTTTAGATTTGGGCCGGGCAAAATGGGCCCGTTACACATTCAATCAAATTCCAAGATAGTAATGAAACAAGCAAGAGATACTCTTTAATACGTTATCTCCGAATTTCAAAAAGATTCTAGGTAACAATTAGCCCACTCATAAAGAGGTATAGTCTTCCTCCTCAAGTTCCCTTCTAATGAAAATGTTTGGATGGATGCAATATTTTTCTCAAGCAAGGATCATCTCCTCCTCATATTCATCATCTTGGGAACGATTATAACAAAACTCATTGAAGGAAGAATTAACTCATATTGCATTTGGAGTAAAAATAAATATATAAGTTGATTGAGTTTTAACTCGATTGACATGGATTTTGAATTCGAGTACGTTGAAACGCATTATCCTCTTATTTATAGGTGGGTAATACTTCAACAACTAGCAACCATATGCTTCCACTTTGATTGGTGTAATGTTTCTTTTAATGTATGTTAATGTTGTAAATTGTATTCCTAATTTTTTTTTATGTTTCATTTTTATTCAATTTTTTTATTATTGTAAATTACTTTGTAAACTATTCGAAAAAGGAAAATATGCTCACTAAATCCTTTTGTGTTTTCAAATTTATTATTAAGGACTTTTAATTGATCAATTAATGTAACCCAATTGGTAATACATTTATGATTACCACCTATATCATAATCATAAATCTTTTTTATTTGCAAATTCGAAATAGAAATAAGAATGATTTCAAACTATTAATTAATCAAATAATATGAGAAATACGTTGAATATTTGGTGGAAAACATGAAAGAAAAAGGAATTAAATTAAAATAAAAAAGAAAGTGAAATCATAGCAAAAAGATATGGTATTAGGTCATTTGTCCTATATGCGTGAATCAAAATTAGGCAGAACTTTATTCAAAGTAGAGCATAAACCAAAAAAAAGTGAATAAAAAATTAATGAAACCCATTCAGGAACAAGAAAATGACATTGTGATTTGATACAATGCCTAGCCTAAACCCTAAACCCATAGTCGCTTCCCAACTCTTAAATAAGAGGATAATGCGTATTCGAATCCACGTCCTCTTGCACTAGCAATAATACTGAGGCCAACTGAGTTAAAACTCAATCGGCCCAATAATTAATTTCTAATTGATTATGAATTGATTATAAATTAAGGTTAATATGAAAAAGTTATATATTAAAATTATAGTCCCTAAAATTACACATACATAACTTTTTCTAACATGGTTGTAATCGATTAATTGTTCACATCTCGAATAAACACCATGTTAATACCACCCCTATAATGCTTGACATGTATATGGTAAGTAATAAAAAAATATATTTAATTCATCATATCGGCCTCATTCTTGGATATGTTGTTCTACTTGTCGGAGGTTACTGTTTCACAGTTTGAATTGGGCAAAAGCTCGTGGAAACCCTTGATTTCTAAATGGCTTAAAGATAAGCCTTGATTTTAACAGTAACTAACAGGAGGATGACTAAAAAACCAAATTTCAATAAGTTTAGTAATAAAAATAAAATTTATAGTTGGGTGACTAAAATAAAACCGTTATCAGAGTTAAGTGATTACTTTTGCAATTAACCCATTTTTTTCTCTTAAGTACTCAGGCGGTAAAAATGTATCAATTAACTACCCTTTTTTGTAATTTTAAGAGTTTTTTTCTATTCAGCCAAGATTCATTCAAGATCTAGTTTTCTGAATCGAAATCACTGTCTGGTAAAGAGTGAGTCATATAAAAGTTGGGCAGTATTATTGCAATTTCCCCATCCCTAGACTCAAATTTCGATAGCAAAAGTTATAAATTTAATCCATATACTTTTTGAATTGATTAATTTTAGTTCTTATATTTTTTCAAAATTTTAAAAGTTTTAATCCTTACTTAAATCCATTTTGATAAAATCAATTATTAGTCCTACACTATAAATACAATTATAGATTTAATCCATATTCTCCAATTGCATCATTATAACTCCTTGTACTTTTTGCATTTTAAAATTTCAGTCTTTACCCAAATAACTGTCTTTAATCCATTAACTGATTCTTAACGAGCAATGTATGAAAATAACAAGTTGACATAGCATTACACATGATAATATGTTTGCCACAGTTATAAATTTAAAAAGTACAATGATTAAAAATAACCAAATTAAAGTACAGGGACTATATTCACAACTTTCACAAAGTATATGAACTAATAGGAGAATTTAACCAAAGAAATACTAAAGGAAAAAAAAAATCCACATTACATTCAAGAACTGTCGTACCAGAGTCCGGACGAGTAATAATACAAAATATATGAGCAAACTTTGGCATTAATCGAAACCAATGTATGGTTAAAAGGTGTAACACACATACAATCATACATGCAATACATGAAGAATTTATTGTTTTCAAACTTGTACAATATATGTAAAAAATAAAATAAAATGAAAAGACAAATTGTGGTTTTTATAGTAAATCCAAATCAGGCAGCTGCCTTGAGTTTCTTTGTGATGCCAGCTATGTACTTACCTTGGTGGAAAGCTTGTGCCAACTCAAGTTCCGACGGCACTCTTGATCCGTCCCCGGCATATGTTCCAGCACCATATGGACTTCCACCTTTCACTTGCTCCATCTCAAACATGCCAGCACCGAAGGTGTATCCGATGGGAACAAATATCATCCCATGGTGAACGAGTTGAGTGATTGCAGTCAACCTGTGGTTAAAATCCAAAAATAGATTCAGATACTAGTTATGTTTTCGTTGTTCCATTTCGATATAAGAATACTTACGCTGTAGTCTCTTGTCCACCGCCCTGTGATCCGGTGCTATAGAAGATCCCAGCAGGTTTTCCTGCAAGTTGCTGAGTTCTCCATAGACCTCCGGTTGCATCCAGAAAAGCTTTGAATTGCGCGGACATCATTCCGAATCTTGTTGGGAAACCAAAAACAAACCCATCGGCCTCAGCAAGATCGTTCGGTGTAATAACTGGTACATCACTTTTTGGTGGTGCACTCATCTTTCCGAGAACTTCTTCCGATAGAGTCTCAGACACCTATACCACATAAATGATGTTTAACAGATGATCAAACATAATCACTTATCTAACTGAATTTGCAACAGCCGAGCTTTACAAAACTCTGTTAAACAAATTAAATGCAACGACTCGAATCAAGGAGGGCCATGCAAAACCTAAAGCATATTTGCAATGATTTCATCTACAAAAACAAGCAAACCAAGTGAACCACAAGTTCTAATAACTAATGGACAGTACCATATACAAGTAACATGACTGATGACAAAGATTTCTTACAGGGAATGAGTTCAATGATTTTTTTAAAAAACTAACTAAATGAGAAATATCTCAATCGAGATGAAACAGTTGAGACCCTGTTTATGTAATGAATTGTAACTAGACATTAGTCAATCAACAAAAGAAAGCAAGTTATTCAAACCAGAGCAGCATATGGAGCACCATTATTACCTGCCATAATTTGGCTTCAACACCTTCAACAGATGCAGCCCCTTTCTTTATCTCCTCTGCAAGTTTTTCTACGTGTCCGTACATGGAATAGTATCTGTAACAGCAATGAGAAGATTTTATCAAAATTTATCCAAATCTGCTGCAATAGGTAGGCAATACAATTGAAATCTCTCCTAATAGCTTTGTCCTCTCCACACCTACTTCATGTTCTAACACGGGCAACCAACTTGGTGCAGCTATACTATATATTCCTAATATCGGATAACATCTCACATTACTACTCTCCTATAACAGATAAAGCCAGTACCACTCACCCAGCTTAACTTACACCACTATTCAACTATAAAAAATACAGGGCAGAGGACTGTAGGGTGAATGCTGTCATAAACTACTAGTTGATAGCAAAGCAAAATCAAACCAGAAGATTTAGTGTTCGATAATAGTTGCATAGGGTGGACCTAATCACTAAATTAAAGAACAAGCTATGCCTTACTTAATAGCTTATTATAACGGTTAGATGCCAAATATTGATTGCAAATGATGGTATGAAATTTATCTCAAGTTATTTGCAAAGGAAAAGTACAAATGCCATTGCTTGTAAGTTCTGACAGAACAGATGGACATGAAGAAAACATATAACGAAAGCATCCACAGGTCCACAAGTATATACAATCTACATTCTACAGTAATATAGTAATTCTATAAGCATACTAAATGTAAGTCCAACATTTGGTACTTTCTAAGACATGGCAAACCACATAAAATGTAATTCTATAAGCATATAACGAAAGCATCCACAGGTCTACAAGTATATACAATCTACATTGCATGATTTTGAGTCAAGTATGCATATAGGGAATAGCTGTGACTTGGGAGGTGGGCTATATGTTTTAGTTATCAAATCACCTCAGATAGTTGGACACAAATCCCTTGTTAATGCACATGCAGTTTCATGTTTAATACAGGTACCATCATGCATTTAAAGATTAAAGAACAACGGACGACTTGTCGGTGAGTAAACAAAAGGACCCGTTCAAAACCGACAACTACCTGACTACCTCCATATTATTGTTCAACAAATAAAAGTTCTTTACAAGGGTTAAATGGTTTAGTTATCAAACCATATCAGACAGTTGAACACAAATCCCTTGTTAGTGGACATAAAATTTCATTTTTAATACAGGTAACTAACACACAATTATGATTACAAGAAAAACCCAGAAAACACAAGGATTTTAAAGGTAAAATCTCCAAACCACAACAAAATATATTGCTTTTGTTAACAACTCAAATCTATATGCAACACAGATTTTCAAGAAAGAAGGAACAAAACTGATTAAAGAAAAGCTGAATCCGGTTAATAAATCATGGTTTCCTGACTAAAAGCTGTCCTAACGTATCAAATTGAGCATAATGAGAATCGATTTGAACACTACGGTTTAATCTAAGACTTGACCTTATTGATCATAAAATAGCTACATTGATCACATTCCCAAAACAAATTAGATTGAAAAATACATTGAAACTACTAGCATCTGTCACTTCAAAGGCTATTTCTCAACTAAATTTGACTACAAAATCAACGGACGGGAAGAACAAAAAAATTTAAAAGAACCCCTAAATTGACACTGCATTTCCCGGCATCAAACTGGAAATTAATTTGTAACTCAGAAAATTAAACATCGGATTTTTCCAGATTATCAAATCCCAACTATACGATAGAAAATTTATTTGTAAAACTAATTGAAAATCCTAGCTTTCTGTTAAATTATATGCTAAAAAAGTATAGAAAAATACAGTTGCAGAGTGAAAAAAAAAAAAAAAAACAAAGAAACTTATATAAAAAAATTCAAAGAAAATATTAGAAAAAAAAACGAAAATAATCACGAATCAAACTCTACCAAAATAGAAATCAATCAAAGATCAAACCCAAAAGTTAATCACAGTTAAAATAAAAAAAAAAGATAGAACGAAAGAGAATATAATACATACACAATATACACTTTGGTTGCCATGGATGAATTCCTCTGAAAATCTCCACCAAAAATATACTCTTTTAAAAAAAAATTCTTTTTTCTTTCTTTTTTTTATTTAATCTAAAAAAATTTTGTTGACGAATGAGGCAAAATGGGAAAGCCGAAAAGCTGTATTTATAGTTGCACACGGTTGGTTTGATATTTATTTATATATATATATATAAATTGATTTCTATTATTTAATTATTTATTTGACTCCTAGGGTTTGGATTTTATATTATTATGAATTATCAAATTTAAAATGAAATTAGTTTGATTTTAAATTTGAAGGCATCGGTGATCGAATCAATTGGACTATTTGTTCACAATCTAACTGATTTGTTCTGTCAAATTGAATAAATTATTAAAAAAGAATAAAAATTAAAGAAATTGAAAAAATAGAGAAAATCGGCTCAATCAATTGAACCATTTTGTTAGCTTGATTCGTGAGTTTATCAATCCAACCTCTTATTCTGAATCAATATCTCGACTTGTTCTCAATCTAATCAAACTGATCTATAGGTCTGGTTCAATTTGAAAACAATGATTTTAAGAAAATAGAGTTTCGGTTTAATAAACTTCGATTAAAGTGCAAATCTGCTAGATACTATAAATAAACTCTTACGTAATTGAATTTTACCACTAAAAACTTTCAACTTTATTAAATTTTACCATCAACTTTAATTTTTAATTAAATTTTACCACTCAATATTAATTTTGATGATTTCTTTCAAATATTTTATTTTAATAGTTAACAATAATTTATTTATAAATATTAAAAATCAGCAAATTAAATTAAAATTTCTATTTAATGAAATAAAACTCGAAAATTAAAAATACATATATAGTAAAAAAATAACTTTTTTTTATAAATTAAACAATTTTTATTTACTTTTAATATTATATTAATTAACTTAATATTGTTAAATATCAAAGTAAAATATAAAAAATATTTTTTATTAATTTTTTTCTTTAATTTCAATATAAAATTAAAGTATAGTGGTAAATTTTCAATTTTCATTTAAAGTATAACAAAAAATTTACATATTAATCCAATAAATTTTTTTATAATTCGAATAATTTAATAACTTTAATTATGAATTATTTAAAGGATTAAAAAATAATATTAATTTAATGATGACATGTTGTTGTCACGCTCATCATTATTTGTCGTTGATAAAATAAATACAACAACACTACTACTTATCTAGAAGATTTCATAAATTACTTTTTTTTGGTATTTTACGGTAATTTATTAAAATTTGTTGGTCAATTAAATTTCTTTTATTTTATAAGGTTGGATTTGATTGTTATAGGTGTACCCAATTTTAATTTTCATTAATTGTATGATAGTTGAGTTTTAAAATATTCTTACGATAATGATACATTGATACATTATCGGTAAAAGTATTAAAGAGGTCCCTTATTATTAGAAATCAGATTGTATTTTGTTTTCTTTACTTTAAAAATTTGTAAATTAATCCCTGCATCTATTAAATATTGACGTCGCTGACGAAATAACTAACTAGTTGCACCTAGTATGCTACATGTATCTCATGCTAATATACATGGACTAAACAGTTACGTCTAATATGATTAATTAAACTGAAGATAACCCGATACGGAACAATTTGAATATGAATTGATTCAAATATGAAATGATCTAAAACTCGAAATAATCTCCAAAAGTTTAGAAATTTAGGTTAGACCCAATCTAAATTAATCTAATCCAAAACCAAAATTGACTTTTCCTCAGTTATAGTGGTTGATTTTAGAAATAAAGTGAATTAAATCCTTAATTAATATCAGCAAAGCCGTTGATTTAGAATTGACTTATTATGATTAGGATATTTTAAGAGGATTAATGGAAATGAGGGTCCAATTAGAAAAAAGTGGAAATTGGAAAAGGAAAATGTAAAATTAAGGTGGCTCGAAATCACAATGGCATTTTGACTTTGCCAAATCAAACAAATGGCTGCCTGACAAAAATGGTATGACGTCCCTCATGCTACATGCTGATCAAAACTAAATTCCTCCATACATCATATGAATAATTTATAAAATTTCATTTTAATTCTCTATTTAAATTTTTTATATTTCTAATTCTTAAATTTACATTATTTGTCAGATTAATCTAGAATGGATAGAAAAGTTAACGTATGTTAACTTTACTAACATGGCATCTATGTAGCAGCCTGTGTGTATATCATGTTAGTAATTAATTGATTTTTAAAAATTTAAAAATATTTTTTTATAATTTTTATACTTTTTAAATAATTTTTATCATTTTAAAATTTTAAAATTTTAAAAAATTAATCAATTGTTAGTGTGGCATCCACGTGTATCCCACGTCAACAAAGTTAATATACATTAACTTTGCTATCTAATTTGGGGTAATTTGATAAATAACACAAGTTTAATGACTAAAAGAGGTGAAAAATTGAATGGAGAGCTAAAACGATTTTTTTTGTAAAGTTGGAGGGCCAAATTTGTCATTATGATATAATATTAATAAATTGTGTTCTCTGAATCCTTATATGTATTATATTTGGTAAAAGTATCATGGAGGCCCTATACTATTAGTTAGATTTCATTTTGCTCTCTTACTCAAAAAATGAGTAAATTAATCATTCTAAATTAGATCAAAAAGCAAACAACTCATTAAATTTCATCCATTTTTACTGTTAAAAATTGGTCTGACTGACAGAATAACCAAACATTTACACGTGGTGTGTACATCATTCTAACATACATGGACCAAACTTTAACAATATAATTGAATGAATTTTTAACAGAAAGATCAATTTATCTATTTTTTTTTTCAGTAGAGGAAGCAAAATACAATGATTTTTAGTGCAATAACCTCCATGATACCTTTACATATATTTTTATGTAATATTGATATTATTTTTTCATATCATATAGTATTTTATAGAATGATGTAATCTTTTCTTTTAGATAATCAACAAGATCTTTTAACACATTTTTATATTATAAATTGAGGTGAGAGGTTAAACCTAAACTTTGAATTTTGAATTTTATAAAATTATTTGTTTGTAATTTTATAAAATTTTGAATTTACAAATATTTCTCAATGAGGTCTTGTATTGTCTTTATATATGGGTTTCAATGGTAGGATCCAAAATTTAATTAATTTTATATTAAAATTTAATTAAATTAATTTTTCAATTAATTATTGGTAAGGTGATAAAAATGTATGTTTAGTTTTCAGTTCGTATGAGTCTCGAATTTGATTCTCGGATAATTTCTATCCTTTTTTATTATAAAAAAAATCAATTAATTTTGGCATGTGTCTCTCTGTATGTATTGCATCTGCGTATATCTAAAAGAATTTATATAAAAAATAACGTGACTTTGGTTGAAATGATAAATTTAAAGTTTTAGAGAGTAAAATATCTTAGATTCAAATATAATTTAGTGTGGGTTTTTTATTTAAATTATTTTAATAAGTTTTATATAAAATATTAAAAAAAGCACATTCATAATAATATTTATTATTTTATAAAAATAATGGTTTTTAGCCGTTCCCAATTAAGTTATTATTCGATTAACTTGCAACACTAATTCAATCAGATAATTAAATATATCCTAAATGATAATAATATTACTCTATAACCTAATTTTTAATATGGTTAAATGTATTAATTATTGGTTAAATAGGTTTTTTCTATCTTCAAACTCATTCTCTTGCTGAGATTTGCTCAAGGTTAGTGAGGATTTTTTTTTCTCTTCTTGTCCTATTATGTTGGGCTTTGGTATCAACTTTCCT
Source organism: Gossypium anomalum (assembly GCA_025698475.1). Lineage (NCBI taxonomy): Eukaryota > Viridiplantae > Streptophyta > Magnoliopsida > Malvales > Malvaceae > Gossypium > Gossypium anomalum. Next base: position 5,948,954 of record CM046960.1, read on the forward strand.
ACTATGAGAAAAATTGGATGTGTGTAGGGGACTTTAACGTGATTCAATTCCGGTATGAAAAACATGGGTTTGCTTTATCATGGAGTTGCTTAATGACTTTGTGAATTATGCCAATCTTATTCACATAGATCTCTATTGGGAAATGACTCGTGTTATGCAATGAACAAGTAAATAAAGTAAAATCGAAAAGATCGAACACACAAATTTGATGTGAAAAAACTCCTCAAAAGAGGATAAAAGACCACATGCAAAAAGAGATTTCACTATAATAAAGGAAAGTACAAAAGATTGAGAGAATTAAAGGAGAACCCGAAGCCCCAGAAGAAAAACCCTTCAAAACAAAGAACAAAATTCTCTCAATCTCAATATTTTTGTTATGTAAAACCTAGAGTAACTAAGGCCTATTTATAGGCTAAAATTCATAGCATATATGACTAGAATACGCCTAGGTTAATTAGAGTACAAGTGGTAAACTAAAAACAGAGTTTAACTGAGAAAAAAATAAGCTGAAAAGCTTGAGGTGCATGTCGTCATGTTGTCACGTGGTATTCACGTCGTCAGGTCGAAGTCTCTCTTCTCGTCGTGACATAGGTTGTTCATCGGGACGAAGAACACTTCCTTTTTGTGATGTCACACACTGTTTAGTCTGAAAATGCGAGACATAACTCCACAAATCTCCACCTTGAATCGTATTTGACTTAAGTCCCTTGTCAAGCCCTATTATGGGCCTAATTTAATCTTTGTTGAAAACTCACCAAGTCCAAGCAGTGCTCGCACTTTGAAACTGGGAGGCTCTTTGTCATCATGTTGGCCAGATTGTATTCTGTTCCAATTTTAAGAATCTGAACATCCTCTTGAATGATCACTTCTCAAACAAAATGATAATGAATGTCTATGTGCTTCATCCTTTTGTAATGCATTTGATCTTTTGCGAGATGTATGACACTTTGACTATTAGAATATACGACAATTGCCCCTTTTTCACTTTCTAGTTCACTAAATAGTCCTTTTAACCAAATTGCTTGTTTTATAGCTTTGGTAGTTTCCATGTATTCTGCTTCAATAGTACATAAGGCTATTGTAGCTTGAAGTGTTGCTTTCCAATTGATGGCACAATCTCCAAAAGCGAATAGATAACCTGTGAGAGACATCCTTCGATCTAAGTCTCTTACATAATTTGAATCAACATATCTAACTAAGCCTTTTATGCTTCTTCCGGACTCTAAACACATGATAGAAGTACCTCATAAATATCTGAATATCCATTTAACTGCATGCCAATGTAACTTACTTGGTTTGGCCACATATCTACTAATAACACTAACTGCATGTGAAATATCGGGACAAGTACATACCATTGCATACTTCAAACTTCCAACTGTGCTTGAATAAGGTACTTTTGACATGTACCTCTCTTCTTCTTCATTTTGGGGAGAAATTGAATTAACAATTTACAATGTGCAACTAAGGGAGTACTTACCGGTTTTGATTCTTGCATCTCAAATCACTCAAAGATCTTTTTTATGTACCTTTGTTGTGATAAAAACAATTTCTCGGAACGTCTATCCTTGAAATTTCTATTCCCAAAATTTTCTTCACTCCACCTAAATCCTTCATCTCAAACTTAGAGTTAAGCATGATTTTAAGTCTTACAATTTCGGATGGATCCTTAGATGTAATCAACATATCATCAACATAAAGCAACAAATATATGAATGAACCATTATCAAGACATTGTAATGCAACTGTCATACTTACTTCGTGAAAAACCAATACTTATCATGAAGTAGTTGAACTTTTTGTACCACTGCCAATGAGACAACTTCAGATCGTAAAATGATTTTCTAAGAAGGCAAACATGATCTTTCTTACCTTCAAGTCTGAAGCCTTTCAGTTGTTGTGTGTATATGTCCTCCTCAAGGTCACCATGAAGGAAAATAGTCTTTACATCTAATTGCTCTAACTTAAGATCCTTGGATGCAACAAGGGCCAAAAGCGTTCGAATGGACATATGTTTCATAACGGGAGAGAAAACATCATGAAAACAAAATCCCTCCACTTGATTGTAGCCCTTTGCGACCAATCTTTCCTTGTACCTAGTTTTGTTCGAACTTGAACCTTCTTTTTTTTTAAACATCCATTTGCAACCAATTATATTCTTACCGATAAATGGTTTTACTAGCCACCAAGTCTCGTTCTTTTAAAGTGATTTCATCTCTTCTTTGTCACATCCAAAAATTCGGCTTAGAAGAAATTGGATTAGTGAAACCAAGAGTGGCCGTGTCTTGATTTTTAAGTTATGACTATAAAAATTTCGTAAAGTGAATTGATCTGGTTCAATGGTTAAGTGTTCTGGATGTGCGTGAGAGGTTCTGTGTTCAAATTCTTCCTTTAAAATTTTGTCATTTTTTTATTCAATTCCTACCTTTGGTGGTTTGACTTAAATTTATTTTATGTCTAATTCATGACTAAATGAGCTTGTTGGTTTAATGGTAAGGTTTTAGCTTACCTTGGTTCCGTGTTTGATTTCTTGCGCGAGCAAGTGGAAATTTTTTTATTTCCCATGCACTGTGCCGCTTAAGTGGATGTGGTAGTGTTAAAATTGGATTATAATTAATCTATTAACTTATTAAATAAAGGGTTTAGTGGTTTTTTTTATAAAAAATAATAAGATAATATTTATATTATTGTTAATTAGTTTAAAAAAACAAACAAAAATAATGGTTTCCACTTTGTTTCCCACTTCCTCACATCATGCCCATTTTCTTTCAAGTTTTAGTTTTTCCCATATTGTCATTCCCCAATTTTGATTTTTATTATCTCCCGTCGGTGGCTGCGCACCTAAAAAAAAAAAAAGGATAATCAAACATTACCTTCGACTATTTTCTTTCGGTAACTCTACTTTATTATGGCGTAATTCCTTATCACTATTTTTTGTGTTGTGCGTGTAACACCCTTAACCTATATCTGTCGCCGAAACATGGTTACAGAGCATTACTGGAGTTTATAGATCAAGTACAAACATTTCATATCATTCTCATTCATATCAGAAATCTATCATAATCAATCATATTGTCCCTTATATGAGCCTTCGAGCCCAAAATACACACTAGAAGTAAGTTAGGAGTAATCCAGGTACTCAGAGAATTTTTCGCAAAATTTCAAAATTTTTCCTAGGTGCAGGGGACACATGCCCATGTGGCCAGGCCGTGTGTCACACACGGTCAAGAGACACATTTGTGTCTTAGGCCGTGTGGATATTCAAAATAGGGACACACGACCGTGTCCCAGCCCGTGTCAATACCCGTGTAACTCTCTAATTTGCGTCACACGGCCAAGCCACACGCTCGTATGCTAGGTCGTGTGAGCATATTGACTTGCGTTAATTAGGTGCAGGGGTCACACGGCCAAGCCACACGCTCGTGTGCTAGGGCGTGTGGATAATTTTGAGCATTTTGCTTCTCAATTTTTAAGATGTAGGGGATACACAGCCAAATCACACGCCTATGTGCTAGGCTGTGTGTCACACATGGCTTAGACACACGCCCGTGTCTCTGCCCGTGTGGACGAAAATAGGTCATTTCCAAGGCCACTTTTCTCACCCAAATTATCTTCCACCTACATCAACACTTTAACACATTCACAAGGCAATACCAATCATTCAAATCAAGCTAAAACCATGTTTAGTACATGTTATAACATCCTATATGTCTAAGTAATCAGTTTCCCCTAATTGACCCATTTCACATACATGTATATCTTACCAATTATACTAACTCAAATCAATTAACAATGAGTCTATACGATTTCCATCACTTAACCAATTAAAAGACTCATCAAACATATTAAGACCATATATAAGCACATCAAAATATGTCCATCACAAGCCATTCCAATGGCTAGTTACAACCAAACATTTACATTGCCATCATTGGTTATATTTAGCCTATACATGCCATTATAACAAAATTATTTTGCAATATATATACCAAAAAGTCTGAGGGATAGTGTGATGTTGCTTCGACCAACTTCCAACATTTACGAGCTTCAGAGTACTATGAAAAATAGGAAATAAAATAGAGTAAGCATTTAATGCTTAGTAAGTTCATATAACAGAAAATTTACTTACCATGCATTTACATTTCAAGTAAACATTCAAAATACATCCAAAGTAAAGAGGCTAGTAGCCAAAACACACAAATTCATCAAATATGTTAGTCATTTATTACACATGAATATCAAGAATCATGTATGAGCTCATCCATATCAAATTTCCATGTACCTCGTGTATATACAGGTAACGATTCACTTTGAATTCATTTATTTTCTCATATCAGGATTTTGTCCGTTGAATCATTTAGAATATCGATAGATACCCGGGTAGTACACATGAAGTGTAAAAACCTATAATCTATCAATTCATATTTAGGAATGCTCATACAAGCACATAAATGGGAAGCTCTTTCAAGCCATATAACGGAAAGCTCATGTGAGCCATGTAACGGAAAGCTCCAGAGTGCCATTATCGGGAAGCTCATACGAGCCAATGTCGAAAAGGTTCAAGCGAGCCAATATCGGGAAGGTCAGGAGAGCCATTAATGGGGAGCTCACAAAGAGACTTTAGCCGGGAAGCTCACGAAGAGCCATATATTGAGATGGTCATAAGAGCTGCGGTGTGTCCATAACACATGTAGGATCACAACCAAATTGGGATGCTCCGAAGAGCTATTAATAGGAAGCTCACAAGAACCATATAACAAGAAGCTCATAAGAGCTAATAATGGGATGCTTTTTTGAGTTGTGATGTGTCCGCAACACATGCAGGACCACAACCAATACGGGGAACCCTGTATCCATCAAATTTCATTTATTCAAACAGAACTTAATATTTGTCGGATATATTTGGATATGTGTTCAATACTTATACATGGAAATTATACATTCCAAACACAACAATATTCAATTTAAAACATTTAAATACACAATTTAGTTACACGAATTTACCTTGACAATGTTCGTGCACACAAAAGTTACTAATCCGCTACTTTCTCTTTTCCTCATTTTAACTCCGTATTTGGTCTATCTGGATTTATATGAATGAATTTAACATCAATTTAATACATTTCATATTCAATTCGATCCAATTCACATCTTAGGAAAAATAACCATTTTGCCCCTATACTTTTAATTAATTCTGATTTCGTCTTTAGGCTCGAAAAATAAAATTCATGCAATTTAATCCTTATTCCAAGCCTAACCGATTTTTACATATTACAATAACAGTCCATGTATTTCACAAAAATCAAAATTTTTTCGTAAATTTCACATCTTTCCAATTTAGTCCCTAAATCATAATTTCATCAAAATTCCCTTTACAAAAGTTGTTTATCTATCAACAAATTTTCATTCTCTACCATAAAACTTCATAATTCATGCATAATCATTCATGGAAAAACTTTAATACCTTAATAAATTTGCAAATTAATCCCCAACATAGCTAGATTAAGTTATTACGATCTCGAAAATATAAAAATTACTAAAAACGGGACAAAGAAACATACCTAATTGAGCCAAATAAGTTTGCTCAAAACCCAATTTCCATGGTTAGGGTTTCTATGTTTTAATTTTGGGAAAGATGATGAAATAAGATGATATTAGATTTTTATCATCTTTAATTATTTCTATTTCCAATTTAATCATTTTTTTATTTAATTTTCCATTGATGAATCATCATACTTATCTACTAACTCCTCTTAATGGTCTATTTTCTATATAAGGACCTCCAATTTTGAATTTCATAGCTATTTGATCCGTTTAGCTACTAGAATTCAACTTTTGCATTATATGCAATTTGGTCCTTTTATCAATTAAACATGCAATCGGTAAAATTTTCTTAACGAAATTTTTATACGACATTCTTATCATAACGCAGACCATGCAATAATAGGAAAATAATTTTTCTTTCGAGCTCAGATTTGTGGTCTCGAAACCATTATTCTGATTTAACTGAAAACGGGCTGTTACAATGCGTATTCAATAGAAGTTTGAAGGATTCGTTATTGTGTAAGTGTTGTTTATTTCCTCTTTCCATAGCGTGTGTCTGTTTTTGATGTTTCTGTTAATTCGGTTCTGTGCCACGTTTTCTATTGTTACTAATTTTTTCTAGGTGATGCGTGTGTACATCAATTCCTTTAGAGAGTTAATTGCGATTTAGAGTGTTGTCGTTCTTTCAAAGGTAAGTGGTTAATCGTTGTTAGAGGATGATTTCACTATAATGAAGTTCGATTATTGACTTTGTTTCTTTTGAATTAGCATTTTGGGTTTACTAAAATTGTGTTAATTAATTCGTGTGAATTGTCAATTTAAGGTTATGGAATTCTTATCGTGGTATTTGCTTCAGAAATCAAAAAGGTGTGTAACGCAAAACTCAAAAAACAGCAAACGATGAAAAGCTTAAATGTATTCTGTTGACGTCACACGGCCGTGTGCTAGACTGTGTGTGTCACTTGGCCATCTGCGCCACACGACCATGTGACAAGTTGTGTGTTGGACTGTGTGGACCATACGATTTGGACCAATTGGGTCGTGTGGGCCACACAGGCGTGTGTAAGGCCATGTGAAGGCCAATATGAAAAAGAGGTCATTGTTGCGACTTAAAGCATAACCACTCCCAAACACAATTTAAATTTGTTAATCACAAACTCAGAAATAGAGATTTGGTTTTATAAATTAGACAGTCCAAGCTTGACGCTAAACCATTAAAGTTGATAAGATACCTAAAAACTAGAAGAAAATCAATCCTTACTTCAACTTACAAAGACACAGAATTCTTGATGCCAAATCAAAGAACAATTAGGAAAAAAAGTAGCAACAAGATTTTGCCAAAATATCAAGCAACAATCTGATCAAAACTCCACTGAAGATAGATCCAAAGTCTTAGATCTGTTACTTCACGACATCATGCGAAGAAACACTCCCACCACTCCAGTATAGGATAATCAGAGAATCTTGTCTCTTCAATCATAATTAAAGAGAGTACATATGAGGTGTCTCTAAAATTTAGAAGGGAAGTTTCTTATTAACTTAAAAAAAGGGAAGGTGGAAGAAAAGTGATGAATGTTAAAAATAAAATAAAATATTATTTAAAAAGAAAATAAAAAATTAGAGATTTTTAAAGTTTTAAGGAATCAAGAAAGATTATTGTTTATTTAAGGTAAACTACACAGCAAATCATTGCCATTAAACATTGTTCGAATTGGTTATTACTGTTAAAAATTTTGTTAATTCACTAACGGATTGTTGACATGGCATTTTTTTTTTTTACTTTTAACTAAAACTAGAGGCCTTTCCATAATTAGTTCTAAACACTTTTTTTGGTTTATTTGCAACATAAGAACGATCAAACCTCATGGCCACCCAACACTCACCATAAAAACCACCAATCCTCATCACCACCCATCCTCTGCTCCCTCATCTCTAGCGCTCCTCACTTTGCCACCCCTACACTATAAAAACAACCTTATACGACTGTTTCTCCAACATGCTTCTTCAACCTAAGCTTACCATTACAAAGAGGAGAGGGCTGTAAATGTTGAATTTTAAACTTCGAATTTGTTACAAAGATGATTCATGAACTGGATATGTCACTTTTTTTAGAGTGAATCTCTAACATTTTTTTACCAACTTTTGTAATAAGTTCTAACTTCGCTTAAATGTTGACTTGCATATGTATCTACACATGAACATGATTCATATATAGTTTCAACTTTCAAACAAAAAGAGAGCACAAAGCAGAGGCTACAACAATAACAGCAACAATAGCAATAGATCGTATAAACTAAATGAAAATTAAACCCAGATCCTCACCATTTCTTAATTGAAAACTGGATTTTTTTCTCTATTATGGTATGGGGGCTGTGGAGTGAAGAGAGATAGAGATGGGGGAGTAGGGGATGGGAGGTGATAAAGATTGGTTCTTATGGTAGGTGTCGAGCAATGATGAGGATTGGTGTTCTTATGTTGCAAATAAACAAAAAAAAAATGTTTCAGACTAATTATAGAGAGGTCCCTAGCTTTAATCAAAAGTAAATAAAAATTGTCACATTAGCAATCTGTTAATGAATTAACCAAAATTTTAACATCAATGATCAATTCCAGCAATTATCTTAATTAAAGCTACTAAATTGACAAAAAAAATTAGAGTGACCAAAATAGGAACAATACTATTTTAGAGTGACCCGCGGTGTAGTTTACCCTTTACTTAAATTAATATTTTAAAGTAAATTTCATTTTCAATTTTTTGTAATGGTAAGCCTAGGTTGAAGAAGCATGTTGGAGAAACAGTGTGTGAAGTGTTTTTTATGGTGCAGGGGTGGCGGAGTGAGGAGCGATAAAGATAAGAGAGTAAAAGATAGGTGGTTTCTATGGGACATTGGCACGTGTTGGGTGGCGATGAGGTTTAATGGTTCTTATATTACAAATGAATAAATAAATAAAAAGTGTTTAAGACTAATTATGGGGAGGTCCCTAGCTTTAGTCAAAAGTAAAAAAAAAAATGTCAAGAGTTTATAATATTTAATGCTAAAATATATTAAATTAATTTATATTATTATTTTTAAAATTAAATTAGATCTATGATTAATAGAGTTATAGAAACAAAAGCCCTTAAGAAAATAATAATAATAATATATAATAATAATAATAATAATAATAATAATTAAGCCATTGTACTAAATTCACACCCTATTGATTCTTTGTAGTTAGTAAAAAAGGATTCATTAAGCTCCTCTATTAATGATTTCATATTTGACCACATTGATTGTTTAAATCAATTGATGGATATTAAATTGTGACACATGATAGCTTCTAGTTTAATATTATATTTTCTCCTAAAATATTAAAAATTATAATTTTTTACAAAAATTATTAAAAATTAAAATTGATATAAACTTTATAAAAATAATAAAAAAATAATAAATATTATAAAAATTCTAATAAATTATAAAATTAATAAAAACATATTTAAAATTTTATGAAAAATTTAAAAACCACAAAAATTATAAAAAATATAAAAATCTAATAAATCTAATAAATTATAAAATTATTAAAATTAAAAAAATAGAAATTATAAAAAATAATCATTTAAACCCTTAAAATCATAATGAACACATGACATCATTTCAACTATTGAATAATGGGAATAGTCAATAATTGCTACCCTTATTTTTATTGATAAATTGTTATTTTTATTATAAAATTTGTATTTCTAATTTTGTAGGTATAATACAGTAGAAATAGTTTTCTAAGTATTAGATGATATAAAGTATTTTTGGTATTGTTAGATACTATCAAACCAAAAAATTTTTATCCAATAGTCGCAAATATTAGTATATGGTTGCATGAAAGATTCTGACCAAGGTTTTTAGAATAGGACCAGTGGCCACACCGATCAGGCCATTGATTCAACAGGTTTGTTCAATTCAATTAAATAATTCGTTAAAATTTTAAAAAATTAAAAATCTTGTTCAATATCCCGGTTCAACCGGTCCGTACCAATTTTCATGTCAACCAATTTAATGGCTTTGTTTGGACCAACACCCTTGCCGATTCCATGTCCAATTGGTCCAACTAGTCAATTTTGTCCAGTTCAAACAACATTGATTTTGATAACTATTCTCATTATCCAACGGTTTATCTAATGTCACGTGCTCATTTTGATTGTAAGAGATTAATTTCAAAATGAGAAACCAATAAATAAAATTTTTAAAATTTTAAAATTTTATTTAAAATTAAAATTTTTAGAATATTTATAATTTTTATAATATTCATAAGGTTTTATGAATTCTTTTTAATAAATTTTATAAGTTTATATAAATTTTTAATATTTTTATGTGAAAAATATAATAATAAATTAGAATATTAATATAGTTTTTTTATAAAAAGCATGATGATTTTAATAAATAAAATACGACACTTGTTATATTCTTAATTCGTTTATGGAATTTAAAAAATTTCATCTTCGATGTATCAAATAATTTTTTAATTAATTAAATAAATTAAATAATTAATAATAATTTTTTATTATATAATTTTTAATATTATATTCTTATCATATAATGATATTATGCCCAACATTATCCCTGACTACTCCTTAGGCTTTAACGACACAACTCTTTGAAAAAAGAGATGGAGATGATGATGTTTGTTCAAGAATTCACATCTTTTACAAACTTATGTTTTGGACTAAACTTTTTATGACTTTGTAAAAGTAATGAACTACATTTTTATATTTTAATTTGATTAATTTTTGTTCATATATTTTTTAAATTGGTCAATTTTAGTCTTGAACCAATCAGCAGTCGTTAAATTTGTTTGGTTAAATTCAATTACTAGTCCTATACAATATGCATGGTTGTGGGTATTGGACCAGTCTACATTACTATATTTTTCAAAATTTGAAATTTTAACCTTGATGCAAATGTCATAATTAATCCAATAACTAGATTTTTAGTGAGTAATATAAAGAAATTGTAATATGCCATGGCATTACACATTATGTTTGGGGCATAACTTAAACAACTATCATTTGGTGAGAATTTAATTTTAAAATTTAAAAAAAATACAGAGACTAAAAATGACCAAATCAAAGTATATGGATTAAATCCACAACTTTCACAAAGTACAAGGACTAATAGCAAAATTTAATTCTTCTTTTTCGTTATTTTTTTTTCTTTTTCAGTGTCCTCCAAAAACAAGACAAACTTTCCACATATTGAAAAGAAAGCATGGGGTTATGGTGTTTTTAGTTTATTTTCCCTTGAACAAACGGTAACCTCCATACCAAAAATCATCATCATCATCATCGTCGTATATATCTTCATAATTTTTCCCAGAAGAGATAAAAGGCCCACCTAAGAATGGAAATTGGCTATTGCTTCAAGGATTCTTCACCCTTTCATTAGGTAACACAATTGAGTTTCAAGACGTCTCTTTCTACCGTTTGAGATATGATTGTCACTTCATATACGATTCAATCGATATTTGACATGCAAAAAGATATCTAATGTGATAAAAAAAAAAAAAATCCTTACTTCAAGTTTAAAAAAAATACATTTTCGAGTGACAAAGCTTTGAGAAATCAGCAACTACTTTCAAACCCTTTAAAGCACATGCATGTGAGGTGACAACCATGAATTACACATAGCCCTTTCCATAATGTTTCAATGTTTCTTCTTTGCTTTCTGCTTTGTTGTCTTGTTTACAAAGTTTTAAAAGAAATTGTGAAGCAATCTCTTTTAGCTTATCTATAAATTGGCACTACTTATATGATTAAAACAAAGACATTTAGCAGGCAAAAGTGGTCCTGGATTCACAACAAAAATTACATATCCCCATGAGCCTTAAAAGGACCTTTTGTGTGCAGGGGGTGAAGGTAGACAATTTATTTAGGGGTCGAAGTTAAATTTTAATTTTTATGATAGTTAAAATATAATTTCATCATTTGAATAGCCTATATCTTTATCATTTTTAAAGGATTAAATCAAAATTTTTATCATTTTTAGGAAGGCCAAAATGTAATTTTACATTTACTAATTTAAAATTTTAAAAAATTTAAAGAATCTAAATGAAGAATTTTATATTTTAGGGGTCGGGGCCCTACCCGCCCCCTTGCTACACCCCTGTTTGTGTGTGAAAGTGTGTTTTTAAATGTTTATATCAACCTATGTTGCTTCCTTTTCTATTGTTCTTGAGATACTTCTATTTAGTATTAGTTTTCGATGTACATATAGATATGAATTCAAACCCAAATTTAATTCGATCAATTTAAATTTAATTCAATTTTATTTAACAATAAAAAGTCAATAATTTGAACCAATCAAATCCAAACTTAAATTAACTCAAATTAAAAAATTAAACGACTCCAACATGAAATGAACTGAAATGTTAAAACCTGAAATTCACCATTAAATCAAAATCACTCATTCCAAATGAACGCTATTCAAAATTAACATGATCCCACCCAATTGACTCAACTTGATATAATCTTTCAAAGATTTTTCAAATATATATATATATAAAATTAAATATACCATAACGACAGATGCTTATATCCTACATTATCATTCAATTCCATGTCACATCCAGGCATTATGCTTTTGAGGGTGATGATTGAAAAACTCCTCTTCAAGCAATCTATGAAGTGATAAAAAGACTACAGACTTTGACATAAAGAGAAGTTTCTTTTTTATGAACTTAATTGACATTAAACATTTGATTACTTTAGTGAATAAGGAAAATTCATCTATAAAATTTATTTGAGTTTAAATTTTCGAGAGAATAAATGATAGATTTTTTATTTAGACAGTTTTCTTTGGACATAATGTATGAATGTGTAATTTTTACGATAGCAAAAATGAAATGTCACCATTTTAATAGTTTATATTTTTATAATTTTTAAAGGAATAAATTAAATTTTTATATTTTTAAGGGGCCGAAGCGCAATTTTACATTTACTAATTTAAAATTTTAAAAATTTTAAAGGACCTAAATAAAAAAAATCATTTTGGGGGGTCGGCTCTTACAAGCCCCTAATTTCGCCCCTGCCTATGTCATGGTTTCAACCAAATATATAGGTTAATCTATGTATTTATCAATTTTTACGAATTTAATCTTTCTACTTTTATTTGCTTAAAATTGATCCACTAATTTTCAATGTTTGCATGAATTTTTTGGTCAACTCTCTTAAAAATTAGGTATGATTATAACTTTAGCTCCTCAACTTAGCTGAAAGTGTTTTTATTAACGAAATTATTTTTTATCTCTCATTAAATATTTTACTTTACAACATTGTATCTAAAATAGATTATTTTTCCAAAAATATTTCTTGACAACAATAGTAAAGATTGTCAAACTTTTTGAAAGTACTTTTTTCACAACATTTTCAACTTTAATGATTAATTGACCCTTAATCATCCAAACTAGGGGTGTGTAATTGAGCCAAGTTGAGCCAAGCCCGAATACTATCAAGCTCGAGCTTGACTTGAAATTCAAAGCTTGATACTTGACTCGAGTTCGATCAAACATTTATTTTTAAGCTCAAGCTACTCGAGCTTGATTAAGCTCGTTTATTAATTTTTGTATTCAAGCTTGAACTCGAGCTTGATTAAGCTCATACGTATTTGAGCTCAAGTTTAGCTCAATGATTAAGCTTAGGGTTAATAATATCTATTAAGAGCAATAATTTCATTTAATAATATAAAAATATTTAAAATATATATTAAAAAATAGAAAATGGCTTGATAAGGCTAGTAATCTGATGGAGCCAAATATTATTGAGTTCAAATTCGGTTTGATTGATAGCTTAAGTTGCTCGAGCTCGACTCGATAATTATCAAATCAAATTCAAGTAATTTTTAAAATCCAACTCAAATTATTTACCAAGAACAGCGTGTCGTTAAAGCGCCTAATCCAAAACACCTTGCTGTACTCTAATTGAGCAATAAAAGGCACTAAACTGACGCAATTACAGTGCTTTTGAAACCAAAAGAAGCATTAATGATTTGGATTTGGAAGTGTATACTTTAATTTGATGAAAATTAATTTCTGAATTTGTTAATTTTAGTTTTATGTTTTTTGAATTTTGAAATTTTAGTCTTAATTTAAATAATAGTAATTGAGTCCATTTGGTTAAATTTAATTATCCGTCTTGTACTATGCATATAATTGTAGATTTAGTTCATATTCTCTAATTGGATCATTCTAAGTCCTTATACTTTTTGAATTTTAAAACTTCAGTCTTGATATGACATTACATATATAATAATGTGGTTGGTGCGTCATATTTTAAAAATGACAGAACTTAATAAATTTAACAGTTTTCATTTGGTGATGACTGAAATTTGAAAGTTTTAAAAATACAGGAATTAAAAATATTCAAATTAAAGTACAAGGACTGATAGTCTTGTTAATATGATTCTTCTCCAAGAGATTTAAGTTAGAGGAAGTCTTTGTTTTGTTGTTGGGAGAAATTTTGGTGATGGACAAATTGGTTAATTGTTAGAGCCCACCTTGGTACAATGTGTGAAATAATAATGATGAAAGATGCAAAACTTTTCTACAATATAAACATATTTCAATTTTTTTTTTTTTTTTTTGTTTTTGCGCTTTGGTAATACAGAGTCGCCTCTAGCGTCATGGACCTCTAATTCTATCTGGCATCTAACATTGTAATGGTGACTTCATTAGATGAAGTTGATTGTTTCCTGGATCTACAATCGGCTACCGTCGCTGATGGCAGCTGATCTTTTTCGATGAAATAACCAGGCTGATTCGGTTGAGGTAATGTACTTTCGCCGCCTAACATAAGCAACACCGATGACATCTTGGGTCTATCTTCTGGGCGTTGTTGCACACATAAGAGAGCCACATGAATACATCTTAAAATTTCACTTGTAATGTAGGTGCCATCGCTGGTGGTGGCGTTGCCTCTGTCAGTATCTCCTATTGTTTTATTGATTAGTTCCACTGGTCTCCCTTCTGTCCACAATCTCCATGCCTGAAATTTTTTTTTAATACAATTGATTTGTTAGCATGATAGAATTGTTCGAGAGTCAAATTATGTGAATTAATTTTAAAAAGTATTTCAACATAATATCAAACTAAAAAAATTCAATTTAACTCACGAACATGTCTACTTTTAACTAATAATTTAATACAAAATATTTATACTTATATATCCGAGTTCGATTTGACTTAGAGACCCTTATAGCTAGAAATAACAATTTAATAGGAGACATTTATACTTACATGTTCGAGAAGATTATGGTTAATATCCGAGTATCCCCTGTTTCTCTTCCCGGTAATAATCTCCAAAATCAAAACTCCAAAACTAAAAACATCAGATTTTATTGAGAAACGTCCATAAAAAGCATACTCTGGAGACATATAACCACTGAAAAAAAAAGAGAAAGAGAAAGAATCACTCAGAATAAAAACCTTAAAAACATCAAAAAATTTATAAATAAATATCTACTAAAAAACAACTTACTATGTTCCGACAACTCTTCTTGTTTTGTCCTCTATTTGATCTCCACCAAACATCCTAGCCAAACCAAAGTCCGAAATCTTGGGATTCATATCATTATCTAATAATATATTACTTGCTTTTAAATCTCTATGAATAATCCTTAATCTAGAATCGTGATGAAGATAAAGAAGTCCTCGAGCAATCCCATCTATGATGTGAAATCGCCTTTCCCAGTCCAACAATTTGTTTCTTGTTTTATCTGCAACGAATATGATCAAACTTAGTTGCATTCTCAGTTGATTCATAGAGGGCAAAGCAATGCTAAAAATACCAAACTGGTTGGACTTTTAGTTTTCAGTTCTCGATTTTTTTTTTTATCAATTTTAGTCCTTATATTTATTTTTTGCTTTGATTTATATAGTTGAATCATCGGATCAATCGTGAATAATATAAGCAAGCAATGGTTAAAGTTACTTGTTGATTATACCACAATGATAATTCATTCTCCTTACGTAAATTTGTACCTTGACTTTGTTATATTTTATTCAATTGACCGAAACAATCAATCTTATCTATTTTTTTTATTCATGTCCGAAACCCATATAACTTCAACTCTTTAGTTTTTATGAAATATTTTGTTTGATACCCGTATTTGATTTATATCTGAACATGAATATAGAATAGAGGTATTCATTGATCAAACTAGGCCCTTATAAAAAGTCAACTATATAGATATTAGATAATTTTTTCAAAATCCTTCTATATTTATAAATACAAACCAAATCCATTTAGGATTGTCCATAGTTTTTCAACTATATATGTTTTTATTTAATATTTAATAATAAAAATATTTCTAATATTTATACTATATTTTAGGGATAAATATTAGATTTATTCATGAATTTTGGTCTAATGTGCAATTTGATATACGAATTTTGATTTGGTGTTATTATACACATGAAATTTGAATTGTGCACATTTGAAAACCTACATTTATTTTCATATCGAATTACTATAATTATTTGTATATGCAATATATCAATATAAAATGGTGTTAATTCGATAATATTGTTAGTGATTTATGAAAATTAAATTAAATCACAATTTTATGTTTAAAATTGCAGAAAATCAAAGTTCATGTATGACATTACACATTCAATCAAAATTCATTTACAGTATTGATATTTATCCCTATATTATATATTTAACTTTCATATAATATAAATCACATAGAAATAATATATTAAAAATTGAAGATTAACTTAACGAAGTTTGAGCCTTAAATGTTCACGTTCACTTTTTGTTCCTTTTAAACAGTCACAAAGATTAATAGGATTTTTATGCTTATATAAATTAACGGGTTTTAGAAAAATTAAATATAGCAATGTTAAATACTTAAAATTGAATCGAGATTATTGAGTTGAAGTTACGAACCGAATATGAAGTTGTCTAAACTTTTATTTGGCAAGTATTCGTAGATTAGCATCCTTTCATCTCCCTTAATGCAGCAACCAAATAGCTTTACCAGATTCCGGTGTTGAAGTTTAACTATCAATGTCACTTCATTCTTGAATTCATCAAATCCTTGCCCTGAATCCTTTGATAGTCTCTTCACTGCTATTTCTTTCCCTTCTTTCAACATACCCTTTTCATTCAAAAAAATGTCAGCAAACACGAAACCGAGTCATAATTTTTTTATGTTACTCGAATTCAGATATGTATTTGTATTTATTTAAATGTATTTGAAGTATTATATTCGATACCGATTTCTTTAATCTTGCTTCATAATTACCTTATATACATGACCAAATCCACCTTGTCCCAACTTCTTGTTGCTTGAGAAGTTATCTGTTGCATTGGCTATAGTTGCAAAATCAAATATTTGCATCTCCATCTTTTCCTTAGTTTTACCTGCCTCGAAATTTACAATAAATTCTATATCATTTTAATTCGAGTATGAGTGCTGAATACGCATTACATTAGCATATTTTACGTTTTTAGTAAAATTTTTATATATTCAAAAGATTATATCTCATATCCATGTTTGAAAAGATATATTATTAGGAGAATTTTAATTTATTTATACCCTAAAAGCAAGTAATTTTATCAACACAATAAGGTTTAATGTTAAAATATGTTATTTGTGTTCTTAAAATGGAAAAATATTTGATACATTGTCGGTATAGTTTTTAAATTCCACAAGTAGGGTCAAGAGTTTGACAAGTATCTTAGGGCATAGTAAGTTATTAAAAATATATATTTAAGAAACAAAGACACATCAATTTTTTAAGGCTGCTTGTGGAAAAAAAAAAACCAAATAGTCACTCTTTCAAAATATTATAAACACTAAATGACTCACTTTTCTTTATTGTCACTTTAAAACATGATATTTTTTAATGTTCAACTTTGATACGTAAAAGTATTATAGAAGCCTCTACATGAGGAGTTTGATTACATTTTGCCCACCTCTATGTTAGATAAAAAAAATAGTCGTTCTGTTAAATTTTTCATCTATTTCTACTGTTAAAAACTAGTCCCTATACGTCAACATGAGGTATTTGTGGCACGTCACGTCTCAAATATGATTATTCCTTCAACCACTCCAATTTTTAATAGTACAAATGGATAAAATTTTTAACAGAAATGACAAATTCGCTCTTTAATCTAACGCACAGAGATTAATTTACACATTTTTTTAGAAGAGGGAGCAAAATGTAATCTCACTCTTAATATAAGAACCTAGATACTTTTACCACTTTAATGTTGTTTACAATTTTACTTATATAATTCAAAATTAAATATGCAAAAACTAAACTGTCGATAGATAAACTAATTTTACTCATAAAACATGTCGAAAATAAGTGTCTGAATATAGAAGTTGAGGAAAAATGTTGGTTTACCTTTGTTGCTGAGATTATTCTTGAGTTTGTATAAGAGAAACAATGTTACCATGGATCCCATAGGTACTATGATGGAGATGGCTATTATCACTGCCGCCTTCTTTTCCATTTTTCTTTGAATTTTATCTGAAATATTTTTTCGAAAACAAATATTCATCAAATAGCAGGTCCATTTAAAAGATGAATCGAGTTTGCCAATTAAGTTTTAGCTCGATTGGCATGAGCATTGTTGTCAATGCAGGAGGATATAAGTTCGAGGGCGCTGAAGCATATTATCCTTCTATTTATGGGTTGGGGAAGGACTATAGGTAGTTCTAGACATTGTATAAAAAAAAATATGATCAAAACCTAAAATGAAATTGTTCAAAAAAATGGATCGAGATTTTAACTCGAGCTTAATTTGAACCATTTTTAAATTTTATATTATTTTATTTCATCCCACTTTTGTATATTACATCATTTTTATCAAATAAAAAATAAATATACGATATAACGATATACATATTTCAAAATACAATAAATTGTCTAGGTTCCAAATTTTAATAAATATAAAAATCTCTAATTATTAAATTTTAAATAAAAATAACGTTTTTTTTAAAAAATAGATAAAAATAATATGAAGAACTTAAGTTATGAACAAATTTACGTAAAATTCAAAACTCGAGCTGAACTGGACCAAACTAAGGCAAATATGTGGGATACTATTATCATGCATAAACTAATTTCAATCCAAAACCCTACTTGATTAAATCCGCAAACACTTCTAATAATTACATATTAATATCATTTTACTAGATTTGTCTATCGATCGAATTGGGTCAAATTTCAATATTTTTTTAATATCTTAGTCTAAATTCGGACGGACTTGTATTCACTTTACAAATATTATAAGATAATTTAAAATAATTTTTTATATTTATATTTATATTTTTTATAACTAAATTTAAATAAATTCGGACTGAAATGACTAAGCCCAAAGTAAAATGATCTCATCTAAACTTAAACTGGGCGGATCTATCGGCCCAAACAGATCTAATTCTACTGAAATCTAAGCTCAGCCCAACTGATATTACATTAACAATCCCCCAGCCCAAATTCATCCCAAATGTAGGCAAAAAGTCAAAAACTTGGTAAAAAGACATTTTCAGTATCTCTTAATTTCGATGTCGAGTAAATTGATCTCTCTAAAAAAATCGGAGTAATTTAATTTCTGTCAATTTTAAAAATGAGCAATTAAAGACAAGTAATAATGGCAGTTAAAATTTTCAATCAATCGTGCATAATTTTAATTTATATAAACATATTTTATCAATTCAATCTTAATTCAAAAAAAAAAAAATCTAAAAAATATATAAAATTAAAAAAAAACTATAAAATTTAAAAAGAATATATAAAGAATACTCTAGCCTCAAATATATATAAATAAATATAACGCTTAAAATTTAAAGCTAAATTTGTTATCATAATTAATGTGATTAATTATCTTCAGTGATAGGAATTAAATTATTACGATTCTTTTAAGACGGACTCAATCTACTCAATATTAAAATTGAGAATGGTTAGAGAAGTCTTTTTACTCAAAAATTTACTTGATAAAAAAAAAAAAAAAACACTCTTTTTCAAATCAGATTAGTTGGATTCATGTTGACATGCAAATAATTAAATAAAAAATTGATTGAATCGAAAATCGGAAGTTGAAAAGGAAGTTTACCTAGCTCAGATATAGGCAATCGAATGTAAAGAGGTTGGACATCCTGTGAAAACTCAGTTATATCGATCAATTCATCCAACCAAACCAAGCACCCACTCCCTTTTGTAACATCCAAATTCGCATACGCCGTGCAAGCGCAGTTCTTCACACAAAATTCCTCGCATTCTTTTAAATTCATGCTACCATTAGCCCAAGATTTCGATGTGTCCGGTAACGCCAACCGGCTCTGCTTCAAAAACCCATCTCCACTACAACCCAACTGCGTCGTCCGACTGCATCCATCCGACGTATTCATCGAGCTCTTTGGTTTAAACCCTTCCAAGCACGAACAAAGTGGAAACCTACCGGATTTACAACTCGCATACGATCCACATAACCCATAAGTAGAACATCCATCAGCTTGTGCCGTCGAGAAAACTTGCCATTCATTCTTCCTTTGGTTCCATATGAAACGCTGCATTAAACCAGATGGATCCATTGCGTACCTGGAAATAAACGAACTGTTTTTCAGCTCCGATTTGAAGTAAATTTCGTTTTCATTGATCACGAAATTATATGAATACAAAGGAATTGGATTATCATCTGGTTTCCGAGCTGATAAATAATGACCGTCCCATGAACCTGCTCGGTAAACTGTTTCCGATCCTTTCTTCAAAACAACTTGTGGGTGACCATGAGGATCGATCCTTAATGAATATTGACCTTGTGAAGGATCATCTGATGATTTCCATGACGATATATAGTATTCGAAACCTGTGATTAAGTTTATCCCAATCTTCATCCCTGGTAAAAGATTATCACAAGGAAAATCAAAACTTTCCCAGAAAAAATTCTTTGAATCATCCTCGTTTTTCTCTTTCACTACGAGATTTCCTGAATTGACAAGCTGTAAAACAGGTTCATGGGGAGTTCTTGATGTGTTTGGATTAGTATACCAAACGACGCCGTTGGTTTCGTTGAAAAGTGTGAGGATTCCATTGTTGTCGAAGCTTAAAACTCCATTATTATCTGAAACCGGAGCTTCCCTGTTAGCGACCCAAACGACTGTGGTGTTTGAAAATTTATACCATATTCCTACGTATCGGTTGTTCGAATTCTCTGGACTGAAAAAACCCATTTCGAAGGTTCCATTTTCGGATTCAAGTGTTTCACCGCCGTCTTTAATGAAATCACCTGGAGTGATGATTTTCATTGTTGAGGCTTTGAAAATGAAGAAGAAAAAGAGAGTCGACCACCAAAGAATCTCCATTAATGAGAAGCTTTTACATGAATGGAAGTTATTGATATAAGATATAAGTTAAAAAGGATCGTTTTAACTAAAATAAGAAAGAAAAGTCTGTGGTGTGCTTTTGGTTCATATTAGTCATTGCATGGGGCCTTTACACTTTTATCATTGAAAACATGGGTTGCTTTAGTCTTCTCTTTCTTTTTCTATGTTTTGACAAAAATAATATATGATAAACACAGGAGTTAGGTGAGACGGAGAATGTTTTTCTTATCTTAATCAGTGTGGTTGAAGGTTTAATCTTCGTTTTAGGTATGAAAGTTTTAAAACTCGTTGTCAGGTAGTATCTACCCATTTAATTGGCTTATAGAAATTTTTAAGTATTTGTACTTTTTTTTAAGAATTTAGTACTTTCAGATTTCAAAATCCAGATTCAATTGTTAATATTATTATTTTTTGTTAAATTTGTTTGTGTGACATTTTAAAATAATAAAAAAAACACATATAATAATAATGTAACTAAAAAAATGACATTGTAATGAACCTGAATTTAACAAAATAATTTTAACATCATTAATAGTTAGACCTAAATTTTGAAATCTGAAAAATAGAGGAATTAAATTGCTAAAATAAAAGTGCAGGGACTAAATTCTAAAATTAAAAAAGTATAATGACTTATAGCATATTTAAACGTAATAGATAATGTGGATTGAAATAATTTTAAATATTTGAATTCGAATATTCTAAAAAACTATTTGATATCAGCAATGCAGTTCATCCAATGATAAACCTAGTTCGAATTAATTATAGAGCAATGACACAATCAAACTTGAATGAACGAAATGTTGAATCAAACCGTATCGTACCGTTCTCTATTAGGGGTTATTATTCAATTTTGTATTTGTTGTTTTATTTTTCAATTATTTCTTCAATTAAGAAAAAAAGAGAGTAGTAAAATATTAAATAATAGTAGAAATTTAATGTATTTGGGTTATAAAATAAAAGAATATTTTTTTTTGCAGTCTTATTTATTATCATAAGAAAGTGCTCTAAATTCAATTCGGTAAAACGTAGGTCTCCAAAATTCAATGTTGTAGATTTAAATCCTACAGAGCGTACTTCTACTTTTGTTAGGTCAAAAATTACATCGAATTGAAAAAAAATTGAACAACAATTCAAATTTAACCTCCTTAGATAAAATTATTAAATTTAATTAATTAAATTAAAATTAAAGGGGCTAGTAAAAAATGTTAATTAATCCGGAAAAATGGAAAACAAAATGTTTTATAGCTTTAACAATTAAAAAAAAGAATAAAATTGTTTCGAATAGCCACAAAAGAAACAAAAAGAAAAAAAATGGACCACTCAAAGCATTCTATTTGTAGAGAAAAGATTGTATAAAACTGTGATTCTACGTCATCCTTATCCCTTTCTAATGAGAGAATGACAAATCAGATTTTTCCTCTTGATTTTTAGTTTTTTTAAGTTTGATTAGAATTTTTACAGGAGGAAGAAGTTGAAAATTAGAAGGAAGAATTTGATTTATTGTTCTCTCATTGCAAAGGAATAAGAGTGACGTAGAATCATAGTTTCATATAAATTTTTCTCCTATTTCTATAGGAAATAATAAAAGAACAAAATTGTTTTGAAAAGCCTCAAAAGAAACAAAAAATGGACCTATCAAAGCATTCTATTTCTCTAAGGAATAACAGAAGACTTTTCAAAATTGAGAGAAATATATGAATTGGGCGACACTAAAAAAAAATCGATAGTCAATAATAAGATGATTCACAAATCATCCCTTCAAATTCAATTTATGACGTAGACAAATTATTAATTAACAAAATAAAAAATCTATTACGAGAACAAACACAATATTCTGAATCATCAAAACGAAAAAATATTCAATTAATCTATCTCCAAATATTTAATATTTAAATTTAATTTATTTTTACGGATGATAAATTCGATATTCTGAATTATTATTCATTTTATTTAATATTTTTTTTCCTTTTAATTTTATTTGAACTAATTTTCACATATGCGGCGTTTACACACTTGAGTTGACCATCATGTTTCCGTTTTGAGTTACTAGTCCTCTTTGCTTACGACATTAATAAGACTAAGGCCATTGATTTTCATTGAGCATATGGTTTAGATCTTATCTAGTTTACTCGTCCAACTCTAAAGGTCTATTTTTCAAATAAGTCGAGCCTCAAGTCGAATTTTTTAGCCTAAATCCGACCTGAATCAATTATTTTGTTGTTGTTTTGTTGATGTGTTGTTGTCATTCCGCTATTATATTGTTGTTATTGTTTAGATATTTTATAATTCTTATTTTATTGTTAATTTTACTACTATTTTAAACGTATTTTATTGCAATATCATTTATGTATAAAGACTTTTTTTAAATGTATTTCAATTTGTTGGAAAACATTTATTTTAAGTTTATAGTGTATTTGATATATTATATTTTTTAAAATTTGTTTTTATATAAAAATTGTAATCTAAAAAAAAATTAATACGGACCGAACCAGACACAAATCTAAAAAATAGATTTAAAATTTTGCATCAACCTGACTCGAATCTTGTTCAACTTGACCATAAATCAGGTGTAAGTTGACACTAAGTACACCATTAGAAAAATCAAAGATGGTTTTTTATTTTATTTTTATATTAGTAGGAATTTGTTTTTGTTTCTTTAGAAAAATGAAAGACCATATTTACATTACTTAGTTTATTTATTTATTTTTATACAAAGAAATTCGTAAGGTCACAAAATGTGCCTTCCAACGTACTCATAACGTCAGCCAAAACTTCAAATGCAATAAGTGAGACTTATAAAATTATGTTGGAGAAATGAAATATGGTTTGTACCTCATACTGTTTAGTATAATCCGACACTTAATCGAAATCCCACACTTTCCCTTTTTTTAAATAAATTTGTCAACGGTGTGATGATTCTAGAGTAACCTTCAAAGAAGCGTCGGTAATAATTTGCCAACCCAAGGAATAACCTCAATTCTGTTATCTTATTTGGTGGCTTCCAATCAACATTAGCCTGAATTTTGCTCTCATCCATTCGTAGGGTGTAAATGAACAAAACGTTCAATGAATTGTTCATGAACCGTTTGTATGACATTAGTTTATTAAGCTAAATAAACGAGTATGAATAAATTTTTTATGTTCGTTTAATAAACGAACGAACATGAACAGAGGTGTGTTCGGTTCATTTATGTTCACGAACAAGCTCGTTTATGTCTTGTTTATTTATTAATGATATTTTCTTATAAAAATTCCATTAGTATATATTAATCAAATTATCTTGGTTTGTATTTTTTATTTATAATATAATTATTAATATTTATATTCGACTGTTTTATATCTAAACAATATATGTGTGTATGTATTTATTTATTATTTGTTAACATTGTTCGTGAACATGTTCGATTAAGATAAATGAACATGTTTGTGAACATTAAACAAATGAACATGAACACACATAATTTTAAATAAACGAACATGAACAAAAATTTGAAATTCTTAACTAATACAAACTGAACACGAACAAACTTAAAAATAAACAAATGAACATAAATAGAGGTTTGTTCATTCAAACTCGGTTCATTTATAGCCCTATCCATCCAGATTCTGCCACCACCCACAATGTGGCCTAAGGGAAGTACCTTACACCGTGCAAATGAATATTTTTCCTCCTTGACATAAGCTCATTCTCTTGCATGGTTTAGAACACTTTCCTCAAATGCTTCACATGCTCTATAAGTAACTTATTGTATACCACAATATTGTTAAGATAAACAATCACAAAATGATTAAGGAAAGGCTGAAGTATTTGGTTCATCAAAGTGCAGAATGTCATTGGAGCATTAGTTAGTCCAAAGGGCATTATTATACAAGCCATAGTACATCACACGATCTATCTTTGGTTCATCCCCTTTAGCTATTCTAACTCGATGGTACCCCAACCGCAAATCCAATTTGATAAACCATCTTGTACTACCAAGTTGATCAAACAAATTTGCAATAAGTGAGATTAGATACCTGTTTTTCACAATAATCTTATTGAATGCTAGATAATCGATGCACAATTGTAATGACCCATCATTCTTCTTTAGAAACAAAATTGGTACACCAAATGAGGTTTTAAATGATCTAATGAACCCAACGGCTAAGAAAAATGTGACCTCATAAGAACAAGCTTGTTATATAGATCAACCAGAGATTGATAATCGACTTAAAAAAGAAGTTGCCCATGTAGAATAGATTGAGAATACAAGGTCTGTCATGAATACTTTGTTGAAAAAATTAGTTTGAAAGATAATTTAGTTGGGGCGATGAAATTTTAAGAATAAAAATTTGTTGTGATATTTAAGTAATAAATTTGATCAAATAAAATACATGAGGTTTCAAGACGAAGACTGGTGCAAAACTCGATGTTGGGTACTTTGGATATGCTCAAATTCGTCTAATCCAATTGAACTGTAGTCCAAAACTTTGATGCTTTTTACCATTTGATATTCTCCATTATTCTTGAACTCACGAATGCTTAGACAGCGGGTTTTAACTCAAAGCATTAAATAAAGGGATGAAAACCAAGACTTCCCAAAGGGTAGATATTGACTTCCTCAAGGGGTTAAAAATCAAAATTCGATTTTTAAATTTCAATTATAATTGCTAAAAAGATCGTAATTATAATTTCACCCATCTAGAACAATAAAAACTAGAAGTTGACGGTACAAAGATTAATAATTTTTTCATAGCCCATTTTTTTGATCTAATAATTTTGTTCATATCTTCTCAAATGTTGAATCAGCCTTTAAGCTTGAATAGATAACTTACAGATATAAACACGTATCCAATTACAAAATTTTCTACAATGTTTTTACATTCTATATACATTCTTGAAGGTCCCCTTATAGTTTTCTGCCATATAATTTATATGGCAGAAAGGAAGATCTTCATAGCCAAATCAATCAAACATTCAATTTCTTGATCTTCTGGTTTTCATATAAATAAATAGAATAAACAAAACAAACAAGTTTCATCGAGCAGCAATAACTGAGATTGTAAGTTTATTTTGAGAGGTTTCTGGGATGCTCTGACTTGAATCTTGGACATTTCGGGCATTCGAGAAAGCCGGTTGCACCGGAGAAGGTAAGACGGTGAGTTCATTGTTCAACATCATGACAACGTCCGACATTGTCGGTCGGTTGGCCGCTCGTTCTTCAACACAAAGGAGTGCAATATTCATGTATCTAGTTGCTGCAATTGGACAATACGTATCATGCGTTTCAGGGTTGATAAACTCTAGTGGCCTCTTGCTTGTCCAAAGATCCCATGCCTGAAAAACAAAAGTTCAATAAAGCTACAAATGAATCCACATTGACCCAAAAGGCTCACAAAGATTTTCAAGTTGAAGTAGACAATATCTCGTAACTCAGGCTTTTGTTCCGACTCTCGCATTTCCAATAAGATTAAAAGAATTGTTCAATAGAAACCGGTGTTTCGTAAAGCTATAATTGAATCCACATTGACAGACAATATCCCTAACTCGGGTTACGTGTGACTGAAGTTATGACACTTACAGTTCCAATGAGATCGAGAGAATTGCTTAGATAGAAACCGGTGTTCTTTTTGCCACTTAAAATCTCTAACAACAAAACTCCAAAGCTGAAGACATCTGATTTCACTGAGAAGACGCCTCCCAAAGCATATTCAGGAGCCATGTAACCACTGCATTTCAAAGGGTGATTTTCAACTTTTTTTTAGTACGTCTACAATCATAATAAACGAGATGTTTCACAGTTTAAAGACATGCTTATGACCCTAAGTTCACTGATGTTATAAATGTATATACATGATTTACTTACTAAGTTCCAACAATCCGTTTAGTTGCTCGTTGTTCTGTGCCTCCAAAAATTCTAGCCATCCCAAAGTCCGAAATTTTAGGGTTCATATCTTCATCCAACAAAATGTTGCTGGCCTTCAAATCCCTGTGAATAATTTGAACCCTAGAATATTGATGGAGATAAAGAAGACCTTGAGCAATCCCTTCGATGATTCGAACTCGAGTTTTCCAAGGTAGTGTAACCATTGCATTGGTACCTTCATGGATTTAATAGACAAAATGAACATCCAAGTGACAAAGCATGAGAACCTATGTTTGACTCACTCTTAATTTTCACAAAAGTATTCGTATTTGACACATATATAAATATTGGGTATTTAAATATAGTTGTGTTGTCAGACAAATACTTATATCCATATCCGACAATCGCCTCAAAATCTGACTAACATATCATAGAAATGTTACATCTTTATACTGAAATAACAAGAAGTAATTACCAAAGAGAAGAGTATCCAAGCTCTTATTGGGCAAATACTCATAGATAAGAATCTTTTCATCTCTTTCAATGCAACAACCAAGAAGTTTGACGAGATTTTTGTGTTGGAGTTTGCCTATTAGCATTGCTTCGTTCTTTAACTCATCCCAACCTTGCCCAGATTGTCTCGACAGCCTCTTCACTGCTACTTCATCCCCTTTCAATAATTTTCCCTGCAAAAGAACAATCCTTTCCCAGTGAAATTTCTCACACAAATGTGATACTAACAATTGCAGATTACATGATTTTATTTCATAAAATTGTGATCACTTGTATAACATTTAAATAGTGATTTGATTCGAAAATGTCACGGTTTAAGGTGCTTTACACATATTGATCTAAGTTTTCAAATATATTTCATAATTATACTCATCACTTTGGACTTCGGATTTAAAAATCTAATCTACTGTGTCAAAGTGTTATATATATATATATTATATATACACTTGTTCGACACTGGGACACTCTCCTAAAAGAAGTGTCAATGCTTCATAGCCATAAAATGACTAAAACTTCAACCTCTGCAACCTAAAACCAAATAGACTGGATTTCAATATATTTGTTCATGGTTGAAATATTAATGTCAACCTATCAAAGTAAAGTTTTATGGGTAAATTTTATTTAAGCACAGAAATAATATAGACATGCTTAAAATAGGTTGGAATTAATTATTTTATAAATATGTGTGGGATTAGGTAAAAATTTTAGACCCATATTTCAAGTCGGGTTAGGCTTAAAGAAGTATAAAGTGTGTTAATACTATACTTAAACCCGATTCATGGTCACCTCTAAACTTAAAACAACTTGAATGTGAAATGACTTAGGGTATAAGTTACCAGAACAAAAATGATTCAAACTAGACTTTATCATGAGCTGGGTCACTTACCCAAGCCCGAAGGCCTGTCTGAAAAGTGAGAGAGTTTGGAAAAAAAAAATATAGGCCCAAAAAAATAAGACCTATTTAGAAAATAAGCTTGGCCTCAGGCAAGGCATTTTTTACCTGGGCCCGACTCAACCCGAATTCGACAAAAAAAAAATCTGCCACTGTTTGATATTGTTTACTATTGTTATGTTGTTGCTTTGCTACCATTTCGCTATTTTATCGCTATTATTTTGTTGATATTATTTGGATATTGTATAATTCTTGCTTTATTGTTACTTTTATTATTATGTTAGAGGCATTTGCTTATTAAGTTACAACTATGTTAGTATTATTTAAGTATAAAGACTTTTTTACATGTATTTTCAATGTATTGGGAAACATCTATTTTAATGTTTTTAGTCTATTTGATGAATTATATTTTTTAAAATTTATTTTTATATAAAAAATAATCTAAAAAAATTAATACAAGCCTAGGTTTAATATTTTTTATTCGGGTTAAGCTTGAGCAAAATTGTAGACCCATTTTAAAGCCGGGTTGAGCCTGGGCCTAAAAAATGAGCCTAATTTCTTGCACTAGCCTGACTTAGCTCATGATCTGCTCTAATTCAAACTCATAATAAGACAACAGGAAAACTTGAACCTCAAACATAAATGGTCTGAATCCGAACTTCAAAAATTAAACTAAAAATATTAAAACCCAAATTGACTCAGTAAAAATCATTTCAACCTAAAACCAACACGACGAACTTGACTCACATATCTATAATCATAATTTTTATTAGAATCTAGGTTGAAAACCACCCGGATCAAAATCTTAAAACCCGAATTAATCCAATTCAAATTGAGGAAATATTGGAATTTTCAAACAAAATCTATGAAATTTACCTTGTATACAGGTCCAAAACCACCCTCTCCAAGTTTATTTGAGAATGAGAAATGATCAGTAGCAGCAGATACACTGGAAAAGCTGAATAATGGAATTTCCACTTCCTTCTCATGTTCCACTTGCCATCTTCCTTTACATTGTTCCTTTTTGGTATGTGATGGACTCATAGTAACTTCAAATGATAACAAGTCTTGCCCTGCTTGTTTAACAGTTGAGGAACCACATGAACGAGTACATATAACACATAACATGAAACACGAATACGTGCCACTAGTGTCGAATACGAATACTTGAAACAAAATAAGAGTCTAAAGTTTCACCTTTTCTTTTATCTCTCTTCACCTTCACTTGCCAAATGCAAAATGCTGAAGTAAAAACTGTCATAGTTACTGTCACTGATACAATAACTGTTCTCCTCATGTTACTTGAGCTTTCTTCATTTCCAAGAAACAAAACAAGTTAATTATATCATTTTCCACTATTGAATCACAATATGAAAAAAATGTTACAATTGATCTTACTTTTAGTCTCCAAATCAGTTGCTGCTAGTTTGAGATAAAAATCTGTTCCAGAGCTATTATTAACTGGTAGCTGCTGCAAATTGATTAGTTCTCCAGTCCATATCGAGCAATTCCGATTGGTATACGAAAAACCGGAACACGAGCAGTTACTCAAACAGGATGACCTGCAGTCATCAAAGCTTTGAACCTCTTGTGTCAGATGTTTTTGTGGCAATATTATTTTAGTAAGCATATGAAATCCATCGTTCTTGCCACATTGCAATTCATTTTTCCTTGAGCATCCTTCTTTGAAATCTCCATTGTTCCAAAACTCAACCGAACTCGGTTTGAATCCTGGTAAACAACTACAAATTGGTGATGAAACGTTGCTGCAACTCGAATTGGCACCGCAGTAAGCGTATACTTCGCACGGTTGCATCGGTTGACTGTTCAACACGCTCCATTCGTTGTCTAACCATAAGAGTTGCCTCAATTGTCCCGTTGCATCGATCGTGAATCGACTGATCGTGTCGTTCGTATAGATGTTGTAAGTAAGATAAGCTGTATCAGATTCCGAAACAAAGCTAAAGTTGTACATGTTCAACCTTGTTTCAACAGGGAATTCAAAGAAGTTGTCTCTATCTCCCCATGACCTGTATGATCTCCAGTATATTGCATCTCCGTTCAAGATCATGATCTGTTTTTCAGGTCCGGAATCCAATTTGAGGGTGAAATTTCCAGGACTCGGGTCATTGGAGCTCTTCCACGAGACATACGACCAAGTGCTCTGAATCCTTGTATCGTATCCGAGTTTCATACCGGGCAAGTAAGTATGAGAAGGGAAATCAAAGCTTTGCCATAATATGCTAGAATTTTCGTCTCTCAAAATAAGATTGCCTGAATCCAACAATGTAGCACTCACATTTGCATTAGGTAATGTCATATCTGTCACCCTGTAAATGATCCTACCTTGCTTAATCTCAAGGTTGCCATCATCGCTTATGCAGAAAAAAGCCGAAGCAGTGGCCGGATAATCCCGGTTCGCTATCCAAACCACTGGATCTTTCTTGATATTCTTGTACCAAATTCCCACATAGTAATGTTCTGAATCTGTAGGTTGAAAAAATCCCAACTCAAACATTTCACCAACTGAAACCACTGTTGTTGAGCTATTCAAGTTGTTGCCTGGTCTGATTGTGTCCATTGCAGCACCAGCACATAAGAACATCAGCAGGATAAAAGGATACCAAAATCTGGTTTTCGATACCATTTTGTTTCCGATAAGTAGTCCAAATCCAACCGCTATGAGACGACAAAAACCGGATCGAATTTAGTATCATCTAGAGTCTGGTTTACCAAATAGTTCAAAGTTTTGAATCATGTCAAATCAACAAACACGTAACAGACTACCATTAAAATGAATGCTAAGAAGCACTTGAACATCAAAATAAGAATACCCTTTATCTTATTATCGAATATGTATGTATGTATGTATGAATTGAATGCTAAGAAACAATAGCATAAAGACAATACCTGAAGCAAAAGCTTGTTTGTTGCATAAATGTCTATGGCAGTAGGTAGCATCCATTGACAAGGTAATGGAAGATTAGTTAGATAATTGAAATTATTTATTTCTAAGCAAAAAACAATTGGATAATTGTTAGCTTCTAAGAAAAAGACTGGTAGACTTGGTCATTGAGGGATTTTCTAAAAGAAAAAAAATATATATAAACAAATAAAAGTCCACGATTTCTTCAAAGAAAATTGCATATATGTTCATACTGATTTCGTGTTTGCTTCTTTTAACTATTTGGGTTACTTTGAAAGGTACTTAATTTATTGATTTAGTATTGATTTAGCAATGGCAGATGAATTGCAGAGAAGAAAAGATATATAATAATTTGTTCCAAAGTTGATGATTTTAGTTGACTTTGAAGAACAAAGCATTGATTTTTTTTTTTTTTCTCATCAGGAATTTTTCTTTTAACAGATTGATGCATCTACCATTGAAAATATGGGTTTCTTTAAACGGAGAAATTCAACTGAAAATAAGCACGATTTCAAAACAATGATGATTTCAGAAAGAAGAAAAAAAACAATGATGAACTTATTTTCAATTAGTGGATGAAGTAAACAAATTTTTCTATCCAAATCTTATCTCTACTTTTACTTCTAACACTTAAATCGAAACACAATGCGTCTTTAAGCGTGTTAGAACATATCTATTCTTAATTGTTGCAACAGTAATGATGAAAGATATTCAATACCATATCGGTAGGCATATCTTTTTTGTTACCACTACCAACATGTTTATACATATTTAAAAATTCTTTTTAAATAAATTACACTCTTGGTCATTTTATTTTTGAAAATTTATAGTTAAGTCACTTAATTTGAGAATTCTTACAATTGGATCACTAAAATTTTTAAAACTATTAATATCTTATTTCAACACAATTGAATTTTATATGTGAATTAGACTCATGTGGTTTGTAATAATTAATAAGTACTTAAATTTATTTAGATGTTGAAGTAATAAATTTTAATAGTTTTGATAATTTAACTTATTTAGCTAAATTAATTATACATGTCAATTTTTTTATTTGACCTTTTAGGCTTTTTTTTTAAAGGTTTTTTTTAGAGAAAAAGAGAAAACGCGTCTATAATTGATAATTTTTATTTCCTTAATTTTAATGCCAAAATTGATAATTTTAATAATTGGGTCACCAAATATAAATATTTTATTTTATGAAGTCATACTTGTAATTCTTTTATCAGATTAGTTTTTATTTAAAATCTTTAAAAAAACCATTAATGAATTAAAAAAGTGATGAAACTACAAAATATTTAATTAATTTAGAATTAGTTATATTAATACTATTTAATAGTAAACATTTAATATTAAAAAACAAAAAAAAATCATTATTATTTTAATATCAATATTAATTCATAATAATTTAATTTACATTATTAATAATTTTTTTACAGGTTATTTGTTATATATATTGTTTATTAATACGGTACTTCTTGCACAAACATAATGTCTTGCCGATTGAGTGTTCGTGGCATTGTTGTCAGTGCAAGAGGACATGAGTTCGAATTCATTGAAGCGCATTATCTTCCTATTTAAGAGTTAGGGAGGGACTATGGTAGACCTATCCATGGACCAACCACCCAGTTTAGCTCGAACGTCCGCCCGAAAAGTAGGATGGTTTGGATAAAAATATAGGCTCAAAAAATGGGCTTGGGCAAAAAAATAAGGCCCGTTTAGAACACAAGTCAGGTTTCGAGTAGCTTTTTTTGCATAGACTTGGCCTAAATTTGCAAAAAGAAAAAAAATTATTATTTTCTTGTTGTTTTATCACTGTTTTGCTGCTGTTTCACTATTATATTGCTACTATTTTGTTGTTATTATTTGGATGTTGTGTAACTCTTATTTTATTGTTAATTTTACTACTTTTTTAGAGACATTTACTTGTTAATTTGCATCTATGTTAGTATCATTTAAGTATAAAGATTTTTTAAATTTATTGGAAAACATTTATTTTAATATTTTTAGTGTTTATGTATTATATATTTTTAAAAAATAATATAAAAAACTTTAATACAGACAGATCAGGTCTAGGTTTTAGCATTTTTATTCGAGTCAAGTTAGAGTAAAATTTTAGACCTATTTTTTTAGTCGAGCTAGGCCCGAGCCCATCAAATGGGCCTAAAAATTTGTCAAGACCTACTCCGGCTCAAAGACAATTCTAGACTATGGTAATTCTAAGCATTGTATAAAAAAATAGATATAATAAAAAACTTATAATGAGATTAATGTTAAAAAAACATACATATAGCCTTTAAAGATTATTCTTAGGAAATCTAATAATTTAATTTGAATAATTTTTAAATCAAATATATAAGTTACAAAAAAAAAATCTAAAAACTCATGTGGAAACCAATTTAACCTAAAATCAAGTTCGAATCAATTTTAGGTTTTAATTGGACGAATTTGAATTAATGACCGTTTATGATTAAATCAAACTAAATCAAATTTAGGTTAATTAAATCAGATTTTAAAATTTGGATTAAAATATAAATAAAATAATATATATATATATATATATATATACACACACATGACCTCCTACATTTGAAGTTGTGTTGTTTGTATCGTCACAACACACAAGAAGACCATAAATATTTGTTGCATGTCAAACAAGAAGAAAAGTAAAATATATATATCTACATATATATTTAATAACTTAGAAATTTCAAACTTTGACTTAAATAAATACATATTAATCATGTGTTAACGATTTGGACGTAAATAACTAAACAACAGGGACTAATGTTTATTGGATCAAGTAATAAAGAGTTTGATGTCCTTTAAATAAGATATCGAGTTTAAGTTTTGCAAATGAAAAAATAATCCTGAAAGAATTCTGCTCCATATTTAGGGGTCTAACTTGGGCACGACTACAAATTTAGTTGTAGCCCAATAGGGACTTAGACTAAAAAAATGAGTACAATAGGGAGTAAATTCCCATGATGGACGAAAGTCATAATTCTTAGCAAAGAGGGCTTTCTAACGTATAAGACATGGAACTAAGCAGACTCGCACCCAATTTGCTTAACTCTATCTACATATCATGGCGGATTCTCAGAACTTTCGAACTAAGATCGAAAAAACTATCGAGGTTCCATTATAGAAACTGTTATGTGATTCGCTGAAAGTGTTGCAGGCCTGCTTGAAGGCTGATTTGAATTAGAGAATGCTGGCTGTTTGGGAGAATTTAGAACTGTAAGTTCACTGGTAAGCATCGAGACAACTTCTGACATTGTCGGTCTGTCGGCAGCCATTTCTTGAACGCAAAGAAGTGCCACTTGAATGTATCTGTACAGCATAGGATATGAAACTAGGTCTTCCAATCTATGATCCACCAACTCAAGAACTTTATCTCCTTTCCAAAATTCCCATGCCTGAAGTAAAAAACAACATGTTTGAATGCGAAAATTGAGGTAAAATGGGAAAAAACAAACTAAGTTACTCAGACTCGAATGAGAGTATCAAGTTCGGGTTTAATGGGGAAAATCTGTGACTCACATGTCCAATTAGATTAAGAGAACTGCTATGGTAAAAGCCAGTGTTCTTCTTGCCACTCACTATCTCCAACAGCAGCACACCGAAGCTGAACACATCGGATTTAATAGAGAAAAGGCCTTCCATGGCGTATTCAGGCGACATGTAGCCACTATATTTCATCATTTTCACACAAAAATTGATCAGATTCTTAAGTGAAAGAGACTTAGAGTAGCAGATAGTATTTTAAGTTTCTGGAGTTTTGAAGTTCACTTACTAAGTTCCTACAATCCTTTTAGTATTTGCTTGTAACTTGTCATCACCAAACATTCTTGCCAACCCGAAATCTGATATTTTCGGGTTCATTTCACTGTCTAACAGGATATTGCTTGCCTTAAGATCTCGATGTATGATCCGTAATCTCGAATATTGGTGAAGATACAGAAGACCTTGCGCAATCCCCTCGATTATTCGAACTCGTGCTCCCCAGTCTAGAAACCCTTCATTGTTTGTACCTGTTACAAATTTTGCTTATCAAAAGAAATTCTTGGGGGGAAGGGGGAGGGGCGGAAGGAAATTTTAAGGCTTCATAAATCACAAACCAAAAAGAAATAAATCCAGGCTTTTGTTAGGCATGAACTCATAGATCAATATCTTTTCCCCTTGTTCTAAACAGCAACCCAATAGTCTAACAAGGTTCCTATGTTGAAGCTTTGCTATAAGCATCGTCTCGTTTTTCAACTCTTCCAGCCCTTGTCCGGACCTTTTCGAAAGCCTTTTCACTGCTATTTCTTGTCCATTTAATAGTTTTCCCTGAAAGCAAAATCATTCAAAACCTGAACTCCATTTCTGGTAATAGTCTTAAAATGTGATGGACTTAATACCTTATAAACAGGTCCAAATCCTCCCTCTCCCAGCTTATTCTCCAAGGAGAAGTTTTCGGTAGCTATTGATATGCTAGCTAAGCTAAACAGCGGAAATGCCGGGTCCTTCCTCCGATTTCGAGAGTTTTCAGAACCCGAAAAATCATTGCTACTAGCTGTGATGCTCATCTCCATATCAAAGAGTAGTATATCCTGCCTTGTATCTTCCCTCTCCCCTGTTCTCAGAGTCAGAGAGGTCTGCATATGTAAGTACATCCTTTCGAATATCGAACAAGCTTGCGAATCGATTCAGAAAAACCAATACGAAACAAATTACCTTTGTTTTTAAGACTCTTCCTCCACCGAAAAATAAAGAAGGATGCAGTAAGAAGCACCAGTAGACCAACAGGAAGTGCAAATATCCATACGTCCCATTTGGCTGCTAGAACTCGAATTCAAGAAAGTAAGAATGTGAAACAATTTAATGGTCAATTTAGTTCAAGGTTTTCAATAAGAAAGTACCTTTGCCATTGTTGAATTCGGAAGCTGCAAGTTTGACAAAGATTTTATGTCCAGTTGGATAATTTGATGATAATTGTTGAAGATTAATAAGGTCACCATACCATATTGCGCAATGGCCTGTTGTGTTGTATGCATATGCACTGCAACTGCAGTTATTCAAGCAAGCTTCTTTGCACGAATTCTCATCGGAGATCGAAATTTGAGGGCCTAAATATGGAAAAGGATTTGAAGCATTGATTTGCTGCATGGAACTTAAAGGATAAGTCACATCATCAATCCCTAAGAATCTGTCTTTATTATCTCCATTCCCACATGTTAGGGGCGTACTCCTGATACATCCACCATTGTGGCCTTGTCGGTTCTCCGATGGATAAAAACCTCGCAAGCACTTGCAACTCTGAGTATCCTCAAAGCATTTACTGAATGAGCCACAAGAGTTTAAAATGCTACAAAACTGTCTTGGTTGAGACCAGAACAAATTCCATTGTTGATAATTTTCAAGCCATGCAAATTCCTTCATACGTCCGTCGACATCGAGGCTGAATCTAGTTATAGTTTCAGGATTATACAATGAATACGAAAAATATGTTTCGTTTTCATCGCTATACAAGCTGTAGTTGAAGATGTAGTTCAATCTCATTTCAGGCATCAAGTCAAAACCATGGCCATTCCAAGGTCCACTACTCCATAATATTTCAGTACCCCTCATGAGGAACACTTCATTTGATACCATTCTCACCTCGAAATCCCCATTATTTGGGTCTTCTTCATCCAACCAAGATGTTAGAGACCAAACTTTCCCTGTTTTATTATTGTAACCAAGCTTCATCCCAGGCAAAAAAGTGTTCGAAGGGTAATCAAAGCTCTGCCATAGTATATCCATATTCCCATTTCTTAGAACCAAATTCCCAGAATCCAACAGCGTTGCACTCACGTTTTGGCTTGCTGATGGATCATCACTCACCCTATAACTTATTCTGCCATTCACAATCACAAGGTATCCATCATCATTGATGGTGAGAATCATAGATGAACCAGTGAAAGGAAGGTCTCTATTGGCAATCCACACAATATCCTTGGTTGCAACATTCTTCATCCGAATCACCAAGTACAGATTAGTTGAGCCAGTTGAAAAGAATCCCAACTCAAAGGCATTTCTAGAAGATGTTAACAGACCTGAGGCCGTCATGATTTGACCTTGGAAAAGGGTATCACTGGCTGCAACTGTTCCATTGAAAACCAGCATGTAAAAGCATGAAAAAAGAAGCAAGGAAATACATGGAAATTTTCTCATGGTTGCCATGTTTCTTTTGCTAATATCGTAGTCAGCCATTAACAGTTATTGCAGGTAATTTCTTCCATTAACAGTAGTTTAAGTAAAAAAAGAAACACACCATGGAAAGCCAAGCTTTGACCAAAGACTTTTCCCGGTTTTCCATTAAAAAAGAATAGGTTTCTTTGTTGTTCTTCCATGTTCAAAGAGACAGAGGCAGTCGCCATCAGAAAGTTCTTATTATATTATTGCGTTGCAAAACTGGGGTTGAATCTTTGTTTTCATGAAATCCATATTGAAACCCATTTGGTGATATGACTGGTTCCAAGTTTAATTATTGAAACCCAACCATTAATAAACATTAACATTAGTCTGATAATCATTGGGTCAATGATGTCAGACATGGTATCCTACTCAAACCCATATTTGTTTTCTGCTGTTGAAGGGTTCTTAGCGCTGATATGCTACTTAATTAATCAAGAAAATAATTAATTAAAACTTAGATTAAATTATAAAAGTTTAATCTTTATTAAATCTTAAATTAAAAAATACTTAATATCTAGTCAGTAATAATTCAAAGGACCTAAATGGTTATTTAACCATTAAATCGAATTGAAAAGTGAAAATACAATGAATATCGACTTGTTTTTGATTAGTGAAATTAATTAAGTAATAAATTAGAATAATCATTAATAAACTAATTAACCTATATATGCTAAACTAGGTGGAAAGAAAGATGAAAAACATTCATCTTCTTCCACCGTCCACGAAAAGAACAAAAGAAAGGAGAAAAATTCTATTGTTGAAAGCTTTATTCGGCCATACCAGATTGCAAAGATAATCAAGCTATTTTCATCAAATTTCTATAGATTCTTGATTGTGAGAACCGAAATCAACTAACCCATGCATCAATTTTTTCAATCAGTAAATATTTAACAAGTTGTCATTATAGAGAAATTGATGATTTTGAATTTGAATTGAAGAACTAAATTAAAAATTATTATAAAATTATACTATAGATAGATATGTATTTGGATATGAATGGGGTGTAAACTGCTATTATTTTTATTATTGACCCTGACCCATTGCGCGAGAGGAAAAGTCGAGAATAATTAACATCACAAACAAAACCATAAGATCAATTTCGGGTTTTTGAGTACTTGAGCTTCAAGCATCGTTTCAGAAATTCGAACGGCCAAGATGTTGAAAGTGGTGAGGAGAAGCCATGGTTGAAGTTCCATGACGATTCAACAGTCAGATTTGCAGATCGGGGCTTGAAAAGTTCTAAAGATTGTGAAAAATTTTCAAATTTTTGATAGGTTTTTCAAGAAAGCTAACTGGAGAATCAGAAAGAAGAGAAAAAGGTGAATCCTTTGGTCCCACTTTTGACTTGAATGGAGGCCGGACGGTAGCATAATGATGACGACGACTGAGTCTCTCATGGAAGAAGAGAATAGAAAGGAAAATAATGAAGTAGGAAAAGAACAAAAAGAAGGCTAATGTTTCAACTTAATTTCTCCAATACTTAATAAATATATTTAAAGAGATATTTACTATTTTGGGTCTTGTTATTTTATTTAAATTTAAAAACTTAAAAGGGATATTTAATCTTAGACCCTTCGTTCAATTTTTTTAAAACCTGAC
Organism: Gossypium anomalum; assembly: GCA_025698475.1. NCBI lineage: Eukaryota > Viridiplantae > Streptophyta > Magnoliopsida > Malvales > Malvaceae > Gossypium > Gossypium anomalum. The sequence continues at coordinate 5,987,858 of CM046960.1, forward strand.
ATAACTCAAAGAGTTTTTTTTTTTTTTTTTTTTTGTCATATGTCAAATGTGAGGTTGTCGCGTATTACTAGACCTGATCATGGGTCGAGCAAATTTTAGGTCAGGTCAGTGCAAAAATTTAAGATTATTTTCTAGGCCCAGGATCAACTCGGAAAATAAGCTTAAAATTCTGTTCAAATTCGATCTAAATTAAAAATGCTAAACCTGAGTCTGACCCGACTCACCTGTATTAATTTTTTTAGATAAAAATAAATTTAAAAAATATAATACATTAAATACACTACAAATATTAAAATAAGTATTTCTCAACAAATTAAAAATACATTAAAAAAATCTTTAAACTTAAATAATACTAAAATAGTTGCAGCTCAGTAAGCAAATGTCTTTAAAATAGTAACAAAATTAATAACAAAACAAGTCATATAATATTCAAATAATAACAATAAAATAATAACAATATAATAGCAAAATGACAGCAAAATAACATATTCGGACTTGGGCCAAAAATCCTACCACAGGCTCAACTTATTTAAAAAACTGGCCTTATTTTTTTATCAAGATTTATTTTTTAAGCTTATATTTTTATTCAAATCTTCCCACTTTCCGACCCAACCTTCAAATCTGAGCAGATAACCCTCGATTAATTTCAACATCCATGTAAACCTAGTTTTATGAGAGTTAGTCACAAAGTACTAAGTTGGGTTGTATAAGAACTCCTATTTATGTATATAATAATGATATTAAGACGTAGTTCCATAAAACAAGAAAACCAAAGGCAATCCAAAAGGAAAGACAAGCAGCTTGGTGTAGAAGAGAGGTTGAACAAAGTCCCCAAGCATGTTAAAGCCCGCAAATGCTTAGTTTCCTTGCACGTCACTCACATCCATTACCCTGCCCCCCTCTACTGTTGTTATATTCGCATGGTACCAAAATCCCTTGCCCATCTCGCACTAAACTGAATATTCTTCTTGTTAATATCACCCTCTTTTTTATCTTCATATATTTATCTTCACATTCAATCAACACATCGTTGAAAACACTGCAATGGGGAATTGTCTTACATCCTCTTCTTCGTCAGATGTCTCCAAGAAGAAGAAGGCTTTGCCAATAGAAACTGCTTTCAGGCTTCCATCTCCCTTACCAACATGGCCTCCAGGTGCCCCTCTCTCTCTCTCTCTCTCTCTCTCATCTCTAATGGCTTTGGCTGGTTAAATCACTTGCATATAACTCAAGGATGGATATATAGTTTTACAAATTCATCCATTTAGTTAATGATTATTAAAATATGGGATAATATGACTTAATGGCCTCTAAACTTGGCAACTAGCTTCAATTGGATACCTGCACTTTTTCTTTTTTTCTTTTTTTATCCTTGAACTTTGCAATTAAATCACTTTTGGTTCTTAAACTTGGGTTCTATTAAGATTTAAAGTTGTGACATTCTGAGAGCTGATCAATATAATGGTTCGAATAAGGGGTTGAATCAATTGACTTGAAAATTGCTTGAAATTGGTAAAAATTGAAAACCAAGATAAAAATTGAGAGTTGAACTAGTTTAATAATTTTTTTAGATTTTTATGAATTTTTAATTATTTATTTAATTATAGTTGAGCATTAAATGTGACATTCTGAGATTGTACCATATCATTACTTAAAACTTTGTATAAATTTTGTAATTTTCAAGTGATGATGTAACATAATCAATGAAGCCACATCATTACACTTTTATATTTTTCAAGTTCATGGACCAAATATAGACCTAGTTGTTAAGTTCAAGTAAGTGGACTAAAAAAAAAAAGTACAAGTACTAAAGTGAACCTAATTGTCAAGTTCAAGGATCAAATATAGACTTAGTTGTCAAATTAAAGTACCAAAGTGGACCTGTACTAAAGCGAACTTAATTGTCAAGTTCAGGGACTAAAAATTATATTATCCCATAAAAGATTAATGATTATCGACATGAGAATACATGTGATGTGAAGTGATATACTTTGTCAAATTTTATTTAAGTTGACGAATTTAAACATTTCTTTAAAGATATTAATTTGATAATTGTACGCGACATGATGGATTACATTACAGGCGAAGGGTTTGCGAGTGGAAGTATTGATCTTGGTGGAATACATGTGTGCCAGTGCGGGATATCATCATCTTCCACAAAAGTATGGTCGACTCACGAAGGGGGACCAGGAAATCTTGGGGCCTCATTTTTTGAACCATCATCAATACCAGATGGGTACTACATGCTAGGCTGCTATGGGCAGCCCAACAATAGGTTGCTTTCTGGGTGGGTTCTTGCAGCGAAAGATGACAGTGGTGATGATTCTTTACTAAAACAACCCATCGATTACACCCTTGTCTGGAGCAGTGAGTCTTTGAAAATCAAGCAAGATGGCAACGGTTATATTTGGTTGCCAATTGCTCCACAAGGATACAAGGCAGTTGGCCATGTTATCACCAACACCAAAGACAAGCCTTCCCTGCAGAAAATACGTTGCGTCCGGTCTGATTTTACGGATGAAACTGAGAATGATACATGGATATGGGGACCTGGTAAAGAAGTGGATGCAAAAGGGATCAACTTTTTCAGTTCAAGGCCCATAAAAAGAGGAACCCAAGATATGGGAGTCCGTGTAGGAACATTTGTCGCCCAAAATCCTCCTCTACCATGTCTGAAAAATGTCAAAGCTAATTTATCTTACATGCCTAACCTACGCCAAATCGAGACACTGTTCCAAGCTTACTCTCCTTGGATTTATTTCCACCCTAATGAAGCTTACCTCCCATCGTCTGTTAGTTGGTTCTTTGTGAATGGGGCACTACTGTACATGAAGGGAGAAGAATCCAAGCCAGTTCCTATACAGGTAACGGGTTCAAACCTTCCCCAAGGCGGTGCAAATGATGGCAACTATTGGCTAGATCTTCCCATAGACGAAGCAACAAAGGAAAGAGTAAAGAAAGGAGATCTGCAAAACTCCCAAGTTTATTTGCATGTAAAACCTATGTTGGGTGCAACCTATTCAGACATAGCGATATGGGTGTTTTACCCCTTCAATGGAGCGGCAAAGGCTAAGGTAGAATTCATCAATATTTCATTAGGAAGGATAGGTGAACATGTTGGTGACTGGGAGCATGTGACTTTAAGGGTCAGCAACTTTAATGGAGAATTACATAGTATGTATTTCTCCGAACACAGTGGAGGTTCATGGGTGAATGCACCAGAGCTTGAGTTCCAAGGTGGGAATAAGCCTTGTACCTATTCATCGTTGCATGGCCATGCCATGTATTCAAAACCTGGACTAGTCTTGCAAGGAAGTGGAGAGATAGGAATTAGAAATGACACTGCCAAGAGTAAGATTGTTATGGATACAGGCCTCCAGTTTTCATTAGTTGCAGCTGAGTATTTGGGTTCCACGACCATTGTTGAGCCGCCATGGCTCAACTATTTCAGGGAATGGGGTCCGAAGATTAGTTATAACTTGGCAGATGAGATCAAGAAGGTGGAAAAAGTATTGCCTGGAAAGCTTAAAACTGCTTTTGAGAAATTTATTAATGGCCTTCCAGATGAAGTGCTAGGGCAAGAAGGGCCAACGGGCCCTAAGGTGAAAAGGAACTGGAACGGAGACGAGGTTTAGAATGTTGCTTTGAATTATAGCAGCCTTGTTATGAAATTATTGTACAAGGCTAAGGAAATTTACAAACTTCCTATGTTCATCCCAATACAATGTCATTAATGTCAATGTAAAATTGTTACTTTTATTCTTATAAAATAAACATCAACCAAACAAGAAATTTTACAACAACTATACAAGTATATATTATTTATTTATCAATAGGATATTTATAATTACTCTTGAAAGTTTATGTTTATAATAAAAAAATATAAAATTTTACTTGTATATATACACATCTCACACTTAGTATTTAACCAATGTGGATTTAAGCTTTACTTTTTCTTAACAAATATTTCCAAGTAGCTTACTTTGAGTATCAATTTCTCATTCATCACTCAACTATTTTGAGTATATGTAATACCGTTATAAAGGTCTCATGGAGTAAAATATGAAATCATAATTTTATGATTCAACTCTCCACCTTTACCTATTGAGAATATGCCTCAAAGTTCCCATAATATACAATTTTTCCAACAGGGTCGAGTCCGATGTATTGTCAATTTAGACAATCATATCCATGTCTCTATTTTTGGGAGTGAACTACTTCGATAGCCAAGACAAACTATCTCCCTAACTAGACTTATAGACGACAGAATGATCCTTTACTTATTTGAATCAATTGCTCATTCTGATTTTGGGGACTATGGACAATTTAGATTACATACTAATAAAAGTTATCTTCTCGCATTATAATTCATTCTTATAATGCAACTTATTGTTAGCTAAACTTTAGGTTATTAAGAAGCATATATTTACTTATTCATTTTGGTTTTCATGCATAAACCGTGAGGGTAATCATATAAATATTAATTAATCAAACATGTAATGATTTTAGCTGAAATTGTTGATTAGTCCCTAAAGGATCAACTTGTTTGGTGTTTTGAACAGGTAAGTTCATATAGAATTTATTATTTTAGGCGGTTATGTTTTTGATTTTATATATGTATGTTTGACTATGGATTGATTAGTTGCGAATTGGTATGAGAGGCTAGAATTGGACTGAATTGAAATGTGACAATAATGTGTAAAAGAAGCCCCTGTGAACTTAGAAAAAGGTTATGATACGATTGACATGCTAATAGGGTTTTGTGCACGCTTGTATGGGATTTATTACAAATATTAACAAGATCCAACATTCGTTGCAGATTCTCAGGTATTATGTGACATTGGTATAGCTCAGATGAGTAACCTAATGTGTCATGATTTTGGTTTAGCCCAGACGAGTAACCATATGTATATAAATGTCCACAACTCAGATAATAAACTAGTGTGGTGTAGTAACCTACGTATCCAAGTTTGTTTACTAGGGTTCATCGGGCAAAATAGTTTAAATGAAATTGGGAATTTGAAATGTGATTAAATGAACTTGGTACCCAAATTGAAAAGTCACTGAATGGATTGAATTGTAAATGGTACAATTTTCATGATCGATAATAGCACCGATGATTGATTTGAATTATGTATACCTATTAATATCTTATGATTGTTGATTGAATATGCATTTGAGATAAGTTACATAAAAGTGACATGAATTGGCATGTTAAGTACTTTTAGTATTAAATGATATTGATTACAATGCTCACTTTGTTGGTGTTTTTATTTCCATGTCTAGCCAAAGTTATGTCAAGTTAAGGTAGCTTAAAATGTTTAGGTAACAATAAGGTAAGCTTTGTATAATACATACGAACTTACTAAGTAACCGCCGCCAAATGCATGAACATTTAACTAGAAAATACCACACCAAAAATATATAAAATTAAGTAAGCAGTATCCATAAGTATACGGGTCAAATTGTAATATAGTAAAGTGTTTAAACGAAACATAGAGAAGTATTTTGAGGATCGTACCTAATGGATTGTAGATTGGAGAATCTTATTATTAAATTAATTACAAATAATAATTACTAATCTAATCGATTTACAAGTTAGTAGTGTGAATCCAAATTAAAGTAGTGATTAAACTAATTAAATTACTAAACCTAAATTAACTTAATGGAATTTCCTATTCCTAGTTTCAACAATGCAAGCCTCTAGCCTATTATCAATTAAATCTCTAATTAACATGCGGAAGATTAACTAATTTCAGAACTTCGGGCTTTTAGTGAATTAGCTATTAATTAATCAATATTACCTCCCGGCCTCTATTAATTAACTAATCGATAAATACTTACTTATCTCCCGACCTTGCTTTCTTTACCAAGATAAATTATGATTAACTTGGCAAACTTATCTCCCAACCTCGTTTAACCTAGATTACTTCCTAGGGTAGTCAATCCTGGTAGTCAATCCTAGAGTTTAGGCACACATAATTTATACCAACTAATTCTATAATAAACTCTTATTCTACAATTAATTAATCAGAACCATAACTGAATCATGCAAGATAGAAATAAATCACAAGATTTTATCTTAATACTCATACAAATGTTAATTGGTCAGATAAATGAAATATAAATAAATAAAATAAAATAAAAGAGTAAAGAGAATGCTCATGAATATATATTGAAGCGCAGTTCTGGAACAATCTCCGCTTACAATTGTCTTTACGCCAGAATAAGATTTTTCTACTACAGAAAAATAAACTACTAAAGAAAAAATACAAAGAAAACTATATGGCTAGGTCTAAAATTTGATGTCCATTAAGGTTACAGGAACCTCTTTGTATAAGCTAATTTTGGTGTGTATTATGCCTAAAATACCTTTTATACTTTGGGTGCTAGTAATACATAAAATTTGAGAAAATCTGTCAAGATACGACTATTGACATCATCACTGCTTGCGCCCCATATTCAAGCTATGTTGCAACACAAGTCAGGCTACATCTCAACACAGGGGTTGTGTTGCAACATAAGGGAAGCTACATTTCAACATAGGTGCTACATCGCGACATAAGGGAAGGTGTGTCACGACACGGCACCGATTTCTTGAGCTTGGAGTTTTGGTTTCATGTGTTGTGTCTCAGAAAGCTTGGGTATGGTTCCTCAGGCTTTTCGGTTTAGAAATATACACCCTACACATTCAAATAGACTGATTAGCATTGCCTAAGTCCTGTATTGGCCTAATAGGTCAACTAATATCAATTATTACGTAAAAATGCTTATTTTGCTAATAATCTAAACCTAAGCTACTAAAGCTAAAAATGTAATAATTAAATATAAAATATTTATAAAACAAGCTCGTTAAGTGTTGAAATGTACTTAAACTACCATTATAATTGGCAAAAGGTCACTAAGCATCCTATATGCTTACCTTTGCTGTTTACTTTCCCTTGTAGATCGTCTTCTTATGGAACTTGTTAAGCCGAATCCTTTAAAAGCTCACACTATCACCTAATTGGTAGTTATGCGATCATTTTGAATCTAGAGTTTTTGCATGTATATAAGTGTCTTGGTGTGTACCTTAGTATTTGAAAGTGGTTACAACTTGGCTAGTATGACATGGTCATTTTGTATAATGTGTTGTTTTTGTGGTACATGTATGGTATTGGTTATATTTTATGCTAGATTAAGTGATGATCTATAATCATATGTTTGGCATGTGGAATGACATAGATTGAGGTAGAAAAGGTAGCTTGGTTAATGAATGATTGAGATGGATATATATTTGGAATTTACGCTTGTAATATGTGATTTATACTTACTTGTCGATGTCCATGCTAAAGGCTTATAAGCTATTGTTGTGTATAATATGGAAAATTGTACGTATTGAATGTTGAATGACATGTCTTAATATGTTTTGACAAAGGTAAAATTTGGTATTTGAATACATGTAATGTCATGAACTGGTTTTGAATAGATTGAGATCATGTTTCAGTTGGATTTAGTTGGAATTGTTTAGGTAATTTGTTTGACATGAATGGTATGAATTTGACTTGCTTTCAATAGTATAAGATGGTATAAATAAAATAGCATTACATATATTGAAATGGAACCAAAATGGTATTTTTGCCAAAAACAGAGACTTCATCATGACCACAAACATCCAGTGCTGCAATGTACTGTCGACAATGAGTGATGTCGTGACGTTGGTGTGATCGAAGTCATGATGTAGATTATTGAGTTGGAGATGTCACAACGTGGAGATTGTGAAGTCGCGACGTCGGCCCTGAATTTTAAAAAAATTACAATTTAGTCTTAATTCAAGCTCAGGTTAACAAAAGAGCTTTCGTAAGCTTGTGTAAGTCCCAAAAATGATTGTGCAATACATTATGTAGTTAAATGGTATTTTTTTTATGTATTTATATGATTATATGTTACATGATGTTTTGAATTTATTAGATGTAGCATCGGTAACTTGGACCCGACAACCAGGTCGGGTATGAGGTGTTACAGAGTGTCTCTCTCACATCCCCCATGGATTCCTCAAGATTGACCACTTGACCTTCCAAAGCTAATAGCATATCCCTCGATCGGCTAGCTTTCCTAACCTTCCCATGAGTCTTTATTGACTCAATCTGATCCTCTACTCGTTTTATCATCTCGACTGGTGCCTTCGAACCTTAGCTTGGATACCAATTGTCACGGGGCTAGAACTTTAGTCTCGCAATTCCTGTGGCTTTAGGTGATTTCTTGGGTTCAAATTTGCCTAAGTCAGTCTTACTCTTAAAAAAGTGAGAACTCACAATAGAAATTCTCCAAGGCACCAAAAATAAAGCGAAAGCAACTCAGAGACAAAGAATCAATGAAAGAACAGAAAAAGCCACAAGAAAGCAACACTCACAAGGTGTTTGAGTGAATTCTCTCAATAGTATTCAACTATTATGAATGAGTACAATAAGGTTGAATGAGATGATTACAAATAAGGGGGAATGCCTCTATTTATAATTGAGCTCCTTAGATCCAACGGTACAGTTTAATTTACATCAATGGCCAAGATCAAAGCCAATCTATAATGGAGATTCTTAAGGTATTTACACAATCCTCTAAGATTCCAAAATCAAATCTATTAATACTACAAGTATTCTAAGATTAGTTTTCATATTTACCATGGCAACCCTAGTTTTCCTTAAAAGCTTCGTTAGGCCACCAAGACTTCAAGTAGATGGGCTGCTCCATATGTTCCATGAATCGGGTAAGTTTAATGGGTCAAATGAGCTCCGTTTAATCAATTGACCTCCATGAGATGCTTTGTGTACATTAATCATGGATTTCGATTTGCGGCCTAAGTCACTAATATTAGGTGACTTTTGTTATCTTATTTTTTGGGGTGTTTTTATTTTTCAAAGTATTATGAGTTGTAAGCCCTCAAATTAAGTCATTTTATAAGTTGTCTATCTTATTTAATAAAGTGGATTATTGCAAAAATAAAAGGATTTTCATTTATTTTATTATATTTGTTTTTCTTAAAATTTTAATAAGATTTCGAATTTAAAAATAACTATGAATAAATGAAAAGATTCTTCCAATATATTATTTTATGTAATTCAATTATGTACCTAAAAATTATTTATTTTTTAATTATGTTGTAAGCATAAAAATTTGGGTTCGATCTCAAGTAATTTCAATTTTCTCCCTTAATTATTAATAAATAAATAAATAATTTTTTAAGGTGGGTTCCTTCATTTCATTAAATATGAAAATTAATAAGATGTCATTTTTCATACCATGATTTTGTATATTTTATTTTTAATTATTTTTAATATTATTTTGATCAAATTTATTATATGATTGGATGTTTTGATAATAAAAAAAATAACATATAAAAATAGGGTTTTATATAACCAATCCAAACATACCATTTTATGAAGAAAGTATATAAATTTATTAAATTTTAAAAGGTTAAAAATAGATTCTAAAATATTAGTAATATAATACTAAGCTTTAAGACTACATTTCAATATGAGAATTTTAACGATTTTATTATGTGTTTTTAAGTTATATTTAAAGAATTAAAAATAAATAAATAAAATATGTGAAAAAAATTTCAACCTCACTCATTTGTGAAATTAAAAAGCTCAACCGTCAATGTATCAAATTACATTTATTAATAATCCCAACTCTTATAATTAATTATTTTTTGATGTTATGTATGACCGTTTTCCTATCCATATCTAGGGTTCGTGGCTGCCACTCTAAACAACGTTGTCTACAAGATTCGAACTTTTGATATAATATCTAAAACTACTCATAATCCCCCAAACCCATAAATAGGAGGATAATGCGCTTTAGCACACTCGAACTCACATCCTATTGCATTGGCAACAATATTTATGTCAATCGAGCTATGATTCAATCGAAATAATCTTTTAATTTTTGAATTGATAGCATTTTTACCTTTTTGAAATAAATATAGAATCCTTTTAGCTGGTTCAAAAAAAAAATTAAAATGTTTTTTTATTTTATTAAATTATATTTATTATTTCTATGAATATATTAAATATTAAAAATATATTCTACAACATCTATGATGTGCAATATCTAATTAACACATGTACATTCATAGCAAAAAAGGCTTCTTACGTATTCGAACCTATATTCTCCTGCACAAATAATAATGTTTATATTAATTAAGTTAAGACTCAATCGAGAGATGTTAAATGTTAAATGAGCTATAATCGAAAATAACTATCGAGGTTCCATCAAAGAAACTGTGACGTTATTCACTGAAAAATTTGCAGGCTGATTTGAACTATTTGTCATATTCCTAGCATTAGAGAAAGCAGGCTTTTTGGGAGAATTTAGAACCGTGAGCTCATTGGTAAGCATCGCAACAACTTCCGACATTGTCGGTCTGTCGGCTGCCATTTCTTGAACACAAAGAAGAGCCACATTAACGTATCTCTGCTGCATAGGACATGGAACCTGGTTTTTCAATTTAGGATCCATCAACTCAACAACTCTATCTCCTTTCCACAGTTCCCATGCCTGAAGTGAAGCCAACATGATTGAATGTAAAACTGGAGGTAAAATGGGAAAAAAAACCAAGTTTCTCGGATTCGAATGAGAGTATAAAGTTCGGGTTTAATGGAGAAAGTTTGTGACTCACATGTCCAATTAGATTAAGAGAACTGCAGTGGTAAAAGCCAGTGTTCTTCTTGCCACTTATTATCTCCAACAGAAGCACACCGAAGCTGAACACATCAGATTTAATGGAGAAAAGACCCTCCATGGCGTATTCAGGCGACATATAGCCACTGTATGTTCATCATTTTAACACAAAGGCAATTAGATTCTTAAGTGAAAGAGAAATAAAAATAGCAGATGCCAGACAGTATTGTAAGTTTTTGGAGGTTTGAAGTTCACTTACTATGTTCCTACAATCCTATTGGTATTTGCTTGTAACTTGTCACCACCAAACATTCTTGCCAACCCGAAATCCGATATTTTCGGGTTCATTTCACTGTCTAACAGGATATTGCTTGCCTTGAGATCTCGATGTATGATTCGTAATCTTGAATATTGGTGAAGATACAGAAGCCCTTGCGCAATCCCCTCGATTATTTGAAGTCTTGTTCCCCAGTCTAGTAATCCTTCAATGTTTGAACCTGTTAAAAAATTTTGCAAAAAAAAAAAAAAAAAAAATGTAGCATACCAAAGTAAAATCTTGGCCAAAAAGGAAGTTTTAAGGATTTATAAAATCACAAACCGAAAAGAAAAAAATCCAAGCTTTTGTTAGGCATGAACTCATAGATCAATATCTTTTCTCCTTGTTCTAAACAGCAACCTAATAGTCTAACAAGGTTCCTATGTTGAAGCTTTGCTATAAGCATCGTCTCGTTTTTCAACTCTTCTAGCCCTTGTCCGGACCGTTTCGAAAGCCTTTTCACTGCTATTTCTTTTCCATTTAATAGTTTTCCCTGCAAGCGAAATCATTCAAAACCTGAACTCCTTTTCTGGCAATAGTCTTAAAATATGATAGACTACATACCTTATAAACAGGTCCAAATCCCCCCTCTCCTAGCTTATTCTCCAATGAGAAGTTTTCGGTAGCTATCGATACACTAGCAAAGCTAAACAACGGAAATGCAGGGTCCTTCCTCCGTTTTCCAGAGTTTTCGGAACCTGAAAATTCATTGCTACTAGTTGTGATGCTCATCTCCATATCAAAGAGTAGTATATCCTGACTTGGATCTTCTCTGTCCCCTGTTTCCATAGACAGAGAGGTCTGCATATGTAAGTACATCCATTCGCTACGAGTTTGCAAATCAATTCACAAAGGCCGATAAGAAACAAAGTACCTTTGTTTATAAAACTCTTCTTCCACCGAATAACAATGTAAGATGCAGGAAGAACCACCAATACAACAATAGGAATTGCAATTATCCATAGGTACCAATTGGCTCCTAGAACTCCAATATGAGGAAGTAAGAATGTGAAACAATTTAATGGTCAATTTAGTTAAAAGTTCTTTTACAAGTACCTCTTCCATTGTCAAATTCAGAAGCTGCAAGTTTGATGAAGATTGTACGTCCATTTGGATCCTTTGCTGACAGTTGTTCAAGACCAAGAATGTCTCCGTACCATCTTAAGCAATTGCCACTTGTGTTATATGCATATGCACTGCAAGTGCAGTTACTCAAGCAAGCTTCTCTGCATGCTTTTGGGTCGGAGTTTGAAACTTGAGGGCCTGATGGGAAATTATATGATGAATTGATTTGCTGAGTTGAACTTAAAGGATATCTCACATCATTCATCCTGAAGAACATGTCTCTATTATCTCCATTCCCACATGTTAGGGCCACTCTCCTCATACATCCCCCACCCTGGCCTTGTTGCTTTCCGGATGGATAAAAACCTCGCAAGCAACTGCAACTGTGGGTATCCTCACTGCAGCTGCTGAATAGACCACAAGAGTTTAAAGCCTCACAAAATTGTCTTGGTTGAGCCCAAAACAAAGCCCATTCTTGAGAACTTCCAAGCCACGAAGATTCTTTTAGACGTCCGTCGATATCGAGGATAAATCTAGTTATAGTTTCGGGATTATACAATGAATACCAAAAATACGTTTCGTTTTCGTCAGTATACAAGCTGTAGTTGAAGATGTAGTTCAATCTCATTTCAGGCATCAAAACAAAAATATGCCCATTCCAAGGCCCACTACTCCATAACGTTTGACTACCCCTCATGAGTAACACTGCATTTGAATTTGTAGGATCCATTTTCAACTCAAAATCCCCTTTATTTGGGTCCTCTTCATCTAACCAAGATGTTAATGACCAAACTTTTCCAGTTTTATTATTGTAACCAAGCTTCATCCCAGGCAAAAACATGTTTAAAGGGGAATCAAAGCTCTGCCATAGTATATCAAGGTTCCCATTTCTTAAAACCAAATTCCCAGAATTTAACAGCGTTGCGCTCACGTTTTGGCTTGATGATGGATCATCACTCACTCTATAAGTTGTTCTGTCATTCACAATCATAAGGTATCCATCGCCATTGATGGTGAGGATCATGGATGAACCAGTGAAAGGAAGGTCTCCATTGGCAACCCACACGATATCCTTGGTTGGAACATTTTTCATCCGAACCACTAAATATACATTTGTTGATCCTAGTGAAAAGAACCCTAATTCAAAGGTATTTAAAGAAGATGTTAACTGACCTGAGGCCGTCATGTTTTGACCTTGGAAAAGGGTATCAGTGGCCGAAACTGTTCCATTGTAAACCTGCAAGTAAAAGCATGAAAAAACAAGCAAGGAAACGCATGGAAATTTTCTCATTGTTGCCATGTTCTTTTTGCTAATATCGAAGTCAACCATTAATAGTTATTGTTGCAGGTCATCCTTTTCCATATGGATCTCTGATCTTAAGTAAAAGAACACCATTGTGCACGCCAAGCTTGACCAAAGACTTTTCCCTAAAATGGAAAATTTTACATTTAGGCCCTTTAAAAATTTTAAAATTTTAAATTAATAAAGGTAAAATTATATTTTAGCCCCCTAAAAATGATAAAAATTTAATTTAACCCTTTAAAGATTATAAAGATATAAACTATTAAAATAATAAAATTAAATTTTTACTATGGTAAAAATTACAAATTAATTTTGACCTTCTAAAATTTCTCCTGTCTATCATTGGCAAATCCCCCAACCACCCCCCAAAACCATTGAGATAATCTTCGGTTATATTAAAGAAATATGCTTTCTTTTTTAATATTTAAGTATGCCGTCTTTTTATATTTATTGGGATATGCTATTTTTGGTGAGAAAGTAAAAACGCATCTTACATGAGTCTCTTTCAGCCACGTCAGCTGAAAATGCATCCTGACACGATTTCACTAAAAATTAACAACTCAATTCCTTTAGTTAGATGATTAAATGTTAGTGCTTTTGTCCTTAAATCCGGATTTGATTCCTCTCTTACTTACATTTATATTTTTCATTTCATGTTGTTTCAAGCTTCTTTTTCTTCTTTTAATTAATTTTTATAATTAATAAATATATTGTTTTCAAGTTTTTTTTTTATTTTTAGTTCATCTTTTTAATTAATACATTTTTTTATTTGTAAAATCAAATAATTATTGCAAATATCATTATTTTTAGTAAATATAATTTTTATATGTGTAATATTTATTTTTCAATCCATATCATGAGTGTAGTAAATTGACATAATATATATTTTTGTATGTGTATTTGAAATATTTCACATATAAACATAATGATATTTAAAATATTTTACGTATTTGAAATAATTATTTGATTTTATGATATCAGAAATCACTATACCCACAATATAGGTGGAGAAAATAAATATTTGACATATAAATATTATATATGAAGAAAAATATATCTAAAGAATTAGTTGATGTTTTTAAAAAATAATTATATACTTATTATTTGATTTTATAAATAAAATAGTTATTAATTAAAAAAAACTTGAAAACAATATATTTATTAATTATAAACATTAATTAAAAATAAAAAAAACTTAAAATAAAAAATACAGCATATTAAAATGCTTATAAGAGAAATCAAACTCGAGACTTAAGGATGAAATCACAATTATTTAAACATCTAATAAAAAAAGCTAATATGTTAAAAGTTTTAATATAAAATATAAAAAACTTAAAACAACATGAAATAAAAAATACAAATGTGAGTGGGGAAAAAATCGAACCAAGGACTCAAAGGACAAAAATACTAACATTTAATTATCTAACAAAAAAAAAAATAAGTTGTCAATTTTTAGTTGAAAACACGTAAAAAAAAGGGTAAATTATCAAAATAGTCACTTTTGTTTACCTTGGGTTATATTTTAATCATTCATGTTTGAAATATTACATTTTAGTCACTTATGTTAACATGTTATAATATTTTAGTCACTGGACCGTTCATTGTCGTTAACGGTGTAACGGTAAGCTGACGTGGCACATTAAAACATCATTTCAAAAAAAAAATTTAAGTTAAATTATACAAATGGTCCTCATTTATTTTCGTTTTGAGCAATTTAATTTTTTACTTTTATGTTCTTTTACTTTTCTTTTTTTTCTTTATTTTTCATTCTCTTCTACTTCTCCCTTTATTTTCTTCCCTTCTCCATCTCTTTTAATGTATTTTTTTCTATATTTTCCATTTGTTAAAACTAGTGTCCATACTTTTTTTTTGAACAATTTAATTTCTCTTTTTTTTTCTACTTTATTTCTCTCTTCTCATATTTTTCACAGCAGAAAGTTTTATTTTAACAAATGGAAAACATAGAAAAATTACGTTAAAAGAAATAGAGAAGGAAGGAAAACAGAGAGGGGAGAAGAAAATGAAAAAAAAAGGAAAGTTCAAAGAACATAAAAGAAAAAAATTAAATTGCTCAAAACGAAAAAAATATAGGGATCAATTGTATAATTTAACCTAAATTTTTGTTTGAAATGATGATTTAACGTGCCAGATCAGCTTATAGTTACACCGTTAACAGCAATTAACAGCAATTAACACTTAGTGAACGTAAGTGACTAAAACATAACATTTCAAAAATAAGTGACTAAAATGTAACATGATACAAACAAAATTGACTATTAAATTTACCCTAAAAAAACCGTCTACTTACTTAAATATTAAAAAAAAAGCATATTTCTTAAAATATAACCGATAATCTACTGTATTTTCACAGTCAAACTGAATTTTCTTTCACTTTGAACTTTAAAAGTGCACGAGATCATGTATTGTCAAATTCGGAAGCTGCAAGTTTATTAAGATTGTAACTCCTGAAAGTTGTTGAAGATCAAGAATGTCACCATACCATCTTAAGCAATGGCCACTTTGTGTTATATGCGTATGCGCAGCAACTACAGTTACTCAAGCAAGCTTCTTTGCATGCTCTCGCATTGAAGTTCATCGAAACTTGAGGCCCCAAAGGGAAGGGATATGATGACTTGATTTGTTGAGTCGAACTTAGAGGATAACTCGCATCATTCATCCTTGAAAATCTGTCTTGATTATCTCCATTCCCACATGTTAGGGGCAGACTCCTCATACATCCACCATCCTGGCCTTGTTGCTTCTTTGGCGGATAAAAACCTGGCAAGCACCGGCAACTGGCGATATCCTAACTCAAGCTGCTGAATGGACCACATGAGTTTAAGATGTCACAAAATTGTCTTGGTAGAGACCGAATCAATCACAACTGTTGAGAACTTTCAAGCCATACAAACTCCCTCGTAAGTCCGAAGATGTCGATGATGAATTGAGTTATGATAGAAGAATCATACAATGAATGGGAAATTTCATTTTCATTGTTATACATGGTAGTTGAAGATGCAGTTCAATCTCATTTCAGGAATTAAAGTGAAACCTTCACCAGTCCAAGCCCCATTACTCTATAATGTTTCATTTTAGGATCCATTTTGAATTCAAAATCCTCATTGTTTGGGTTTTTCTTCATCTAACCAAGATGTTAAAGACCAAACTTTTCCAGTTTTATTACAATAACCAAGATTTGTTGGAACATTTTTCAGCAACAACATATTCAATCAAACTTAAGGGATTAAAAATTGAAAAAAAAGGCAAACAAATACAAAGAGAACTTGAACTCAAGAATGACTGAAAAAATTCATCTATTTCATTAAGAAAAAGTAGCTTATATGAATTACAAAGTCAATGACATTTACCTAATGACTTAACTACTCCCACTAATACTTAGCAATTACAAAATATGAACCACATCCACAAGTCAACTGATATGATCAGCCATTACATTAAAAAATCTTACTAACTTTGATTACAAGTTACAAACCAACTAAAGCAAGTTACATTTGAACAAAAAGAAACAAAATGTCAAGGCTGCCTCTGGTTCGGTTTCAATTCTGCTATCTTTCTGCATCTGCTGCTGGTCCAATGTTGCATTGCAGGCCAATGTTTAACACTCCTCCTTGGACTGTATGCAACAAACACCAATCATCTCCCCTAAGGCTTCAAATCTGGATGTACCAAGTGACTTAGTCAGAATGTCAGCCAATTGGTCTTGTGAGCTGCAATGAATGAGATTAACTTCTCTGGATTGTTCATCCTCTAGAACAAAGTGGAATTTAATCTTAAAATGCTTGGTCTTTCCATGAAAAACTAGATTTTTGGCTATTGCTACTGCTAACTGGTTGTCAACCTTGATTTCAGTAGGTTCAAGTTGTTCTTCATTCAAATCAAATAACAACTTTCTAAGCCAAATGGCTTGATTCACTGCTGCTGCTACAATGTATTCTGCTTCAGCTGTGGATTGAGCAACTGTTTGTTGCTTCTTTGAACTCCAGCTGAATACTCCTGAGCCAAGGGTAAAAAAGTAACCCGAAGTGCTCTTCATATCATCAACAGACCCTGCCAATCACTATCAGAGTATCCAGCTAGCTTAACTTCCTTTTCCTTCTTGAATAAGACACCATAGCTCAAGGTTCCCTTGATGTATTGAGGATCCTTTTGGCTGCTTTGAAATGTGTCACAGTATAGCAATGCATAAACCTTGACAAGAGACTAACACCAAACATGATATCAGGCCTAGTTGCTGTTAAGTAAAGTAAGCAACCAACTAAGCCTCGATATTCCTTTTCATCAACCCTTTCTTCGTTTTCATTACTAGATAGCTTCTCTCCTTGTCCAACTGGTGTACTAACACATTTACAATTTTCCATACAGAATCTTTTGAGAATCTTCAATGCAAAAGCATGTTGGCTGATAAAAATGCCTTGAACAGATTGGTTCACTTCCATGCCAAGGAAGTAAGTCATAATTCCTAGGTCTGTCATCTCAAATACTTCCAGCATTTGTTTTTTAAATTCATTGATCACTTCATCTTTGCTTCCAGTCACAAGTAGATCATCTACATAAAGTGACACAATCAATAAGGTTTCACCTTCTAATTTCTTCACATAGAGTGTAGCTTCACTGACACTCTTTTCAAATCTAAGCCTAGACAGGTAAGTGTTTATCCTGTCATACCAAACTTTTAGTGCCTGCTTCAGGCCATATAAGGCTTTCTTTAGTCTATAAACCTTGTCTTCTTGTCCTTGGACTTTAAAACCTTCTGGCTGCTCAACATAAATCTCTTCCTTAAGGAAACCATTCAAAAAGGCTGACTTGACATCCAATTGGTGTATCTTCCACTGTTTCTGTGCAGCCAAGGCAAATAGAAGCTTGATTGTGTCAAGCCTTGCTACTGGTGCAAAAGTCTTCATGAAGTCAGTGCCATACTCTTGACTATAGCCCTTCACCACTAACCTTGCCTTATGTTTGTTTAAAGAGCCATCAGAGTTGAATTTGGCTCTAAAAACCCATTTGACACCTATGACTTTCTTCTGGTCTGGCCTGTCAACCAAGTCCCATGTTTCATTCTTTTTGATCATCTCAAGCTCAGCTTCCATTGCCTTCTTCCAGATTTGTCCCTTGCAGCTTCTTCATAACTTGAAGGCTCAACTATTGCTGCATTGCATCTATGATAGATGTCAACAATGGTTCTGGTTCCTATCACAAAAGGATCATTAATGTCAGTACTTTCTGGTTAATTTTCAACTGGCTCTAAGCTAATGTCAAGTTGGTCTTCATCAAACTGACTTGCATCTGCACCTTCCCAGCTCCAAAATTTCTCCTCATCAAATTTGATGTCCCTGCTCACCAAAATCCTTTTTGTTGAGGGATCATATACCCTACAACCCTTTTTGGTACTGTTGTAGCCAACAAATATACCAAGGGCAGACCTTCTTTCAAGTTTGGTCCTTCTTTCAGCTGGAATGAGCACATAGCACACACATCCAAACACTTTCAGATGGGAAACTGATGGTTTGAGTCCATACCAGGCTTTAAAAGGTGTTTTGTCCTTCACTGCTCGAGTTGGAAGCTTATTGAGTAAATACACTGAAGTATTGACTGCCTCAGCCCAAAATTTTCTTGGGAGCTTACTCTGAGACAATAGACATCTGGCCATGTTTAGCACTGTTCTATTCTTTCTTTCATATACTCTATTTTGTTGAGGAGTATACACATTTGTGAGCTGATGATGAATACCAGATTCTTCACATAACTTCTGAAATCTTTCAGACAAATACTCACTACCATTATTAGTCCTTAAGGCTTTGATTTTGCAGCCTGATTGATTTTCTACAAATGCTTTAAATTTGCTAAAAACATCAAACACTTCAGACTTCTGTTTTAAGAAGTAAACCGAGCAGAACCTGGTCAAGTCATCTATAAACAGCACAAAATACTTGCTGTCATTCAAAGAAGGGGACTTCATTGGTCCACAAATATCAGAGTGTACCAGCTCAAGCCTTTCTCGAGCTCTCCAAGCTTGGTTCACTGGAAATGGCAATCTAGCTTGTTTACCAAGCTGACAAACCTCACAAATCTCACAAATAGTGTCACTTGCCTCCACTTTTGACATGTCCTCCACCAAATTCTGTTTATTCAACATATCAAGTGACCTAAAATTAATATGGCCTAGCCTTCTATGCCATAGGCCAGCATTATCAACTAAGGTTGTATAAGCTTTCTTCTCGAGCTGATTCACATCAAGCATGAAGCATTTGTCTACCATGCCTACAGTAATTATTTCCTGGCCATGAAAGTCCTTAATAACACATGAACCATTTTTGAAAACTAGAGAATATCCTTTTTCAACCAACTGACCAACACTCAACAGATTCTGATCAATAGTAGGCACAAAGAGCACATCTGAAATAACTTTGTTACCTGAACAAGTCCTGATTAGAACACTGCCTCTACCTTTGGCTTCAATCAATTCACCATTACCAACTCTGATTTTTGAGCTATGGCTTTTGTCAAGATACTTGAACAGACTCTTATCAGCTGCCATGTGATGTGAGCAGCCACTATCCACCAACCAATTACATTTGACTTTGTTTAAAGATGCAAAGCAGGAGGCCGTGAACACATGCTCCTCCTAAGCTTGAAGGTCCTCAGCAGCTTGAGCTTGAATCTGCTATTGTGCAGGTGCCTTTCCTTTGTTCTTGCACACTTTCTCAACATGGCCAAACTGTTTGCAGCTCCTACATTGAATGTCTGGCCTAAACCAGCAAAATTTTTCAAAATGAGTGGTCTTCTTGCAGTGGACATATGGTGGAAACTTCCTCTTGCCTGAGTCTCTCCTTGACTTATCCCTTTTGTCAAGCCAAGGCTTCCTTCCTTTCTGACTTGAGCTTGAACTTTCTTTGGCCTTTGCTTGAAAGGCTCCTTCAGGATGGTCTTCCTGCCTATTGGCCCTTCTCTGCTCCAAAGCATATAGGGAGTTCACCAACTCAAATAAAGAGATAGTTGTCAAGTCCCTTGAGTCCTCGAGTGATGAGATTTTAGACTCAAATCTCTCAAGAAGAGTGGTGATGACCTTCTCCACTACTCTGCTCTCACTTAAGTCTTCACCAAGCAGCCTTATACTGTTGACAGTGGCCATAATCCTGTCAGAATATTGTTTGATGCTCTCAGACTCCTTCATCTTCAAGTTTTCAAAGTCTCTCCTTAAGTTGATTACTTGTTGCTGCCTAGTTTTATCTGACCCCATGAACTCCTCCTTCAACCTTTCCCATGCTTCCTTAGGTGTGCTGCAGGCCATGATTCGAGTGAAGATTACATCTGTCACTCCATTTTGCAAGTAGGCCAAGGCTTTGTGCTTCTTGGTGCTCCCCTCAGTATACTGCCTAATTTGTGCAATCGTGGGATTGGCCCTCAATGGAGGTGGTTCGATGTCATTTTCAACTACATTCCACAAGTATTGAGCTTGAAGGTAAGTCTTCATCTTGACTACCCAAATGTGGTAGTTTTCACCAGCAAACACTGAAGGTGGAGGTGGAGTGAAGCTCATCTTGCTGAAATAAACTTAACAGCTTCAATCTCTTGTTCTCAAGCTTGTGTTCTTTCAACAAATTAACTAACAAAACAGAGGCCCTTAAAGACTTAGGCTCTGTATACCATTTGTTGGAACATTTTTCAGCAACAACATATTCAATCAAACTTAAGGGATTAAAAATTGAAAAAAAGGCAAACAAATACAAAGAGAACTTGAGCTCAAGAATGACTGAAAAAATGTCAAGGCTGCCTCTAGTTCGGTTTCAATTCTGCTATCCTTCTACATCTGCTGCTGGTCCAATGTTGCATTGCAGGCCAATGTTTAACAAGATTCATCCCAGGAAAAAAAGTGTTTGAAAGGTAATCAAAGCTCTGCCATAGTATACCCAACCCAAATTCCCAAAATCCAACAGCGTTGCACTCACGTTTCAGCTGAATGATGGATCATCACTGACTTTATAAGTTGTTCTGCCACTAACAATAACAAGGCATTCGTCGCCGTTGATGGTGAGAATCATAGAGGAGCCACTGAAAGGAAAGTCTCTAGTGGCAACTTACACATTCTAGATTTGTGATCCTAATGAAAACAACCCAAGTTCAAAGGCATTTCAAGAAGATGTTAACTGACCTGAGGCAGTCATGTTTTGACCTTGGAAAAGGGTACATTGTAAACCTCTAAGTAAAAGCATGAAAAAAAAACAAGAAAATACATGGTAATTTTCTCATGGTTTCCATATTTTTTTAACAATTGTAGTTAACCATTAGCAGTTAGTATTGCAGGTATTTTCTTCCATGAGTTTTTTTATTTTATGTAAAAGAAAAACACCATGGAACGCCAAGCTTTTACCAAAGACTTCATAGTTTTCCACTAAAAAGGATTTTTTTTTTCTTCCATATTCAAAACATACACAATAATATTAAGTAACACAAGTACATTCATAGCAAACAGGGCTTCTAATGGACAAGACTAGGAACCAAGCATTTGAACCGCACCCATTTTACTTAAGCTTTTTAAGTAGGACTTTCAAAAATTTCTCGATGTCAGGTGTTACATGAGCTATAATCGAAAAAAACTATTGAGGTTCCATCAAAGAAACTGTGACGTCATTCACTGAAAGTTTTTCAGGCTGATTTGAACTATTTGTCGTACTCCTTGCATTAGAGAAGGCAGGCTTTTTGGGAGAATTTAGAACTGTGAGCTCATTGGTAAGCATGGAAACAACTTCTGACATTGTAGGTCTATCAGCTGCCATTTCTTGAACACAAAGAAGAGCCACATTAGTGTATCTGTGCAGCATAGGATATGAAACTTGGTCTTCCAATTTAGGATCCATCAACTCAACAACTCTATCTCCTTCCCACAATTCC
The DNA here is from genome assembly GCA_025698475.1 of Gossypium anomalum. NCBI lineage: Eukaryota > Viridiplantae > Streptophyta > Magnoliopsida > Malvales > Malvaceae > Gossypium > Gossypium anomalum. Next base: position 6,010,111 of record CM046960.1, read on the forward strand.
CATGCCTGAAGTAAAACCAACATGTTTGAATGTGAAACTCGAGATAAAATAAAAAAAAAACAAGTTACTCAGACTCAAATGAGAGTATCGAGTTCCCGTTTAACGGCGAAAGCTTGTCACTCACATGTCCAATTAGATTAAGAAAACTGCTATGGTAAAAGCCAGTGCTCTTCTTGCCACTCACTAACTCCAACAGCAGCACACTAAAGCTGAACATGTCTGATTTAATGGAGAAAAGGCCTTCCATGGCATACTCAGGTGACATATAGCCACTATATTTTCATCATTTCATACAAAATTTGATTAGATTCTTAGTGAAAGAGACTTAAACTAGCAGATAATATTGTAAGTCATGGAGATTTCAACTTTCACTTACTAATTTCCTACAATCCTATTAGTATTTGCTTGTAACTTGTCACCACCAAACATTCTTGCCAACCCGAAGTCTGATATTTTTGGGTTTATTTCACCGTCTAAAAGGATATTGCTTGCCTTAAGATCTCGATGTATGATCCTTAATCTTGAATATTGGTGAAGATACAACAGACCTTGCGCAATCCCCTCGATTATTCGAACTCGTGTTCCCCAGTTTAGTAATCCTTGATTGTCTGAACCTGAGACAAATTTACAAAACTGTTGCTTACCAAAAGCAAATCTTGGAACGAAAAAAAGGAAGCTTTTAAGGATTCAGAAACCGCAAACCAAAAAGAAATGAATCCAGGCTTTTGTTAGGCATGAACCCATAGATCAGTATCTTTTCTCCTTGTTCTAAACAGCAACCCAATAGTCTAACAAGGTTCCTATGTTGAAGCTTTGCTATAAGCATCGTCTCATTTTTAACTCTTCAAGACCTTGCCCGGACCGTTTGAAAAGCCTTTTCACTGCTATTTCTTGTCCATTTAATAGTTTTCCTGCAATCAAAATCATTCGAACTGAACTCCATTTCGGTAATAGTCTTAAAATGTGATAGAGTTCATACCTTATAAACGGTCCAAATCCCCTTCTCCCACTTATTCTCCGAGGAGAAGTTATCAGTAGCTAGCGATACACTATCAAAGCTAAATAGTGGAAATGGGGCATCCTTCCTCTTCCATTTTCTGGGGTTTCCGGAACCCGAAAAATCACTGCTACTCGTGATGCTCATCTCCATATCAAAGAGTAGTATATCCTGGCTTGGATCTTCTCTGTCATCTGTTTCTAAAGACAGAGAGGTCTGCATATGTAAGTACATCCATTCGCCTACCGAACGAGTTTGCGAATCAATTCACAAAGGTTGTTAGTAAACAAAGTACCTTTGTTTTTAAAACTCTTCCTCCACAGAATGACGATGTAAGATGAAGGAAGTAGCACCAATAAAACAACAGGAATTGCAATTATCTATAGGTACCAATTGGCTCCTAGAACTCAAATTCGAGAAAGTAAGAATGTGAAACAATTTAATGGTCAATTTAGTTAAAAGTTTTTAAAAAGAAACTACCTTTGTCATTGTCAATTTCGGAAGCTGCAGGTTTGATGAAGATTGTACCTCGATTTAGATCCTTTGCTGAAAGTTGTTGAAGATCAAGAATGTCACCAGACCATATTAAGTAATGGCCACTTGTGTTACATGCATATGCACTGCAACTGCAGTTACTCAAGCAAACTTCTTCGCGTGTTCTCACATCATAGTTCGTCAACACTTGAGGCCCCGAAGGGAAAGGATATGATGAATTTATTTGTCGGGTCGGACTTAGAGGATAGCTCACATCATCCATCATTAAGAATCCGTCTTTATTATCTCCATTCCCACACATTAGGGGCACACTCCTCATACATCCACCATCTTGGCCTTGTTGCTTCTCCGATGGATAAAAACCTGGCAAGCACCGGCAACTTGCAGTATCCTCATTGCAGCAACTGAATGGACCACAAGAGTTTAGAATGTCACAGAATTGTCTTGGTTGAGACCAAAACAATCCCCACTGTTGAGAAATTTCAAGCCACACGAACTCTCTCATATGTCTGTCGACGTCAATGATGAATCGAGTTATGATGGAAGAATTATACAACAAATATGAAAAATACGTTTGGTTTTCATCGCTATACATGGTGTAGTTGAAGATGTAGTTCAATCTCATTTCAGGAATCAAGGTGAAACCTTTACCTGTCCAAGCCCCGCTACTCCATAATGTTTCAGTACCTTTCATGAGGAACTGTTGGAGTTTGAGTGTACTTTAACCGGGTAAAGTAAGAGTTGCAAAGAGAGCACCAGCAGCAACGTATTATACCCGGGTAAGATGTGAAGGAAAACTGCTTGAAGCTCAAGCTTTTTCTACTGCTAGGAATGTCGAACAGAATTTAGAAGGCAAAGAAGGATGGAACATGAAGAAGAAAATCTGATGATTTTTCATTAACTAAAACAATGGCATATAGCCAATACATAAAACAAGCCTTTTGCTTGTCAAAATCAACATATGGTCAACTAATCTACACCAACTACCACTAATACATTGGAACTTACAAGACAAAACTTGTACATAAAAGAAAAGCTGATTAACAGCTCATTCCTACATCAATCTTTTACCCAATATAGTTCAATATGAACCAAAAGAGTTACATTGACTAAAATAACAAAATGAACAAAAAACAGATTGCAGCACTTGGCTCGACAGCTTCAAGACTTGGCCTGTCTCTGCATGGTCTGATGGTTTGGTGCATGAGCTGCATGGAGGGCCACATTCTAACACTCCTCCTTGGCTTCCATGCTGCTAACTCCAAGTTCTTTCCTTAACTTGATGAACCTTGAAGTACATAGGGCCTTTGTGAAAATATCAGCAACTTGGTTTTCTGAATTGCAATGAACCAGCTCTATCTCTCGAGCTTGTTCCATCTCCCTTACCACATGCAACTTAATGCTGAAATGTTTGGTTCTACCATGGAAGATAGGATTCTTTGCAATTGCAACAATGAGACTTGTTATCACAAAAGATCTCTGTTGCTTCCTTTTGATATAGGTTTAAATCACCAAGGATTTTTCTAAGCGGATGGCTTGATTTACTACTTCAAAGAGCAACACCACATACTCAAACCTGCTGCGTTGGTGGAGCAACAATTGATTACTTCTTGGAACTCCAAAGAAAACATAGCTGAACCAAGGGTAAAGGCATAACTCAAATGCTTTTCATGTCATCCTTTGAACCGGCCCAATCATCACGAGTGTAGCCTATCGACCTTCGTGTCTTCATTTCTGCTGAATTTCAATCCATAGCTCGGTGCCTTTGATGTACCTAAGCACTCTCTTTGCTTTGCTTGAAGGTGTTGTTTGTTGCGCAATGCATAAATCTTGACACAGACTACTAATGAATACATGATGTCAGTGCAGTTTCTTTATTAAATACAACAAGCAACCAACAAGACTTCTATAATCGACTTCACCGACTGCTTCATAGCCTTCTTGACTTGATAGTTTTGCTCCAACAGCCATAGGTGTGCTTGTTGGTTTGCAGTTTTCCATAGAGAATTTGCTTAGGATTTTTGCAAACAAATGTCTTACGCTTTGAAGATTCCACTATGAGTTTGCTTGCACCTCCATTCCAAGAAAGTAGATCATCTGTCCCAGTCGGACATTTCAAACGTGTCTTTCATTTTGGCTTTAAAATCAGCCAGCATATTTCGGTCTCCTCCTGTCACCAAAAGATCATCAACATAGAGAGACACAATAAGCTGTGTTTCAGTTTGTTTCTTCTTGACATACAAAGTTGGCTCACTGATGTTTCTTTCAAATCCCAAGCTTAGCAAATAGCTGTCAATTCTAGTATACCAGGCTCTAGGAGCCTGTTTCAGGCCATATAATGCCTTCTTGAGCTTGTACACCATTTGTTCTTTGCCAGACACAACAAAGCCTTGAGGCTGATCAATGTAGATCTCCTCTTCAAGGAAGCCATTGAGAAATGCAGACTTCACATCGAGCTAGTGGATTTTCCACTTTGTTTACATTCTTAAGGCAATCGGCAATCGATGGTGTCTAGCCCGCCACCGTGCAAATGTCTCCATGTAGTCCAGTCCATACTTTTGGCTAAAGCCCTTCACAACTAGCCTAGCTTTAAGCTTGTTTAGGCTCCCATCTGTATTTTGCTTGGCTCGATAGACCCATTTCACTCCAATAACCTTTCTATTGGTTGGTCTAGGAACCAATTCCCTTGTCTTGTTCTTCTCAATCATGGCAATTTCATCATCCATAGCTTGCTTCTAGCCTTGATGTGCTTCAGCTTCTTCAAAGCAGCATGGTTCTTCTTGTGGAACATGAGCCCTTTCATAAACATCAGCCAAAGTCCTTGTACCCCTGACTGGTTCATCATCAACATCCATCTCTGGATCATTTTGATCGACTTCAAACCGATCTGTTATAAGTTCTTCGAGAATGGCTTGAGTTCATTTCTTTCCCGGTTCCAACAAGCCTTCTCATCAAATACTACATCTCTGCTAACTTGAATTTTGTTGGTTAAAGGATCCGGATCCTATAACCCTTTTTGACCATACTATACCCTGTTAAAATACCAGAACAACTCTTTTAGACAACTTGTCCCTCTTTGGTGGTACTTGGTGTGTAACATAGACAACCAAAGACTTTCATATGAGCCAATAATGGCTTGAACCCAACCAGGCTTCAAAGGTGTCTTGTAAGCGAGTGCTTTGGTTGGAAGCCTATTCGAATGTAGACAAAGCAGTGTTGTTGGCGGCTTACCACATTGTCTTGGGTAGATTTTTTCAAACAACAAGCATCCGCCATATCCATCAAGCTCTGTTCTTCCTTTCACTAACCCCATTTTGCTGGGGTGTATAAATATTGGTTAGCTGGTGTTTGATGCCAGCATCTTTGCACAAGGATTGAAACTGAGCTGAAGTGTATTCGGTTCCATTATCCGACCTTATGGTCTTTATTTTGCGACTGCTTTACTTTTTCCTGCAGCTTTGAACTTTATAAACACTTGAGCAACCTCGGACTTATGCTTCAAAAAATAAATCCAAAGAATATCCGTGCAGTCATCAATAAAGAGAATAAAGTACCTGTTGCCACTTAGTGATTCAGTCCTCATGGGACCACAAACATCACTGTGCACCAGTTCCAACTTACTTGTAGCTCTCCAGGTTGTGTTGGTAGGAAATGGAAGCCTGGCTTGCTTTCCCATTTGACAGACTTCACAAACATCTTCACTCTGAACTGTCTTGGTGAAGTTTTCAACCATTTCTTTGCTGACCATTTGAGCCATAGATTTGAAGTTAGCATGCCCAAGCCTTTGATGCCAAAGCTTGGTGTCATCAGTTGAAGCAACATGAGTTGAGTGTGAGTCACTTGACCAGTTGACTTCAAAGCATTTGTCACTCATGGTGACTGTCATGAGGCGCGATCCATTTGGATCAGTGATTTGGCACTCCTGACCTTTAAACACAACAGAGTACCCTTTTTCTAGCAGTTGAGAAATGCTAAGTAGGTTCCTGTCAATTTCAGGTACCAGCAGCACATCTTTGATAATTTTGCCACCTGTGGCAGTGCATATTTGCACATCTCCCTTGCCTTCAGCTTTGATGAGCTGACCATTACCAATTTTCACCCTGGTTTTGCAGCTTCTATCCAAGGTTTTGAAAATTGTTTCATCAGTGACATGTGGTTGGTGCAACCATCGTCCAAAGAACCAACCTTTTGTATTTTTCTTACGGCCACCGAGCATGAAACAAAGAAAGACTTGTTCTTTATGGTCACTCTCGCCTTCACCACCCGAGCTTCTTCATTCTTGTGTTGAGGTTGGTTTTTGCCAGGTCTGCCTTTTTCTTTGCAGACTCTTTCAACATGGCCCTTCTTCTTGCAGTGTTGACACACAAAGATCCGCTCCGAACCAAAGATCCGCCTCTTGATGACCAGTCTTTTACAAAATCTGCAGAGTCGATCTTCTCCTCTTGCAAAGATCGAGCTTAGGCTGTTTTTCCAGCTCTTCTTGCCCTTATAGGCAGAGGTGCTTGAGGTTGCTTTGGCCTTAGCTTGAAAAGCTCCCTCCTGGTGCTCCTCCATTCTACTGGCTCTCCTTTGTTCCTGAGCATAAAGAGCATTAATAAGCTCAGTTAGGGAGATGGTTGCCAGGTCTCTCGAATCCTCCAAGGATGAGATCTTTGCCTCATATCTTTCAGGCAATGTTGAGAGCACCTTCTCCACAATCCTTGCCTCACTGAACTGTTCTCCTAGCAATCTTATGCTGTTGACCACAGCCATTATCCTGTCTGAGTACTGCTTCACTGTCTCTTCTTCCTTCATCTTGAGATTCTCAAAGTCTCTTCTCAAGTTTAGTAGCTGCTGCTGTCTTGTTCTTTCAGTGCCTTGGAACTCCTCCTTGAGCTTGTCCCAGGCCTGCTTGGGAGTCTCACAAGCCATGATTCTGGTGAAGATAACATCAGAAACACAGTTCTGAATGCATGACATGGCTTTGTGCCTCTTTGTCTTTTCATCAGCATGCTGCCTCATTTGAGCCACTGTTGGGTTGGCTCTGAGTGGAGCCGCTCGAAGATCTGTGTTGACAACTTCCCACGGATCGAAGGCTGCGCAGTAAGTCCTCATCTTGACAACCCATATGTGGAACCCCTCACCATTAAAAACTGGTGGTGCTGCAGGAGAAAAGCCTGATGAAGCCATTTAGTTTACAACAACAGGTCCTCTAAGATAAAAGCTCTTGATACCAATTGTTGGAGTTTGAGTGTACTTTAACCGGGTAAAGTAAGAGTTGCAAAGAGAGCACCAGCAGCAACGTATTATACCCGGGTAAGATGCGAAAGAAAAATGCTTGAAGCTCAAGCTTTTTCTACTGCTAGGAATGTCGAACAGAATTTAGAAGGCAAAGAAGGATGGAGCATGAAGAAGAAAATCTGATGATTTTTCATTAACTAAAACAATGGCATATAGCCAATACATAAAACAAGCCTTTTGCTTGTCAAAATCAACATATGGTCAACTAATCTACACCAACTACCACTAATACATTGGAACTTACAAGACAAAACTTGTACATAAAAGAAAAGCTGATTAACAGCTCATTCCTACATCAATCTTTTACCCAATATAGTTCAATATGAACCAAAAGAGTTACATTGACTAAAATAACAAAATGAACAAAAAGCAGTTACGACACTTGGCTCGATGACTTTCAAGACTTGGCCTGTCTCTGCATGGTCTGATGGTTTGGTGCATGAGCTGCATGGAGGGCCACATTCTAACAGGAACACTCCATTTGATTTTTTAGGATCCATTTTCAACTCAAATTCCCCATTGTTTGGGTCTTCTTCATCCAACCAAGATGTTAGAGACCAAACTTTTCCAGTTTTATTATTGTAACCAAGTTTCATCCCAGGCAAAAAAGTGTTTGAAGGGTAATCAAAGCTCTGCCATAGTATATCCATATTCCTATCTCTTAGAACCAAGTTTCAGTTTTGAAACCCAAACATTAATAAAAATTAACATTAGTCTAATAATCAATAGGCCAATAATGTCAGACATGGTTTCATATCTAATCCAACTCAAACCCATGTGTTATTACAGAATTTCTGGAAAAAAAACTATATTTAAAACACAAATGAAAATTTTCTCTCTTCTGTACCTCCATCCGCTTGTAGAGATTTTTTGAACCATAGAAGGGTTCTTACTGCTGATATGGTACTTCTTTCTCTGCTTTAGGAGCCGCCTCTTCCCACTAAGTCTTTCATCGACCAGCCTGCAATCGAATCTGATCACAATCTATCAAATCATTTCCCTGTTCGAAAACCAAGAAAAAAGCGAAGGAGTTTTAAATTTGAAGCAAAATGGAGGAACACAGTGTAAACATTACAACAAAAGCATGGAAGAGACTGGATGTTTGTTGGCCAACATAGAACAAGATTACTGAAAATTTTGCATAGCACCGGAGAAATGCTGGAAGATAGAAAATTCAATAATTCGAGGAAAGAAATTGTTGAGATTTGGCCTGCAATGCAACATTGGACCGTTGGCAGCTTGGAAGGATGCATGAAGCAATAGTAGCTCAGCCTAAAGGGCACGATCGAACCAAGTTCAAGAGCAGCAGCTAGCTTAGCTTGCTTGTTTTATTTTGTTATTTTGGTTCATATGTAATTTGATCAAGTTAGCTTGTAACTTGACATCAAAGTTTGTATTTTTTGTTTAGTTTTGATTGAGTTTGATAGATGTAAGGCTGGCCATACCAGCTTGCTTTGTCTTGTAATTTAAGTTAGTTTAAGTCTCTTATTAGTGGGAGTAGGTAAGTCATTAGGTAATGGTCATTTGACTTGTTAACCTTGTATATTATTTTCATTATCAATGAATGAACATTGCTGCTGATTTTTGCTCTCGGTTTTATTTTAGTTCTTAAGCAAATTGGTTGTTTTGTGTGCTGTTGTTGTGCCTCTACTCCAACAAATGGTATCAAGAGCCTAAGTCTTTGAGGGCCTTCTCTTGGTGGTTTTTGTTTGTTTGTGAAATTAAGCTTAAGAAAGTAGGAAACCGAAGCTGTTGAACTTGTTATAGCAGGATGAGCTTCACACCACCTCCACCTCCTGTGTTCATTGGTGAGAACTACCACATTTGGGTGGTAAAAATGAAGACTTACCTTCAGGCACAAGATTTATGGAGTGTAGTGGAGAATGATGCCGAGACACCTCCATTGAGAGCCAATCCCACTGTTGCTCAGATGAGACAGCATGCTGAGGAGACTGCCAAGAAGGCTAAAACCATGGCCTGCTTGCAGAATGGAGTATCTGATGTTATTTTTACTCGCATTATGGCATGTGACTCACCTAAGCAAGCTTGGGACAGGTTGAAGGAGGAATTTATGGGGTCTGAGAAGACATGACAGCAACAGCTGATTAATCTAAGGAGAGATTTCGAAAATCTCGAGATGAAAGAAGCTGAGACCATTAAGCAGTATGCAGATAGAATAATGGCCACAGTGAACAATATAAGGCTACTTGGTGTAGACTTTGCTGAAAGTAGGGTGGTTGAGAAGATGATCACCACACTTCCTGAGAGATTCGAGTCTAAGATATCTTCACTGGAGGACTCAAGAGACCTCACAACCATTTCTCTATCAGAATTGGTGAATTCACTCTATGCTTTGGAGCAGAGAAGGGCTAATAGGCAGGAAGAAAACTCTGAGGGAGCCTTTCAAGCAAGGGCCAAAGAGAGCTCTAGTGCAAATCAAAGAGGCAAGAAGCCTTGGCTTGACAAGAAGGACAAAATCAGAAAGGATTCAAGTAAGAAGAGCTACCCACTATGCACTCACAGCAAAAGAACCACACACTCAGAAAGAAACTGTTGGAGAAGACCAGATGTTCAATGCTGGAAATGCAAGCAATATGGTCATGTTGAGAAAATCTGTAGGAGCAAAGGCAAAGTACGATCAACAAACTGGATCGGGCACATCCTGCTGAGGATCAACAAGCTCAGGAGGAGCATTTTTTAGTGCATCTTCCCTTACAACTACAAGCAAAGCCAAATGTAGTTGGCTTGTAGACAGTGGCTGCTCACATCACATGGCTGCTGATGTGAACCTATTTAAGGAGCTTGACAGGAGTTTTAGCTCAAGGATCAGAATTGACAATGGGAGCTTAATTAAAGCTAAAGGTAGGGTGATGTGTTGATCAGCTCAAGCATAGGTAACAAGCTGATTACTGATGTGTTGTATATGCCCGATATAGACCAAAACCTGCTAAGTGTTGGTCAGCTGGTTGAAAAAGGCTATTCTTTGTTCTTTAGAAGTGGTTCCTGTGTTATTGAAGACTCACTTGGTCAGGAAGTTGTCATAGTACCTATGACAGACAAGTGTTTTATGTTGGATGTTAGTCAGCTTGAAAGGAGGGCATATTTGAGCCAAAGTGACAGTGTTGGCCTATAGCACAAAAGGCTAGGTCATGCCAATTTCAGGTCACTTGATTTGCTGTATAAGCTTAGTTTGGCAGAGGATATGACCAAGGTTGAGCCACTTGAAGGTGTTTGTGATGTTTGTCAACTTGGCAAGCAAGCCAGGCTTCTTTTTCCAGTTGGTCAAGCATGGAGAGCTCGAGAGAAGCTTGAACTGGTGCATTCTGACATTTGTGGCCCAATGAAGACCCCTTCACTAAATGGGAGTAAGTACTTTGTACTTTTCATTGATGATCTGACCAGATTTTGTTGGATTTTCTTCTTGAAACAGAAGTCTGATGTGTTTGAAGCTTTTGGAAAGTTCAAAGCCATGGTTGAAAACCAAATCGGTTGTAGGATTAAGACATTGAGAACAGACAATGGGGCTGAGTATCTATCTGATAGATTCAAGAGGCTATGTGAGCAGGCTGGGATCCATCATCAGCTAACCACAATGTACACTCCTCAGCAAAATGGAGTGTGTGAGAGGAAGAATATGACTGTAATGGATATGGCTAGGTGCTTACTGTTCCAAAGCAAGCTTCCAAACTCATTTTGGGCAGAGGCTGTCAATAGCTCGGTGTACCTACTCAACAGGCTTCCAACACATGCTGTCAACGATAAGACACCTTTTGAAGCATGGTATGGACTCAAACCTTCTGTCTCTTATTTGAAAGTCTTTGGATGTGTGTGCTATGTCCTTGTACCTACAGAAAGAATGACCAAGCTTGAGAAGAAGTCTGTTCCATGTATTTTTGTAGGCTATAGCAGTGATAAGAAAGGCTATAGAGTCTATGATCCTTCAACAAGGAAGATTTTGGTGAGTAGAGACATCAGATTTGATGAAAAGAATATTTGGAACTGGGATGGTTCAAATGCAAGTCAATTTGAAGAGGACTCAGCTGAAGGCAACCTAGAGCTAGTTGAAAGTGAGCCTAGTAATGGCAATGTTGATGACCTTCCTATGAGAGGTACTAGGTCCATTGCTGATGTTTATCAGAGATGCAATGTGGCTATTGTAGAGCCTTCGAGCTATGAAGAAGCAGCTAGGGACATGAATTGGAAGAAAGCTATAGAAGCAGAAATGGATATGATTCAAAAGAATCAGACTTGGGACTTGGTTGAGAGACCAGAAAAGAAGGTTATTGGAGTTAGATGGGTCTTTAGAGCAAAATTCAGTGCTGATGGCTCATTGAATAAACACAAGGCAAGATTGGTGGTTAAGGGGTATAGTCAGCAGTATGGAGTTGATTTTGAGGAGACTTTTGCCCCAGTTGCAAGATTGGACACCATCAAGCTACTGTTTGCTTTGGCTGCATAGAAGAAATGGCAGATACATCAACTTGATGTTAAGTCAGCCTTCTTAAATGGCTTTCTCAAGGAGGAGATTTATATAGAGCAACCTGATGGCTTTCAAGTCCAAGGACAAGAAGACAAGGTCTATAGGCTGAAGAAGGCTCTGTATGGGTTGAAACAAGCACCTAGAGCATGGTATGACAGGGTAGATGCTTACCTATCTAAGCTCGGGTTTGAGAAAAGCCTGAGTGAGCCAACCCTCTATGTGAAGAAATCCAAGGATGAGACATTGCTGATTGTCTCGATCTATGTCGATGGCTTGCTAGTGACTGGAAGCAAGGACATTCTGGTCTGTTATAGGCCAATTTGGCCCACTTACATTTTCAAACAAATCCCTTAACCCATAACCCAATTTAACCCACAAAACCCAATTACATTACAAAACCCAAAACCCGTTTACACCCTGGCCCAATACAAACCCAACAGAAGCCCAAGCAAAACCCAAATACCCCTTACCCAATAACCTAAAAACCCACTAACCTATTACAGACCCACTAACCAAACCCTAGTCTCCACTTGCACTGACAGCCGCAACCCTCCCCATTTGCCTCTGCCAAAGCTGACCTAACCCCCACTGCAGCACCGCCCCATCACATCCACCACCCTCTACACCTGCAAGACAGTAAAGAAAAGAGACAGAAATAGCAGAAAAAAAAAAGAAAACAATTTGTAAAGAAATAGGCTATAAAGAGCCGAATGCAAAAATAGTTTTGAGATTGGATTTTGAGAATGAATACAAAGGATATTCCAATATACACAAGCAGATTCAAAGAATAATATCAAATAGGGCAACCAAAACACCAAAATCAGAACCGAAAACCTAAGGTGATTGTGAATCTATTCTTGTTTTGTTTTCTGTTCTATTTTCCCATATATATATACTAAAACATATAAAACAAATATTATAAAAAAATTAGATTTTTTACCTTTCCGCCATCATGCGGTGGCGGGCAGCGTGCAGCCCTCCGTGGCCGTCCATGTGACAAACACGTGGCCAGGTGCTCTCTCTTCTCCCCTCTCTCCTTTCTCCCCTCTCCCCTTCTCTCTTTTTTTTTCCTTTCCCCATCCCCAAATGAAATTTTTAAAAAAATTTTAACTTATATAGGGGACCAAATTTTTAAAAAAATTTTAACTTATATAGGGGACCAAAACGGTGCGTTTTGGTCCCCCCCTTAATACTTGAAACGGCGCTGTTTTTGGCCCTGGGTCGGGTCGACCTGACCCGCTCCTGCAGGATCCGCATGTTTTTAAGGCGGAAGGGCTAATTGCGCTTTTAGCCCTTCCGCTTTTCTGGGATTTTACAATCAAGGTTTTTTTTTTCATTTGTAATTCGGCCCCGTTGTTTTGCCCCGAATTCATTCTGGTCCCCCACGCTGCAGAGCGTTTTAATATCTGGGGATATCGCGCCTTTGGTCCCTCCAGTTCATGCGCGCATTGCAATTTAGTCCGATTTCCTATTTTATTTCTAATTTCACCCCAAGAATTCTGTTTTGATTACGATTTCATCCTTTTTTTTGTTTTTCGTCCTTAAATAGTATTTGTAATATTAGTTTTACTATATTATTATTATATTATTGTTGCTTATTATTATGATTGTTGAAAATATATTATTATACTTAATATTACTATTATATTTACTATTATTATTTTTAAATATTTGTGTACTTTATATGTATATATTATATTTATGTATATTTTTAGCATATATATATATATATATATGTATTTATAAAGTATTGTATTTAGTTGTTTATAACATTATCACTCTTTAATATATATATATATATATATATATTAGACATATATTTTAACACTATATTATATATACAATTTTTTTATACTATGCGTACATATTTTTTATTATATTTTATACGTATACTTTTAACCTCATATTATATATATATCTTGCACAATTTTTTAATACTTTACTATATATATGCCCTTATATATTATATGTACATTTAGTATTATATTTTTATATCTATATTTTTAATACTATACTATATAAATTATCATATTTTATTACATAATTAGTTCCCATGTTTTATTATACATATACATATACATATTTTTTTATTTGTATTATTTTCGTATGTCACATTATTCATCTTTATATTCATTATTTTCATTATTGCTACTTATATATTATTATTTGGTATACTTACATCTTTCATTATTATTATTAGTATAAACATATTTTCCATGTTTATAGTATTCCTAATATATTGCATTTGTTCATTTATATTATGTGTACATGTATCTAGTATGTATATATTTAGTATTATAGCTCATATATGTCTTTTAGACATCATATTTTCATACATCATGTATATATGTCATATATTATATTCTTGCATTTTATCATATGCACATATTATCTTATATTATTATGACTAAGTGTATTTTGTATTTGATCATGATTTGTCTTTATTTTTATTTCTTTTGTAAATATCATTGTAATTGTTTTCCTAATACTCTAGTATTCTATGTTAACATTTTTCATTAATAATATCGTTTTTTTTTTCTTTTGCATCTTTAATTTGTTTAAAATTCTTACTTCATAAATATTTTTTATGCTTTAATTAATAATCGAGGCAATATATCGATTTAACCTTAGGTCGTAAATTTCATCGCTATGTTGGATGGATTTTGTCGACTCATGTTAAAACGGTATACCCTTCTCAAAATACCGAGAAAACTAAAATTTCTTGTCTTTTCAATCGGATCACGACTAAATATTACATTGAACTCGCATTTTTGAAAATCAAGACAACACGTGTTTATGAGATACCAATTTTTGGGCGTCGCGAGGGTGCTAATACCTTCCTCGCGCGTAACCGACTCACGAACCCTAATTTTTTTCTGGACTTTTGACGTAGACCTAAACTTAGCCTTCTTTTGCTTAAAAAAATAAATTTATTAAGTGTTTGATCACACCTAGAAAAAGATCGGTGGTGACTCCCGGTTTATTTTAAAATCAAATTTCAATTTCTAATTTTCTAATAAATCGCCACAATTAGCGACCGAAAGCTAAAATTTTTACGTCGCTACATGGTCAATGAGTTTAAAACACAGATGCAAGAGGTATTTGATATGACTGATTTGGGGGTCATGACCTACTTCCTTGGTATGAAAGTGAACCAGACTGATCGAGGGATATTCATTAGCCAACATGAATTTTCTTTGAAGATACTTGACAAGTTTAGCATGCAAAATTGCAAGCCTGTAAGCACACAAATGGCTCAAGGAGAGAAGCTATCAAGCATTGGTGATCATGTAACGGTCGATGAGAAGGAGTATAGGAGTTTAGTAGGTTGCTTGCTCTATTTAACAGCAACCAGACCTGACTTGATGCATGCTGTGAGTTTATTGGCAAGGTTTATGCATTGCTGTAATGTAGTGCATTTCAAGGCTGCCAAGAGAGTGCTAAGATACATTAAAGGAACTTTGAGGCTTGGTGTGTTATTCAAGAAAGAAAAGAAGCTGAAGCTGGTAGGTTATTCAGATAGTGATTAGGTTGGCTGTATTGATGATATGAAAAGCACTTTGGGGTACTTTTTCACCCTTAGCTCGAGTGTGTTTTGCTGGTGTTCAAAGAAGCAACAGACTGTTGCTCACTCAACTGCAGAAGCAGAGTACATAGCAGCAGCAGTAGCCGTAAATCAAGCCATTTGGCTTAGAAAGTTGTTATTTGATTTAAATGAAGAACAACTTGAACCTACTGAAATCAAAGTTGACAACCAGTCAGCAGTATTAATAGCCAAAAATCCAGTCTTTCATGGCAAAACCAAGTATTTTAAGATAAAGTTCCATTTTATTAGAGAAGCTGAGCAATCTAAAGAAGTCAGCCTAGTGCATTGTAGTTCACAAGACCAACTGGTTGATATTTTAACTAAGCCACTTGGTACAGCAAGGTTTGAAACATTAAGGAAGCTAATAGGTGTTTGTTGCATACAGTCCAAGGAGGAGTGTTGAGATTTGGCCTGCAATGTAACATTGGACCGTTGGCAGCTTGGAAGGATGCATGAAGCAATAGTAGCTCAGCCTAAAGGGCACGATCAAACCAAGTTCAAGAGCAGCAACTAGCTTAGCTTGCTTGTTTTATTTTGTTATTTTGGTTCATATGTAACTTGATCAAGTTAGCTTGTAACTTGACATTAAAGTTTGTATTTTTTGTTTAGTTTTGATTGAGTTTGATGGATGTAAGGCTGGCCATACCAGCTTGCTTTGTCTTGTAATTTAAGTTAGTTTAAGTCTCTTATTAGTGGGAGTAGGTAAGTCATTAGGTAATGGTCATTTGACTAGTTAACCTTGTATATTATTTTTATTATCAATGAATGAACATTGCTATTGATTTTTCATCCATTTTTGTTCTCAAGTTCTCTTCTTTTGCTCTTGGTTTCATTTTAATTCTTAAGCAAATTGGTTGTTTTGTGTGTTGTTGTTGTGCCTCTGCTCCAACAGAAATTACGGAACTCAGACAAATGATTAATGTCACCATTATCAACGAAACTAAAGAGGCTAACCTTAACCTCAACAAGCTTGTGAAAATTGAGGAGTGGTATTGGTACCAAAGATCTTGAACTAAATGAATACAAAATACCTAATTCTTCAATGCCACAACAATCAATCATGGGCGAAACAATCGCATCAACTGTATTAAAAATTATCAGAGGTATTGCATTGCGAAATAAGACAATTTGGATACTCATTAGCTCCTATTTCCAAAATCTGTTCTCTCGTCAACAATTGCATTTCCAAAATCTAAAAATTTTTAAAGATTTTCTAGCATGAGTGAGGCAAGATTCAGTACAAATTGTCTATAAAGATTTTCTAGCTTGGTTGGATGCTTGTTTTACTTAACTGCAGCCAGATTCGGTATAAATGTAATCCATTACAAAGCCGCCAAAAGGAACATTGATCTATGGAGTGAAGTTTATGAAGTTTGAAAAGGTTAAGTTACTTCTCACTCTAGTGTTAAGTATTTTTTGCTGGAGCCCCAGAAAGCAATCCATAGCTGAAGTAGAATATGTTACCGCTGCTGTAGCTGTCAATCAGGCCATATGGTCAAGCAAGTTATTGAATGGCTTGAATATATACCAAGAGGAAGCAACAGATATTAAATGTGACAATCAATCTGCTGTTGCAATTGCAAAGAATCCAATATTCTATAAAAAAAATAAACATTCAAAGTGTCATTTTTTGAGGAAGTGGAACAAGCAAATGAGGTAACACTAGTTCATTGCAGTTCACCATATCAATTAGCAGATATTCTAACTAAGCCTATTGGGAAGATGAAGTAATATGACATTAGAGGTTGCAGCATGGAGGTCAAGGAGAATGTTGCAAGATGACCAACAATGCAGTGGCGAATACATATGGCAGACAGTTCAAGCATAAGTCACATGGCGGACAATCCAAGCATGAGAAAGCTGGAGGACTGTTAATATGCGAACTATCATGCGGAGAGTTCTTACACGACAAGATTGGCGGATTGTCTAAACATATTGGTGAACTGTCTAAGTGCAAGCATACCTGCGGACAATCAAAGTGCAAGCTGTCCAGCGATGAAGTGAACTACGAGATGAAGTGCTAGCTGACTTCTTAGAGTAGAAAACTAATTTTTTGATTTAATTTTTTTGTTTAGTTCTTTTCTTTAAAATACTTAGTTGAAAATAAATTAACTTGATGTGTTTAGGTGTTGATTTACACAATTAGTTTGTGTAGAAGTAAGCTTTTCTATTTTTCAAGACATTAGTTAGATTAGCTGAATTCTTTAAAAAACAAATGATATATATATTTTGTATCTTTTGAAATGAAAATTAAGAGTGAGTCAGATCAATTCATCTTGCTGGTTATTTGTCTCATTTTAACTTTCTTAGTCTCACAATACCAACACTACTCCATAATGTTTCAGTACACTACAAGAGGAACACTCCATTTGATTTTTAGGATCCATTTTGAACTCAAAATCCCCAATGGGTTTTTTTCATCTAACCAAGATGTTAAAGACCAAGCTTTTCCAGTTTTATTACTGTAACCAAGATTCATCCCAAGCAAAAAAGTGTTTAAAGGGTAATCAAAGCTCTGCTATAGTATACCCAAATTCCCAAAATCCAACAGCGTTGCACTTACATTTCAGCTTAATGATGGATCATCACTCACTCTATAACTTGTTCTGCCACTGGCAATCACAATGTATCCATCGCCATTGATAGTGAGAATCATAGATGAACCATTGAAAGGAAGGTCTCTACTCGCAACCTACACAATAAAGATTTATTCATCCTAATGAAAACAACCCAAGTTCAAAGGCATTTCAAGCAGGGATTAAAATAGCGGTCGGGTAGCAGAATAGCGGCTACTATATAGCGGTAGTGGTGTCGTCTGAAACCGCAACTACTGAAAATAGCGGTGTCAAGCGGAGTCACACCAATAGCGGTGGATCGTGGCCGTAATTTAACGGGTAATAGCCAATTGCGGCAATAACGGGCCTCTATTCCCGTTATTTTTCCGCTATTCCCATTGATATTTGTTTTTTTACTCTGTTATTAGTTATTACTTGTGTGAATTTTAAAAAAATTTACGACCGCGATACCACGCGGCCGCAACCGCAATTTAAATCCCTGATTTCAAGAAGATGCTAACCGACTTGAGGCCCTCATGTTTTGACCTTGGAAAAGGGTATCAATGGTTGAAACTCTTTCATTGTAAACCTGCAAGTAAAAGCATGAAAAAACAAGCAATGAGATACGTGGAAATTTTCTCACGATAGCCATGTTTTTTTGACAATATTGTAGTTAACCATTAATAGCTAGTATTATAGGTCTTTTCTTACATATGAGATTTTTTATTTTATGTCAAAGAAAAACACCATGGAAGGCCAAGCTTTTACCAAAGACTTTTCCTAGTTTTTGTTAAAGTTGGTCTGCATGCAGCATATGAAGCAGTTAAGGAGCAGAGCAGCAGCCCGAGCCATGCATGCAGGTGCTGGAGTTTTTGCTACATTTTTGTTTTCTTAGTTTAGTTGATGTCATGTAATTTAGTTAGTTTTGAACTTAGTTGATGTATTTGATGTAATTAGGTAATGTTGAACTGATAAATCAGCTTTGTCAAAGTGAACAAATTTCATTTATCAAGTTTCAATGTAATTAGTGGTAGTAGGTAATGATTAGGTAATGTTTGTGACATTTTGACCAGCTCATGAACTGGTATATGTAATGGTTCAATGCCTTTATTCAAGTAGTTAATGAAATCATTGAATTTCATTAAAAAAAACTCTATCTTTTCTTTGTTTTCATTTTGTTCTTCAAGACCAATTCTGTTTATTTCTCCTGCAAGCATCGAGCCTTGTTGCTCAAGCTTCTATTAACCTTGTTTGTTTTTGCTCTTAATCCCAACAATTGGTATCTAGAGCTCAATTCTTAGTGGACTTGTTATATTTCAATCCTTAGAACCATGTTTTCATCCGGATTCTCACCAGCTGCAGCACCAATCTTCAATAGAGAAGGCTACCACATATGGGTAGTAAAAATGAAAACCTACTATTGGTGATTTTGACAAGAATCATGACTTGTAAGTCACCAAAGCAGGCCTGGGATAAATTAAAAGAGGAGTTTCAATGGACTGAAAAAACAAGGCAGCAACAACTACTGAATTTGAGAAGAGATTTTGGAAACTGAAGATGAAGAAGGAAGAAACAGTAAAGCAATAATCAGATAGAATCATGGCTGTGGTAAACAGCATCAGACTGCTTAGAGAATAGTTCAATGAAACAAGAATTGTGGAGAAGGTGATCTCAACATTGCCTGAAAAGTATAAGGCAAATATATCATCCCTTGAAGACTCGAAGGACCTGGCCAGCATCTCATTGATAGAGCTGATAAATGCTCTTTATGCTCAAGAACAAAGGAGAGCCAGCAGACTGGAGGAGCATCAAGAAGGTGCCTTTCAAGCTAGAGGCAACCAGCCTCGACCTCCTCTTCCTACAAGGGTAAGAAAACCTGGAAAGACAAGCCTAGATCAGATGGTGCAAGAAGAAAGGATCAACCTTGCAGACATTGCAAAAGGTTAGGTCATCCAAAGGCAAACTATTGGTTTAGGCCTGATATGCAGTGCCAAATTTGCAAAAAGATGGGCCATGTTGAGAAAGTCTACAGAAACAAAGGCAAACAGAGGCAAAATCAACCTCAGCAGCCTAGAGTTGAAGCTAAAGTAGCAGAAGAGGACAGTGAATAAGAAGAGCAAGTATTTGCAGTTTTTTGCTCAGCTGCTAAAGAAAATGCCACAAAGGGATGCCTGATAGACATTGGTTGCATAAACCACATGACCCCTGGTTATGCCATCTTCAAGATAATTGACAGACACTTCAAAACAAGGGTGAAGGTTGGAAATTGACACTTCATCAAAGCTAAAGGCAAAGGAGATGTGTTGATTGACACTCCTACACGTACCAAACTTGTTTCAAATGTCTTACTTGTGCCTAAAATTGACAGAAATTTGCTTAGCATTGCTCAGCTACTTGAGAAAAGATATTCAGTGGTGTTTAAAGGCAATGAATACCTGATCAGTCACTGTCTCTTTTGACCAAAGGAGATTTGGTTGAAAACTTCTCCAAATCAGTTGAGAAAGAAGAAGTTTGTGAAGTCTGCCAACTAGGAAAGCAAGTCAGACTTCCATTTCCTTCAAACAAAGCCTGGAGAGCCTCTGAAAGATTGCAGCTAGTCCACACTGATGTGTGTGGCCCCATGAAGACACTATCTTTGAATGGCAGTAGGTACTTTGTCCTCTTCATTGATGATTACTCAAGGTATTGTTGGATTTACTTCTTGAAGCATAAATCTAAAGTGGCTTCAGTGTTTTAGAAGCTTAAGGCTGCAACAAAGACTGAAACAAGTTGCAAGTTGAAGACAGTGAGGTCAGATAATGGGACTGAGTATACCTCAACCATATTTCAGAGGTTTTGTGATGAAGCAAGCATCAAGCACTAGCTCACCAACACCTACACACCTCAACAGAATGGTGTAAGTGACAAGAAGAATAGAAGCCTGATGGATATGGCCAGATGTTTGTTATTTGAAAGGAATTTGCCCAAAAATTTGTAGGCTGAGGCAGTTAACACTGCTGTGTACCTCCAAAACAGGCTCCCAACCAAGGCATTAGCTCAGAAAACTTCATTTGAGGCTTGGTTTGGGTTCAAACCATCACTGGCTCACTTGAGGGTCTTTGGTTCCTGCTATCAAAAGGGACAAGTTGGCCAAGAAAGCTCAACCTGGTATTCTGGTAGGCTATAGCAGTATCAAGAAGGGCTATAAGATCTTGGATCCTTCATCCAACAAAGTTCTTATGAGCAGAGATGTTGTATTCGATGAAAAGTTAGGCCGGCACTCGATAAAAATGAGCCGTAGAGTCGCTCATCAAGATCTTATGACGATCAAATCGGTTGATCAAAATGGTCCTGAAATGGACATTGATGATGAACTAGTCAAGGGTACTAGACCATTGGCTGAAATATATGAAAGAGCTCAAATGGTTGTAGTTGAACCAAGCAGCTTTGAAGAAGCTGAAGCTCAACAAGGCTGGAAGCAGGCTATGGTTGATGAAATCAGTATGATTGAGAAAAATTAGACCTGGGAGCTAATTTTAAGACCAGTCAACAGAAAGGTCATAGGAGTGAAGTTGGTGTTTCGAGCTAAGCACAATACTGATGGAAGCTTGAACAAGCTAAAAGCAAGGCTGGTAGTGAAAGGGTTCAGCCAGAAATATGGCATAGACTACTTTAAAACTTTTGCACTAGTGGCCAGGCTTGACACTATCAGGCTGCTAATTGATTTGGCTGCACAAAAGCAGTGGAAAATCCATCAGCTTGATGTAAAGTCAGCCTTTCTCAATGGATTTATTGAGGAAAAAATTTATGTTGAATAACCTGAAGGGTTCAAAGTTGAAGGCAAAAGAGACAATGTATACAAGCTGAAGAAAGCCCTGTATGGCTTGAAACAAGCACCAAGAGCCTGGTATGACGAAATCGATAGCTATCTAACTAGCCTAGGATTTGAGAGGAGCATCAGTGAGCCAACCTTGTATCTCAAAAGGGAAGATGATAAAACACAGCTGATTGTATCCTTGTATGTGGATGACATGCTGGTGATAGGGGAAATCATGCTATATTGGCTGATTTTAAGGAGAAAATGGAGCAAATGTTTGAGATGTCTGATTTGAGAAAAATGACTTACTTCCTTGACATGGAAGTGTCACAAACTTAGCATGGAATCTTCCTAAGTCAGAAGGCTTTTGCCTCAAAGATTCTGAACAAATTTTTCATGCAAAATTGCAAAGCAACAAGCACAACAGTTACTGTTGGAGAAAAACTATCGAGCCAAGGAGATTTTGAGAAGATTAGTAAATCAACCTATAGGAGTTTGGTTGGATGTTTGCTATATCTGACTGCCACCAGACCAGACATCATGTTTGCTGTAAGTCTGCTATCAAGATTCATGCATTGCTGCAATGAGAAGCACTTACAAGCTGCTAAAAGAGTTCTCAAATACATCAAAGGTACACTGAGTTGCTTGGTTATACTGATAGTGATTGGGCTGGACCATTGGATGACATGAAGAGCACCTCAGGGTATGTGTTTATCCTTGGTTCAGCCATTTTTTTTGGAGTTCGAAGAAGCAAAATGTTGTTGCTCAGCCAATTGCTGAAGCAGAATATGTCACAGCTGCAGGAACTGTCAACCAAGCCATTTGGCTAAGGAAAATCATGGCTGATTTGAATCAACACCAAAGGGAAGCAACAGAGATAAATTGTGATAACCAATCTACTGTTGCAATTGCAAAGAATCCAGTGTTCTATAGAAGAACAAAACACTTCAAGATCAAGTTTCATTTTGTTAGGGAGATGGAGCAAGTTCAAGAGGTGAGATTGATTCATTGCAGTTCTGAAGATCTAGTTGCTGACATCTTGACAAAGCCCTTTAGTGTGTCAAGATTCATTTAATTAAGAAGGAAAATCGGAGTTTGCAGTATGCAAACCAAGGAGGAGTGTTGAAGTTGGTCTGCATGCAGCATATGAAGCAGTTAAAGAGTAGAGAAGCAGCCCGAGCCATGCATACAGCTGCTGAAGTTTTTGTTACTGTTTTGTTTTCTTAGTTTAGTTGATGTCATGTAATTTAGTTAGTTTTGAACTTAGGCTTAGTTTGGATGGGCGGTGTGTTTACCTCCGGTGAGGTTAAAAACAGCAGTGGCGGAGAGATTAGTTACTGTAGCGGTGAGATTAGATATTGTAGCGGTGAGATTAGAAACAATGGTGGAGTGTGTGTTTGGATTCAAACGCAGCTGTAGCGGTGAGGTGAGAATAAAAAATGACTAATAAGGACATCAGGTTAGAATTGATATATAATAGAAGTTTTTAAATTATTTTACTTTTCTAAAATTATTAAAATATGTGAATTTATAAATTCATTTAATAAAATATAAAAATTTATCTTTCAATATTTTATTAAAAATATTTTAATAAATTATATAATCAATTTAAATTATTTATTAAATAAAATGACAAAATAGTAAAATAATAAATATTTGATAAAATATTTTATTATAAATATTTTAATCAGTTTAAAAATAATAAATAAAAGCATATGTATTTTTGTCTTTTAAAATTACCTATTGCCCTCAGTGGGTTGACTAGAGCTTTAGCACCAGTCAAAATTTCCATATCCAGTGCAGCACGTTTGTGCACTGCAATTTGTTCCAAACAGCATCCCAACGCACTGTGGTGCAGTGAGATTGATTTTTCAACACAAAATTTTCAACGCACTGTGCGCGATATGAATCCAAAAGAAGCCTTAATTGATGATGTATTTGATGTAATTATGTAATGTTGAGCTGATCAATCAGCTTTGTCAAAGTGTACAAGTTTTATTTATCAAGTTTCAATGTAATTAGTAGTAGTAGGTAATGATTAGGTAATGTTTGTGACATTTTGACCAGCTCATGAACTGGTATATGTAATGGCTAAATGTCTTTATTCAAGTAGTTAATGAAATCATTGAATTTCATAAAAATAAAAATAAATAAAAAACTCTCCTTTTTTTTGCTTTCATTTTGTTCTTCAAGACCAATTCTGTTTGTTTCTCCTGCAAGCATCGAGCCT
This sequence comes from Gossypium anomalum, assembly GCA_025698475.1. Classification (NCBI taxonomy): domain Eukaryota; kingdom Viridiplantae; phylum Streptophyta; class Magnoliopsida; order Malvales; family Malvaceae; genus Gossypium; species Gossypium anomalum. The sequence continues at coordinate 6,033,530 of CM046960.1, forward strand.
TGTTGCTCAAACTTCTGTTAACCTTGGTTATTTTTGTTGTTAATCCCAACAGTTTTCCATTAAAAAAGTTCTTTTTGTTATTCTTCCATATTCAAAACAGATACTGTAATATCTTTCATGTGCAATATCCAATTCTTAAGTAACACAGGTACATTCATAGCAAAGAGGGCTTCTAATGGACAAGACTGGAACCAAGCATTTGAACTGCACCCATTTTACTTAAGCTTTTTAAGTAGGACTTTCAAAAATTTCTCGATGTCAGGTGTTACATGAGCTATAATCTAAAATAACTATCGAGGTTCCATCAACGAAACCGTGACGTCATTTAATGAAAATTTTTCAGGCTGATTTGAACTATTTTTCGTACTCCTTGCATTAGAGAAAGCAGGCTTTTTGGGAGAATTTAGAACTGTGAGCTCATTGGTAAGCATGGAAACAACTTCTGACATTGTCGGTCTATCAGCTGCCATTTCTTGAACACAAAGAAGAGCCACATTAGTGTATCTGTGCAGCATAGGATATGAAACTTGGTCTTCCAATTTAGGATCCATCAACTCAACAACTCTATCTCCTTTCCACAATTCCCATGCCTGAAGTAAAACCAACATGTTTGAATGTGAAACTCGAGCTAAAATGAAAAAAAAAAAAAAAAAAAAAAAAAAATTACTCAGACTCGAATGAGGGTATCGAGTTTCGGTTTAATGGAGAAAGCTTATCACTCACATGTCCAATTAGATTAAGAGAACTGCTATGGTAAAAGCCAGTGCTCTTCTTGCCAGTCACTATCTCCAACAGCAGCACACCGAAGCTGAACACGTCGGATTTAATGGAGAAAAGGCCTTCCATAGCATACTCAGGCGACATATAACCACTATATTTTCATTATTTCATACAAAAGTTGATTAGATTCTTCAGTGAAAGAGACTTAAACTAGCAGACAATATTGTAAGTCATGGAGATTTCAAATTTTACTTACTAAGTTCCTACAATCCTATTAGTATTCGCTTGTAACTTGTCACCACCAAACATTCTTGCCAACCCGAAATCCGATATTTTCGGGTTCATTTCACCGTCTAACAGGATATTGCTTGCCTTAAGATCTCGATGTATGATCCTTAATCTCGAATATTGGTGAAGATACAGCAGACCTTGCGCAATCCCCTCGATTATTCGAACTCGTGTTCCCCAATCTAGTAATCCTTCATTGTTTGAACCTGTTACAAATTAACAAAAATATTGCATATCAAAAGCAATTCTTGGAAAGAAAAAAAAAAGGCAGCTTTAAGGATTCAGAAACCGCAAACCGAAAAGAAATGAATCCAAGCTTTTGTTAGGCATGAACTCATAGATCAATATCTTTTCTCCTCGTTCTAAACAGCAACCCAATAGTCTAACAAGGTTCCTATGTTGAAGCTTTGCTATAAGCATCGTCTCATTTTTTAACTCTTCGAGACCTTGCCCGGACCGTTTCGAAAGCCTTTTCACTGCTATTTCTTGTCCATTTAATAGTTTTCCCTGCAATCAAAATCATTCGAACCTGAACTCCATTTCTGGTAATAGTCTTAAAATGTGATAGAGTTCATACCTTATAAACAGGTCCAAATCCCCCTTCTCCCAGCTTATTCTCCGAAGAGAAGTTATCAGTAGCTAGCGATACACTATCAAAGCTAAACAGTGGAAATGGGGCATCCTTCCTCTTCCGTTTTCTGGGGTTTTCGGAACCCGAAAAATCACTGCTACTCGTTGTGATGGTCATCTCCATATCAAAGAGTAGTATATCCTGGCTTGGATCTTCTCTGTCCCCTGTTTCCAAAGACAGAGTGGTCTGCATATGTAAGTACATCCCTTCGCATACCGAACCAGTTTGCGAATCAATTCACAAAGGCCGACACGAAACAAAGTACCTTTGTTTTTAAAAGGCTTCTTCCACCGAATAACAATGTAAGATGCAGGAAGAAACACCAATAAAACAATAGGAATTGCAATTATCCATAGGTACCAATTGGCTCCTAGAACTCGAATATGAGAAAGTAAGAAAGTGAAACAATTTAATGGTTAATTTAGTTAAAAGTTTGTAACAAGTACCTCTTCCATTGTCAAATTCAGAAGCTGCAAGTTTGATGAAGATTGTACGCCCATTTGGATCCTTTGCTGACAGTTGTTCAAGACCAAGAATGTCACCGTACCATCTTAAGCAAAGGCCACTTGTGTTATATGCATATGCACTGCAGGTGCAGTTACTCAAGCAAGCTTCTGTGCATGCTTTTGCGTCGGAGTTTGAAACTTGAGGGCCTGATGGGAAATTATATGATGAATTGATTTGCTGGGTTGAACTTACAGGATACCTCACATCATTCATCCTGAAGAACATGTCGCTATTATCTCCATTCCCACATGTTAGGGCCACTCTCCTCATACATCCACCATCCTGGCCTTGTTGCTTTCCCGATGGATAAAAACCCCGCAAGCACCTGCAACTGGTGGTATCCTCACTGCAGCTGCTGAATGGACCACAAGAGTTCAAAACCTCACAAAATTGTCTTGGTTCAGACCAAATCGACATCCATTGTTGAGACTCTTCAAACCACACAAGTTCTCTCATATGTCCGGTGACATCGATGATGAATCTAGTTATAACAGAAGAATTATACAATGAATACGAAAAATATGTTTCGTTTTCATCACTATACATGCTGTAGTTGAAGTAGTTGAAGATGTAGGGCGAAAGCATTTCAGGCATGAAAGCAAAACCATACCCATTCCAAGGCCCACTCATCCATAATATTTCAGTACCTCTCATGAGGAACACTCCATTTGATTTTTTAGGATCCATTTTCAGCTCAAAATTCCCTTTATTTGGGTCCGCTTGATCTAACCAAGATGTTAAGGACCAAACTTTTCCAGTTTTATTATTGTAACCAAACTTCATCCCAGGCAAAAAAGTGTTTGAAGGGTAATCAAAGCTCTGCCATAGTATATCCATATTCCCATCTCTTAGAACCAAATTCCCAGAATCCAACAGCGTTGCACTCACGTTTTGGCTTGATGATGGATCATCACTCACTCTATAAGTTGCTCTGCCATTCACAATCACAAGGCATCCATCATCATTGATGCTGAGAATCATAGATGAACCAGTGAAAGGAAGGTCTCTATTGGCAACCCACACAATATCCTTGGTTGCAACATTCTTCATCCGAATCACCAAATATAGATTTGTTGATCCTAGTGAAAAGAACCCTAATTCAAAAGCATTTCCGTAAGATGATAACTGACCTGAGGCTGTCATGTTTTGCCCTTGGAAAAGGGTATCAGTGGCTGAAACTCTTCCATTGTAAACCTGCAAGTAAAAGCATGAAAAAACAAGCAAGGAGATAAATGGAAATTTTCTCATGGTTGCCATGTTTTTCTTGACAATATTGGAGTCAGCCATTAACAGGTAGTATTACAGGTCTTTTCTTCCATGAGTTTTTTTTTTTTTTTTTTTATGTAACAAAAAACACCATGGTAGGCCAAGATTTGACCAAAGACTTTTCGGGTTTTCCATTAAAAAAAGAATTGCTTTGTTGTTCTTCCATATTCAAAGTGACTCACTAGTCTTCCACATTGAATTTTGAAAGCGTATAAGAAAGGGAACTGAGGCAGTTGCCTATTATATTATTTCGTTGCAAAACTGGGGTTGAATCTTTGTTTTCATGAAAACATTGAAACCCAGACATAATAGTCTAAAAGAAAATACATTTTGAAAGTCATCATGGTTAATTAATCGTATAATTCCTTCAATTTCCAATCTTAGTAATAGTTATCCAAATATGTTAGTGTCAATAATTACAAACAATTACAATCAAATTCATTTATTGCATGGCTTTTTAAAATGAACAAAGTGAGCGTACCATCTAACGAAATAGAGGAGCAAATGTTGAGAATCCACATGTTTATCTTGTATGTTTTATAGTGATTGATATAAATCTTCTTATATTAGCAACTCTCAACATATTTTATATAATTAAAAGATTTGTATAAGTTATGGTATTGAGAGAATTAAGCACTTAATTTGTTCTTGTGAGAAACTTTATTGTATGAATGTATTTTGATAATAAAATATTTTGTGTTGTAGTTTTATTTGTTAAATTCGCAATAAATGAATTTAGTGGTAAGAGTTTTATTCTTCAAGGTACAAGTGTGAGGAAATTGTTACGAGTGCATGATAGATACATATCACTTGTTGTAATGGTTGAAGAGAATGAATATTTCTCACTAAGATAGGTTCATAGGCATAAGGAACTGAACTGTGTAAACAACTCTTGTGTCTTCAATTTATTTAGGTTTTTTTGTAGTGGTGAAGGAGTGTCCACTCTCTTGTCACTCCTTCCTACACTTAGATCGTTTCTTGTAAATGTTCGATCGAACTAACAATTACATTAAATATTAACTAAATATTTTTATTTATTTAAATAATATATATTATTGGTTAAAACTAAAATATTCAATTAAATGTTTATAATTAGTAAGAAAAGTTAGATAAAGAATTTAAGTCTAATAAATAAATGGGTAAACTACAACACAGCTCACCCAACTAATCTAGATTGTTTTTTGGTCCAAGTGATGTTTAAATCTATAATGGGAGAGTAACGTGACAGTTAATAAATCGGTATAATAATAAATTTAGTTTCAAACTTTTACATATTAATCAATTTAGTCATATTTTAAAAAATTAAACTTCAAAGTTTACAAATTATCTCAATTTGATCATCAAAATTTACCTACCTCTTTCGCTTTTCCCACTAGCACTACCATCGTCGGCTCCACCACCTCCGTTTGGGACCCCTTTTTACTGGTTTTAACTAAGCCTTGGGGAATTATATAAAAATCGATGTGAACCAATTCCTATGAGATGCTTAAGTAGAATATGAACCCAATATAATATTTATCATCTTAAACGAAGATTTTTGAAGAAAATGGGGAAGCTAGAAATAAGCAAAAAAAAAAAAAACTGGGCCTGGTCTATGTTCTTGTATTGAAATTGTACTCCCAGGTTTGGTTTCATATGAGTCTTATCACTCTATTCTTGAACTGCTTAAACTGCGGTTTGAATTATTAATCATGGAGGAAAGAATCCGTTATAAGCTTAGATAGAAAAAATTAGGAATCCCATGGCAGATGAATAACAAGCAAAGAATGAACCTAATGACAGATGAATTACAAGTCAAAGTCAAACGGAGGCGGAGCGAGAGAGGAAGGTAAATTTTGAGGATTAATTTTTAAAATTTATAACTAAATTGATATGATATGTAAAAGTTAGCTCATATCCTTGCTAATAGATTGAATTATAATAGTTAGTAGCCATAAAATTAGGGGTGATAATCGCTATTAGTGGATATGCAATTATCAAGAGGGGATCATTGAGATCTAGTAACCTCGTACTACCTTGGCAAAGAGAATATTAGAATCGTATTAAACTTAATGACAAATAATGTGTAACGGACTTGCCACCTGCTTGACCATATGTTTTCCATTTTCTGATATTGTTGATAACGTGAAGTGACTAGATATTAAACTCTCTACCTATAAATACCTCAAGGCACAAAGATAAAGGGATCTTCTCCCTTTTCAGCAACCTTGGCGATACACCTTAGCAGACAACCTTCTCTTCCTCCTCCTTCCTTACTCTGGCTCTTCACCCATAACAGGTGAACTGACCTTCTTATTACCAACACCATCTCTTTGTTTTACCCTTGTTGATACCTAATATCAACAATTTTTGCGGTGAGTGTTGGCCAAACCATGACTCCTTTAAAAATGGAGACCCCTATCAACCCAGCAGACGTAACAAACCCTACCAACCCAGAGCTTCCCTCAAACCAAACATTAACTCAACCACCTCTTACCTATGACACCTACGCAAACTCAACCACCTGCTCCGATCACCCAGCAACCTGTCCTCAACCCTGACCAAATCACAACACACCAAACCCAACCTCCACTTGGTGCTTCTTCCTCCCTCCTCAAAGATACTTATGGACAAGTTACTGAGATGAAATAAAAAGTGTGCCACCTTGAAGTTCAACACTCTGAACAATAACGCTAATTTCAGAAACAACAACTCTGACGAATATTATGCCATTAATCTGAACCATTCCTTTAAACATACTTAAATCAGCTTTTAAATCCCAAATCATTAGGCTTAGCTAATTTTTTTAAAATTATGATCTAATTCTGAATTTATGTTTGTACTTTACAAAAGTGAAAAAGTTGTCCCTCTATTTTAATTTTTCACAACTTTTAGATGATAATCGAGAATTTAGTCTCATTGGATAATACTATTAAACTTTAACATTAAATCACTCATTTAAAAATTAACAGTTCAATAATTTTTATTATTGAAATTATTGTGTTTATTGCTTACAATCGTAGAGATTGAACTGTATTTTAGTTTAGAAATTTATCAAAGACATGATCAAGTTGACAAGATGGAAAGATAAGATCATATTTCTATTAACTGAAGATCTCTTGATCCAAATATCTATCCATTACTTGATGCAATGCTTACATATCCATTACATATTCATACTACCTAATATAATATACAAAATTAAAATTTTTTGTTTTCTTTTTTGCTACGATAATGTATATACTTATATATTATTAAAAAATAAGTATGCCCTTTTTAATAAAAAAATTAGAAAATTTAGTAAATAACTTATTTGATTTTCTAACTTTATATAGAAAAATTTATTTTAGTCTTTCGTTTAAATTTTTTGTTTATTTTAAGCTTTGAATTTGTATTTTCTTTTGTCAAATCACCACAAAATAAATAGAAAGATTAAAAGATGTTAACTTTGTTGATGTGAACATACACGTAGACTGTCATGTAGATTTTTACATCGATAATTAATTAATTTTAAAAAAAATCAAAAAAATAAGAAAGTTATTAAAACTATTAAAATGTTTGTAAAAAATAAAAAAATTATTATAAAATTATTAAAAATTCAAAAATATTAAAAATTAATTAATTTCTGATGTGACATCCATGTGTATGTCCATGTTGTAGAGGCCCAAATTTGCCTGGGCCTAATAAAATAAAACCAAACCAAAAATATAATCAGACCCAAAACTAAGCCCAAATAATAAAAAACCTAGCCCAACCCTATGGCCCACTATCTTAAGCTAGCAAGAAACCCTAGCTTCTCCATGGCGCCGCAACCCCATGTGCTGGCCTCAGCGTGCACAACACTCGAGACAGGAGCCCCGTCCCATCGCCTTCGCTGTCACCTGCAAACAAGCAAAGAAGAGAACAAAAAAGGAGCAAAGAACAGTAACAAAAAGAAAAAAGAGAACAGTAGCAGGAAAATCACATGTATTCGGCTATATAGCCAAAGAACAAAAAATGTAAAGGGGGTTCTTTTTTTCTTCCGATTTTTGAAGGGAAAAGAAATAAAAAAAAGATTGAATGTTTTAAGGTGATTTACGTCTGTTATATTCTGTTCATTGATTTTTACCAAGTTTTTATTTATTTTCTCTATTTCTTTTATATACAGAAGTAATAAAAAGGAAAGAAATCACTCACCTCGTGCCCGCAGTCGGAGTTTGGGCAGCCAAACCTTCAGGTTCGCCGCGAATATCACCATCGCGGATAGGGAGGCAAAGGGCCTTAGTTTTTTTTTTCTTTTCTCTTTCATTTCTTTTGTTTTTTGGAGGGATTCGGGTATTTTTCCTTCGAATCGGGTTTAAGGAGTCTGGAATTGGCCGAAAAAGGGAACCTAGGTATGCCGGCCACTGTATACGGTGGTAGACCAGCGACGGCGCAACCTTGGGTTTTAAAAACCCTAGCAGAGAACGAAAAGAAGAAACTTTGAATTTTTTTTTTTGAAAATCAGCAGAAATGGAGTTCTTTTAAAAAAATGTTGGTTTAAATAAATGTATGAAATGACACCGTTTTGCCCGTTGTCCATAGACGCTTAAACGGCGTCGTTTCACGCCAAACCCAAAGACCCGACCCGCGAGCATTAGGATCCGCGTGTTTCTGCTAACTGGGATAATTGCGCGCGCGATCCTTCCGCATTTCTATTATGTTTTAAACCTGTCTTTTCCTATTTTTTAATTTCTGTCATTTAATTTTAACTTTGTTTCAATTTGGTCCTTATATGAACGACGCCGTTTTGGAGGAAGAGGGAAAATTTTCCTTTTAGCCCTTCTATGTCATTCGCGTGTTCAGACCAGTCCCTTTTTTCCTTTTATTTATTTGCCCCCAAATACTTATTTTAACATTCAATTTAGCCCCCTTTTCGTTATTTTTGTTGTTTCATTATTAAATCAATTAATTTAATATATTATTAATTATTGTTATTACATTCGTATTTGTATTTATTTATTATTCTAACACCATTATTATTGTATTATCATTATTATTTCTATTATTATTATTATTATTATGCCTATTATTTTTGTTACAGGCCAATTTTGGCCCAATTTCAGACCCATTTACAACCTACCCTCAGCCCAACACTAACCCAAAACCCAATTAACCCTTAAACTAACCCACTTTTACATTTTTACAAACCCAACACTACCCAAAACCCTAACCCATCAAAACCGGAGCCCAAACACATAAGGCCCAAACCCCTGACCCAAGCCTGGCCTAGGGTTTCAGTTTTTGAAACCCTAACCCACTTGCGCCGCAACATCCCATCCCCACTTGCCCCTGACTACCGGCCACCTAACCTCTGACTAGCGCCAAGACCAACCCTCTCCCCACCACCGCCTCTCACGCGTCACTTTGTGGCCACCGTCAAGATCTCGCACTTTGCAAGCGAAGAAAGAAAAGACAAAATAGCAGAGAAAGAAAAAGCTTGTAAAAATAGGCTATAAGAAGTTTAACGAAAAAGCAGATAAATGGGGGGGGGATGAAATTTTTTTCCTTTTTGATGTACAAAAGAACATGAATACACAAGCAGATTAAAAACAAATATAGATACAATACAAAAAAATAAAGATCAATCCAAAGAACCAAAAAAACACAGGGCAACAAGCATTTAAGGTGATTTTTGTGTTTTCTATTTTAGTTTCATTTTTAAATCTATTTTCCCATCTATATATATATATATATATATATATATATATATATATATATATATATATATATATATATTATAAACTAAAAACACCTAAAATATATATTTAAAAAGAAAAATAAAAAAACACTGAATTGGCGGAGTTCCTCGCCTCTCCCCTCTCTCCTTTCTCCTCTTCTTTTTTTTTTTTTTTCTTTCTCTTGATACAAATGAATTTTTTTAAACATTTTGGCCCTTTTATAGCCTCCCAAAACGACGTCGTTTTGGGGTCGTCTTTAACCCCAAAGCGACGCGTCGTTTTGAGCCTCGACCCGATCGCCCACCCGCTCCAAGGAGGATCCACGTGTTTTCTCTACTGGAAGGGCTATTTGCACCTTTAGCCCTTCCGCCTTTTTTACAAATTGCAATCAAGTTTTGTTTTAATTATAATTTGGCCCGTTATTTTGCTCCGCGTTCGATTTGGTCCTCCTTGCTCTGCAGATGTTTTAATAAACGGGGATATTGCGCTCTTGGTCCCTCTAAGTCACATGCGCGTTGCAATTCGCCCCCATGGCTTATGTTTTTTCAAATTTCGCCCCAAAATTTTGTTTTGTGCTCAATTTAGTCCTTCTGTTGGTTTATTGTTTATTTTCAAATTATTTTGTTATTATTTTTATTATGTATTATCATTAATTATAATCTATATAGCTATTTTATTTATTTATTACATGTATAATATAGTATCTTTTATATATGTATATGTACTTAGTATATTTAGGTATTATATTGTATATATATTTTTATATGTTATATATACTTTTAATATTATATTTTATATGTATCATATATATTTTTAATGATGTATTATTATATTTTAATATTGTATTATATATATTTTCATATTATATTATATACATAAATCTTTTAATATATTATCATGTATATATTTTTTTTTGATATTTCTAGTTATTTATTACTTATATATTTCCATATATATATTTATCATTGATATATGTACACATTTATGTAGTATTATTAATATGTTTCTTTTCATATGTTATTAATATTTTTAATATATATTGTATATGTTCATTTCATATATATTATGTATGTATATTAAATATATATATGTATATTACCATGTATATTTTTTGTTTCTATTGTTATGTATAACTTTTAATACTGTACTATGTATGTACTATTATATGTTATGTATATATGCTCTTAATATATTATGTTTACATATATTATGTATATTTTAATATCGTAGTTATATATTTTCATACAATTTTATGTACATATTTTTAATACTATAAATACCTTGTAATACCATTATGATGTCTGTATTTTAATATATATACATATATGTATGTAGGTATGTAATATTATTAGTTCTTTTTTTCTTATCATACTTCCATCACTTTGCTAATTATTATTATAGGTACATATATTCATTGTTGTTATTTCGCGGTTAATATCGTTATTATTTACGCTTAATATCGCTTGTATGTTCATTGTTTTAATATTCTCGTCATATTTATCATTTATTTCAACATATTTCTAGCCCTTCCATTTGTTTATTTTTATTTCATATCAATTTTGCTTGGCATTTCTTATAAAATCTTATTCTTGTTTTCTAATTAATTTCAATAATCAAGGCAACATATCGACTTAACATTAAGTCATCGATTTCATCGCTATGTTGGGTGAACATCAATTGACTCGTGTTAAAGCGACATGTCCTTCTCAAAATAAAAAAATTGAAAATTCTCGTGCTTCAATCGGATCACAACTAAATATTACTTTGAACTCGTATTTTTGAAAATTAAGACAACACGTGTTTATGATATACCAAATTTTGGGAGTCGCGAGGGTGCTAATACATTCCTCGCGCGTAACCGACTCCCGAACCCTACTCTTTCTCTGGGTTTTAACGTAGACCTAAACTCAGCCTTATTTTCATTTTAAAAATAAAGGAATCTAATAGGTGTCCGATCACACCCTAAAAAAGATAGGTGGCGACTCCCTGTTTATTTTAAAAATCAAAATTTAGTTTTCAAGTTTTCAATAGATCGCCACAATTAGCGACCGAAAGCAAATTTTTACGTCGCTACAATTTTTATTATGATTATATTTTCTTTTCTTTTTTTGAATTTATCTACTTATTTTTTTATTATTAGTTAATTTAGCATTATTTATTATTATTGTCATTTTTATTATTATTATTATTATTATTATTATTACTATTTTTGCTATCTTTTAAATTGTCTTATTTAATATTTCTTTATTCTTTCATTTATTTGCTATCTTCATTTTTTTTTGTTTTACAAGCTGTTTTATTTTTTTATGTAATTATTTTTATTTATTTACTTGTTTGTTTTTCTACTATTTATTTAGTAAAATTCTAATTCTTTCAAAATCTCTTCATATATTATTTATTTTGAACCCTTTTTTGTTCGTTTTAAATTTTCTTCCATAAATTATTCTTTAAAATTTACATTATTTCATGTCAAATGGTTCCATCTAGTTCTAAATTAAATTGTTTTATACTCTATTGGTTTTAAGTTGTCACATATACTGTTTTAAGTCGTTTTCATTTCCATGTATTATTTCCTTCATCATATTTTGCAATTGTTTCTTATCTTCTTTCTATTTTGCCTTTGTCTATGTACAATCCCGATTCTGCCCGGGCCACAAAAGCCCAATACACCCAATTTGCCCAGCCCAAAACCTACATTTACAATCCCTAAACCCAACACCCAAAACCAGACTAAACTAAAACAAGCCCAATACCCGACCCACTAACCCAAAATAACCCACTAAACCCATTAACCCATTAATACCCCAGCCCGATTACAGACAAACCCATCCCAAACAAAAACAAACACCAACCCGAACCCAAACTAAACCTAAGACCCAAGTCAAAAAAAATTTTCAAACCCTAGGCCCTATTGCCTATTTGGGCGCCGAACCTAGCCCCGAAACCCCTGTCACCGCCACCAACTGCTCCTGCAAAGAAAAGACAAGGATTTGATGCGAAAACAGTGAAGAAAACAGGGAATGTTGTAAAAATCAGCTATATAAAAGCTTAAGAAACTGAGAGCAAGGGGAGGTTTTTTTTGGATAGCACAAAAATTTGTATTACACATACATCGAAATACAAAACAATGATCAAGAAATTAGATCGAAAAAAGGTGATTCTCAGACCGAGTATTATTTCCGATTTCATGTGTGTTTTTTATTTACATTATAAAAATAATAATAATAATAAAGGACTTATCTTGGCATTGCTGCTTCCGAATCCTTGCTCGCTTCGTAGAAATCGAAGTCGTAGTGAGGATTTCATGGCTTAAGAATAGTGAAACCTTCGGGTTTGTCTTCGAATAAGGCAGATCGTGCTTTCTTATAGTGCGACCTACTGAATATGGAGGCAAAATGATCGATGGGCGAAGGACCATCTGAGTCGGTTGAGGGAGAGGCTGGGGACTGCAATCTTTGGTTCGGCCGAATGAATGGAAGAAAAAACTATTGTTTTTGACATGTTTTAAGTGGCCAAATGAAAAGTTTTAGGGTTTTTTAACCTAGAGCATGAAATGGCACCGTTTAGGGCCTGTTCTAGTGGATCCAAAACGGTGTCGTATAGGCCTTACCCGTGCGACCCAACCCGGTGCTCAGGGGATCCGCGTGTTTTGATCTTTGAGGGGTAATTGCGCGTTTGATCCCTAGCCTTCGCACCGGTATCTGATTGAGCCCTCTGTGTGTTTTTTATTTCTTTTTATTTTTCCCTGCAATTTGTGTATCATTGCAACTTAACCCATGCCTAAACGCAGCATTTTGGGAGCTGGTATATTTCCAGTTTTGATCCCTGAGTATTGAAGCGTATTGCGCTTTAGTCCTTCCTTTAATCTCAACTGTTTATTTTGTTTATTAAATATTCTTTTAGTTTAATTTTGTTTTAATTAAATCCTTTTAAGTAGTATAACTCATTTTATTATTATTATTTATTTTACTTAATATTTATTCTTTATACAAGTACATACATACTCTTTTTTAGCTATCATGATAATTTTACCCTTTTTTTCTCTTTATTTTCAAGCTTTTTATATTATATAATTTAAGATTTTGTATAAAATTTCCTTCAAGTATATTATATACTATTGTACATATAAGGCTCGTAATAAAACTAGTTTTTTCATTTTATATATATTATTAAGTCTATGTTGTTTCAAATATATAATTTTTTTGCAAACCATTTAAATATATTTTAGAACCTTCTTTATATATAATATATTTTATCATTTATTTATAAAAAAAGGAAAAAGAAAAAAACACCTTTTCATATTTTCTTAAATCGTTTTCATATGTATATGGCCAACCTTAAATAGATATTCCATTTTTAAAGGATATTTCGTGCATTACTTGACTCAGATTTTCTTTTTTCATGATATCAACTTTGATAATAAGTTGTATATATTCAGTTCTTGTATATATAGAGATAAATTTCGCATGTATTATTCACTTGTAATCTTAAATATACATATATATATATATATATATATATATATATATATATATCATCTCTCATTATATTAGTTTCTAATATCTATACACTACAGGAGAACAGACTTTTAGCGGCGTTTTTTTTGTCTTTAGCGGCGTTTTTAAGTGCCGCTAAAACTATTAGCGGCGTTTTCACAAGCGCCGCTAAAACTATTAGCGGCGTTTTCACAAGCGCCGCAAAAAACGCCTCTATAACAGGCGCCGCAAAAATTTGTGGCGTTTATTTAAAAAAACTCCGCTAAAGACCATGACTTTTAGCGGCGCTTTTTTTACAAATGCCGCTAAAGACCATGACCTTTAGCGGCGCTTTTCCGGAAAACGCCGCTAAAAATCATGACCTTTAACGGCGCTTTTCCCACAAACGCCGCTAAAAATCATGACCTTTAGTGGCACTTTTTCCACAAACGCCACTAAAGAACATGACTTTTAGCGGCGCTTTTCTCACAAACGCCGCTAAAAATCATCAACTTCAAAAAAATTATTTTATTTTAATTAAATAATATTTATTTCTATGTTAAATATTATATTATGTTTAATTTTTGAAATTTAAACTTTAAACAAATTTGAAATTTTAAGGATAAATAAAAAATATTAATTAAATTAAATTTTCTATTAAAATTTAAACTTCAAAACTAAATATAAAAATTAATGAATTTAAATTTAATACATAAACATTGATTCAATATGTAATTTAATACATAAAAAAAACACACAAAGTATTACAATTTGTAAAACAAAATTCATCCTGGTGAGAATATAATGCCAAATCATCATCACCTCTCATTGCACCGCTTTGCTTCGCATATATAACTTAGTGAAGTTCTTTGATCTTGATCTTGGTTAAGACTTGTTCCAAAGCAATAAAGAAAATTGTTAACGGAATCTCAGTCACCGACCGAGCAAAACAAGGAAATTAGCTATACCATCTACTTTGTAATGAAAGTGAAATCAGTAAAAAGTAAAGCCATAATAAAAAAAGCGATGCTAGGCTAATCGTAAATGCTCATCAGAAATGTGTAAATAAGTGACAAGCATAAGTCCAGCTTTCATGTTTAAGGACTCATGTCAAAATCAAACTGTAATGGATAAACTCGGGACTCATCAAGATAAAAACATTGTTACATTAGCAATCAATCATTATTGAAGAAAAAAAAAAAGTGAAAATCATGTGATTAGCAATCAAACATTGTTACATCAACATGTTTTAGGTTATCAAAAATGCATCAAACAGATAAGCCAATTATGTACTCATACATCATTTTGTTCATGTTTAAGCATGCATATGTTTGTTGGTAGAACATGAAGCATACAAGTTTAAGGAACTAGAAGAGCTTGGGATAGTTTTCAGCGAGGATGAGAAAGAAGTTTGAAAACAGAGAATATAAGAATCTTCAATACTGAAGAAAAGTAAAGAAGTAAAAAGCACTGTCAGTAGTGCCTCGTAACGACACCGTGGAAATAATTTTGGCCTCGTGCTCGACTAAACTCAATACCACCAACATTTACACCACGCCAATGCTCGATCTGCTATTGTCATGGTGGTTACCATGCACAAGTGTCCCTGGGGTTCTTGAATTCTTTAAAAAGAGAGAGAGAGAGAGAGCTTAATGTAGAAATCAACCTTCCAATTATTTAAAAAGTAAAAGCAAAACCCACCTGGATAATTATTGTTCTAGATGTCCTCTTATCATCTCCTTCAATCCATGGGTCTGTATAGTTAATGCGGAATATAGAGTCGATTTGGCCCTTTTCTAAGGAAATATTAAGCTTTTGGTTTCTTCCAAACAAATTTCTATGAGAATATGCAAAGCTGCACATAGGACATAACAAATGAGACAAGATAAATAGCATAAAACATTGCATCAGATATATATAGAAGACTCAAATTCCTCTCCTTTTTAGTCTCAAGAACAATAGATGTAAATCAAGCAATGCTAAAGGCTCAAAGCGACATAAACAGTCGGTGAGATGAAACATAAGCGCCTCTGCAAGAGCAAGCATCTCCAAGATCGCACTATGTTTACTACAACCCCGAGAATTTGAATCGGACTTGTAATAGCCAGAAGAAACATAGTAACAGTCTTAAAATACATTAAGCATAGTAACATGTTTATTTCATCATGCTTTGAACAACAATAAACAACCATTAAGCATTATATTAAATCAACTCTTTAACACATTCAAACAACTTAAAATACATCATTCGAATATCATAAATCACAACTTTCAGACACCATAAATTGCAGCATTTAACACCTAAATTTTCAGCATTTAACACATAAAATGGTTTTCTCTTTATTAAACACTTAAACGACCTTTAAAACCAAAGTATGCACCTGTAAGCCAAAGTATATCAAGAAGTCACTTAAGTAGATATGCTTAACAAAATTAAAAGAAAGAAAAGAAAAGAACAAGTCTCATCCTTCAAGTCGAAGAAGGGAGCCAAATAACTATAGTACTGTCCGCAATGTCTGATTACTATAGTCCAGCTCCATGTATGTAGCTAGAAACAGATCGAATCATATCCAGTATCTTCCTTATGTACCTGTTAAGGAAGAATATGCAAGTGTATCAGAAAAACAATGAAAATACAATGAGTTACTCGCCAAACATTTGTATCTAAAGAAAAAATGAAGAGAGAAACAGAATTGCGCATGGAGAGCATTAAGAATTCACTTATACACCTTCAAATTACTTTACTTCAAGGTTAAACAATACAGTTAAATATCAGTTTAGTAGTGATAGTGGTTAGACCAAGCAGGGTTAACACTCTTAACTACCAGTTGTCGAAGAATTGGTTCAGGTTTTAAAGGTCTTACCTATTAAGTGATGATTAATAGAGAAATGGGTTTAATGCAGTACCAACAACAAGACCGTATATAATCATATTGATTGGCTATTCCAGTGAATATCTAACCTTGATATGCACGTAGATTGGCAAGTGAACTCTCAATAATAGACAGATCCAGCAGAAAAAGACGCCTGCATGCCTTATCAATTTTAGGGTTTTGAGGATACCAATTTTAGGGGGAAATTTTAGGGTTTCGAAAGGAGAGGAAATTTGGCAATAAAAAGACGCCATTTTTTTTAAGTAAAATGATTGTTTGTGGCGTTTTTTTTAAAAAATGCCACTATTGCTTATTTTTTGTGGCGTTTTTTATATAAACGCCACTAATCTCAATTTTATACATTTAAATTTTTATATTTCATTTTTATTTATTATCAATGTTTTTATTTATTTATTAATTTTTTTTAAATCTAATATTTAAATATATCAAATGATTTAGATTAAATATTTTTGAAAATAAAAGCATTAATCTAAACCCTTAACCCTTAACCTTAAGTCATAAAACATAAACCCTAAACTTTTACCCATTAACCTCTAATCCTTACCCCCTATCATCTAAACTTTAAATGATTAAATTTTAGCATATATTTTTATAATTTTGAAACGATTAAATCAAAAATTTTCCATTATTCAAAGGGATGAAGTGCAATTTTACCTTTAGAATTTTTAAAAATTTCAAAAAATCAAAATGGAAAATTTTTCATTTTAGAAGGGCAAAGACCCTTTCAACCCCTCCTTATGCCCCTAAATATATATTAATTATAGGGTTTAAGATTTAATTGAATATGATTCACTTGAGATTAACATACTACCCATGACTATTAAACCTTAAACCGCATAAAACCCTAAATCATAGACATTAAATCTTAAATATTAAACCCTAAACCCAAAAATAAATTTAATCAATATTAAGTATTGCTTCCGTAATTTATTATGAACATAAGCTTTTACATTAATATCTATGTATATACACATCAACATCCATATGATGTTTTTTAGAGTTTAGGGTTTTAGGGGTTATAGTTTAGTTTTTAGGGGTTTTTAAAATTTAAGGGTTTAGTGTTTTAGGGGTTATAGATTAGTGTTTATTATTTTTTGGGGGTTTTGGGTTTTACGAATTATATGACTTTTAGCGGCGTTTTATCGAAAGCGCCGCTAATGCTCTGGTTTTTAGCGGCGCTTTACCAAAAGCGCCGCTAATGCTCTGGTTTTTAGCGGCGTTTTACCAAAAGCGCCGCTAATGCTCTGGTTTTTAGCGGCGTTTCACCAAAAGCGCGCCACTAATGCTCTGGTTTTTAGCGTCGTTTTACCAAAAACGCCGCTATTGCTCTGTTTTTAGCGGCATTTTAACAAAAAACGCCGCTATTGCTCTGTCGCTATTGCTCCATGTTTTATAATTTTTGCGGCATTTTTTGATAAAACGCCACTAAAAACGCCACTAAAGCCCTATTTTCCTGTAGTGATACTGCTTGGTATACCATGCGTGTTCTATAAATTTCAGATTGTTTTATGCGTTATTACTCCATGTTGTTAATAGTCTTTGTTGTTACTTTCTTATTTTCATTATTTTATGTTAGGAAGCTTATTGTAGTTTGTATTGCTACAGTGCATCTGTTAATTCATTTTTGCGTGTATGCTGCTACCCTTCGTGGAGAATAGTATATTATTCATAGATGTTGTCACATGCTTATAATTCCATTTCTCATTCACGATCAGATTACGATTGAAATTTTCAACTTATTAATCCCAAATTAACTATTCCACTTTATTTCAAATCAAATTAGTGTATTACAAGCTGCTTTTATAATTATTTGTTGAAAATTCCTTAAAATGAAGGCGATGTTCGATGTTTAACAATTCGGGGAATCGTGCCCTACCGTACTGGGTTGCAATTTCTCGTTTGCTCAAAATAATCAAATGTCTCTTTAGAATTTCATTCATGCTTTCTAAAAACTTTTTAAAAAACGAAGGAAATGCTCGATGTTTAACAATTCGGGGAATAGTGCCCTATTGTGCTGGGTTGCAATTTCCCATTTGTTTAAAATAATCGAATATCCCTTTGGAATTTCACTCGTGTTTTCTAAGGCGAGACAATGTTCAATGTTTGGAAATTCGAAGAATTGTGCCCTACTGTGCTGGGTTTCGATTTTTTTTTGTTGGACTAAATAATTGAACATCCTTTTATAATTATAAATTTTTGGAAGTCTAAATCTATCGTGTTTTCGAGAGTATAAAAGATCGTATCCTACTGTGCTGGATGTGATGCTAAATTCCTCTGAAACAAGAAGATTTTGACGATCAATTCGAATTATTCAAATCAAAAGGAACCTTTATCGAAACCATTTTTTTGAAAGACGGGGAATCGACTTTGGTTTGAAAATGAAAACGAATGTGGGAGTCGCCACCGACCGTTATTAGGTGTGATCGGATCACCTTTGTTCTAATAAGATATTTTAGTTTACTAAAACGACATTTTTGGTCTACGAAACTTGAGAAAACGGGTTCGGGAGTGGGTTACGTGCGAGGAAGGATTAGCACCCTCGTCACGCCCAAAATTGGTACCAAATTGATTAATTATTATCCTAGAGTCGAAAGTTGAAAATCGAGAATGGATTTGAAATACGATCCCTTTTATTGACGTTGATTTTAAAATTCTTGAATTAGCTCAAAACGGTTATTGAAGATTTCCTTATCTCGAGATATCAGAGTATTACATCCCGTAAGTTAGGACATAATTCTATGAATTCCTGAGTGCAAGGTCGTCTTTAATTTAAATTGGAATTCGGTGTATTTAAAACTCAAAAGGATATTTAATTATTTAGAATCAACAAGAAAACCGAAGCCCCGTAAGTTAGGGTACGTTTTCTCGAATTTCCAAGCGTCAAACATTGCCTTGTTTAGAATTTAGAAAATACGGGTGAAATTCTAAAGGAATACTTGATGATTTTGAACAAACGAAAAATTGAAACCCAGCACGATAGGGCACAATTTCCCGAATTTTCAAATATCAAGCATTACCTTAGAAAAACGACACAAAATTTTAAAAAGGACATTTGATTATTCAAACAAATGAAAGATCGAAACCCAACACATTAGGGCACGATTCCTCGAATTTTTGAACATCGAATATCGCCTTTGTTTCGTGATATCGACTCAAAATATCTTAATTTGATTTGAAATAAAGTGGAACCATTAATTTTGGATCAATAAGTTGAAACTACAATGCGACAATTGCGAACGAAAGTCGAATAAACATGAAAATATATACATTGATAACTAATTTCATTAATGAATGAAAATAATATAAAGAAAGCAAATTAACGTACGCAATACTCATGAGTTCATATCCACACAATAATAATCAAAATAATGAAAACCAAAAGTATAGCTAATTGAAGAAATAAATCAGAATAACTATAACAAGTTGTCGAACATAAATAAATAAAATTAAGATAGCAACACAAAAGGCTAATGGATAACATAAAATAACAATACATGAAATCATGCGAAAATAAAAACACATATATCGTACATTATTTAAATACCAACACAAATAATCTAAGACAAATGAATTAAAATAATATAAAATAAATAATATAACTAGATTTGAGATAAATAATAAATGAAATCAATTGAAGTAAAGAAAAGGTTTTGAAATAAATAATATAAAAATAATATATAAAATGATTCAGATATATAAATGAAATATATAACAATTTGAAGTAAGTAATTTATAAAGCGAGTTTAAAATAAATAATATAAAATGATTTAAAAAAAATAATACATTAATCATAACAATAACGATACATCAATAACAACGAATAATAATAATAATAATAATAATAATAATAATAATAATAATAATAACAACCACGATAATAACCTTAGTATTAGAAATATACAATATATAGTATTAGAGGCAAATACGTAATATATACATATTAGAAATAATCATAATATTAAAACAACTATTAATAATACTACATAAATATACACATAATATGTATGCTTGTATTAAAAACAATAATAATGTGCAAAAAAAAATATTATGAATGTTACATAAAAATATATATATATACATGTTAGAAATATTAATTGAAGCTAAAACTAATATTAATAAAAACAAACAGTATAATATGACATGAAATAAAAATGAAGAAATAATAGTAATAAAAATAACAACAATGATAATGATAATAATAATAATATTAATAATAAATAAAATGAGTAATTAATAAAAAAACGAATGATAGATGAATAAACAATAAAATAATACAAAATAATAAAATAGTAACAACAAAAATAAATAAAATTGAAAAGAAATAAAAGAATTATGAACTAATGATTCCAATAATGTAAACGAATAATATTTACTAATAAATGAATGAATAAATAAAACTAAAGAACAAGGAAAAAGTATATGTAAACAAATAAATAGATAGATAATTAAAAAAACAAAAAGGGACCCATTTGAAAGCCAAATAGGGTTTTTGGGTAAAAGAATAAAAATAAAATAAAGACAAAGGACCAAATCGCGATGCGCTAAAGCTAGCAAGGACTAAATCAGATAATATCCCCAATCCTTATGCGTTGCGTTTTGTTTAAAAGGCCCTGGGTTAAATTAAAAGGAAATAAAATTAAAAGGCGGATTTAAAGAAAATGAAAGAAAAGGAAACAGGATGGAATTGCAACACGCTAGAAAACTAGAGGGGCCAAAGGAATAAATATCCCTAAAAGGCAAAACGCGCGGATCCTCCTTGGGTCGGGTCGGGGTGACGCGCGGACCCTGGGAAAACGACGCCGTTTTAGCGCCTGGATGCTTGGCCTAAAACGACACCGTTTCAGGCCTTTATAAAAGTCTAAAATTTTTTTTAAACTTCATTTCAACCTTTCTCTTCAAAAAAACGAAATAAAAGCTCCCAATTCTCTCAAATGTCCGGCCACTGGACCGACCTTCGGCCACCGTATCGGCCGTCAGTCACCGGTGTCGGCGCCACCATGCGCGGTGGCTGGAGAGCTCGAAAATCCCTCCTTCGAATCCCCTTTTTGTGTAGAAGAAGATTTAAGATTTAAAAATCCATAAACTAATCCCAAAACCTTTAAAAACGGCTAAAACATCTCGACTTTTGGCCTCCTCCGTCGAAGTTTAAACAGGAGCTTTAGAGATCCGTCGGCTTTTGGACCAGAGGAGCGTGTGCCGAGGGTATCAACACCAAACACGGGTAAAAATTTTCCTTTTTTACATATTTGTGCAGTAGATTCGAAATAAATAAATAAAATAAATAATAAAGATGGGAAATGAACAAAAATGAAACCTTTGAAAACGTTTTTTTTTTTATTTCTTTGTTTTTTTTCATAAAAGAAATACAATCTTTTTTATCTCCAAAAGTTTTTTTCTCCCCCCTCTCATACACTGATTTTTCAAGGCTTTATAGCTGATAACATTTTTTCCTATTGTTTCTCTGCTATGCCCTTTTTTGTTTGCACATGGCTTCTGTCTCTTTTGTCCTATTCTCTCGTTTGCAGGCTTTGAGAGTCAACGGAGAGGTTGAGGGGTGTCAGACGACACATGGGTGGTGCCAGGTCTCGGACGGAGGCATGCCTAGTATGCGGCGGCAGAAGAGGGTAGGCTAGGGCTAGGGTTTGTTGTTTTCTGAAAGTATTGTGGGCTGTTAAGGTTGGGTTTATAATTTGGGTTGTTTAATTTTTATTTGGGCTATATGTAATGGACTACTAATGGACTGTTTGATACATTGGTTTGTGTTTTATTCCTTTATGGGCCCCGGGCAAATTGAGGGTTTTACAGCTGCCCCTCTTTGCTCATTGACGTGTAACGGGAACAGAGCAAAGACATTAAAGACGAAATTTGCCTGGTTTCATTTAGTCTTGACTTCTTTGGTGCTCCACTTCTTCATGTAGCCTCACCCGGTCCACTGTATCTTGATGCTTCGATCCATTCTACTGCGACTAATCGTAGCTTTAACCCGCTCTACCTAAGTCTACTCCACTACAACTTTAGGGGGCTAGGATATTTAAATCTGCTTCATAGCAACTTCAGGAAGCCAAATCTTCAATCTTCAAACTACTCCACTACAACTTTAGGGAGCTAGGACGCTTAGCTTGAACCTGTTCCACTGCAACTTCAGAGAGCCAAGATTCACCGTCTTCGATCTGTTCCACTGCAACTTCAGAGAAACAATATCTGTAAATTTCAGCCTACTCCACTACAACCTTAGGGAGCTAGGATGGTAGCTTGAATCTGCTTCACTGCAACCTCAGAGAGCCAAGATTCACCGTCTTCGATCTGTTCCACTGCAACTTCAGAGAAACAAGATCTGTAAATTTCAGCCTACTCCGCTACAACTTTAGGGAGCTAAGATGATAGCTTGAATCTGCTCCACTGCAACTTCAGAGAGCCAAGATTCACTGAAACTTCAAGGAGATCTTCTGTGGCTTTTAGCCGCTCTAACGCCATTTCAAGGAGAAAAGATCCACTGAAACTTCAAGGAGATCTGCTGTGGCTTTTAGCCGCTCCAACGCCATTTCAGGGAGAAGAGATCCACTGAAACTTCAAGGAGATCTGTTGTGGCTTTTAGCCGCTCCAACGCCATTTCAGGGAGAAGATTCACTGAAACTTCAAAGAGATCTGATATGGCTTTTAGCCGCTCTAACGCCATTTCAGGGAGAAGATTCACTGAAACTTCAAGGAGATCTATTGTGGCGTTTAGTCGCTCCAACGCCATTTCAGGGAGAAAAGATCCACTGAAACTTCAAGGAGATCTACTGTGGCTTTTAGCCGCTCCAACGCCATTTCAAGGAAAAAAGATCCACTAAAACTTCAAGGAGATCTGTTGTGGCTTTTAGCCACTCCAACGCCATTTCAGGGAAAAAGATCCACTGAAACTTCAAAGAGATCTGCTGTGGCTTTTAGCCGCTCCAATGCCATTTCAGGGAGAAGATTCACTGAAACTTCAAGGAGATCTGTTATGGCTTTTAGCCGCTCCAACGCCATTTCAAGGAGAAAGGATCCACTGAAACTTCAAGGAGATCTGTTGTGGCTTTTAGCCGCTCCAATGCCATTTCAGAGAGAAAAGATCCACTGAAACTTCAAGGAGATCTGCTGTGGCTTTTAGCCGCTCCAACGCGCATTTCGGGAGAAAAGATCCATGAAACTTCAAGGAGATCTGTTGTGGCTTCTAGCCGCTCCAACGCCATTTCAGGGAGAAAATTCACTGAAACTTCAAGGAAATCTGTTGTGGCTTCTAGCCGCTCCAATGCCATTTCAGGGAGAAAAGATCCACTGAAACTTCAAGGAGATCTGTTGTGGCTTCTAGCCGTTCCAACGCCATTTCAGGGAGAAAAGATCCACTGAAACTTCAAGGAGATCTGTTGTGGCTTCTCGCCGCTCCAACGCCATTTCAGGGAGAAAATAGTTGTAATTTCCTGTCTGTTACCCTACTGCTTAGGGTGATGAGATCTGTGAATTCAGCCTGTTACCCTACTGTGTAGGGGTTTAAGGCTTGTGAATTTACCGATTCTAGGGACATGACCTGTAGAATCAGTTCCATGCATCTATGCTTATGTCAAATGATTAGGATGCTATGATCGAAATGAATCAAATACTCCTAACTAGATGTGTTATGAATGTGTCAAATAATTAGGATGCTATGATCGAAATGAATCAAATGCTCCTAATTAGATGTGCTATGAATGGTAAATGAATAAAAATGATCCCTTTAAAAAGGCTTAAGGTATCATCGCTCGTTGTTCATCAGGACATTATCACTAACGTATTACGCTGCCATCTTGTTCGGCTGGTGTTCTTGACAGAAAAGTCAAAGAAATAATGACATTTTGCTCAGCAAGCTTGCCCCGTATAATTTTAGAGTCTATTCCATTATACCTTCTAGAGACATAAAGTTTGTACCTCCCACTGCAACTTCAGATGAATAAGGTTCACTATCTATCTTGCTACAACTCGGAGGTATAGGATCTCCAATCAATTTGATTTGTTACACCATTCCCTGGGTGTAATGACCAACTGTATATGCTCGATATTTGCATGAATGCAGAATATCATTTTCCTTTTTTAAGAATGATCCCCTTTTTACACTTAGGTTGACATCGCTCGTCATTCGTCGAGGTTATATCACTGGCGAAATATCTTGCCTCTTCGTTCAACTGATATCTTTGACAGAGAATTCGAAGAGATAGTCACAACTTAGAAACATCTTCAACCCTTAGGCTTGGTGAGTTCCAATGGTGAGTTTCAAATGATGGTCCTGTTTCAGGTTCCTGTACTGTTTAGAAGCTTCTAGAGTAATATGCAGAACCCCTTTTGCGAAGGTATTATTAGTCCATTGACCATTATTTCAATGCAAAATGCTTGAAAAGATTAAAACAATGGACAAGAAGGAAATTGATTAGGAGCGTAGCTCGAAATAAATTAATCAAAGATTGCAAATGCAAGAAGAAGATTATCTCAAATTAAATAAGTTAATCAAAGATAGTAATGCAATAAGAAGGAAATTTATTGGACATATCTTGAAAAGAATAAAGTAATCAAAGATAACAAATTCAAAAATGGGAAAAATGGAAGTTAGGTGCCCCAGATATCGCAACTTGAGCTTCTCTGTACCAACTTCTTGAGGATCTGTTTGAGCTTAATATGTGTTTAAGGGATCCGGAGTACTTCGTCGATGCCCCAAGACGTAGCATATTTCTTCATTGTTAATTTAGGCATAGTAAGACTACTGTATGTCATACTTTGATCCAAATTTGAGCTGCCCTTTTCAGGTTTTCAACTCAAATCCCCTTTGGTCTCAAGGTGCCCTTTGCGAGTTTTCGCCTTGGCCTCTCCTCTTTTTTTTTTTTTTGAAAGTCTCAAAGCGCCCTTTGCGGGTTTTCGCCTTGGCCTCTCACTTTCTAGGTGAAATACTTCTTAACGAAATCAGAATTCACCAACTTGGATAAATCTTTGCCATTCATTTCAGCCAATATTAATGCTCCTTCAAAATAAGCCTTCTTTACTACGTAAGGTCCTTCTAGTTTGGCATCCACTTTCCTCTGAAGCCCTCTTGTATAGGAATGATCTTCTTCAATATCAAGTTCTCCTAATGGAATTCTCTAGGATGAACCTCTTCATCGTAAGCTCACATCGTTCATTGGACCGTGACAGATGGCTTTCAACCTCCTTTCTTTAAACTCAACTAATTGTATCAGGATTGGATCCGTTTTGCCTTATCCAATTTCAATTCTGACAAGACTCAGAGACAAGAAATCTCTTTTCAAAACCGTTTTTATCCCATAGACTAATGAAATGTGTTGCCCCGGCGAAGGTCTTGGCCACTTTTCGATGAGCATAGAGGGTAAATGGTGACTTCTTATGCCAATTTTTACAAGTCTCGGTCATCTTCCCCATGATCTTTAATTTGTTATTGGTTCTTCCTTTTTTTTTCTTTTTTTCTTTTTTTTTTTTTTGCCTTTGTCTTTGCCTTTGCAATATAACACCTAATCTTTGAACAGACGCAAACTTTTGACATTGTGCAGTTGTGTTGAACATGATCTTTTCTGGCTTCTTTTTTTTTGGCACCCCTTTTTTAGAATTTGATGACAGTCGACTTAGTAACATTGGCATATGAAACAACTTTTATCCCTTTTGCGGAGTAATCGACGATCCGAAAGATGAATCAGTACCTGTTAGAAGCTTTCAAAAAGGTCGGCCCATAAAATCCATGCCCCACCTATAGAAAATCAGTGAAGAAATTGATGAGGCATGAAAGTCCTGTCTTTTTGTTTGGCATTCACAGCTTGACTGATACAATCTTCTTCTATGTTGGATCAGCAGCACCCGAAACTCATAATTAGCTTGAGTAACGTAAAACCATTAACATGTGTCCTTTTGATACTCATACAGACCCTTTTAGCATCCATAGGCCTTAGTAGCCTAGGCATATCTTGATACGATCATGTGAGAACATCTTCGACTTTTTGGGATGACTCAATGATGTCTTGTTTTGTCTTTGTGGTGATGCAGACTCTAATGTTTTCCTCTTTCTCTTGTCCTAGGCTCACTGCCCACTGACTTCTTGTAAAGTAGGATCTTACTCTACCATCCTTAACAAATCAAGGGATAGGCTACATCTCTGCCATCCTCAAGGTTCTGAGATACCTCTAGACACATACCTTACTCAGAAAGAGACTTGGAGTCAGTGACAGCGTCGCTCCCATCATTGATATCTGGAGACCTATTGTGGGTACGAAGGTAGATTCCGAAGAATAAATGATTCTAAGGATGATTATTTGTATGATATGATCATGAATGAAAGAATTTAAGAATAATTGTTTACACAGTATGAAATGGAAAGAGTGAAAGAATGGTAATAACAAACATGCATTTCATTGAAATAAGGATTTTGGATATAAGCCTATTTCACAAAAGGATTCTTGTTGCTTCTAGGCTTAAAACAACAAGTGTGTTTTAAATATTACTCTAGATTAGTTCTAAAAATACAAGGATTTTTTTTCACAGTCCCATTGTCTAGAACACCCTAAGTAAGTAAGGGGCAGAAGCTTGGAAAAGTTTACTCCCAGATTCCCTCTTCTGATATGTCGTTAATGTTTGGATTCCCCAATACCAGGTCTTGCATTAGAGTCCTGAGCTCGATGCACCTTTAGATCTCATGCCCCTATCTATCACGAAACTCTTAATGTCCACCTCTTTGATAGAAAGGTTGGATAACAGATTTCCTGCTCCAGAGGGATCATCGAACTTCATGATACCCAATTTGATAAATCTTTCGATTAGCCTTTTAAAAGCGGTACAGTTCTCGATGGAATGCCCCGTGATTCCCGCATGGTATTCACGTTGACTGCTTGCATCGTACCATTTAGGGTATGGGGGCTATATTGGTTCTATGTAAAAAAGGGATACAACATGTGCGTCGAACAGAATGCGGTACAACTCCCTATACGTGATTGGGATGGGCGCCAATCGGGGTTTTTCTGAGTTCGGTCTTGAATTGGGTTCTTGCCTTGGGGAGACCTGATGGCTGTTAGTTACTGTCCTTGGCTGGCTTACCATAATCAGCTCCGAACGGCCCTTGTTGTACCTACTCGCATTATTCGCTTCATTTTTCTTCTTCGGGACCTTCAAAGTCCATTCTCCCCTTTCCTTCGTTTTTGCCAGAACAACTAGTTTGGCCCGATCATCTTCTGGGCTAAAACCTGAACCCATCGGGAAGTTTGATAGTGCCGAGGTATTAGCCTGATATTGGGGTCCAATAATGACAGGTACCCCTTGCATGTCTGGTTGGGTTAGGACACTTATTGGTTTAAAACCTGGGGAGTAGACGATCTCTTCATTATCATCCTCACTATTGACCACTGGACCACTCCTTTTTCCAAATTCTCTGGCCAGTAATTGGGTTAATTGGCCCATCATATTTCTTTGGAGTTCTAGCATTTGTTTTCGCATATCTTGTTAAATCTTGATCAATTGCTCTTGCATCTGTATTTGCCTTTGCTCTATTCTCTCCAACCTTTGGTCCATATCTTTTGTCGGTTCTGAAATAATTTTTCCTAATTAGGGCCCTTTAGTGAAAGTTTAATGTAAATGATGCAATGCAATGCAAATGATGCAATGCAATGCAAATGCATGGGATGAATGCAAAGGAAAGAAAGGTGTTGATTTTGAATTAAATTCCCTTAGAACAACTTTTCTAGATAACAAATTATTTTACATAAAATGGATTATGTATACGGCCTTGCTTTTATATTCTGGACGAAGACACTGATCCCATTTCCTCGTGAAAGTCTGATTTAGCAAGCTTTTGATAAATGCCTCTACTGGCTCTTTTTGCTTGATTCAGGCCACAACTTACTATCCTCGCAATGTTGATTAACTCCTTTAAGAAAGTCGGGACGCGACGGCTTTTGAATAGTCTTTATCAGCTTGAACCCTCAGGTAAAGTCTTGTTTTCTTCTACGAACTGTTAGCCTTCTTCTGTCGTGTTCACTTGGACCACATTCGAACAACCGTATTGTAATTCACTTTATTAAGAAATTTGTTTTCTTCTGACAAACTGTTCTATTTGGAAATTAAATGTCAACCAGCACCTCCTTTCTATGATGATGTAATGCAATGCAGTTATAGACAAACAAACACAAAACACGTTAGTACAGAAATAAATAACAAATAAAGTACCTATTCAGGTGATCACTAGAGGTTCGGAGTGGCTCTTCCTAGGGTAAGCTCCTAGGTCTCTCTATATGTGGCTTGGTTCTAGAGTAAAGGTACCCGACCCAGTAGCTTCTTCGACCCTCACCCATTATAGGTTCATATAGATCGAGTTCAGTTCAGGGGGATACATTTTTTTACGACCATGCGGAGATGAAAATCTCACGAAATCATAAGTACAGATGTACCCCGGAAGCAATCCACTAGCCAATGCGGAGATGAAAACCTCACGAAAGCATAGTTTCTTACTCCCACTTAGAAGGTGTGACCACAGCGGTCATGCAATGCAATGTGCGAGAAGATATACACAAGAAAAACCCGAGGCAATAAAGAGAATAGGGAAAAAATGTAAACCGTAAGAAAAACGGACGAAAAGCAATGAAGGGATTTAAAAAAAATGAATTTTCAATTTTCAACAAAGGACAAAATCAATCAATTTATGGCTCGACTCTCAAATTCCCCAGTGGAGTCGCCAAGCTGTCGAAACCATTTTTTTGAAAGACAGGGAATCGACTTTGGTTTGAAAATGAAAACGAATGTGGGAGTCGCCACCGACCGTTACTACGTGTGATTGGATCAACTTTGTTCTTATAAGATATTTTAGTTTACTAAAATGACATTTTTGGTCTACGAAACTTGAGAAAACGGGTTCGGGAGTCGGTTACGTGCGAGGAAGGATTAGCACCCTCGTCACGCCCAAAATTGGTACCAAATTGATTAATTATTATCCTAGAGTCGAAAGTTGAAAATCGAGAATGGATTTGAAATACGATCCCTTTTATTGACGTTGATTTTAAAATTCTTGAATTAGCTCAAAACGGTTGTTGAAGATTTCCTTATCTCGAGATATCAGAGTATTACATCCCGTAAGTTAGGACATAATTCTATGAATTCCCGAGTGCAAGGTCGTCTTTAATTTAAATTGGAATTTGGTGTATTTAAAACTCAAAAGGATATTTAATTATTTAGAATCAACGAGAAAACCGAAGCCCCGTAAGTTAGGGTACGTTTTCTCGAATTTCCAAGCGTCAAACATTGCCTTGTTTAGAATTTAGAAAATACGGGTGAAATTCTAAAGGAATACTTGATGATTTTGAACAAACGAAAAATTGAAACCCAGCACGATAGGGCACTATTTCCCGAATTTTCAAATATCAAGCATTACCTTAGAAAAACGACACAAAATTTTAAAAAGGACATTTGATTATTCAAACAAATGAAAGATCGAAACCCAACACGTTAGGGCACGATTCCTCGAATTTTTGAACATCGAATATCGCCTTTGTTTCATGAAATCGAGTCAAAATATCTTAATTTGATTTGAAATAAAGTGGAACCATTAATTTTGGATCAATAAGTTGAAACTACAATGCGACAATTGCGAACGAAAGTCGAATAAACATGAAAATATATACATGGATAACTAATTTCATTAATGAATGAAAATAATATAAAGAAAGCAAATTAACGTACGCAATACTCATGAGTTCATATCCACACAATAATAATCAAAATAATGAAAACTAAAAGTATAGCTAATTGAAGAAATAAATCAGAATAACTATAACAAGTTGTCAAACATAAATAAATAAAATTAAGATAGCAACACAAAATGATAATGGATAATATAAAATAACAATACATGAAATCATACGAAAATAAAAACACATATATCGTACATTATTTAAATACCAACACAAATAATCTAAGACAAATGAATTAAAATAATATAAAATAAATAATATAACTAGATTTGAGATAAATAATAAATGAAATCAATTGAAGTAAAGAAAAAGTTTTGAAATAAATAATATAAAAATAATATATAAAACGATTCAGATATATAAATGAAATATATAACAATTTGAAGTAAGTAATTTATAAAGCGAGTTTAAAATAAATAATTTAAAATGATTTAAAAAAATAATACATTAATCATAACAATAACGATATATTAATAACAACGAATAATAATAATAATAATAATAATAATAATAATAATAATAACAACCACGATAATAACCTTAGTATTAGAAATATACAATATATAGTATTAGAGGCAAATACGTAATATATACATATTAAAAATAATCATAATATTAAAACAACTATTAATAATACTACATAAATATACACATAATATGTATGCTTGTATTAAAAACAATAATAATGTGCAAAAAAAAATATTATGAATGTTACATAAAAATATATATATATACATGTTAGAAATATTAATTGAAGCTAAAACTAATATTAATAAAAACAACCAGTATAATATGACATGAAATAAAAATGAAGAAATAATAGTAATAAAAATAACAACAATGATAATGATAATAATAATAATATTAATAATAAATAAAATGAGTAATTAATAAAAAAACGAATGATAGATGAATAAACAATAAAATAATACAAAATAATAAAATAGTAACAACAAAAATAAATAAAATTAAAAAGAAATAAAAGAATTATGAACTAATGATTCCAATAATGTAAACGAATAATATTTACTAATAAATGAATGAATAAATAAAACTAAAGAACAAGGAAAAAGTATATGTAAACAAATAAATAGATAGATAATTAAAAAAACAAAAAGGGACCCATTTGAAAGCCAAATAGGGTTTTTGGGTAAAAGAATAAAAATAAAATAAAGTCAAAGGACCAAATCGCGATGCGCTAAAGCTAGCAAGGACTAAATGGGATAATATCCCCAATCCTTATGCGTTGCGTTTTGTTTAAAAGGCCCTGGGTTAAATTAAAAGGAAATAAAATTAAAAGGCGGATTTAAAGAAAATGAAAGAAAAGGAAACAGGATGGAATTGCAACGCGTTAGAAAACTAGAGGGGCCAAAGGAATAAATATCCCTAAAATCCAAAACGCGCGGATCCTCCTTGGGTCGGGTCGGGGTGACGCGCGGACCCTGGGGAAAAGACACCGTTTCAGCGCCTGGATGCTTGGCCTAAAACGACACCGTTTCAAGCCTTTATAAAAGTCTAAACTTTTTTTTAAACTTCATTTCAACGTTTCTCTTCAAAAAAACGAAATAAAAGCTCTCAATTCTCTCAAATGTCCGGCCACTGGACCGACCTTCAGCCACCGTATCGTGTCACAATCATCACGGTGTCGACGCCACATCTTGCGCGTGGCCTGAGAGCTCGAAAATCCCTCCTTCGAATCCCCTTTTTGTTTAGAAGAAGATTTAAGATTTAAAAATCCATAAACTAATCCCAAAACCTTTAAAAACGGCTAAAACATCTCGACTTTTGGCCTCCTCCATCGAAGTTTAAACCGGATCTTTAGAGATCCGTCGGCTTTTGGACCAGAGGAGCGTGTGCCGAGGGTATCAACACCAAACACGGGTAAAAATTTTCCTTTTTACATATATTTGCAAGATGATTCGAAATAAATAAATAAAATAAATAATAAAGATGGGAAATGAACAAAAATAAAACCTTTGAAAACGTTTTTTTTTTTTATTTCTTTGTTTTTTTCATAAAAGAAATACAATCTTTTTTATTTCCAAAAGTTTTTTTCTCCCCCCTCTCATACACTGATTTTTCAAGGCTTTATAGCCGATAACATTTTTTCCTATTGTTTCTCTGCTATACCCTTTTTTGTTTGCACATGGCTTTTGTCTCTTTTGTCCTATTCCTCGTTTGCAGGCTTTGAGAGTCAACGGAGAGGTTGAAGGGTGTCAGACGACACATGGGTGGTGCCAAGTCTCGGACGGAGGCATGCCTAGTATGCGGCGGCAGAAGAGGGTAGGCTAGGGCTAGGGTTTGTTCTTTTCTGAAAGTGTTGTGGGCTGTTAAGGTTGGGTTTATAATTTGGGTTGTTTAATTTTTATTTGGGCTATGTGTAATGGACTACTAATGGACTGTTTGATATATTGGTTTGTGTTTTATTCCTTTATGGGCCCCGGGCAAATTGAGGGTTTTACAACCTTATTTCAAAAACATTTTAAATCTTAGACACAAGGACCGTTATTTAATCGGTTAGGTACCAATTTTGGGCGTAATGAGGGTGCTAATCCTTTCTCATACGTAACCGACTCCCGAATCTGTTTTCTCAAAACTTCGTAAACCAAGTTCATTGTTTTAGTAAACCAAAATGTTTTATTAAAACAACCAAATTTAAGGGTGATCCGATCACACCTAAACAAAAAAAAAAAAGATTGGTGGAGACTCCATTTTCGCTTTCCAAAAAGTCGATCCACCGTTTTTAAATCGAAATAAAAAAAAAGTTTCGACAATATTTATTTATTTTAATCATTTATTAATTCAGATTTCATCATTGTTGTCATCGTTATTATTATTGTTATTATTATTTTTGTGTCATTGTCTTATGTTAGTTATTTCTTGTTTGATCGTTCATATCAATAGTTAAAAATTATGTGATCATTGTGATTTGTTTTCTTAGTAGTATATTCATATTCTCATGATTTATTAACATAATAATCTTATTCGCATATTACCATTCTAAATAGAATAAATACACATCGTTTTAAATTTCATATTTGCTATTATTTCATAAAAAGAAAATTCTCTAATAAAGGCAATATTCCGTATTTGGGAAATTCGAGAGATTGTCCCTAACGTGTTGGGTTTCAATTTTTCCATTTGACCCAAATGATCGAATATCCTTTTAAAATTAAGGTGCATGAGTTTTGAAAAATCCAAAGACCGGCTTACTCTCGAGGGTTTAAAGTGTTGTGTCCTAACATATTGGATGTGACATTTTATTACTTCGGGACGAGAAGGTCTTTAATATCTGCTTCGATTTATCTAAACATCTTTGCAAAAAGAGGGATCGTATTCTAAATTCTTTTTGAGTTTTTAAATTTTGACATTAAGACATTGATTAATCAATTAGGTACCAATTTTGGGCGTTACGAGGGTGCTAATCCTTCCTCGCATGTAACCGACTCCCGAACCCGTTTTCTCAAATTTCGTAGACCAAAATCGTTGTTTTAGTAAATCAAAATGCTTTATTAAAATGATCAAATTACAAGGTGATCCAATCACACCTAAATAAAAAGGATTGGTGGCGACTCCCAATTTTTGTTTTCGTTTCAAAATATAGTCGATCCCCATTTTTCAAAAAAATGGTTTCGACAAATGTCAGCAAAGTTAACGTTTGTTAACCTTTCCATCTATTTTGTATTGATTTAACAAAAAAAAAATGGTAAGTTCAAATGTTAAAATAAACGAAAAATTAAATGAAAAACTAAAATAACTATCTTATAAAATTAGAGGGCTAAATAAGCTACTAAGCCTCTAATTAATAATATTTTTTTTTTGGTAGAAAAAAATAACCTTAAGCGATTACCTTAAAAAGCACATAATTAACTCTATCCACCAACAACAAATTGCGCACCAAAATTGGTGGTTCTTCAAAGAAGAACAATCCCACATTGCCATTAAACTCACATTTTGCCATTTGATCTGCAACTTTGTTTTGAGATCTCAGGATATGACAAAAATGGACTTTCCAATTTCGATTTAGTAACAAATGGATAAATTTTAGTTCCACCATTCTACTACTAGCAGCTCCACCAGATAGAATGGTTTCCACTAG
This sequence comes from Gossypium anomalum, assembly GCA_025698475.1. Classification (NCBI taxonomy): domain Eukaryota; kingdom Viridiplantae; phylum Streptophyta; class Magnoliopsida; order Malvales; family Malvaceae; genus Gossypium; species Gossypium anomalum. Next base: position 6,067,809 of record CM046960.1, read on the forward strand.
AAGGGCATGATCACACTCCACATTAATTTGTCTAAAACCCCTTTCCCAAGCTATGTGCAGTTCTTCTAGCACTACTCTTGCCTCAATTCTAAAGATTGAATCCTTACCAACTACCATCGAATATCTAAATAACCAGTTTGCATCAGAGTCCCTAAAGGCTCCTCCAATACAAGCGTTAGAGACATTCAGTGACCCTGCCTCATCCATATTAAGTGTAATCCATCCTTTATCTGGTGGTAACCAACACCTACTAGTTACCTTTGGACTAGTGTGCAAAGGATTGGTGTTCCAACTGGAATTTCACTATGAATGAAGTCTACTAGAATTAATTTTCTTTGCGCACTGAGTTCACGACTCATATTTTCATTGACTTGGTTTCAGGTGGATCTCTGTTTTGATTGGGTCAGGGTCGCGGAAGCTTGGTCAAATTTTTCTTTTTCCTTTAAGCATTACTAGTAAGGACTGATGTTTTGCGATGTTCTGGGATTTACGACGACTTTATGTTATGTTTGTTGTGTTGAATGACATGCTATTGTATGGTTTAACTTGACTGAAATGTGATAGTGTGTAACTTTAGTACGAATGACGTAACTCTCCAAAATTTAGTCTGGACGTCTAGACCGGATTTAGGGTATTACAAACCTTATCCACACCACTTGGATATCCACTTCATTATCTGATGCCGAAAAATCCGGTGACCAAAGACAGCACAATGAAATATTGACCAAAGATTACCCAAGACCCCCCCGACCCACACCTTATTAAAATCTCCTTCATCTTGGAACTGAACTAAGTAGTAGCCATTCTCTAAGTCCATAAGTTGTATAGGCTGTTTGGGGCTCCACAAAGTCATCACCTTATTAAGTAAAGTATTGAAACCAATTTTCCTACAAAGATGTTTGACAATAATGGTCCTAGCCATCTTCCTCTCAATGAACTTATGAAGCCGATCAGAAAAGGTAATCGACGAAATTCCTTCTACTAACTTCGTGACCACATCTCCATCGTGACGTACAAACTCCTCCTCCAACTTCTCTGGCAAATAGACATACGGGGAAGTGCCCATCAACATAGATTTATACGATAATTTATCCACCCCACATCTTCTGACCATTTTCATCCACTATCGGATCATCCATGGGTTTTTTTTTTGATGTCTACGTACCTCAATTTCATTATAATGCGTTATCTTGTTTTAATTGAGATGATTGACAAAAAAAAAAATTAATTTAAAATAAAATTTTGATTTATTGAATATAATATCATTAATTTCTCTATGTGTTTAAGCATTGCTAATTAAGGCCTAACCACAGGAAAGGACTGAGGGAATAGAAAATAAATAAAAATATCTGAATAAATTATATTTTAACTAAATTAAAAAATTGCATTTATATTTTTATTAAAGTTATAATTAATTTTAATTTTTATAATGTAAAAAATAAATATTTTATATTTAAAATAATAAATATAAATTAAAAATATTTTTCAAAAAGTATTATATGCAAATTATTGATTTTTTTTATTTACTTAAAAATTGATTTTTTAAAAAATTATAAAAAAAATATTTTGAAACTCTACTAAATAATATTAAAAATTTTATAAAACAAAACTTATTCTCTTACAATAAAGTCAAAAAAAAACTTACAATAAATATAAAAAAGTTCAAAAAATCCAAAACACCCTATCATATACAACCAAACTTATCCCTACTATAGGATATTAATAGCTAATCCCCTTCAAATAATAGGGCACTGCATGCATGCGCAAAGAAACACGTAGGCCATTGCCGATTACATCCAGATCCACATCGGATTCTTTACCAATCCAACACATCTTTCAATCCTATCTGGATGGCAAATGTCTGGAATCCTCATGATTTAGCTCCCCAACAACTAGGCATCTGTACGATGAAAGGAAAGGCTATATAAATATCCCACTCCTAACATTATTACCCATAAATGATACTCAGCCAAAATATATGAAACACAAAAGATTGTATTAAATGGACGAGCCTAATAGCCATTGACGAGCTTCCATTGGTGAACAACGATCAGAGCTTTTTTCACCATGTTGTCACATTATGTCATCAGAAGAATAGCCACACATGGCATCATTGAGTTGCTTCAAGCTAAACTCAGTGACACTTGGCCATGATTTCTTCTCACCTTTGGTCAATTCTCTGCATTTTAATTTCAATTTTACTCCAAAAGAGGATTGTTTTTAAGCAAAGAAGAAGCTGAAGAACAAAAAAAAAAAAAAAGTACTACCGAAATTAGAGAGTTCCTAGATCACTGCCTATTTCATGGGCCGGGCCTAAGTAAAATTTTGGACCCATTTTTCAGGCCCGGGCTTAGCCTGGCTCGAAATATGGGTCTAAAGAATTGTCCAAGCTCGGCCCAAAATAAAATTACTAAACCCGAGCCGAATCCCCCGACTCATATTAAATTTTTTTAGCTTATTTTATTAAATAAAAAAATTTAAAATATAATAAATTAAATACATTTAAAAACATAAAAACAAATATTAAAACAAGAAACAAATAAAAAAATGATACTTAAACAATTCTTAAAACGATACACAAATTGAAAATATAATAAAAATTAGTTATATTAAAATTGAAACAAGTTAGAACTAAAATAACAACAAAATTAATAATAAAACAAAAGTTCTTGAACGTATAAAGTGCTTGAACGTATTGGTCCCCCAGCTTATCGGCTAACCTTATCACCCACATTGGATACGAATCATAATTTTTTCACATCTCTATGTTAAGAAGATATAGATTTGACCCATCTCATGTCATAACACCTAAGGAAGTAGAGCTATAGCCTGGTTTGACTTTTAAGGAGGAATCAATCAAGAGTCTAGCTCGAGAAATTTAAGAACTCCAAAACAGGAGAACTCCAATGGTGAAACTACTATGGAGGAATCATAAAGTGCAAGAAACTATTTGGGAAAGCGAAGAAGTGATGAGATAACAACATCCACAGTTTTTTTATTCAAGTAAATTTCGGGAGCGAAATTTGTTGAGGAGAGAGTTGTAACGCCCCTAAAACTTTGATTCCATAATTTAGTAATATTCTAAGAAGTGCATGGAAAATTCTCAAGAAATTAAATTTTAATTAATTCACATTTTGAAATATTACTTGGGCGTTAGAGAGAACCATTAAAATTAAAGTATCATAAGTTTTATTAAAGCAACATATAGATTAAATGGAAAGGTGATAAGAGAAATAGGGCTAAGATGCAAATTTACCATAATAAGGGTATTTTAAACTTTTCCTAAGGGTTATAATTAGAACTATAATATTGTAATATGTGTTGAAGTGAGAGGCAATATTAGCCATCGATTTGAGATTAGAAAAAAGGGGATCAATCCTAGCCACAAATTTTAATTTAACTGTAACGCTTTTCTTTTTAAAAAATGAATTAAAAGAAGAAAATATTAAGAAAAATTTTCTCGGGTAACCATTATATCTTCTTTCATGAAAAATCAACTAATAACAAATAGTAATTAAATCATTCATCTGTGGCCATGTTATTTTTCATATATCATGTAATGTTGATGAGATGATATCATTTACCCTTTATCGATCTATGAATTTCATTATTGTAAGTGAATTATGTCATCTAGAGATCGTATACTTAACATACCATCTTTTGGCTCTATTATCAAGTGAACTCAGGCTACCAATACATCAAAGTATACAAGTCACGTACACACAGTCTGTCACTTACTCTAGATTGAGGTAAGTCACACTATGAACGTCACAAGTGAATAAATCCATAAAAAGATTTAAGATTTATTCTACTTGGGTCTTATCCAATATATTGCCAGTCTTGATAATCACATCTATGTCTCTATCTTTTAGAAGTTATCTGCTCCAATACCCAAGATAAGGTATCTCCCCAATTGGATTTGATAGAAGACTTGTTCATTAGTTTAGATTATCTATTAATATAAGTTGTCTTATCGTATTATAATCTGACCTCATAATGCAACTTATCATTAGTTAAATGTTAGAAAATGAAGGAGTCAATATTTGCTTTTATTTTGTTTTGTCTGCAAAAATCGTTGAGGATAATATAAAAAAAAAAAGATATTAATGATAATGATGAGATTTTATTAAACTAATTGTAAGAAAAAAATTATGAGTATATAGACGTAATCACTACACTAACGAGACTAGATCCCAACAATTACTCATCGAAATTTAGGAAAATTTATTTGAGCAATTTTTTTTATACTCAAATAAATTATATTTTTCTTAAGATCTTGTTTCAGATAATGATTTTATAAATCTAGAGATTATAATTCTAGATGTAGTGTTTTAAACAGAGTGAGGATGATTTTCCTGGAGGATTTTAAAAACTCTAACTAGAATTTCTCGAATTTGTTCTTTGTTCAAGTTTTCAAATTGAAACCCACTTTTCAAACATTTGTGAGTTTTAAAGTAGCGGAGATAATCGTTTAGTTAAAAGTTTTTTATATAAATTTAACTCGTCTTCTTTGAAGGTATTAGAGCCAATTTGATAAAAATGAGTGAACTTGTTTTTTTCTTTTTTCCTTCACCTCCTTCAACAATCTATCTAGGTTTTTTTCATGTTCTTGACCGATCAAATAATCCAAACAAATAGGAATCAGGGTTTCAAATCAATCCATCAAATGGTACAATAATAAAATATTTACCTTAAAGTGAAATCCCTAATCCCTAGTTCAAGACTTAACCAACCTTTTCTTAAAAACAATAAGTAATAAAATGTCCTTTCTCCACCAAAACTCTCTAACCATCACTGAAATCATGTCCCTCTAAATGTACTGTCCTCAACTTCATCAACTTTCCAATTATAACAAAAAGGAAAATGATGAAACTGCAGCATCTGCTTGTTAATTTCAGTGATGGAAAATTCCATGAAAAGAAGCTTATAAATATCAAACAAAATCTTGCACTAAGAACCACAATCTTTTATTTCATCTTTTTATTGAGGTGGCAATTGGAGTAAAAGTCATGAAAATAATTGGGTTGTGGCTATATTTTTTTTTTTGTGTGTGTACTTTTAATTTGAAGGGGAAATGTTATAAGGAAGTTGCATTGAAACTTCCTTTTGTCTGGAAAGATAAAACAAAATTTCAATTACAAAAAGTTACGATAGCTAGTGTGATTTGATATCTCTTTTACCTTGTGCGCTGCTAATTTCACAATCCGTACATAAATTAAGGTTAAGTAAAATTTGATTCGATTTAAAAAAATTTTTAAATTTTGAGTTAACTGAATTGAGTTATTTGAGTCAAGACGAATAAGTAATTCAAGTTCCAAATTTGAGCCGGGTTGAATTTTACAATTCGAATAACTCGAATAATTCGAATATCAGATTTGTGTAAATATCCCTTTAGTCTCTATCAATTTTAAAAATATGAAAATTAATCTCTATTAATAAAAATTACAAAAAATTCAAAATAATTTTTAAAAATTCAAATTTTTTATAAAATTCCAAAATTAATAGTTTTTAAAAAAAATCTAAAAAGTATATAAAGAAAGTTAAAATTTTAATTTTTTTCTAAAATAATAATTTTGGGACCTAAATAAACTAATTAATGATTCAAGTTTTTCATACTAATGTATCCCTTTTCTTTTTTCTTTTCCCTTTTTTTTTTTTTTACTTTGAAAAAGTTTTCAAATATATATAGTGTTATAATATACGTCGATAATGGCAGTAGGAATAATCGCAAAGCAATAAGAAAGGAAAAATAAGAACACTCAGTTTTTAAAGGGTTAAACAACCCGTCTAATAAAAGAAGTGTAGTCCTATACGGATTCAACTTGTGTGGTAAGGTCCAAACCGATTGAATTTAGTGGTGGATTCGGACCTTTTCCCCCACAAATCCCCAATTTTGCCTCTTTATTTTATTTCTTTAACAAGTGAGTTGCACCTCAAACTTTTCAATCCGAATCAAATAGGATTTGGGTCACACAACTCTAACATATGGTTTCAAAATTATGTGCTCAAACATGGAATTAGTTATACCGTAATAAGATTTTAATTTGACATGTTTAATTTTTTTTAATTTAACTCAAATAATTTCACTCGATTCGATTCGACCCGACTCAAATTTCATTTCACTCAACTCAATTTGAAAAAATTTCAAATCGAGTTAGGATGATAAAATAAGACTTGTCAACTCAAAATTTTTTCACTCGATTCGATCAAACACTGACCCTTAATACAAATATCATTTGTTTTGTTTTTTTTATTAAATTTAATGGTATAGATATGAACTTGATATCTACACTATTATTTAAAATGTTAACCGAGTTTGAATCACTCTCAATCGAGTCTCAATTCAATAATGAAATTTTAAAATATATATATATTTATCAAACAATAAATAAAATTGTTAGGATATTTTTATCTTTTTACATACAATTTTAAAAAATACATATGCATGATAGAATTTAAACTCAAGAGCTCAAATCTTCCTTTATTCAACTTTATTATTTCAAAAAAAAAAAAAAAACATTTGGTTTTTATATTAATTTTTTAATAAACTTGTTACATAATTTTTTTCACCCACATTGTGGGTATGCCATAATATAGTATAATGTTTCACATGTTCAAATTTTTCATAAGGCATAATGATTTATTTGGCTCTCCAACTTTACAAAAAAAAAATTATTTTAGCCCTCCATTTAATGTTTCGCCTATTTTAGCCCTTAAACCTGCATTATTTGTCACCCCAAAATAAATGAAAAAGTTAACGTCTGTTGGCTCTGCTGACATGGCATACATGTGGATTGTCACATGGATGTCATGTAAAAAATTAATTAATTTTTAAAAATTTTAAAAATTAGAAAAATATTAAAAACATATTTTTAAATTTTTTTAAAAATTAATTAATTACTAACGTGAAATACATGTGGATGCCACAACAACAGAGTTAACAGACGTTAACTTTTTATCCATTTTAACGTAATTTGACAAACAATGCAAATTCAAGGACTAAAAGATGTGAAAATTAATTGGATGGCTAGGGTTAAATAAATCATTATGAGTTTAAAAAAAATTATATAAATACTTTAGTAAAGGTTTATTGTTATAAATTGTATAAGTAAAAATATAAATATATCTATAATCAATTACATCGTATAACTAAACAAGAATAAAGCACAATAGACGAAAAATTTTAAAAAAAAAATAAAACAAAATTATATATAGTATACGTACATAATGAAACTGAAAACTCACACATTGTTATCGTATTTATGCATGAAACTTCAACTTAAATATTCAAAAGTCCAAAACTTTTACACCAACTTCATTGGTAATTTTTTTTATAAATAGAAACATTAAATATATTATAGGGTTAATATTTTGTACATAGATACTGAACTTTTTTATTCCATAAATAATTTTAAAAATTTGCGTCTTTTTTCAAAAGATATTTATTTTTAAAAATATTTTATTATATCATTTTAATACACTTGTCAACCCCTAATCTTGTTTATGAGCTCTAAAAATTCTACTGAAAAGGACGTAGCCAGGGGCTGGCAGGGCCCAGGTCCCCTCTAAAATAGAAAATTTTCTATTTAGGTCTCTTTAAAATTTATACTTTGGCTCCCTAAAAATGATAAATTTTTAATTTAATCCTTTAAAATTATAAATATATAGATATTAAATTTGTGAAATTACATTTTTACTATCATAAAAATATACAATTTAATTTCGATCCTCTCTAAAAAAAATTTTAACTTCCCTCCTGTCTACTGATAATAAATAAACAATATTAGTTTTGAAATTTTCTATAAATTATATAAATATTGTCCCTTAAAAGAGGAAACAGGAAATTAGTATTTGTCGTGGAGCTCATGAAAAAGAAACATCAAGTAGGGATATCCAAATTAGACATCCACGCCAAGCCCTAGTCATGATGTTACGTTGCAGTCGATCACATGCCAGTACCTCCAAGACACATCCAACTATATCAATATGGCCTCACTATTTATATATACTTAAAATACAAGTATTGATGGTTGGATTTGATCGGGTTATTGTATGATATTAATAAAAATTTATACGTGCCTAAATTTAATGGATTTTAAATTTTATTCAAACTCGTTCATTTATAATTTAGATGTATAAAAATATGAATTTCGAAACATTTTTAAATTGACGAGAATACTATTTATTTTTTATCGTATTACTGAACACATTTTAAATAATTATTTGAACAGAACTCTAAGCATATTAATGATCACTTAATTAATATTAGAGTTCAAGTTTCATGTGTATTACTGCACCAAATCAAAGTTTATGTATCAAATTGCACATTGGATCAAAGTTCATGTATAAATTTGATATTTATCTATTGCATAAAGTAAAACTATATTATTTGTTGAATATGTTAAAAATTGAAAAAAAAATTATTATTATATTATAATTGATAAGTTAATATATTTTAATTATATTCAATAATTCAAATAAGAAATATTTTTTTTACGTTAATTGTTGTAATTAAAAGTAAAATATTTAGAAAAACTAATTAAATATTAAATGCGTAAAATCGCATATAACGCATAAATGATAACTCATTTTAAACTCACTAATATTTGAAAAATTCAAAAAGAAATATTAATTCATGCTATTTTTAATTCAATATTATCTTAGTTTATATTTTTATTAAAATTTTAAATATAGACAACTTTACATTATATTAGCATAGATTTAATTTTATTTTGATATAAATTATATAATATATTAAAATATTAAAAATAATCGAGCCAAACCCAGGCTTTAAATGTAAGAAATCCAAGCTCGACTCATATTATAAGTATGTTTATTTTCTTGTTCATGCTCATTTTACATGTTTAACATTTTGTTTAAACCCACTCACATACCAGACTAAACTTGAAACTTGGATGAATAATCTAACCCTTGAACAAATCTAATATAAAATTGTATTTAATATATTAAAAATGTATAAATTTATTCAATAATAATTAATTATGTAACGCGAGTTTTTCGAAATTTAATTATTTATATTTATTTCTAATATTATGTCACATCATAAATTAAATTTATTTTTTAAATAACTTTTTTATGATTTTTAATGATTTGACATAATCTCGTAATTTTATTTTATTATATATTAATAAAATCTAAATTTAAGGACTAAACTGAAAAATAATATTAAATTGTGAAATTAATGTGAAAAAAATTAAAAAACTACAAACATATATGATTTTTTTAATCAAACATATATTTAATTTTCCCTAATTTCCCTTTTCTTGCTAAACAAAAACAAAGGGTTCCTGTTTCCCAGAAAAAAAAAATTGTTTTGGGGCTCCACATCCTGAAATGAGTAACATGTGCAAGAGATATTCTAGTTCGAATCTTCATCATTAGAATCTCAGCATTAGGTCATATAATTTGATATATATATATATATATATATATATATATATATATATATATATATATATATAATAAAACTATAGAATCAAATTTATCTTATTTCGGGATGCTAATGGAGCGGGTCAGGAGCGAATGTTGTTAAATCCATCCTTGTTCCATAGTTAGTACGTTTTCTTTCATCACTCATCTCGTTTTGTTTTGGATATATACTCTTGAAAACTACTATTACTTCTATATATGTTGGATGCATTTATCTCCGCTTCCATTTATTTTTTGCTACTTATCTTTAATATTTTCAAATTTTTCAAGAAAAATAAATATTTAAATATAATTCTTCAAAAAAATATTTAAATATAAAAAAATGAGTTTTTTCATAGCATATTATTACATTTTTACCCTTTTAATAATTATATATATAAAGACAAATTTGTATTTTTCATATTGTTGAGTGGGGTGAGGCAACAGGGGGCAAACAATTACTATAATCCATTCAAACCCATTGTCTAAAAAAACATTCACCCAACCCGCCCAAGATTCACTTTTCGAAAAAAAATCTACTCTATTTAAAACGAATATGTTTGAAACTTATCATGCGATTTGGATTTTGAGGTCTCTATTTTTATTTGTATTACGTAAAAATAATAAGTTAATGTAATATTACATATGTGATAATATATTTTTTATCTTAAAAATAATAAAATTTAATGTCTGCATATTGAGGACTAAAATTTTAAAATTAAAATTGAGAAACTAAAAAAACCAAAATACATTACGAAGATTAAATCTAAAACTTAGATATAGTACAAGGACTAAAAAGCAAAATTTAACATACATATGAAAGACCTTAAAACGACCCTTAATCAGTTATCACAAGCCACGAAATGCAACTCTATGACTGACCCATAGACCTTAGGGGAAGAAATATATCACTATCAAATCTTTTTTACTTTGAAAAAGAAAACCTAGAAACAAATTAAAGGAACCACGTGTAGTAGTGAAAATCAAGGTTAACAAAACAAATAATTCATCCCTAAAGCACACATGGAACCATGGGTCTAATACCAATATCTTGAATTTACCCTTTAACTACTGAAAAATGGCATAGAAATGTAGGAAGGTACAATTGTAATTACGTGTTCAATAGTGTGACCATAAAGTCATGTTCATGTATATATCCCCCATGCAACTTCATGGAAGTAGGGTCCTCATAGTGAAGTTTGAAAGTTGCATGAAGCTCACTATTTTAATTGTATTGTCTTCAATGGTCATTCACTCTTTCCTAGAAAAAGAACCCTCTTTATATAAATCCCCCTCTTTTTTCTTCACCTTTATTACACCAATCAAAACCAAACCCTATCTCAGTCTTATTCTCTTCTCTTTTTATGGAAGTGGTGGACATTGCGGTGGATTTCGAGGACTACTTTCCATCGATGGTGGAGAGTATGGGTGCAGAAGGGTTCATAATGGAGTTGTGCAATGGGTTCAGGCTGCTGATGGACGTTGAAAGAGGGTTGATCACGTTCGAAAGCTTGAAGAGGAACAGTGTGGTGTTGGGGTTGAACGACTTGAGAGATGATGAGATCGTGTGTATGTTGAGTGAAGGGGATTTGGATGGCGATGGGGCTTTGAACCAGGTTGAGTTCTGTATTCTCATGTTTAGGTTAAGCCCAGGGTTAATGTACAACAATGCCTCTAAGCAATGGGTTGATGAATATATATGATGCTATTTCAAAGCTATATATATATATATATATATATATATATATTGTAAAATTGTTACTTATGTTTTCTTCTTCTTTCTTCATCTAAATTTGTTGTTTTTGATCAATTGTTGTGGGGGAAGAATGCAATTGATCAATGGAATTAAAGTATGTCTTGGAAGAAATAAGAAATAAGTTAAACATCTTTAATTCCACTATTTTTTTTTCAATTTCATTTTTTTTAATTTAATATTTGCTCAGAATTTGACCTAATGATTAAGGTATTCGTAGTCTCAAGTGTAATCTAATTTCAGTTCGTCATAATCGCATTGCAATTAGGGCTTTGGTCTTTTCTTCTTATTCACCCAAAAAAAGTATTTATCCAAAATTTTCTCTCTTTTTTTGTTTTATTTTTATTATTTATTTAATTTAATTTAATTTAATTTTTTTATTTCTTATTTGGAAACTTAGTGTCCACAAGTTTGTATATTTATTGTCAAGGAGATAAAATAAAAATGGGGAAATACGAAAGGGTATTTTTTTTAATTTTTTAATTAAATTGATATTTAGTTGATTCATAATATCAATTTAATTGGGAGTTTAAATAATATTATAGATATATATAATTGATAAAGATAATAAAGTATTCATAATAAAATAAAATTTTATAAAAATATCAAAACAAATTTTCATTTGAGTGATAAATTAAATTTTTTTTATTAATATAATTGGTGTGAGAATTTCATCATATATATTTTAATTAATTTTTTTAAAATAAAAAAATAAAAATATCTTTAATAATATTATTTATTTTAATTACGAAATAGTACAAGACGGACTAAAAATTTTAACTTCACCATTTAAGAACCCGAGGGGAATAATATATTTTATTTTATGTTATTACGTGATATTCACTGCAACTGAAATGTAAGGACATCATAACACATAAGCCATTGTGCGTATAACACGTATATTAGATTAAAAGAATAATATCACTATATGATTTAGGGATAAATATTAAAATAATATATAAACTTTGGTTTAATATACGATTTGATACAAGAATTTTAATTTAGTACAATTATACATATAAAACTTTAATTTTGATTCAATTATTAATATTTTAAACAAATTCATTTGTTTTAATTATGCGCTTTTTTCAAGTAATTTTTTAGTCGCCAAATTGCTCAAGGTCTATGCTTTTTTAAATCCAATCTTAGATTTTATGCTAAAAATTTCTACGTATGCAATAAGTAGAAATAAAACGCTGTTATATCAACAATGGCGTTAGTGATTTAAAAAAGCAGCAATAAACTTGAAACAGTACACTGAAACATGCTTGTATCAGTATGTATCGATACCAAGATAAAAATGGTATGCCTATCGGTATAGTACTGACTACCTTGCTTAAAGGCTTATACTCATCATCATTTTGAATTCCAATTTTACGAACATCGATCATCACAATACTCTATCATGATAAGACCCTCCCAGAATGGTTCCTAATAGATCTTGCAACACTACTATCTCGTTAGATCTCATATATACACCAGAACACAACTAAAAATTAAAACTAAAATTAAAACCACCACTATTTTTAGATAATACAGAGTTAACAAGAACCACAACAATTTTTAGAGAAAACAGGTTTTGATCCTATATGCTTTTTTTGACATAATGTCTAGATCTACCCATAACTCCTTCTGAACCCATAAATAGGAGGATAATATGCTTCAACGTACTTGAACTCACGTCCTTACGTATTGACAAAAATATTCATATCAATCAAATTAAAACCCAATCGACTAAATTTAATAATACCTTTCTATGAAAGAAATCATAGTCGTAAGTATTGAAATTTATACTGTCAAATGATTTCATGAAGCAACAAGATAAGATTATGTTCATATGACCAGTTTATTTCACCTCTAATTAGACCTGACACGACATAATTATAAGACCCAAATTTGACATTATAAGACCCAAATTTGACATTTGAAAAACATAAAAATAAAACAAAACATGTCTCAAAAACTATGTAATACAAAATATCCAAGTATCAATTATTATATATAATTATAATCATCAGACAATAAAATACGACACATGTTGCCTGAATTGCATCTAATAACAATTTTCATTTTCATTTTTCAGATGAAAAACAAAATTGGGCAGTACTTGCATGTATCATATTGAATATTATCCAAACACTCCAAGCTATTGACCTTTGAGTAAACTCTTGGGACACTTATCATCCAGTGTCTCTCCTGTCTTGGTGTATATATCTTTTTCTTCTTTTACTTTAAAGCTGGAAAGAGTTAAAATTATTTTATTTTTTCTTTATAAATGTGGATTTGTCTACTTCTCCTTTAGTCTCTCCTTTCATTTTCAACATCAGCTCTCAACTATACTATTTCCGTTACTTATTACTTACTTGTACCCATCAAAAGGAATCACCTTTTGGGATAATAACAAAATCACTAAAAAAATTCGAGGACAAGGATTGATATTATCACTTGGATCTAAAATCTACATGTCGGTACTCATAACTTCTATAGTTATACCCGTGCTTTGGAAGAGATCTCTTATAAAATATTTAGTGCACTCCATCATCTTTCTTCGGCTAAACAGTATGTATTTCCACAATTCTTAGTTTTTTTCAATTGTGAATCATGGCTCAGCAATCGTACTCTCTAAGGTGGTTTTGTCAATAGTTGGCCAGGAAATCTTGAATGGCAATTTAGTCGAGGGTTTTCGTAAGAATATAAATAATCTCTTGTTTTTTTTAGATTTCACGAGCATTTGCAAAGCTAATTAGTGGGGTAGATGATTTTCAGCTCTCAAAACATGTAAGAACAAAATTAGACAATAGAGCTTTAATTTCATTTGTCATATTCCACACTAAATAGTTATGGGACTTTAATTGTTTGGGATGCTATTGATTCATTCGTTGTTCGAGCAGCACATGGAACAATAAGTTAGAATAGTACATCATGAGTGTTTTTTTGTGTCCTTTAGATGGATCGAGCTATGCATTTATATGATATCGTTACTATTTATAAATGTGATGTCGTAGGTAGGTTCCATGCATGTCGACACATACTCTACTCTAAGTTCAACATGTATTTATGTGATGTGGGTTCGCCTATATGATGGTGTGTGAACCCATATCGTGCGGTCTCATAGAAGGGTGCAAGTGCCTTACACACAAACTCATAGTGTCACGCGAACTTGAAGTACAAACCGTGTAGAACCCGAATTGGACTCGATCAGGTTATGGGTCAGTAATAGTGAGTATCATAACAATTTATCCCCCACCTGATTCGAAGAAGAGTTATAAAGTGACTCTTCTTGGAACATGGTTCTATGAGGTGAGAGGTAACTTAAGGAGAAACTTATTAAATACATTTTATACCTTAACTTGCAACGTACACTTTGCCACGTGTCAAGAAGGGATACAATTATACGAAATTGATTGTACCCTTATTTTTGGATATATGAATTGGTAAAGTGCAAAAAAAAAAAAAAAACTTTTAAAAAGGAGCTACCTAAGCCCTAAAAATTACATTGTTTGAATCAGAGATTCTGGAGAAGAAGTAATTGTTTAGAAGAACAATTCAAAGGTAATTTCCCTAGAATTTACATTGCTCTCTCGATTTTTTTTGGTTTTATTAGAACACCATGGCTAGGGCTAGAGCAAGTGGATGTATTATTCAAAGCATCCCTTCGCAACACCATGAAGTGAGTACTCCAATAGAGGCTAAGGCCTATGTTTGCACTACGAATGTGGAAGAAACAAATCGCATTTTGGCTGCTCGGGGAATTCAAATACCGAACTTCGCTTACGACTTCTCAATTACCGAATGATTAAATTGGTTGAGCGACAGCAGCGACAATAGTTTTTTTTTTACTTCCATTGCGAATTCTCAATAACCAATCCATATCCTGGGCATTAGGATGCAATGTTCGCACATCTCTACACAGAGCATCCATTTCATTTGCCACAATTTTGCAAGTGCCCCTACATCCTCCTCCTAGGTAGGTGTGACATGCTCTTAAGATCAGAGTAGGGTTGAGCAAAAGTCGATTTGACTCTAAAAAATAGAAAAAAAATTTGAATTTCAAGTTAAATGAATCGAGTTATTCGAGTTAATCGAATTATTCGAGTCAACTCAAATTTTTTTCCGAATTTCGAGTTCGAATCGAGTTTAATTTTCAAATTTGAATAATTTAAATATACCAAACTATAATATTCTACATTTTTACCCCAAATCCCCAAACCTTTTTACTTTTCCCCCAATACTTTTACTTCCTCCTACTTTCCCCCAAAAACTTTTGCTCCCCTCCCATCCTACCCCGCATCTACCCCAAACTCATATTCCCCTATTTTTTTGAATATTTCCTCCCATTTACTTTCCCTTAAAATTTTACTCCCCTAATCTTGAAAACTTTTTATTTTCCCCAAAACTTTTACTTTTCACCATTTACCCCCAAATAAAAAATCATCCAAAAAAATCTCTAAACCTAAATAGTAATAATTTTATTTATATATACTATTTATATTATTAAATTAAATTCCACATTTTGTACTATTTGTATTATTGAATTGTTTAATCATATTAAATCTTTATAAATTTCTATTAAAATTGAATTATTGATGATGTCATAAAATATTCGTGTTAAAATTTTATATGGGTGTCAATTTCACATTTTATCTTTAGGATAAATTTTATTAAAAAATTACATTTTTTTTATATTTAATATATTTTTTTAATTTCAAAATACATAGTGACAAAAACTAGAAGATAATTAAAGCAACTAAACAGGCAAAGAAGCTAACCCATATATAAAATATTTTAATAAATAAATTATGAGGAGATGAAAGTTAATAACAAATTTGCTTACGATGGGTGACAATGGTTATAAGGACCCAAAGTCATTTTTTTAAAATTTAACTATAACAAATATATTCAATTCGATACGATTCGAATTTCATCTCACTCGACTCAATTCGAGAAATTTCAAATCGAGTTAGGATGATAAAATAGGATTTGTCAACTCGATTAACTTGAAATTTTTTTATTCGATTCAATCGAACGCTCAATCCTAGATCAGAGTTGTCAAACTACATTTTCCTTCTCAATTCCTTCGTTCTACCTTAACAATTCCTGCTGAAACACTTGTTGTTGTTCAAACCTAGTACTTTGTTGGGTCATCTGCTCCTTCATCAACTTCAGGTGCTCTTGTAAACCGAACAATTGTTGTGGCGGTGTTCCCTAATCAGAGGGAAGTGACGGTCCCTAACCAGAGGGAGCGTTGAGATCGAATGAGTTGGAAGCACCTACATGGCCTAAGTTACCCAAATTCTCCCGTCGATCAACAAACCAACTAGCAAAAAGATCTATTTCACTAGGTCGATTGCCAGTGCCCGAATTTACTGCCTGGCCTGAAGGAAAGTTAGTGGAGAAATTCTCATTAGGGTGAGTCATTTTGGTTTCTTTTTTTTTTTTATCAATCTAAAGATATGAAGATCGGAAGTCTGTCCACACTTATCGTACCAAATTGTTGAGTGTTTCTACATTTCCTTTAGACGGGTGAAGCTGTGTATTTATATGATATGGTTATTGTTCATAGATGTGATATCGTAGGCAAGTTCCATGCATGTCGACACGTACCCTACTCTAGATTTAACACATGTTTATACGATGTGGGTTCACCTATATAATGGTGTGTGAACCCACATCATGCAGTCTAATAGAAGGGTGCGAATGCCTTACATGCGAACTCATAGTGTCACCCGAACTTAAAGTGCGAACCGTGTAAAACCCGACCTGGACTCAATCGGGTTACGAGTCAATAATAGTTAGTATCATAACAGTACTTAAGACAATGAGTTAGGAAAATTAAAATGCAATATGTTTGGTGGTATTTTTTTACTTGCTTCATTTTAATTAGTTTTCTATCCACAAATAATTCTTGAATTGAAGTTGCAATTATCTGTTTCTTCTTCTTTTTTTGTACAGGGTATTTAGAAAAAAGAAAAAAAAAGGATCGGTTGATTCACAACAAACCTTATCCTTATCGTATCCTTATCTTTTAAGTGTATTTAAATTTGACGAGGTAAAAGAATTTATTCAAATAATTATTAATTCTCCATTCTTTCTTGTTGGTTTTCTTTTACTTATTTTACTTTGAGGGTCTATTTGTTTTGTAGTAAAACATTTTTCGGAAAAGCTTTTTAGCCTTTTTCGGTATTTGCTTGGCTGAAAACAATTTCCTAAGGTAAAATGATTTACAAAACATGGGAAAACAAAGCCCTTAATTTAGGAAAATGTCTTACTGATTTTATTTTGGTAAGACATTTTCAGGAAAAGAAGCAACACCGATCCTCCCTTTCCCTTCCCCTTCCCCTTCCCCTTCCCCCATCCTTTTCGATAAGAGTTTGCTTTGACCCATGAAAAATTCCCCCAAGTTTCTCATCAAAATTGAAAATTTTCAATTGTCTTCTCTTTTAATCTTCTCAATTTCGAAGCAAGCTCTCGATTCCAAATCTCTCCTAAAAGGTAATCTTCTCTTTACAGCTTCTTTTTCTATTTCGATTTTGATTTATTTGTTTGTGGTTTCTCGTAAATTTTTATTTGGTGTAATTAGGGTAAGGATTCATCGATTAATTGGATCTATTTCGATAAATGTATTGGCATATGTTTGTAAAGATCTTATTTTTTTCAGATTTCAAGATCTAAAATTCCATTTTTTTCTGTCCAGTCGATTGATTTGCAAACTTTGGTATTGTTGATTTTAGGGTTTCATGGGTTAGTTCTGATCTGGCTTAAGAATTTTATGAATTTTATTTATGTTTTTTTTATTTAGGATATGATTTGTTTAGTGCTTCATGGTTGAATAAACTGGCTTATAGTTTATTTGGCTTGTATTGGAGTTTTGGTTTTTTGGATTATATGGTGTAAATTGTTTCCAACAACTCATAAAGTAAAGCATCGACTTCGATATGAACTTGAACAGTTGAACTTGTTGCTTTTTCCATATATATATGTATATTAAGTAGTGTATGCTAATATGAACTATTTGAAATCATATTAATGTAGAGTAGTACTATGTATTAATGAGAAATGATTGGTGGTTTACAATTTGGTTAATAGTTCCAAATCGCTTTTTTGTGATATTGTATTACTATTTTCTGCAGAGCTTCTATGAAATCCATTGATTTTTATTGTGGGAACTTTTTCTTACATATATGTTGGTTTATGGTATTTAAGTTTGAAAGCCTGTTTTATGATATTTTAAGTGAGGAGTGGACAGTGTTTGTGGCCAGGCATGAGACAGCTTTGCCTTAGGAAGGGTCTTGTGTATGGCTTTATGCAGTTATTATCAACACCCTTCAAAACCTTGCGTAGAGCAAGTCGGTCTCTTAAGGTTGCAGAGTTTTGCAGTGTTTCAAACATGTCTTCCCCTTTACAAATTGAATTGGTGAGTGCATTGCTTTCTATCTTTCTCAGTTTTGAATGTGCAGTTTTAACCATTTTCACCTTTTTCTCCCTTTCTGGTGCCATCCTTCTTTTTTTTCTAAGTCTTCTGCCATTGTTAACAAGGATGCCTTCAAACTTAGCTTTTATGATCAAAATAGTTCAGTTCATATTTTCTTAGGACCGGAGGGGGTTGAGGATTAGAGCTCATTGATCTATTAGGTTTAGTTCACATTCTTGCTCAAAGTTATTCTTCATGTTATATGATTTTAAATAGCGTTGATCAATAATATTGATGTCATTCCGCTTGATTGATCAATAATATTCTTGATGGTTTTTTTTTTAGCTTTTGATAATGTCTTACCTATTTTTTTTCAGTAAGACATTTTCCTTCTCCTTCATCCAGGTAAAATTTCTCTCATTCTTCCGTTCTTCAACTTCTTATATTTCTTCCATTTTTCCTTAGTTCATTACATGTCTCCTCTTCTCAGGCAATACACGCTGCTATTTCGTCTTTCTCAGGCAAAGCTCTTTTTTAGGTAATTTCCCAAATATCCCCATATTTTTCGATTATCGGTGAAATTTTATTATTATTGTTCGATTGATGGGGCTTTGAAGGTTATATTGTATCTCTGGGATTTTCCATTTTGTTTCATGTAATACATATTTTCTTTTAAATAATAAAAAATAAAAATCGAAGCCCTTCGTTTTCAACTTTGTCTTAAACGATTAGTATGAGCTGCAGTTTTTTGTTATTATGTGGATATTGAGTGTTGGTTTTAAATGATTACTTGATCTTAGCTTGGACTCACCCTAACTTAGAATCAATTGTTAGTATTTAAGGTGAATTTTTTCTTTAATTTTTCTTTCATTTGTTTTCTTGATCGTAGTTAACCCTTAAAAAAATTATTGCTGAATAAACAAGATTGGTTTAATTCTAAAGCAAAAAAATAAAAGCAACCCTTTTCTTAGCCTTTATTTACTTTTGTTAGGATTGAGCTCTGATTAGAGATTTTGTTTTGGGTTTAATTGTTGATTCATCTTTTTTCTATTATCTCTTCTTTGCCTTTATTTACTTTGTTAGGATTGAACTCTAATTAGAGATTTTGTTTTGGGTTTAATTGTTTATTCATCTTTTTTCTATTATTTCCTGGCAGCTCCTTTGTTAGTGAATCTTGTTTCCATGTTAGTTTATTGTATGTTTTAGAAAGATCAAAAATCAGGGAGCTTGGATTGTGTTATTTAATCAAGAATTGAGAAGAGAGGCTAGAAAATAAGAGAAGAAAAGAAGGGAATATGAGTGTGTTCATGTACAATATCTGATAATAACTCCTTAGTTAACAGCTGAAAGTAATGGCCAATAAGAAATTAAGACTTGGCCAATATATGATCTGTGTGGTTATAAAAGGGAATTTAAGCTAACTTTCATCTCAGCAGGTTGCTATGCCTGATTCTCTCTCCCTTTAGCTCCTTTTGTCAATTTCCTTCTTGTTCTAGGCTGCATTGCCTATAACCTCAGAACCGACAGTGGTACATCTGTGCTTGAAATGGTTGCTGCTTTTGAGAAAGCTTCTAGAAAAGTAAATGCTATTTTTCAATTCCCATTCAACATCTATTTGTCAATTCCCATTCAACATTCTCTCTCGGCCTCGCTCTTATTTATGCTAATATAAAACTGTTGCTGCTGAAAATATTGCAGAAAATCCCCATTAAGCTATGCCCCAGAAGGCCAAGAGATGCTACAGCTGTTTATGCTTCCACTGAAAAGCTCAAAAAGAACTTGGTTGGAAGTATGTTTACAATCCCATCTTTTTCCTAATAGATTATTCAGTTAACATGGATAATCTTTCAAAAAGAATTTCCAATTACAGTACAAGATAGGTCCTTTTAATCTTAAGAGTTTGCTATATTGCAGAGCAAAATATGGTATAGCAGAGATGTGCAGAGATCAATGGAAGTGGGCAAGCAACAATCCATAGGGATACTAGTCAAAGCCTTAGGCTTCAACTAAATACTAGTTTTCTTCCCCAGTCTTTTAAAAATGTCTCATAGGGAGAATTAAGTGTACAAATACTTGTTTAATTTAAACAAAACTGATCTTTGATGATCAAAAGTTAGGGTTTATCAAATGTTCAAACATCTTATACAATTTTTTGTGTTACATTTATAAGTCTTTGTAAGAGTGATGTTTTTATCATTTCTAGAGTTTAAAAAACAAATAGTTTTAAATTTACCGTGAGGAGTTGACCTAAACAAGATCCCTTTCAGCTTTGATCTTCAATCCTATCTCTATTGATTGTCACAATCTTATCTTTGATCAACTTTTTTTTTTAAGGATTTCCATATTCACAAAAGTCCAACTTAAAGAAACAAGTCGAATTTCAGTTTAATTGAAACAAGCAAAGGCTTGAGAGGAAGAAGTTCGAACTAAAGAAGGGAGCAGGTAGATGAACTAGTGAAAGATGAAAAAGAACATGTCTAGAAATTATAAAAATTTAAGCTAATTTATTTATAAATAAATCATTGCAATATATGTAAAAATAATTTAAAATATAAATTTATTAATATATATATATATATTAGTATATGTAAAAACAGCTTTTTCAGAAAATATTTTCAGGAAATCTGCCAAACAGCAGAAAATATTTTACACAGTTTTATCCAAACATCAGAAAAGTAAATCATTTCCAGAAATCATTTTCCGGAAAACATTTTACTGGCAAACAAACGGAACTTGAGGTGAAAAGAGTTGAAATTATAATTTTTTTTCCTTATTAATGGGAATTTGTCTATTTCTCATTTCTTATTTCATTTTCAATAGTATAAATATGTCTCATTTCAATTACCATGAGTTTGACTTGTACCCATCAAAAGGAGACACCTTTTAGTAGCATTAAGTGGATTAACTCTTTATGTAAAATTTTAGAGTAAATTTTTTAAACTTAAGATTTAGATATTATCACGGTTAAAATTTTTCTACTAAATTCTTTGATGCAACATTTTGAAATTAAAAAAATATATTCACTTGATAGTCATACAACAATAAAAATAATGCTGAAAATACTAATTAGGATTTTTTTTCTTAAAAACACTCATTCGAACTCATAATGATAAAATATTTTTTTTACTGGAATAGTGTTCTTAAGAATAATTGGCGTCAGCATTTTCATTGAAATAGTTAATAATATTAAATATTTAGACTAACTAATAATATTATTATAGACACTCAATTTTGCCCGGGCCCAGAAATAAGTCCAAAAACAAAAATAATAAACCCAAAAAAAAAAACCAAGTCCAAGTTCAGTCCAGAATTACAAATATAATTTGGCCCGATCGGAATGGCCCATTACTTGAAAAGATTTAAGGTCCATCTACAAGCTTGACTCATATGGAATATAATCTTCAATGATATGCAATCTTAGATGTGATATGTAATCTTAGATATGATACAATCTTAGATATGATTGCAATCTTAGATATGATATGCAATCTTGAAGATATGATCTTGTAATCTTGGAGATTTAATTTGTAGATATCCTTTAATCTTAACCGTTGATGTAGTTGATCTATACCGTTGGATTTGGGGAGGCTCAACTATAAATAGAGGCCTCTTCCCTCATTGTAAAACAACTTGACTTCACTTGAGTTTTGGGAAGCAATAAGAATTCTTGAGAGCATTCACTCAAATTTCTCTCCCTCTTGCGTTCTTACTCTCTGTGGTTTGTTCTTATTTTATTCTTCGTCTATCTTAGTTTTTCAACCCTTTTTTTATTTTAATTTCTTCATTTTTCAAATATGTATATTTATTCCTATCTTTTATACATTTGATTATGTATTTTATATATTATAATATTTAACCTTTTTATAGTTTATTTTCAAATATATATTTTCTATGCATGTATATATATTATATTATCATTTCATGTATTTTGAACTATTGCATTATATTTTTATAATTTGTAAATGTTCTATTTATTCATTTTTTTAGTGTATGTCATTTATCTTATTTGTGCATAGTTTCATTTTTTTTATATGCTATGTTTAATTATTTCTTTTATGTGCTATTTTATGATATATATTGTTGTATAATTTTTGCATGTATTATATTTTTCTTTTAGTTTAAATGCATGTTTTATTTGCTTATTATTGCAATATTCTATTTTATATGATTCTTCATACATCAATAAAAAATGAGATTCCAAAATTTTTAAATAAAAAGGCAATGCTTGGTATTTGAAAACTTCGAGAAAGATAGTGCCCTAAGTTACGGGATTGTAACTTTTCTAGTTGAGTTCGAATAGTCAAGCACCCTTCTAGGTTTTAAGGTTTTCAAAATACGAGTAACTGTCTTGAAATTTCAAAGCGTTGTGTCCTAACTTACTGAATATGGCGTTTTGTCGTTGTAAGATAGGGATTTTCAAAAGGGGCTAGCTTAGCTTCGAATGTCTAAAAAATATTGCTTCCTAACTTACTGGATGTGATGTTTTGACTCATTTGAAACAAGTGAACCCTAATTTTCAAAATTAAACTATTCTAAAGAGGATTGCATCTTAAAACTTTCAAATTTCCGACATTAAAGACACTTGATAATCAATTAGGTACCAATTTTTGGGCGTTACGAGGGTGCTAACCCTTCCTCGTACGTAACCTAGTCCCGAATCCATTTTCTCGACTTTCGTAGACCAAAATTAATGTTTTAAAACAAAACATTTTATAAGGTGATCCAATCACACCTAAAAAGATTGGTGGCGACTCCCGTTTTCGTTTTTCTTAAAGTCGATTCCCATTTTTCAAAACTCGATTTAAAAATAGTCTCGACAATTATAATAATAGAGAGACAAATTTATTTCAAAAATTAAAATATATATTAAATATCAAATTTTAGCATAGACTAGGGGCCATTGTCTTATAATGTTAAAAAAACGATGCAAACCTAAAAATAATGGAAAGTCATGTGTCAACCTTTAAGGCTCTTAGAATATTCAAATTATATATAACAACATAATATTTCAATTAAAAAGTTAATTATATTAATTATTTGCACTAAATAATAATATTACAAAAATATAGAAACCAAATTATGTTAGAAATTAAATTATAAAGATTAAATTTCAAATTTAAATATATTAAAGGGACCGAAACTAAAATTTTAACCATTTATCTAAAATTTAAGAAAAAAAAGTGAGCTTCATATAGATAACAAAATCACTAAAGAAATCATTGTTCGAAAAAGGTACTATTTAAATTTGTAATATTAACATTTTACTTCTGTAGAAAAAGGTTCTCAACTAAAAAATCATTGTTAGATAGAATAAATAGTGAAAATGCACTGTAAAAAAAAATATAATATCGTATATAGTATTAATATGCCAATAACAATAATAATGCAATACAATATAGTAGCAGTAACATAACAGAATATATGTAATCGGACAAAGTTAAAAGTTACAAAAAGAATTTTGTTGAGGCCTGTATGAACAGTTTCCTTAAGACAGATTCGACCTCTCCTCAGTGCTTTGAGTAACGTTGGACGTTTGTCTCCCAGGATGCAACAACAAACGATCACAGTAGTAGCACAACAATAGTGATCAATCGAACACAATCTTGTCTTTCTCTATCACCGAGAGGAATGAATTTAGAAGGAATTTTTGAGATTGATGATTTTTGATGATGTGTTTTGGAAGTCTCCTAACTTGACTTTATATAGAGGAGAGGAAATGAATGAAGAGCTGTTGACCGATTCATGAAGAGTTTTGTTGAAAAGTTAATATATATATATATACATATATATATAAGTGAACAGACACAATAAATGAAAAGATGTAATATTAAACCAAAAGCAATGAATCTGTTCACCAAGAGATACAATTGTTCAAAAGATACAACTATTCATCAAGAGACAAGAACTATTGTTTAATTTGAGCATCAATTTATCATTCATCACTCAACAATTTTGAGCATATTATATAGAATATAAATCCATAATTTTTTATTCAAACCTTCAATTTTATCAATAAAATAATATACCTCAAAGTTCCAAAATATCCATTATTTTCCAACATGCACTTATTTAATCCTTCATTTATAGAAAAGTTATTAATACAAATTCAAGGGTTAATGTAGTAATTGCTATCATTTTTTTTGCCTCGTTTTAGTACTTTAGTTTCAAAGTTCAATTTGGTATCCAGACCAATGATATCATATGGCTCAATGAATATTTGACAGGTGTGCTCTAATGTAAATAACATAGGTACTTAATTGGATCAAAGAAAAAAATTTAGGTTCCAAATTGAATGTTAAAGTCAAACTTAGGTGCCAAATTGCGACTAAAACAACCTCAAGTATCAAAATGGAAAAAATTCAAGGACCAAAGTAAACATTAAAGCCAAATTGATGTACCAAATTGGGACAAAAAAACACAAGTACTAAAGTGAATATTGAAACCAAATTTATGTACCAAATAATATATTAACCCAAACAGAAAATTAATATAAGAGGGTAATTGATGTCACCAAGCATAATCTTGGATAATTTGGAACTTATTACTGTAGACCAACCATTTTTTTTATTTACTTCCTTTTAAATTAATGTAGCATTAAGATTTCTAGTCTTTATTTTGTGACACAATGCTTAGAACTACACATAGTTATTTTCCGACCCTTTAATAAGAGGATAATGCGTTAAAAATACATTTCAGACCAATTGATATTTATTCTACTATTTGTACGGACATGCGGTAGGTATCTACATTCTTTAAATATTGATAATTTTTTGTTTTAACTTTAGAATTATTTTCTTTATTCCCAATTTCATTCAACTCAACTTTTTTTTTTTTTACTTTCTTTCATATAAATTTAGAATCACGATTTTTAATCTTTATTTTGTAATACAATATCAAAAACTACCCATAGTCCTTTCCTGACCCTTTAATAAAATGATAATGCATTTCAACACACTCAAATTCACGTCCTCTTGCACTGACAACAATATCGATGTCAACTGAGTTAAGCCTCAATTGACATTCAACCCATCATTTTAATTTCTCACTTTTTACGTAATTTGGATTAGAATTCGTTAATGTGTTAATCATTTGGCTTAAAACTACGTTTCTAATGGATGGATATTTATTATATTACTTGCACGGTCATGCGTTAGTGTGTGTTTAAAATAAATGTTAGGTGGATTTGGATGGGCGATGCGTTTAACTGCGGTTAATGTAAAAATAGCGGTGGCGATAAGACTAGATACTGTAACGTGAGACAAAAAGTAAACTAAATGCATCGCATCATACCCCACCGTCCATCCAAACCCACCCTTGATATGAATGTCATTAACAAATGGGCTACAAATATCGATTGTGTTTTTGAGGGATTTGCCAGTTAAATATTTGGGACTCCTCCTCAGGTGTAAGTTGAATATATGCATGCATCATTTTTAAAGTTAAGATCAAATTGATAAAATGTTTAAATGTTAAAAAGTTGAATTTGTTATTATACTTATTCACATCAGCATTCTATTTGGTAATCAAAAGGATTTTAAAGGTAAAGTGACTAAAAGTTTCAATTGATCTAATAAGAGTAATTAAATTAATAAAAAATTTCAGTGACTAAAACAAAAATACACTAAAACTTGCGTGATTATATGAGCAATTTATCCAAAAATTTTCCAAGATTTATAAAAACAAAATTATAAGTTCAGGTTCGATTTTCAATATAAATAAGTCTTTCTTAGTGAATCTATCAATCCAATGCAAGTTCTTATCAGTATGCAAATAATCTTGCTAACATTAAAAAAATTAGGTAAATTATCACATAATTTTATTTTAATCACTTTAATTAACATAATTCTTTGAATTAATTATTAGTGTTAAAAATTCCGTTAATCATTAACGAATTACGGATGTAACATTTTTTTATTGACTAAAGCTAAGGACCTCGCTATAATTAATCCAGAATATTTTTTGATTTATTTGCAACATAAAACTTATAAATTTTCTTTTCTTCTTTGTTCTCATCGTTTGTTTCCCGGGAAAAGTAAAGCAAATGAGGATGGTTTTAATATATTTGAGAAGACACTCATTACTTGCTTGTTTCCATGATTCTATTGACATGGGTTTCTCTTAATTTGTGATTTAAAGGTGTGTGTTCTTTATGTGGGAAGATGGATTTTGCGAAGGAAGGGTTACAGATTGAAGGAGAAGATCCAGTGAAATGGACAGCCATTTAACCTGTAAACCTGTGTACGGATGATCACCAATCTGTCCAAAATGTCTACAGGTATGCCATGAGGACTATTCGTATCAGTTCTTACAGATTGAAGGAGAAGATCCAGTGAAATGGACAGCCATTTAACCTGTAAACCTGTGTACGGATGATCACCAATCTGTCCAAAATGCCGACAGGTATGCCATGAGGACTATTCGTATCAGTTCCCCTGCAAAAACAGACATTCGGTGAGTTCTCTAAAGCAGGATTCAAGTATATGCACCTGCCAACCATGATTTAGACAACATAAACATGCATGATGTGTAAAATGCTTTGAGCATGTGCATAGGTCAAAGAAACAAAATAAGTTTTCGCAAAATCCATCCTTCCACGTCAACATTAAGGAAAAACCCATGTCTTGGAATGGGTGGCTTTTCAAATAAGTCAAAACTATCATCATTTTTTTCTATTATTGTTAGAGTTATCTGACCTAAATTCATGTTAAATAAATAATACAATGGTAAAATTAGGAGATCTGTGAAGGGATTAAGGCCGAATAGAACATGCAGCACAAGTAAAATCGGTATAGAACTACACTTCCTCTATTTGACTTTGATTAGAATAAGTTTTTTCAACCTTTAAATAG
Source organism: Gossypium anomalum (assembly GCA_025698475.1). Lineage (NCBI taxonomy): Eukaryota > Viridiplantae > Streptophyta > Magnoliopsida > Malvales > Malvaceae > Gossypium > Gossypium anomalum. The sequence continues at coordinate 6,095,251 of CM046960.1, forward strand.
ATGTAGTCACAACTCCTCTTGTATCATTTGTTTTTCAACATTAATGAATTTATTCTCTTCTGCTAGTGGTTTTTTTTTCCGAAAGAATTTCAACATAAAATCTATGTGTTTTATTTTTCCTTTTCTTTCTGCTTTGTGATCGTTTTATATTGCCATTATCAACGTTAGTTTTAACAATTTGTTTTCTCAGGAAACAAACAACAAGAAAAAGAAAATTAGAAAACTTAAAAGTTTTAGTCAGTTGAAAATAAACAAAAAAAAAATGTGTTTTGAACTAATTATAAAAAGGTTTCTGGCTTTCGCCAAAAGTATAAAAAAAAATGTCACGTTAGCAATCTGTTAGTGGATTAACAAAATTTTTAACAACAGTGACAAATTTGAGTAATTATCTTAATTAGAATGATTAAATTGTCAAAAAAAATTAGAGTGGTCTGCGGTGTAGTTTACCCCAAAAATTATAGTAATTGAAATGTATATTTTTATTAAAGCATAAAGCTAAATTTCTTTTTAAAAAATGATCTTATCTAACCATCAACCTTTCAAAAAGAGTTGAATTGATTTTTTTAACGAAAATATTGACTAATACGTTAATTTTTGAAATACAGCAGCCCACATGGCAATCCACGTATACTTCATGTTTTTTTTAAATTTTTATGAATTTCTTTATATTTTTTGAATTTTGAAATTTTTTTTATTATTCTTACAACTTTTAAATTATTTGTTGATGTGGCCAAAGACGAAGCTAGAAAATTTTTTTAGGGGGGCGAAATTAAATTGTAATTTTTACAATAGTAAAAATACAATTTCACCATTTGAATAACTTATATTTTTATAATTTTTAAAGGATTAAATCAAAATTTTATCATTTTTAAGGGAAAAGTACAATTTTACTTTTACTAATCTAAAATTTTAAAAATTTTAAAGGGCCTAAATAGAATTTTTTTCATTTTAGGGGGGTCGGGGCCCCTGCCAGCCCCTCTAAATTCGCCCCTGAGTGTGGCATATAAGATAAATAGTTTCATGTTAGCACAAAGTACACGTGGACTGTAATACGGACTGCCATGCCAACTTTGATAAAATTTAATGTTTTAGTTAATATTTTTATTTTTAAAAAAGTAATTTAATTCTTTTTTAAAAGGTTAGGGGCCAAATTGACAAAAAAAATATAAACATTAAAACTAAATTTGACATTATGCCTTTTATCATTGATAAATGTTGTAGGTGTGGCTTGATTAGTTAAGATTCATTAAGTACTAGTTTAAATGTGAATATAAAAAAGGGAATAACTTATATTAAAATTATTCTAAAAATTATTTTTTTAGGCACCAATAAAATTTTGCCACATCACTAAATTTTAAAATTATGAAATTATTATTATACACTCATCCATATTCAACCCACTCCCCAATTCTAATTAAATTATTTCAAAATATAAGTAATTAAAATAAAAAAATTAAACTCCAAGAAGTGTTAGGTGTAGTGGCAAGCCACATTGAACTCCCAAAGAAAGAACGAGGCTCAAGCCTTGGAAACGATATTATTGAAAGGGGCAGCCACAAACCCCAAACATGAACTGTAAAACGGACATGAAAAATACAAAAAAAAAAGATCAAGTAACTTAGAAATAGACCTAATCATGGGTCGGGCCACCCATCCTTTTAATTTTTTTATCTTTTATAATAATTTTCACTCATTCTTTTAAATTTAAATTTAAATTTAAATTTATAATAATTATTCTTTATTTTATACTTATCTATTCTAACACATTTTTTTAAAATAATTTTTTAATGTTATTAGAATTAGGTATACCCCACTAACCACTTAATTTCAATAAAACTATTATAAGAACCACATGATTTTATTCCATCTTTTTCATCCCTTAATTAAATATCTTCCCCAAATCATTCCTCATTATAGAACTTCATGCCCTTAATTGATGCAATTATCTACTACAGTCATCAAGGATGATGCTCAACTTAAACCTATAAAAAAAAATTAATTAATTGTTGATGTGACATCTACGTGGATATTACGTCAATAAAATTAATAAACGTTAACTTTTTCATCTATTGTGAGATGATTTAACAAATGGTGTAAATTTAATGACTAAAAAAGACGAAAAATTAAATGAATGACTAAAATATTTTTTTTTAAAAAATTAAAGGCCTAAATAAGTCATTTTATCAAAAAATTAAGAATTTTAAAATTTTGAATTCAAATTTCACTTTAAGTGAAGAGTTGTTTAAATATAATTAATTATTTTTCTGAACAATCTCATTATAAGTTCTGATCATATTTATTCTTTTTAACACAATGCTTAGAACTATCCATAGCCCCCCAACCCATATATAGGAGGATAATGTGCTTCAGCATACTCGAACCCATATCCTCTTACATTGATAACAATACCATTACCAATAAAACTAAGATTCAATCGAATAATTTAATTAATTATTTAAAAATATATGTATGTAATAATTGATCATATAACTTTTCTTAAAATAATAATAATAATGATAAGGCTCACATTACATCACTCATTCAAGCGTCACACACATCTTTGCATTTAAAGGGTACATTATGTCCTACTACGGAATCTATATACAAAAAACCCCTCTTTTAAATCTCCATTCTCCTCCACATATATCTTCCCTATAAATAAAATATATATTATTCTCACTCACTTGTCAATTCCAATCTCCCAAAATCCTCCTTTAATTGTGTGTCTCGTTGACATCTTCACATAATGTGCACCACACCATCAAATTCCCCTCAATTTGACAATTTTAAATTCATCAAAATGAAATCAAATAGAAAAAAATAATTTCATTATAGATTATGATCATATTTATTCTGTAACCCATAAATAAGAGAATAATGCGTTTCAACGCACTAAAACTTATGTCCTCCTGTATTTATAATAATACCTATACCAATCAAGTTTAAACTTAATTCGTCCATTTATTCAACAAAAGCACTTGTGTTACACATATGAATAATGATGACTAGTCAAAAGTAAAGTACTAAATATTATTAGTTTATAGATCTATTTACTAATGATGAATTGTCCTTTGTCTCATGCGCACAACTTTATATAGTGGGTTGTCATTTGTCTTACAATGTCACGTGGTGGATCATACAGTAGGTTGTATGGTTGTGCGAACATGTCAAACATCAATGGTCAAAGGTCAGGTGTCAACAAGTATTGCTCTTGCATATTAGTTACCATTGTTGTACATGTTGTGTGGTCTCGTAATGTCTTAGTTTATCTTGCTCTAATACCAATATTCTTGGGATGCCATGTGACAGATGGGTTCGTTCATATTTGGGCGAAGGGTGCCCACAAGGAGTTCAAGTGGGATCGCTTATGGGTCTACCACGTTCCCATGGTAAAAAGGTATAACAATGATTAATTAAAAGGCATGGTATTCACAACTTTTTAATTAACTTTGTTAAATTTAATCATGATAAAAGAATTTTAAAAAATTATTTATTAATATTAGATTTTTATAATATTTTTATGTTACATTATATTTATTTTATAGAATTGTATGATGTTAAAAGTTAGGGATTATATATACATATATATATTACCCTTTGAATTTATCTGTTTGTAATTTTATTTTATCTAATTTTTTTGGACCTAGTTAATATTTGAATTGGTATTATATCACCTAGGTTAGTACTTCTGTGCTAAAACCATAGTGGTTATTATGGAAAAGGTCGAATAACATTTTAGCCCTTTATATTTACAATTGTTTGTCAATTTGGTCTTTACCTTTTAAAAATAAATAAAAATATTTAAAAAATATTTTTTAAACAAAAAACATAAAAAATTTTATAAATATATATTTTTAAAATCTAAAGTTATGGAAAAAAATAAAAATTATTTAAAATTCAAAAAATAAAAAATCATTTTAAATATATATAAAAAAGATTCCAAATTTCAATATTATCTAAACCAGAACAGATCAGTTGGACCAGGAATAGGTTAGGGTATCAGTCCGATGAGAGCTAAAAAATTGATTGGCCTATGAACCAGTATAGGCTGGTTAAATCAAGCCAAAAAAATAGTTAAACTGGCAGTTGAACCAATTTTTCTAATTTTTAATTTTTTTATTTTTATTTTTTAATAATTTATTTTCTTTAATTTAATCTCGAATCAAGTGGTTTAACTAGTTCAACCACTTGTCTAGTTCCAAAAATATTGTCAAATTTTTTTAAAAATATGTTATTTACTCAGGCTGGCGACACTACACGGCCATAAACACTTTTTATTACCATTCAAGTAGTAAATAACACCTCTTATTGGTTGAAAAATTTTTAATCAATATAGCATGTTGGTGTAAATTTGATAAAATAAGAATAGTTTAGATATCACTCGTGATAAAACATAATATTCAAGTATCAAAATAAGAAAAAAATACGTAATTTAGATATCAATTTATGGACTAAGCCTTTTTTAAATAGGCTTAACTGTTTGACTAACGATTTGACTAGATTCGAAAAAAATATTTTAAATACCACTTGATACCAATATGAAAAAAAATAGTATAATTTAGATACTAATTTATAAATTAAACTATAAATAAATAAGTAAATAAGGAGATAAGGTGATAAGAGCATGGGGAAACATAAAAGATGGGTCTCACAGTGCCACGTGAGACGAATGAGGATTGGGGATCATGTGGGTGGGGAGGGTGGTTATGGACAGGATTCGTCCACGTGGGATAGGTATGGAGAATCAGCCACGTCATGATATAAATATTCTCCTGTTCAAGAAAAATATCTTGAAGCAAAGCATAAATGCCCATCTACCATTGTCTTCCACGTGGCACTCAACCTACGGGCCTCTATTTGTCAGCCAACCTAACCACCACAATCAAAAACTCCTTTTTTTATTAATGACGTGGCAACCAATTTATTTTCAAAACCTTTTGTGTTCTTGGTGAATCGAATCAGTTGAATTTAAAATTGATTGTTCAATATAAAATTTTTAAGGTGAATTTAAATGAGCGGTACATTTACTTGTAATTAGTATAAAAATAGTGATAGCAGTGAGATTAGATATTGTAATTTGAGATAAAAAGTAAGCTAAACGCACTAAATTGCATTCCACTGTTTTTTTGACAAAATGCCTAGAACTACCAATAGTTCCTTTTCAACCCATAAATAAGAGAATAATACACTTTAATATATTCAAACTCAAGTCATCTTACATTAACAGTAATGTCCATACTAGTCGAGTTAAGAATTATTTTCTTAACAATCATTTAAATAACCTTCAATGTATTTTATTTATTTTTTGAATAAATTTATATAGTTTGATTGAATAAAATATAAATATTATTATTTTATTTAAAATAAATAAATCTTCTTAAAAATACTGCCTTAGTCCATAGATTTGATATTCCAATATATAGAGATTTTTGTTAACAAAATACCATAAGAAAACTACCCTTAACACGATTTAAATAGTAAAGATTTAGATTTAGGGGGTGGGGTTAATAGTTCATACTTCCTTTTCTTTTGACCAAACACTCCACAAAATTTTCTCGGAAAAGAAAAAACAAAATGAGGAAGTGTGAACTATGTGGAAGGCTAGCTCGAATGCACTGTGAATCAGATCAAGCAAATTTATGTTGGGACTGTGATTTCAAGGTTCATGGAGCCAACTTCCTCGTAGCTAAGCATAATCGAACCCTCCTTTGCCATGTTTGTCAAAGTCCTACATCTTGGCTCGCATCTGGTCGGAATCTCGGCTCCGCGGTTTCTGTTTGTGATTCATGCGTTGTAAACGGCAATAATAAGTGTGAGTCATCGGAGAGAGAGTATGGTGAAGAGGAGGAGGCAGATTATGATAATGACGCCGTGGAAGAATCGGAGGAGGAAGAGGAGGCCGAGATTGAAGATGCTGAAAATCAGGTGGTTCCATGGTCAGGGGAGTCTTCTCCTCTATCAATGTCGAAGCCGATAACTTGCTTGAAGTCTTTGAGTAGTAATGAAGGGGATGGCGGCGGCGGCAACGGGGATGGCGGATTTGGATTGAAGAGAATGAGAGAAAATCTTAGTTCTTGGTCTGATGTATGTTCGATTTCTTTTGCTTTTACTCTGTTGTCTTTTTCTTTTTTAATAATATTGAAATCTGAAATTTTTTCAGAAATATTTGAATCTGAAAATGAGTTTATTTTTTTTGATTTGCATGAACTTTATTTTTATATTTAGATGGAAATTTATTCATATATATATTTGATAATCCAGATAAACATTTTTTATACAATTGATTTGATTTGAAATCTGAGTTTTTGAGCTAAAAAAGAGATAATTTTCTTGTGAACTTGATATTTAATCATGAATTTTCTAAGCAGCCAAACAGCCGAGTGATTTTTTTTTTTTTTACAAATGCAGGATGAGACTGGGTGCTCCGCATCTCAAGTAAGCTCAAGAGGATCATCCAATGGAGAAGCATCGTCGTCAATGGAATCATCAAGATTATTGAAGCAACCAAAAATAGCTGAAATTAATCAATCAGCTAGGAATAAAGATCATGGTGAAACAAAGTCAAGATCAACGGCTATCATCAGTTACTTAAAAAGGCTTCAAAAGCACACGATCACCAATGATGATGATGCATCAGCCACAATCACAGGAATCTGTAGGTTGAGTAGAGATCAGAGCCGTTAATTTATCTCCCACACTAACTCTTATGTAGTTTTTTTTAAATATCTCAAGGGCCCCTGCACTCTTTTGAAATTTAAGATTTAGTCCCCGTTCTTTAAATTTGAGACATTGGGTCCTTGTACTTCAATTTTTTCCCTTGGTTTGCTGCCATTCTCTTCATTTTGTGGAAATTTGTTGGGATTTAATTATATTTTTAATTTTGTAATTTTTCTATTTTTCTCTTTTGCTTGTATGTCAAAAAGCCCTTAAAAAATATTAAAAAATTTTAATTAAGCCCCTGTATTAAGTTTGCACCCAATTAAGCCCCTATCATTAAATAAAATAATCAATTAAGCTCCTCCATTAATAGTTTCCTTCGTTGACCATATTGATAGTTAAAATAAATTAATAGACCAATCAAATGGTGACATATGGTAACTTTTGATTTAATCTAACATTTTTTTTATAAAAATGATTAAAAATTAGAAAAACAATTATAAAAATAAAAAAATTTAAAAATTTTAAATATATTAACATTGACATAAATTTATTAAAATTACTTAAAAAAATTATAAAAACTTGTAAATATTATAAATTTATAAATTTATAAAAAAATTATAAAATTAATAGAACTTGTTTAAAATATTTAAAATTTAAAATATGTATTAGAATTCTTAAAAATAATAAAAATTGTAAAAGTACTATAAAAATATTCAAATTGATTTAAGCTTATAAAAATTATAAAAAAATAATAATAACTTGAATAGGATCGGTTAGTCTAAAATCGACAAAGGTATCGATCCAAGGAAAGCCATTAGATCCGTTGAACCAATGTTTTATTTTATAATATTTTTATCAAACTAAAATTTCTTTATCCGGCTATTAGCACATGTCAGAATGTAATATTCCAACTAAGGTTTTCAGAACCAGACCGGTGGTCAAACCAATTAGGCCATCGATTTATCAATTGAATCGATCTGTCCAGCTTAATTAAATGAAACATTAAAAAATAAAAGAAATATTTAAAAAACCGATTTAACCATCTAGTTTCCAGGTAAATCAGTCTAATGGCTTTCTCTAGACCGCAACCCTTGTTGATTTCGGTCTAACCAGTCTAACCGATTAATCCGGTCAAGTTCAAGTTTTTTTTTTAATTTTATAAGTTTATATCAATTTTAATACTTGTATAATTCTTTACAATTTTTTTATTATTTTTGTAGAATTTTAATATGTTTTTATAAAATTTAAATATTTTAAATATGTTTTATTAATTTTATAATTTTTATAAGTTTATATCAATTTTCATATTTTTTTAATTTTTAAATTTTTATGAATTTTCTTTTTTTTTCATAATTTCTTATGACTTTTAATTATTTTTATGAGAAAATATTAAATTAAAAAGTAAACTACACTAGATGTCACTAAACTCTGGTTAATTTATATTTTTTGCCACAATACTTTACTTACAAGGATACCACTAATATATCGTATTGTTACAAAATTACACTTAATCGTTTACTACCGTTATTGAGCTAACGCACGTCTAATGCGGCACATTAAATGTGCCACGTGTTTACAAAAAATATTTTTTTCTTTTTTTAATATTAAAATATTTATTTTCTTTTTCATTTTTTCCTTATTTTTCCCTCTATTTTCCCTTCTTCTTCTTTTCTTTTTCATGTTCTTTTCCTTTCCAACAAACCCTAGTCGCTACTAATTTCATCAGCATCAGTGACTTTTTGTAAACACCGAACTCGTTGATGAATCTCCTAAGGCTATCCATTGATTTCAATAAGCTCAACCCAAACCTTTTCACTCCTTCTAGAAACATAAACCCAAACCCATTGAAGATGAAATGGCTAAACGAGCAAAGCAAGTCCAGGGTGTGAAACCAACGGTGTGTTATGGAATGCAATTGTAACTATAATTTCATATTTCTGTTAATTATTGTTATTTCCTTTTATTGCAATATGTTGCGTTTTAGTACGGTTTTAGTAGTACGGTGTATTTTGTATTTAAAGGGGGAATCAACGATTGCTTAAACAATTCGTTTTGGGGGAAACACCGTTTAATGAAATGGTGTAGTTTTGGCAATGGTTATTCTACCAACTGTTACGATCCGTTATTCTGCCTCTCTTAATAGCCAATTAGGGAGAGCAGAGGTAGTTATGAAATTTGAAAACCAGATTTAATTTTCTTCTCTTTAAACTTTTCTCTCGTTTCTCTCTTTCTTATCTTCTCCTCTCTTTAATTTCTTCTTTCAAAATCACCTCGCAACAAAGGTATCAGAGCTTCGTTGATTATCATGATTACTGAGGGCATTACAACCAGGCTTCAAAAAGATATGGCGCTAAAAAAGAATGAGCTTACATAGCTGCAAGCAAAGTTCAATCACCTGGACACAAGGATTGATGCACATCTTAAGGATTTCCAGGAAGGGATTAAGAATGAGCTCTGTTTTGAGGTACGATTTGGGCTTCATTCAAAGCTCCACTCTTTGTTTGAGCAGCACTTTGCCCAAATTCGTACTATTATGGTTATTGGTTTGGTTTCAAACAAAGGAAAGGGAACTCTAGGCAAGAGCCTTCCAGGATTTTCATCAAGGAACCAGTTGATTGTGTCTTCCATACCAGATCTGACATACTGGTGCATCTTCTAGTGTAAGCAACGTAGATGTTGGGAGTACTCTTTTTAGAGTGGATTGTCTTCATTTTGATGGGAGTAATTTGTTGGGAAATGTGCTCATATTGTAATAAACATGTAATTATTTTCTATTTATTTGAACGATGAATAAATAAATAAAGTTAATTTTACAATTCATTATTATGTCTTTTGTATTTATGTCTTTTCGATTTTGCATGCATAGCGAAATTGTGACAAGAAAATATTAGCTTATTGATTGTCTAAAGTTTAAATTGAAGATAAGTGGCATTGTAAAGAACGTTTACATTACAAGAAAAACAACTTACTTCAGTAGATAATCTAAATGAGTCTATAATCCTGTAAAAGAATCAAAGTGAGCATTTGATTTAAATACTAAGAAGGATTATTATGTCTTCTACAATTCCAATTAAGGAGATGGCTAATCTTGGCTATCGGAGCAGTTGACTCCATGAGTAGAGACATAGATGTATTCATTGGTAGAATGATACATTGGACTGGACCCAAGATGAATTAATTCACGAGTAATTTATCACAGTCATTTGTTGACAATGATCATATTAATCATTAAAAAGACACAATGGTGACAGTGAGATAAAATAGGATTCTATTGAGTGAACGAATTTAACTCAAAGGAATGAAGGATATCATATGAGAGTAACACAGACATGACGAGGTCATTGGATAAAACAGTTGGATAAATTGCTTTCGTAAAGAGTATACAACAAGGAGTTTTCAATCATGGTACTTCTTGTAGACTAACTCCATTATTAAGTAATTGTGAATTATCGGAATGATATTTCTGGACATAACTGCAATTATTAGAGCCTAATTGTATATGTCTGATTGGTCCCTCCGTTAGCTCAACAAAAGCTCGCTCGGACTACATTTGAATCAAAAGAAAATTCTATAACTTTGGGAATAATTTAATTGAGTCGATTTATTCAATGTGAAATTAAATTACGTGGTCATAAGAATTGTTCAACTAGAGAATTTGATTAAAGAATTTTCTTGAAAAATTAATTTGGAAAATCTAAGTGATTTTTGAAAAAAATTAATTTTGATCAAGTAAAATTAAATTAATCAAATCAATTAAAATTAATATGATATTTTTGGAAGTTAATTTTCAAGTTAGACAATTGGCCCAGTAGGTAATTGAACTTGAAAATTGGACTTGAGATCGTAAATTGGACCCGAAAGCCCAAAACCAAGACCAAGACCCAAAAACTGGTCAAATCAGACCCGATATGTGAAAGCAGGCTGAGGATCCAACCAGTGACTAGACTAGAACAGTTGGATCGTCATTGACCCGGATACTATTGCAGATGTTTTGTCCAGGATTCCTTAAGAGTAGGACCATCAAATTTTTCAGGGTGTGGGTACTGTTAGTCTTTCTTGGTCTGAGCTATGGGATCAGATTGTGGGTTCTTATAGAGTTGATGCTAAGCTCCAAAAATTTTGTCAGAAAATTTAACAACATTCTGAGCTTCACCCTAAGTATTCCTGGGATGGCAGAATGATTAGAAGATTAGGGAAAATTGTGGTGGGCCACAATGAGCAGCTTAGGAAGCATATTTTTTATCTCTTCCATGCCACTATACATAGAATTTCAAGCTTCTTGTACTAGAAGGGCCTTTCACAGGATGTTAAAAAATGGGTTTATGAATGTGTGACTTGTCAGAGATGCAAGGTGGAAAATTTTATTTATCCGAGGTTGTTGCAGCCACTTCCCATACTTGATCGAGCTTGGTCAGCTATCAATATGGACTTTGTGGAGGGCTTACCTGTTTCAAAAGGGACTAAAATTTTGGTGGTAGTGTATAGGCTCACCAAATATGACCATTTTATTACATTGGTCCATCCTTTTACTGTTGTTACATTGGCACATAAATATCTCAACCAAATTTACAAACCCCGTGGCTTACTGGAATCAATTGTTTCTGACAGAAATAGAGTGTTCCTTAGCAATTTTTGGTAGGAGCTCTTCAAACATTTGGGCACCAAACTTCAACTGTCCACTGGCTATCACCCTCAAACAGATGGGCAGATAGAAATCCTTAACAAATGCTTGGAGGGTTACCTAAGATGCATAATTGGTGAAAGACCCTCTGATCGGGTTACTTGGTTACCATTGGCAGAATGGTGGTATAATACAACTCACCACTCAGCCATTAAAACCACTTCGTATGAAGCCTTATATGGTCAAGACCCTCCTATTCATCTTTCTTTTCTGCCTAGAGCCTCTCGGGTTTCAACAATGGATCATACCTTGCAGCATCGAGAGACCATAAGGAAGGTACTCCAGTTCCATTTGAAGCAAGCTCAGGGAAGGATGAAGCAGCTAGCCAACAGAAGGAGATCTAACAAGGAGTTTGCAGTAGGTGATTTGGTTTACTTGAAACCTCAACCATATCGACAACATTCTTTAAGGAAATTTTGAAACCAGAAGCTGTCACCTTGATATTTTGGTCATTTTCCAGTGGAAGCCAAGGTGGGGCACGTTGCTTACCGGTTACAACTACCACCAACTGCTCGTATCCATCCCACTTTTCATGTTTCAAGTTGAAGAAGCATATCAGGTCTGCAATGAGTTCTCCAGTGTTGCCACCAGTGGGATCTGATGATGCAGTTCTTAAAGAGCCAATCAAGGTGTTAAACAGACGCATGGTCAAGAAAGGGAATCAAGCAGCCACTAAAGTCTTGATCGAGTGGGCTAACACATTTCCGAAAGATGCTACTTGGGGGAATCTAAAAGAGATCCAACAGAAGTTTCCTACTTTTGATCCTTGAAGACAAAGATTTGCTTCGAGGGGGTATTTGTTATGGAATGCAATTCTAATTGTCATTTTATATTTTTGTTAATTACCGTTATTTCCTTTTATTGCAATACATTGCATTTTAGTATTGTTTTAGTTGTACGGTGTGTTTTGTATTTGAAGGGGGAATCAACGATAGCTTAAACGATTCGTTTTCGTGAAAAACACCATTTAATGAAACGGTGTAGTTTTGGCAATGGTTATTCTGCCAACTATTACGATCCGTTATTCTGCCTCTCTTAATAGCCAATTCGGGAGAGCAGAAGTAGTTATGAAATTTGAAAACCAAATTCAATTTTCTTCTCCCTGAACTTCTCCTTCGTTTCTCTTTTTCTCATCTTCTCTCTTTAATTTCTTCTTTCAAAATCACCTCACAACACGGCGGGGATCGAACAAGACAAAGTAGGATCTAGAGGTATGCATCAACAAGCAAGGGGGTATCAATAGATAGTCCAAGAATGAACTCGTCAGGGAAAATCGTGATTTAAAATGTTAGTCTCATCACCATCGACGACGAAAAGCACCCTTGAAACAACCACCACCATGGCAACTACGATGGTTGCAGCTACTATTGCAACAACGACGATGTCACCTCATCCTCCTATGTCGTTTCAGTGTATGGATACATTGCCTAAGACACAACGTGGGCTTAATAAGCCTAAATGTATTCAATGCGGGAATGTTGCCCATTCTACGTGAAAGGAAAATCTCTTTTATTTGTTGTTTAAATTTTATTTTCATACGTAGTTTTGGGATTTTTAATTTTTTAAACATGTGGCACATTTAATGTGCCATGTCAGTTTGTAATAACGTGATAATATTAGTGGCATCTTTGTAAACTTTAAAAGGTTGATGAAAAAAATTATAAATTAACCAAAGTTTAGTGGCAGTTGGTGTAGTTTATCTTATATTAAACTAGAAGCTACCATGTGCCATTATATGATTGGTCCCTCAATTTATTTTAATGGTCAACGTGATCAATGACGAAAACCATTAACGAAAGGGCTTAATTGATTATTTTGGTTAACGACAAGGATTTGATTTTGTACAAATTTAGTACTCGAGCTTTTTTTTTTTTTTTTCATTTCTTAAAGACTTTTTTTTACATATAACCTTTTCCTTTTTATCCTAAAAAAAAAAGAGATTATTCAAAATGGACTATGTGTTTTGATAAAATGATCGTATGGAAAAGATTATTCAAAATTAGTATATCCACTTTCATTAAAATCAATTATACATTTTTTTTTGAAAAAAAAACAATTATTTATTGGATGATATGGTAGATATTTATTGAACTTTTTTAAATAAAAAAATTTATTACATATATAAAAAATATATACATAAGTTAAAATGTGTTTATAGTTCTTATATTTTTCGAAAATTAAGAATTCAGTCCGTGTATTTGTATTTTTAGAAATTTAGTCTCTACATTTTTCAGATTTCAAAATTTAAGTTCAATTGTTAACATTGTTAATTTTTTTGTTAAATTTGTTGTTGTGACGTTTTAAAACAAACAAACAAAAAACTATTCACTTAGTAATCATATAATTAAAGAAAGATATTATAATTTACCTGAATTTTAAAAAAATTATTAGTATTAACAATTAAATTTAAATTTTAAAATAAAAAAAATTAAATTTTTGAAAACATAAGAACTAAATTCTTAATTTTTAAAAATACAAAGACTATAAAAGTAAGTTTATCTTGCATAGAATCTTTTCCCTATGCTCTAATATATGTATATTAGATAGTCTATCTCTAAACAGTGTACAACTGTCAATGGCTATCTAAAATAGTGGATGCATAAAGACTTGACTAAAATCAGTACATAAAATGGGTAAATTCTTCCATGGAATTTCTTTTCTCATTGTTTACCTTTTGAGTGAGGGAATTTGTGGTTGTCATGTCAAACATTTGCTTTTTCAACCTCAATTTCCATCTGCTCTGCCAGCAAAATATATAATATAATTTAGTATGTGAGTTTAATCCTTTTTCAAAAAAATCATCATAAAAAATTTTATATTAAGACTTGAATTACATTTTTCTATATTAAATTAAAAAGCATATAGATTCTTTTATTAAAAATATTATTCATTATTAATCTTTATTCGTTAGTATGAAATACGTTAATTTTTAATAATACAAATTATCTTTTTAACAAAAATATCACTTTCCTCTTTAATCTAACATAAATAGATTAATTTGTCTTTTTTTCTTAAGCAAAAGAGACAAAATACAAGTAAAGAAGATTTAATTTTGTAAGATGAAAAGATTGTGTAAATCCCTCAAAAATTTTAAATGTAAATAAATTCTAATATTGACCGTCGATGTAAAATAATCTGTACCATTGGATTGAATAGAAATCAACTATAAATAAGAATAAAACACAATCTAACTCCTAATACAAATTTCCCAATGGTGCTTCTAACCGCATCATATCCATCAAATTCTATTTAACTAGTTAAACACGAAATTAAACAAATTCACAATTAACACTAAATTTTATTCTATTAACAAAATTATTAAAAAAATTCAAACACAATCAATTTCCATCAAATCAACTCTAAAACCTGAATTACAAATTAAAACATTAAAACTTTTACTTTTTAGTACCAAAATACAAATATAATTACCAAAAAATAATAAAAATATCACAATAGAAAAAAATGTCAAACTCAAGCACCAAATGATATATTTAAACCTATAAGGTTTATAGTATATTTACAAGATCTAATAAAATCCATATCCTCATACCCATGTCCAAATACCAATACAACACAATACTTCAAGAAAAATAAAAGATTAGCATTGCTTTAATTATATGCAGAGAAAAAGGCCCTTAATGCTAGGGAAAGCTCTAATGGAGTATATTCATACTTTATCCCTTGAATTTATGGCATCAAAGCAAACATAAAAGTTCGTAAAATGCTAAAATTCAAATGTTGACACTGGATTTATCTTTATATTTATATCATAGTATAGTACAACAATATCTCCTCACAGTGCCATAAAAATGAAATCAAGAACCACAACAACCGAGTTTATACAAAGAGGATATACCCCAGGAGAATGAAAAGAACCCTACAATCCACTTTACCTGAGTTCTCTTCACAACTGGAAGCCTTCTACTATGCTATGTACACCACAAGAAAGCAAAAGATGAAAGGAAGAAAAAATCAAATTGCAGACAAGGTTTGCACAAAAGAAGCAGGTAATGAAGATCAACATAAAGACACGGACCTGCTACTGATGCAATAAAGCTGCTGCAATTACCAAGGACTTGCTAAGCATCTGCTGTGAAACAAGAATCAAACAGCAATGTCAATTTACAAGAGTTTTCCTACTTAAAACCAAGAATCCAAGAAAGAAAGTCATGAAGCTTTGCCACTAAACAGGCAGTCTCATGGTTATTAGGTATTTCTGCCAGAAAAGTATAAAGGGTAGAGACAGTTCACCATGCTTCACAAGCAATTGCCTAAACAAACAAATAAAATTTCCCCGAATATGAGAGAAAGTAACTACGTTATATAATCTAATTTTCATAAAAACAGCTTATGATAGTCCCCAGTAAAAGTACCATGGAGGCCCTTGTATTAGGAATTGGATTGCATTTTGCCCTCTCTACTACAAAATTGAGCAAATTAATCCTTATACATTAGATCAAAAAGAGTAAATCAATCCTTTTTGTTAAAAATTTGTCCCTATACATCGACATGAGGTATACGTGGCGTTTTGTGTAACCATCTGGTTATTTCATCAATCACACTAGTTTTTATCAATAGAAATGAATGAAAATTTTAAATTGAAAGGACTAATTTATTCTTTGATCTAACGTATAGAGACTACTTTGTCCAGTTTTTTGAGTAGAAGGGGCAAAATGCAATCTAACTCCTAGTATGAGGACTTCCATGATACTTTTACCAATAGTCCCCCTATTAAGCAACAGTCAATCATTCAATCCCAATGAATCCGGCTCCTTAAAAATCAACTTGCTTTGTCTTAAATGGACAAACTATTCGTATCAAGGCACTACAAATTACTTGGTTACTCTATAACGATATCTATAAACATATCTTTATTATATTTATCCATTCCTCACTTGCTATACCAAACCAGCAGTGACTTTTATGATAAATTCATTACCCAGCACACCGCATTCCACACACTGTTGTTATATATCAATTCTATTGTCCATACATCACCGACCTCCATCTCTAATTAACCTGCAGTCCGCACCAAAATTAAAGGGGGCGAAAACAACCCCATCCACTCAACAACCATGCCATCACTAAAAATCTAACACAAAATCTAAGCTAAATAATATTTAAACTACACGGACAACACGAACCAAACACCTTCCAACACGTAAAATGAGCTATATAGACCATATTCTTCTACCTTGTCCTATTTAAGATATAAAGTAAGAAAAGGCTTGTAAAACAATCCAAAATTAAGTTATAAAAAAATTTAAAGGAACCATATTTTGAATCACTGGTTTCAACACAAAGTCAGAAACATGTGGTGATCTACATAGATCATATTATGCCGAAATTAACACCAACAAAAGGCCAACCTTTGCCAACTTAAATATTATATCACATAAAGGTCATCCATATACATAAACTTAAGCTTTTTGAAGCCTAATCATTCATGTAACACAATAAAAACACATTACCCAAGAACAGAATATGCTAAAATCATCTAAATTAAACATCAAAAGACTGCCAAGGAGCTAAATTTTAGTCATTCAAAACCAAACAAAGTTAAGCATGTAGGATTGCCGGCATGGACCATATCATGAGACTTTGCTACTATATCCTATATAGCAGTTCATAACTATAAAAGCACATACGCATTAAAACAGGTATAAAGATACCAAATTTTGTAATCAAACTGAAACAACCAAAAAATTAAGGTTAAACTCAGCTATTAGTCCCTGTACTTTGCAAAAGTTGTAGATTTAGTCCCTGTACTTGAATTTGGTCACTTTTTGTTCCTGTACTTTTCAAATTGTTAAATTCATTAAGTTAAATTTTGTTGTTTCCAAAATCTGATGTGACAAATATATTATCATATGTGTAATACCATGTCTGCTTGTTATTTTCACATATTACTCACTAGAAATTCAGTTCATAGATTAAAAACTGTCATTTGAATTGAATTCAAAATTCAAGACTTAGAATGATCCAATTGAAAATATGGACTAAACCTACAACTGTAAGGATAGTACTAAACTAGTAATTGAATTTAAACAAACAGATTTAACAGCCACCTTTTGGGTTAGGATTAAAATTTCAAAAGTAAGAAATTACAGGACTAAAATTGACCGATACAAAAAGTACAGACCAAAACTTTTACAAAGTACAGGGACTAATAACAGAATTTAACCAAAAATTAAAGCCCTAACCTTTGAAAGCTTCCTCCTCCACATCAGCCTCCTTAATGGTAACCACAGGCTCACCACTCCCGCCATCTTTATCATCAGGGTACCTAACAACAACAACAGGGCAAACACAGTGATGGACACAATAATCACTAACACTGCCCAACTTCCCATCACTCCCTCTTTTCTCGGCTCCAAACCCTCTACTCCCCATTATAACGGCGCTCAACCCTAACCTCTCCACTTCAAGGCACAACCTTTCCCTCATATCATGATCTTTCACTATGTGAATCTTAAAGGGAACCCCGGATTCTTTCAAGGGTCTGGCCAAATCCGCCACTTTTGAAGCCGTGAAGGCATCGAATTCGTCTTCTATTTGCTTCTGGGACTCCGGGGTTTCCGCGCTTTGTGGGGTGTGGGGGAGTGGGCCCCAGTCGGCTCCATAGAGTACGGAGGTAGGTGAGACGTGGAGAACGATGACGGCGTCACCGGGTCGGAGGTAGTTTTGGACAGCCCAGCGGACGGCGAAAGCTGATTCGTCGGAGAGGTCGACGGCTACACCGATCTTACGGCGGGCGCCGGCGGTGGGAGTAGGGGTAGCGGCGGAGGAGGGGTGGTGAGGGGAGGAGGGATGACGGATCTTGATGGTTGGAAGCTGAGGGTGGTCACTGTTGTCAGAGTGATTCATTTTCTTGTGGAACTTTGCTTCTCTTTCTTCTTGGGTTCTGTAGGGGTTTTATTTAAGAATAAAAATTATAGAGCTTTGGGAAGGACGGTTCTAGAGGTTGTTTTTTAAAGGTTAAAATTTGTCATCAATCCCTATACTTTTCATAATTTTAGAATTTAGTCCTTATATTTTTATTTCTAGTAATTGAACACCTCTATTTTTTAGATTTCAAAAATTTAAGTTGATCTGCTATTAAAATAAAAGTAGAGTGACCTGATTTTTGAAATCTAAAAAGCAAAAGGACTAAATTCATAGAAATAAAAGTATAAGAAATAAATTTTAAATTTATAAAAAGTACATAGACTGATGACATATGAAAAATTAAAAACCAAACCAAATTATAATGAACAGTTCGAAAAAGAAAATGGTTAAAATATGCTATAGGTTCCTATACTCTTCACAAATTTAAAATTTAGTCCTAATATATTTATTTTCAAGAATTTAGTTCCTCTACTTTTTTTTTCAAGATTTAGGTCCGATTATTAATATTGTTAATTTTTTTGGTGTGACATTTTGAAATAAAAAAAATACTCACTTGATAGCAATGCAACTAAAAGAATTTGTAATGAACATGAATTTAACAAAATAGTTTTAACAGTATTAACAGATAGACTTGGATTTTAAAATTTGAAAAGTAAAAAGATTAAATTCCTAAAAATAGAAATACAAAGACTAAATTCTAAATTTATGAAGAATATATCGACTTATAGAATATTTTAATGAAAATATTATATTATATTATATTATATGAGAAGATGCATTGTATTAATATTTAGATTACAAAATGATCGTATTTAGGGGCGAAGGCAGAAAATTTTGTTAGTGAGGGCTAAAATTAAATTTTAATTTTTACGAAAGTAAAAATTCAATTTCACTATTTGAATAGTCTATATTTTTATAATTTTCAAAAGATTAAATCAAATTTGTATCATTTTTAGGAAGCCAAACTGCCAAAGTATAATTTTACCTTTACTAATTTAAAATTTTAAAAATTTTAAAAGACTTAAATAAAAAAATTTCTATTTTAAAAGACCGGAGCCTTTACCAGCCCCTTGGCAACGCCCCTAGTCATATCATGTGTGAAAGGAATAGTTGGGAAGAGGGGAAAAAAAAGGGTGAAAAGGAGTTCCAATGGAATTTGGAACAACATTCCTAATGGGATTTCAGATATGGATTAAAGATTTTGATAATGGAATTTTGATTTTAGGATTTGAGTATACTTTAACTAAATTTAGAATGGTTGAAAATTAAATAATTAAAAAGATAATAATACCAGTAAATGTTGAGTTCTAAAAAAAAAATGTAAGTTCAAATATTAGATAGAGGAGTAAAATTAATTTTTTTTTTTTTGAAAGGCCAAATTTGATTTTAAATTTTTAGGAGAGCTAAAAGATGTAATTTTTTTTCATTGTATTAATACAAAATTTTACAACTTTCAAGGGATTAAATTATAAACTTTTTGTTTTTGGAGAGGGCATAACTAGATTTTAAATTTTTAGAGAGATCAAAATATAATTTTACTATTAAATTAACTTAACACGCTGCAAATGCTCAAGGAACTAATTTTTTAAGAGGCCAAAGCCCTTACCGACCCCCTTAGCTTTATCCTTGATTGGAGACAACATTTTTTGACTTTTTTTTATAGACAATTACATATATTGAAATGAGTATAAGTCATTTAATTAATTTGATTAAATTAAAATTTTGGTTGATTTTTTTTCCAATTTATAAAAAAGATTAAGAGATGGTAATATTTTTATTTTTAGATAATCTTAAAAATGAATTTTTAAATATTTATGATAAATGAGATGGTTGTTTTTAAATTCAAAAAGAGAATGAAGGTATGCAAAAGAATGCTGTATTAAATAGAAATGACGATACCCAACAAATTCAGTGGACGTGCCGGAGTGGTTATCGGGCATGACTAGAAATCATGTGGGCTCTGCCCGCGCAGGTTCGAATCCTGCCGTTCACGCTTTTGCACTGTATTTTTATTTTCTTGGTCCTGAAATCATTTTCCATCTCCTTCTTTATCAGTCCTCCTCCTCCTCCTTCTCCTTCATTCCTTCTCCTTCTTTTGTTCTTCATCTTCTTACCCTCGCATATCTTCTCTTCTCAGGCTGCTGTTTCGTTTGCTCTCTTCTTTCTCAGGCAAATCGAGGTTCCACTTCGCTGGGTCTTTCTCAGGGAAACGAGAAACCCCTAGTTCCATGAGTAGCGAATCCCTCCACCGTCGCTGTAAATTGAAAAGCCAACCTCTACCCTTCCTCTTTTGTCACATACAAGAAATCTAAGTCTGTCTGTACAATCCCTCACCACACCATTATTATATCCCCTCTGCAAATCTTTTGTTTTATTAGACCAAATAGATCGCAAAGGAGTTAAGAAATGGGGGCTGGGCGAGAAGTAGCAATATCACTTGATGGAGTGAGGGACAAGAACGTGATGCAGCTGAAGAAGCTCAACACAGCTCTCTTCCCTGTTCGTTACAACGATAAGTACTACGCTGATGCTCTCGCTTCTGGCGAATTCACCAAGCTTGGTTTGCTCTGTTTTTCCTAATCTTTTTCTGGGTTTTCATTTTTTTTTTCTTTTGAAAGTTGTTGAACTCTTTTTGGTTGGTCCAATGTTGTTTGGCATTTTCTTTGCACTGGTTTCTTTTTGAATCTTGTTTTTTTTTCTTTTTTTTTTCTTTTGTGTTCTTTAGTATATGCCATCTATTGGGAATTTTATTGTTGTTCTCTTTCCCTCTGCGTATGTAGTTAGTATCCTATTATGGGAATTTATTTTGTTGGTTTTGATTTCTGCGTTTGATTTTGGCTTTTTGGTTCTTTGAGTCGGAAGGTTGATGGCCTTTTACGGGCTAGTTTGATTTATATTGGCATTTGATTATACATGATTGGAAAATGGTTTAATATGTATAGATTCTCCAAGACTATTAACTTTCTCCTTGATATTTCAAGTTACTGAATGATGAACTTGGCTGTCTTGAAACTACAACCTACACATGAGTGACCTTCGATACCGTTAACATGTTTTCGGTTATCAGTTTAGTGTCTTCTCATGTGATCATTGGTAGAAGCAATTCCTTGTTGGATTAGATAGTTTAGGTTAGATAACCCGACCTATATTGAATTGCTTGCTCTATTCATTGTGTTTTGGTTTCAATGGTCAATATTCTGGGCTTATTAAACTCTAAAAATGCGTGTCACCAGTCATCCTCATGAAAACATGCCTCAAAAACACTCTTTGCTTCTGCTGTTGTGCTTGTGCTGCCTTACACTCAAATATTTATGTTACCAATCTTAGCTGGTCCAGTCACCTTTTCTTCCATGATCTTCTGCATATTGTGTAACGTTAATACATCCTTCCTTATCCTGCATTGCTTTTACACTGTTAAATAGCGGGTAGTAGCTATCCCTGAAGTTTCTGGCGAACTTTAGAGTCATAAAAACCCTGGCTAAAGACTTCCTGATTCTGAAATTTGCTGCCTTGCATTGGAGGGCACCTATTGAGCTTGATGGTCTACATCTTTTCACAGAAACTGTAGAAATTTCAAAACCTGTTACTTTTTGGAGAGAAGTTATCTTATCGTTTCCTTCTGTCTTGGTAACTGCATATTTGTTTTATTTTCTCCTTAATCCTTAAGTCATGCTCTAAGAAATACACTTAATTGAAGTTTGGAGCAACTCTATCCTCTTTGAACTCTATGATCTTATGAATGTGCAGAGCATGTTTGTAATGTCCCTATCATAGTGGCTTCATCGTATGATATCAATTACTATGTTACACATTGATGGTTAGAAAGCTTTAATTAATTATTTTTTATTCAATTTGATGGCTCGGAATAAATTGTTTGTGGTGACGCATGCATATTCACGTAACAGATGATGTGATTGTTATACATAGCTATTACATGTGTTGAGACCTGATGAGAGTAAGTTGGAGAATAGCCTGTGTTATCCAAAAATTAGTATTTTGTTCTAACAATCACTCTTTTGCATGCTAACTCAGCATATTACAGTGACATCTGTGTCGGATCAATTGCTTGCCGGCTGGAAAAGAAGGAAGGTGGGGCCATCCGTGTGTACATCATGACATTGGGTGTTTTAGCACCATATCGTGGGCTAGGAATTGGTGAGTAGACAAACAACATTTCCTTGGAATAGGTCATGCAAGAAACTAATTGGATGATCTTAGTATTGTCCTTTAACACTATCAATACCTATAATTTGAATCGGATCACTTCTGGTTTCACTTGCGCTCTTAAAATATCTGCACACGTTCAGTGGCACAATAATGGTTGTCTTTTGCAAATTGCAATGAGGTCAACGATGAAGAAATGTAGAGTGTAACTAAACTGCCTCAGCATGTTTTTGCTGAAAAATTATGTTCTCATTGATTCTGAATAGAAGTCATAGTTTGTTAAAAATCTTTAATTTATGCAAGTACAAGGCTATTGAACCATGTTCTTTATCTCTGTTCGAAGCAAAACATACCGGAAATCTACTTGCATGTTCAGACAAACAACGAAGATGCCATCAACTTCTATAAGAAATTTGGATTTGAAATCACGGAGACAATCAAGAAGTATTACACAAACATTGACCCTCCCAGACTGCTTTGTTCTTACCAAGTTCACCGCTCCATCACAAGCGAAGAAATAACAATTAAAAGCTGGTAATGTTATCTAGAGGAATTGGTTATTGTTATCTTAGTGAATTTGATCAATTCCTATACTTCTGGGAATTATTTTGACGATAAGGATGCTGTGATGCATGAATGACATGAGATATGGCGTTAATGATGCCAGTTATGATTGGTTTATAAATGTGTCCTTTTTATCTTTTGAGCTGAAATGTTGTTAGTCTTGTTCAACACTTTCGTTGGTCAATGTGACCATTGCCGGTTAATGTCATTAAATGATTTTGTTGCTCCAGCAAAATGCAATCACTACATTTCTCCGAATTTGATACAATTGGTATGGTTTATGTGAATGTTAAATTAGGTATTGGAAGATATTCGGTATGTGTTGAGTTTTGGCCTGTTTCAACCCTTTAAGGGGTTGATCACTAATTTCAATTGTCACTAATGTACATGTAGCAAAACATTTGTCTAATAATTTGATTTATTTATTTATATATAAATCATTGCAATGTATATAAAAATAATTTAAAATATGAATTTATTAATATATGTGTACAAGCCCAATTTTGGGCCCAATAAACAAGCAAACAAATGCCTAACCCAAAACCCACTTTCTAAACCCAAAATACCCCAAGCCCAATAAAGCTTTAACAGCCCAATACATAAAAAAAAAAAATCAGAAAAGAGAAAACCCTAGCTAATCTACCCTAGCCGCCTCTGCCCTATTGACCAACTCTCTGACTCCTCCTCCCGCCACACTCCGCCTTCCTAGCTCGCTGCGCTCCGCTTCCCATCACCTCCACCGCTCCATGCGCGCCTGCAAGTCATTAAAACGAAAGGACTATGAAAATCATTGTAAAAATGGCTATTTAAAGCCATCTAAAAACCATTGTACGGGGGGTCTTTTTGGTGAAATGAAAAAACGATATTAGATCTTAAAAACACAAGCAAAAAAACAGTCCAAACAAAGAATCGAAACCCAATAATACAAGGTGATTTCATTCGATTATCATCATTATTTTCTTTCTTTTTTTTACCTATTTGTTCATATGCATATACATATTATAAATATATAAAAAAATACAAAAAAAAGGAAAAGATTTACCTTTTTTGAAATTCCGGCCACCGGTCGCGGTGGCCGGCGACGGTGGCGCATGACGGCCGGAGTGGTGGCCGCTATCGGTGCAGCGATGGAGAGCTGGGCCAGAGAGAAAGGGGGAGAAAGAGAGAAAGGAAACTTTTTTTTTTTTAAAAGTGTGCTGGAAATGAAAATAAAAAAAAAAAGGGTGACTTATATAGAAGTACCAAACGGCGCCGTTTTGGTCCCTCCCCCCCCAAGGCGTGAAGCGACATCGTTTTGGGGTGGAGCGGGCCGACCCGATCCGTCCGGCCTGGGATCCGCGTGTTTTTGAAGCGGAGGGGTTATTTGTGCTTTTAGCCCCTCCGCTTTCGCATGACTTCCCAATCAAGTATTTTTTTTATTTTAATTTTACCCAGGAACTTGTCCCGCTCTCCAACTTGGTCCATGGCCATATGCTTCATGTTAAAACAAAGGGAATATTGCATTTTTAGTGCATCCAAGTTGTGTTCGTGTTACAATTCGCCTGTTTTCCTTTTAGTTCTTTTGAAATTCGCCCCAATATTTGCCTTCGTTTTAATTTTCGTCCTTTTTTTACTTTTTTCCTCATTACTCTATTTTAATCTTAATATTATTTACAATATTATATTCCATCATGGTTGTATTTTTATCATTTTATTTAATACTCATATATATATGTCATAAAGTATTATAAATAGTTTTAATGTTATTCTTATTAATGTATATGTATGTTAATATTACATTATGTCTATATTTTATACATATATTTACATATATATACCTATATACGTATATTACATATATTTCCTTTTAATACTATAGATATATTCTTCCTATATAGTACGTACATATTTTTAATATTACCGTATATTTATTTTTAATATATATGTATATACCTATATAATATCATTAATATTTATTATTATTTTTAGCATATATATATTATGAAAGTATTTCAAATATCGCATTTTTATTATGTATGTATTTTTAAATACGGATATATTTCTTATTACGTGTATATATCTCTTAACATTGTATTTTTATGCATAAACCTTAATACTATGTCATTTCTATATTTTTACTTCTCACATTATCTTATATTTATATTTCCATTACTATACCATATCTATTTATTAGCATATCATTATCACTATTGTCATTATATATTAGCGTACATTCTTATATGTGTATATACACATTTATATATATAGTTTTTTATATATACTATCACTTCAATATTTTTATTATACTCGCTTTTTTGTATTCCTATATTTTCACCATTATCACATAGTAGTATATATTTTCATGTCTATGTATATATATGTTATATAGCACTATTAATAGCTTAATATTATTGTTTTTAGGTATTTGTGTGTCACGTATGTTTTCGTTAAATATATGTATACATTAATTCCCTACTACTTCATACTCACGTTATTATTATCATATTTAAATACCATGCGTTATTATCGTCTCGTACTATTGTTATTTACATTATTATTATTATCGTTTTCATCATTATTATCATTTTTGTGCTATCATGTGTTATATTTCCTTCATTTACTTATGTATTCGATCATTTCATTATTCTCACGTATTTGTTTACATTTACGTATGTCATCTTTTCATAATTACTCGTTATTATCACTCATTATTATACGTTATCATTAATATCATAATCCGCTTTTATGTATTACTAAAAATTACATTATGCTTTTACTCAATGCCTTAAAATAATTCTTTCATAAAAAGGATATTCCGTATTTGGTAATTCGAGATAATCGTGCCCTAACTTACTGGGTTTCGATTTTTCTTGTTTAACCCAAATAACGGATTACTCTTTTAAATTGTTATACGAATTTTGAAAATGTTCATTCTCAGAGGTACGAAGTATTGTGCCCTAACTTACCGGGTATGACATTTCGTCACCTCGAAATGTGAATTTGTTTTAAAACAAAGGCAATATTCCGTATTTAGAAATTCGAGATATCGTACCCTAATTTACTGGGTTTCGATTTTCCTCGTTCACCCTAACTAACCGAATATCCTTTAAAAAAAAAAGGTACATTAATTTTAAATAAAAGGCAAGCTCAGTCTCGAATTCGAGATGCCGTGTCCTAACTTATTGGGCATGACATTTTATTACTTCGAGATAAGAGGGTCTTTAGCATCCGTTTTAATTTATTCGATTATTTTTAAATCATCATTTTTATAAAGAAGTATCGTATTTTAAATTCTTTCAAGTTTTTAAATTTTCGACACTAAGACACTAATTCATCAACTAGGTACCAATTTTTGGGCGTATCGAGGGTGCTAACCCTTCCTCGTGCGTAACCGACTCCCGAACTCGTTTTTTGATTTTCGTAGACCAAAAATTCTCGTTTTAGTAAATCTTAAATTTTATTAAAATGATTAATTTAAGGTGATCCGATCACACCTCACCAAAAAATATCGGTGGCGACTCCAATTTTTTCATTTTCATTTTCAAAATCCCCGTCGACTACTGTTTTACCAAAAATGGTTTCGACAATATGTAAAAACAGTTTTCCGAAAAATATTTTTAGGAAATCTGCAAAAAAAAAATTTACACAGATTCGTCCAAACTTCAGAAAAGTAAATTATTTTTCAGAAATCATTTTCCGGAGCCTAAAAACAAACATTTTACTGGCAAACAAAGGGAGCTTAAAACTTCAAATCCCAAAAAAAAAAAAAAAAAAAAACATGGGAAGAATTTGAACATAAATGGAGAACAAACCAATCCACTTGTCAAGTCACATTAGGATTTCAATTTTTCATGGAAAGATGTAATAGAAACCAATAAATTGGATGTAAATAGTGAAGGGTTCATCCCCCAAATCCAAAGGAACCAAAAACAAACCATCCAAAACCTTATCTTTGGTGATTTTGTTCATTTCTTTACCATCATTGTCTCTATTGTAGGATACAATTAAAACCATTTCTTTTATTTGAATACCATCTCTGGTTTCCCCCCATAAAGTCGCTATATAAGAACCTCATATCCACCATTACCATTTGCTTAAGAAAAAAACAGCCATTTGATCTGAAAAGTATAGCAAAAAGGATTAAAACCATGAGTTGTTCAACAAGAGCTTGGATTGCAGCAGCTAGCATTGGAGCTATTGAGGCATTGAAAGATCAAGGAATTTGCACATGGATTTATGTTCAAAGGTCAAATTCAACAGCATGCTAAGAACAATATCAGATCTTCATCTTCCACTTCTCAAGCTAATAAAATTTGTGCTCCATCTTCTGATTTGTTTAACAAACTTGGAGATGATGATAAGTTGAAGAAATATGAGGAATCTCTTAGAACTGTCATGTTGGGCATCCCTTTACTTTTCTAAAATTTGAGATTTATTCTTATGTACTTTAAAATTTAAAATTTTAATCCTACTTTTTTTTCAATTTAAAAATTCTAATCATAATTATTATCGTAGTTTGTAATTTCTGTCAAAATTTGTCAACTTAATATGTTTATTTTTTGTCAATCATATGCAGTGTCATATGAGGATAGTTTAATTAACATACCAAGTTAGCAAATTTTGATGGAAAATACTAATAACATTAATGACTAAACTGAATTTTTTAAATAAAAAAATTAAGAAAATCTAATTTTTGTTATAGAAAAATTAATAAAACAAAATATAAAAGAGGATGAAAATACGAGAGAATTTCATTGTTTTATTTTCACTTACAATGTGCTATTTATAAGTTCCTTTACATTCAATTAATAAAGGTATTACATTTAATGAATTAAAGTTTCTTAATTACTCTATTTAATAATCTCCTGATTATAAATTAAGTAAAGATTTTTATCTCATTACTTTAATATGCTTAAAGCGGGTTATGACATCCATTTAATTTACAACACTCCCCCTTGGATGTCTTTTAAATAAGAATGTGCCTCATTAAAACCTTTATTAGGAAAAACCCTGTGGGATAAAAATCTAATGAAGGAAAAAGAGTACACAATCTCTTATTACAAGTTGTCTCGTTAAAAACTTTTACTAGGAAAACCCAGTGGGACAAAACCTTGGTTAAAGGAAAAGAGTACAACATATTTTAGACTCCCTCTAATGGCGACATCACATTATACCTTTGAGTCGACGCATTCCAATCTTGTTTCGTAGTCTTTCAAATGTTGAAGTTGGCAATGCCTTGGTAAAAAGATCTGCTAAATTATCACTAGAACGAATTTGTTGAACTTCTATATCACGTTTCTTCTCAAGATCATGAGTGAAGAATAATTTTGGTGAAATATGTTTCGTTCTATCACCTTTGATATAACCCCCTTTAATTGAGCTATACATGCTGCATTATCTTCGTATAAGATAGTTGGCATATTTTCCTGTAAAGGTAAATTACATATCTTCTGGATATGTTGGGTTAATAACCTTAGCCAAACACACTCTCGGCTTGCCTCATGTATTGCAATTATTTCAACATGATTTGAAGTGGCAGCAGCTAATATTTGCTTTGTAAAACGCCATGATATGGCAGTACCTCCACATGTAAATAAATATCTCGTTTGTATGTGGATCTGATAAATATCCAGCATCAGCATAACCAACTAATAGGGATTTTGAATCATTTTAATAAAATAACCCCATATCAATGGTCCCTCTAAGATATCTAAATACATGTTTAATTTCATTCCAATGTCTACGTGTTGGAGAAGAACTAAATCTTGCTAACAAGTTTACAGTAAAAGCTATATCAGGTCTTGTGCTATTTGCAAGATACATCAATGCTCCTATGGCACTTAGATATGGTACTTCAGGATCAAGAAACTCTTCATTATTCTCACAAGGACGAAATGGATCTTTATTCACATCTAACGACCGTACAACCATTAGGGTACTCAATGGATGTGCTTTATCCATATAAAATTTATTTAAGATTTTTTTTGTATAAGTTGATTGATGGACATGAATTCCATCTTTTAAATGCTCGATCTGCAGGCCAAGACAAAATTTTGTTTTTCTGATATCTTTCATCTCAAATTCTTTCTTTAAATAATTTACTGCATTTTGAAGCTCTTCAGGAGTTCCAATAATATTTAGATCATCAACACAAATAGCAATTATCACAAAGTTTGATTCAGACCTTTTTATAAAAAATATGGGCAGATTGAATCATTTTTATAACCTTTTTTTAACAAATATTCACTAAGACGATTGTACCACATACGTCCAGATTGTTTTAACCTATATAAACTTTTCTTTAATCTGATTGAGCAATTTTCCTGGGAAACACTATATCCTTCAGGGATTTTAAATCATTCTGGGATTTTCATATAAATTTCACTATCAAGTGTACCATACAAATAGGCTGTAACAACATCCATTAGACGCATGTCAAGTTTTTCACGTACTGCTAGACTAATAAGGTATCTAAACGTGATTGCATCCACCACTGGAGAATATGTCTCTTCATAATTAATGCCGGGCCTTTGCGAAAATCCTTGTGCTACAAGTCGTGATT
This sequence comes from Gossypium anomalum, assembly GCA_025698475.1. Classification (NCBI taxonomy): domain Eukaryota; kingdom Viridiplantae; phylum Streptophyta; class Magnoliopsida; order Malvales; family Malvaceae; genus Gossypium; species Gossypium anomalum. The sequence goes on from CM046960.1 coordinate 6,124,749, forward strand.
TATATGTTATGACTTCATTTTTCTCATTTCGTTTTTGCACAAATATCCATTTATATCCTACCAGCTTTACATATTTAGGTGTTTGGACTATAGATCCAAAAACCTCATGTTTAGAAAGTGAATTTAATTCTGCTTGAATTACTTCTTTCCATTTTGGCCAATCTTTTCTATTTCTACATTCCTCAATAGATTTAGGCTCAGGATCCTCATTTTCTTTTGCTATTTCAATAGCAACATTATAAGCAAAATTATTGTCGGCAACTATATTTTTTCGGTTCCATCTTTTTCCTGAAGTAACATAACTTATTGAAATTTATTCATTATCACGATTTTTAAGTACCTGAACCTCTTCTGAGGTTTTTTGATTAGTTATATCTTTGGCCTCTTCTGGGGCACTTGCCTCCACAATATTACTATCTTGAATAATTGATCATTTCCTTTTACGAGGATTTTTATCTTTAGAACCGATTGGCCTTCCACGCTTTAGGCGTGGATTACTTTCTTTTGCACTAACAATTTGCCTTATTGGGATATCAATTCGTATTGGAGCATTTTCAACTGGTATGTGAGATTTTGTAATTCTCTTTAGGTCAGTAAATGAATCTGGCAGTTGATTGGCAATGTTTTGCAAATGTATAATCCTTTGAACTTCTTGTTCATATTGACTTATACGAGGATCTAATTGAGATAATGATGATCCATTCCATGTAATTTTTTTGACCAGTTGTATTTTCTCTCCTCCTAATGTTGGGAATGTTGTTTCATCACAATGACAATCAATAAATCGTGCAGTAAATAAATCTCCAATTAATGGTTCAACATATTTAATTATACAAGGAGATTCATAACCAACATATATTCCCAACCTCTTTTGAGGACTCATCTTTGTGCGTTCTGATGGAGCAATTGACATATATACTGCACATCTAAAAATTCTAAGATGGGAAATATTTGGCTCCTGACCAAAAGCCAATTGTAATGGAGAGTACTTATTATAACTTGTTGGCCTTAAGCGCACAAGTGTTGCCGCATGCAAAATAGCATATCCCCAAGCTGTAACAGGGAGATTTGTTCTCATAAGCAATGGCAGAGCTATTAGTTGGAGGCGTTTGATAAATGATTCAGTTAAACAATTTTGTGTATGAACATGAGCTACAGGATGTTCAACTTTTATCCCAATTCACATATAATAATCATTAAAAGCTTGGGATGTAAACTCACCAGCATTATCAAGACGAATAGTTTTGATTGCATAATCTGGAAATTGTGCTCTTAATCGAATTATTTGAGCAAATAGTCTCGCAAATGCCAGGTTACGAGTCGATAATAAGCACACATGTGACCACTTACTAGATGCATCTATTAATACCATAAAATATCTGAATGGTCCACATGGTGGATGAATGGGCCCACATATACCACCTTAAATGCATTCCAGAAATGCTGGAGATTCAATCCCAACTTTATCTGGTGATGGTCAAATAATCAATTTTCCTTGAGAACAAGCGACACAAGATATCCTTAAATTCAAGAATCTTTTGGTTCTTTAATGGATGTCCAATTGAATTCTCGATGATTCTTCGCATCATAATAGATTTGGGATGGCCTAATCAGTCATGTCAAAAAGTAAAAGTATGTGGTTCTACAAACTTTTGGTTTATAGTAACATGTGACTCAATTGCACTAATATGTGTATAATATAAACCTGATGAAAAAGCAGGTAGCCTTTCCAAAACTTATTCTTTTCCACATTCATCATTTGTAATATATAGATATTCAACATTTTTCTCATTTATAGTCTCAATATGATATCCATTAAGACGAATATCTTTAAAACTCAATAAATTTCTTTGAGACTTAGTGGAATATAAAGCATCATCAATGATAAATTTTGTACCTTTAGGTAATAATATAATAGCTCTTCCAGAGCCCTCAATAAGTTTTGAACTACCCGATATTATATTAACATGGGCATTACTCATTGTCAAATGAGAAAAATATTTTTTATCTTTGAGTATCATATGTGTTGTAGCACTATCTGCAAGACACATGTCTTCATTGATTTTGGGTCCATCGAAATTTTATTGAATATTCATATTCTTCATAAAAACAAACAAAATATAATATGAGAAACATTGCAATTATTTATTAAATATATAAATTATTCTTTATGCAAGAAAATAAAATATACTTAAAACAACATAAAAACGTCAAAATAACATCAATTTTTTTAATGATTCTTAAAGAAATCTGCCACATCTAAGTGAGTTATATTATTAAGGTCATTAAATTTATCATCCTCGTAGGCATGGTCAGTTTTATTATTATAGTGAATATCTTCATCTTTTGCCTCCATTTCATCATTTTGGGATATAAAATTTGTCTCCATATGTTTTCCCTTCCTTTTAATGGATGCTTGATAAAGTTTCACTAAATGCTCAGACATACGACAGGTACATGACCAATGCCCCTTCGTACCACATCGGTAGCATATATTTTCAACAATCTTTGAAGGATTATTTCGACCACTTCTTTCTTATCTTTCATTATTATTCTTTTTCTGGTGGTTAGAAATATCATTGTTATGACCACCCCCACTACGTCCACGACCACGGTCGCGACTTATATATTTTCTATTTTCATAATTATTGTGTACTGCTACATTCACTTTAGGGAATGGTGCAGAACCAGTGGGACAAATTCCATGAGTTTTCATCAATAGCTCATTATTTTGTTCAGCCACCAAAAGGCATGAAATTAATTCAGAATACCTTTTAAAACCTTTTTCACGGTATTGCTGCTGCAGGAGCACATTAGTAGCGTGAAAGGTTGAAAATATTTTCTCTAACAAGTCTTCATCAGTTATGTTTTCTCTACATAATTTTAGTTGAGAACTAATTTTGAAAAGTTCTGAATTGTATTCACTTACAGTTGTCGAGACCATTTTTAAATCGGGTTTTGGAAAATGGGAATCGACTTTAAAAAATGAAAACAGGAGTCGCCACCAATCTTTTTAGGTGTGATTGGATCACCTTTAAAACATTTTTGTTTTAAAATTATCGGTTTTGGTCTACGAAATCAAAAGAACGGGTTCAAGAGTCGGTTACGTACAAGGAAGGATTAGCACCCTTGTAACGCCCAAAAATTAGTACTAATTGATTATCAAGTGTCTTTAATGTCGGAAATTTAAAAATTTTAAGATATAATCCTCTTTAAAATATTTTGATTTTGAAAATTGGTGTTCACTCATATCAAAATATTGACACTAAGTTAGCTTTTTGGAAATCCTTATCTCGAAACAACAAAATGCCACATCTAGTAAGTTAGGACATATTGCTTTGAAATTCTAAGACAGTTGCTCGCATTTTGAAAACCTTTAAAAACTTAGAAGGGTACTTGATTATTCGAACTCAACGTGAAAAGTCGCAACCCAATAAGTTAGGGCACTACTTTTCTCGAAATTTCCAAACACCAAGCATTGCCTTTTTATTTATTTTTTTGAAAACTTTGAAGTTTCGTTTTTTTTAAAAAATGGTGCGTGAGGAATTGTATTGCATTATAAATCATACATAATTACATATTATGGTAGTAGGTAAATAATACATGCATTTAAACAAAATGATAGCAATAATATAAAGATCGTGCATTAGATACATGCATGTAAAAATAATATATAGCAAATCTTAACAGCATGCATACAAAGATATACATAGCATATATTGAAAATGAATAAACAATACATACCAACATACAAAGTAATAATTAAAAATAATACACGATATATAATTTAGTATATATAAAAAAAAGTAAAACAATATCAATGCACATGTTCATGAAATGTAATATCAAATAATAAATATAAAGTAACATATAACACGTAATATATGGAATATATAAAAAAATGAAATGAGTTAATGTTAACAAAATATACATATAACACAAATAAAGACATAATACTTAATAATGATTTTAAAATAGTATATAAAATATAATAACAAAATATTTATAAAAGAATAATAATTATATATATAAAATATATTGGGTTAAAAAACATATAAAATAAAAGTATATAAAAAAATTTATAAAATAAAAAGTATCAAAATAATACATAATAAATAAATAATTAATAATTAAATATGTATATAATATGAGTTAAAAATATAATGATAGTAATAAAAATATAATGATATAAAAAAATTATAATTTATAATATAAAAGTGTATATGTAAGAAAATAATATATAATATGTAAAAATATAATAATATATAAATAGTATAATAAATAATATATAATATGTAAAAATATAATAATATATAAATAGTATAATAATATATAGATAATAATGTAAAATAATAGTAATACATAATGGATAATAATAATATAAATAATATATAACAAAATAATTATATAATATATAAATTAAAAATAAGGTTTAAAACAACAAATAACAATATAAAATTTATATATATAATAATAATAGAAATAAATATATTGGGTTAGATTTAAAGTTTAACAAAATTATAGGGGCGAATTTAAAACAATAAAGCTGAACTAAGGTCCTAATTAAAACACGCATAAAGCAAAAGGGACTCATTGGGCAAATTGCCCTATTCCCAAAACGACTGCGTTTTAATCTTGGACTTCGAACAGTCACTGTAGGGATTAAATTAAAACTAAAACAAAATATCAGGTCTGAATCATAAATAAAATAAAAAATAAACTGTAAACATAAAAAGGGTAGAGGGACTAATTGGGTAATTAACCCAATCCTCAAAAAACACGCGGATCCTCCCCGAGTAATCAGGTCAACGCGCGGATCCTAGGGGTCTAATACGTCGTCGTTTCATCAAGGTTATATAAACCAAATTTCACTTAAAAAAATCATTTAGAAGCCTGTTTTAAAAAAAAACTCAGAGAAAATCTCTGAAAGAGAGAGGGAGGAAGGCAGCCCCAGGGTCTGGCCTCCGTAGGCCACGCTCCGGCCATTGGTCCTACACGCGCTCACGCGCCGTCATACACGGAGGTTCAAGAGGCTAAAAGCCTTTGCTTTCCTTGGTAAGTCACAGGTAACCTCTTTTTCCTTAGATCCTTACTCGTACATGCTAGAATAGTTCATATATATTCAAAATAAAGCACGAAATATGCGATTAAATGACCTTTTGAGAGACTGTTGATATTTTAAATGAATATCTGTAAGTATATTTCTATCTTTTTCCAAAAAAAAAGGTCATTTACATCGTTTTGATTCGAGCTTTTTATAGGCACTGTTGTTGTTACATTTTTAGAAAGAAACCTTTTCTTCCATATTTGTTTTTGTTTGCTGTTGTGTTTCTTTCCTTCTTTTGCAGGTATCATCGCGGAATCCAGCAATGACTGTGCTGGTGTAGATTCTCGGCGTTGGTGAGGCGCTGATTACGGAGGCAGAGCCTTGAGTGACAGCCTCGATTGGGGAGTTCGACAGACGCTCCCCGAACCTTCCAGAACCTGCTGCGACGCGAGGGGAAAGAGCTAGGGTTGAAAACCCTAGCTAATAATTTTAGGTTTTTGGGCCTCTGTTATTTGGGTCTAGTTTAGGTCTGGGCTTCGGGTGTATTTGGGTAAAGGTTGTAATTGTAATGGGTCAAGGGTGTAAACGGGTTAAGGGATAGTTTAGGGTTTGTTGAGCTGGTTATTTATTTGGTTTTGTAATCTGAACTGTATATGGACTGTTAAATAAACAATTATTTATTTATTTGGTTTTCAGCCCGGTCTAATTTGGGCTATTACAACAGTCTTAAAATCTTGTAACCGTAAGTGCATCCAATCATAACGAGCTTTAGGAAGTATCACAGTTTTATGATGGTCAAATCGTTCTTTCAAATTTTTTCACAACTCAAGAGGGTCTTTTACAGTGAGATATTCCACTTTTAATCCTTCATGCAGATGATTACGGATGAAAATCATTGCTTTTGCCTTGTCTTGATTAGATGCTTCTTTATCTGCTAATATAGTATTTCCTAGACCTTTAGCATCTAGGTGAATTTCAGTATCTAACACCCATGACAAATAATTCTTGCCTGAGATGTTTAAGGCCGCAAATTCAAGTTTGGCAAGATTTGACATTATAATCACTTGAATAAAAAAAATTAGTAAAATAATAAGTATTCTCAATCGTAAAATAATTCAATTATATATACCAAATTTGCTAAATAATAACATGTATGTCAAATATTGGCATAAAGAGGAATAGTCATAATAATAACTTAACACAAATTAAATTAATTGAAATTTCTTTTAATAAAAAAAACCATGTAAATATAATTATCATTATTAGATTTTAGTTGTAAAAATAAATGTGCAAATGTTACCCAAAGCAAATATTTTATCTAGAAAATAAAATAAAAGAATTATGAAAATACGTATACCGTATATAGTTTAACGGAAGTTATACGGGCAAATTATATAAAGTCGAAATGACGTAAACTTCACTATAAACTTGTAGAAGCTCGTGCTAATAACGTGTTATAGAAAAATTAATAAAACAATAAATAAAAGAGGATGAAAATACGAGAGAATTTTATTTTCACTTATAAGGTGCTATTTATAAGCTCCTTTACATTCAATTAATAAAAGTATTATATTTAATGAATTAAAAGTTTCTTAATTACTCTATTTAATAATCTCCTGATTATAAATTAAGTAAAAAATTTTATCTCATTACTTTAATATACTTAAAGGGGGTTATGACATCCATTTAATTTACAACAATTTTGATACTTTTAAGTATAAAGATTAAATTTCAAATTTTGTCTGAGTACAGAGACGGACGTATTTTAATAGACTAGAAATTGGAACACTTCAAACACATAATAACTAAAACTTATAATGACCTAACCTGAAAAAGTAAACCTAAAATACAAATGACCCCAAAAAATATTTGAAAATTTTAAAATTCTACTCAACTCGATTCAAGATTTATGGAAACCAAATGTATAGAGTAGTCAACAAATTGTAAACCTTTGCTGCTTTGGACTGCCTTCATCAGTTCAACCATGACACTGAAACAAGTAAAGTTATAAAAGGAAGAGCAAAATATTGAGAGCTAAAAAAAAAAAAAAAAAAAAAATCATATAATGAATGCAAATGTCTCTCTCCAATCTCCATATCCTAATCCATAAAAGCAGAATATAAGAAAACAATTCAATCCCTAACCAGAACACATCCTATTTATGAAAATTGCCTAAAAATTTGTACTCATATCACAATACTTCAAGATCTTTTTTATACAAAAGATGCCTTAATCTAGGCACAAGAGAAAGGGGTGTAAATACCAGGATTCGAGTCCTAAATCTATCGGACACCGCCGACTGTATGAATCGATTGGGTTAAACCCTTGATTTTCAGATATCATTTGGAAGTTGAAAGTTCTGAGAACCAAGGATTTGGTAGGAGTTGTTCTGAACAAAAACGGCGAGAGAACATTTGCTACTGTTGAAACCATCCCATAGAGTGAAAGTAACAGTGCCAGAGACAGTCTTCTTAGCAGATACGTCTTTGACAGTACAGAGTTTTTCGAGCTTTCTAACAACGAAATCATTGGATAAGACTTTCCCTTTGTTCTCACCTGCCGGGCAGTCATTTACCAATCCGCTCTCGTACAATGCCACCATTATATTGACACCATTGTTGTCTACTTTAGACCTCAAAGCTCCTGTTAAGGTCACTTGTAAGGACTCTGATGTAGACCTTTGGAAATTAGCCTGTTTTAAGACAGAAATTTTGTTCTTTGTTTTATATCTAAGATTTGGTTCTTGTCAAACAAAGATTAACATGAATTGTATGAACTGATCTTTGCTATGCTAGCTTGGTTACAACATTCTGATAAACTGACTAAACGGGTTAAATTATCAAAAGGTTATGTTAATTCAATCTACTCGGATATCAAATTTGAAGCTCAGTAACTGAACTGGTCGAATACATTGATTTTCATACCGATTAACTTTCAAAACTGAAAAAAAAAAAAAACCAAATATCTTCGTTTTGACCAGTTAAACCAATTTAAAGGTAAAAATGCCATAGAAAAACCTGTACTAGGAGTTAAATTGCATTTTTCCCCCTTCACTAAAAAAATAGACAAATTAGTCCCTATACATTAAATCAAAGTGCAAACTGGTCATTTCTGTTAAAAATTTCATCTATTTCTATTGTTAAAAACTGATGTAGCTGATTGAATAACTAGACAGTTTACACATGACATGCCATGTGTACCTCGTGCTAACGTACAAAGATCAGTTTTTAACAGTTAAAATAGATGAAATTTTTAATAGAAAGACTAATTAGCTTTTTTTTTTTTTTTAAAGTAGGACTAGTTTGCTCTATGATATAACATATAAGAACTAATTGACCCCTTTTTTTACTAGAGGAGACAAAATGCAATCCACCTCCTAGTATAAGGACCTCCATGGTACATTTACCTCAATTTAAACCAACTAATGGTGGCCTTAGTCATTATCCATTTTTCACGTGTAGAAAACAAGCATTAGTATTGGGTCAGTCCATTTTGAGACATTAGCTTACTAGGCTAAGGGTTTGATGAAAAAGACTTGTTTTCAAGGAATAACTGCCTCGGTGTCGCTATTCAACAACATTAGCAAAAGGAAAATGGAAAATTTCTATCACCAAGGCCATATTTTGAAGGTGATTTATGCACCCGTCAAAGAGATGAACTGCGAGAGACGAGGGAGTGTCGAGTGAGAGCCAATATCTAATAGCCTTTAGGTGTGAGTATGTGTCTTATTCGGTATTTTATATGCATTTTTTATTTATTTAAAGGGTGCCTTAAGTAGGGATAAAGTTAGAAATTTATATTAACAGTTTGAGATTGAATTATAAATTTTCAGAGCCAAAATATCATTTTACCATCTTATTAACTAGCAAAAAGTTTAAAGTACCTTGGAGGTCCCTGTATTATAAGGACTGAATCAAATTAGTCCCTCTATTATTAAATGAATTAATAGTCCCTATACTAATAAAAAGAAACAAATGAGTCCAATGTAATAGAGTTAACATTTATTGTATAAAAAATGTCTTAAAAATTATTTCTTTTGAATGCAGTTCAATTTCAAACAAAAGATTTTATTCACATAACTTTAAAAATATTAAATCAATTAAATAATAAATGATATTTTTTAACAGTAAATGCTAATTCTATTCCAATTTGGCCTTATTCGATTTTCTTTAGCAATACAAAGACTAAATTGATCCATTTAATAGTAGAGGGACTAATTTGATCAGATCCCTATAATAGAGAGACCTCTAAAGTACATTCATCCTAACAAAAACTAGTGTTTTAAGTAACTAAGAGGCCAAAGCCTTGCCTCCCCTCTGGTGTTGCCCCTGCATAGGAGGGTTATATCTAAACTAATGTTCGAATATCCATGGGCAAAAATGCTTCAAGAAAAAAGAAGGGTGAACCAAAATCCATTTTTCTTTTATTTTCTTAGTTTCTACTAACTCATTTTCTTTATTTAATGAATTAGGTGAAAAACAGAAGAAATTAAAGTTAAAGCCACTATGACAATTGAGAAACCTATAAATGCGTTCCGTCTACCAAGATTTGTTATTTGCTTACCAAACTCAACTCACCATTTAATTTTGGGGACTATACATTTTACAATGTATTTTCTCTAGAAGTCATATTGTATTTTGCCCATTTTAATAAAAATGAGTAAATTAATCTTGCATGTTTAATCCATGAGTAAACTGGTCATTTGTTAAAAATTTTATTAATTTTTATTATTAAAAATGGGTGTAGTTGACGGAATAATTAGACGGTTACAAGCGATCCCTCACATACAAGACCAATTTTTAATAAGAAAAATAAATAGAATTTTTAACAGAATAACTAGTTCACTTTTTGTTCTAATATATAAGGATTAATTTACCCAAGATGCAAAATACAACTTACTCCTAATATAAGGTTTCTATAATACTTTTACCCATGCAAAGAAAATACAATAAACTAACAAATATATATATTTGATAGTTGAGGTGGTCTAGACTTGATCTTGATTCACTAAATATGTATTCCATTATTGATCCATGGTTCCCTAGAAAAGTTTCAAGATTCATGTTCATGACATGAGTTAATGATTATTTAATTGAACAGAGGATCCATTACCTAAACTTACTACATTTCTTAATTTATCTTCACAGGTACTTTCTGGGATCTTCAGATCAAAATTATCAAAAACTTCCAGATTCTAACAAAGGGCTAGATTTATAATTCAATGAAAAAAAAGATGGAAATCAAAGACATTATAAACAAAAGAGGGGGGGAAAAGTAATAGAAACCTGGAATGTTGGAGCAGGGAACCTGGGAGCACCGGCAATGGTGGATAACAAAGTATCTTCATCATTACCCACACACTGAGCCCTGCCTTGAACCACAACCTGAGGTGTAAACATGGTATCAAGCCTCAAAGCCTCCACATAAGCCTTTTGTCGAACAGTTGATAAGCTTGAACCATAAGGGTCTTTCCACCCCATATAATCCCAATAATCAACGTGATAAGCCAACACAATCACCGGGGCATCCAACTGAAAATCCCCTCTCCCTAGCCTCGACAAAAGCAACTCCGCCGCCGGCGATGTAACACACCCCTGTGAAGAGAACAACTCGACCAGGACTGGGCCTTCCGCCGACGCTTCAACCACTGTTCCATTGGTTTTCCCATTGGCATGGACTTCATTCCTTGAAGAAGACGATGAACCCCTACGAAAACAGGCAAAGAGACGACGCCCCATGGTTATAAGTTATAACCCCACTGCTTTCGTCTCTCTCTCAGCCCTGTGCGTGCGCTCTAATGGTGTGGGTCTTTCAGCTCACGGGGAAACTGAAAAAAGAAACTTGGTTAGGAAACAAAGAACATAAAAACGAAGTTGCTGGTTATGGGAAAAACTCGAAAAGAGAGGTGGAGAAAAGATTGTGGCGAATAAGATGCAAAGAAGGATTAGAAGATTTCCCAAATTGAACATAAAAAATGAATACAAAATTCATGGAAATGTTGAAGGGAGACAAGTGGGGGGAATCTAGTTGGTTGGGACAGAGTTGCGTTACCGACACGAATTTGTGGGTGACACGTTGAGTGTTGGGTTGGATGTCAGTGCGGGATTGCACACCGCCACCAAAATCACTACTTTTTAGCCTTCCATGGAACGGTTGACATTCGACAACGAACCTTCCTTAATAGCAAAGAAACCAGCAATGTTTTTCGTAACTGCACCGGTGGTACGACAGATTAATAAGTCTGTGGTTTTTTAACTTTCTATTTTTTAAATAAATTATTAAAAATTATATTTTTAAAAAAGAATTTTTTTTCAACTAATTTATTTAATTTAAATGATTTATATCAATTCACGAGTTAATTGATTCAATCTCTTTCTTCGGATTAATATATCAACCAATTTTTAGTCTAACCAATTCAATTGATCGATCCGATCTTATTCTAATAACCATGAAAAGAAAAAAAAATCATTCAACATAATAACCGCAATAACATATTACGATGAAAGTTTATAGCAAAGATACACATATTTACTATTATATTTATGAGTTTTGTTGATGATTGATTTGAGATAAGTGGAGAAGGTGGCAAAATACAAGACGGAGAGCCGTTAGATAGAATGGTCGGAGATGAGAACAAAGAGGAGTGAGAAAGAGTAGAAGGAAGCTGGGAAAAAGTATCACTCTCCACTGTCAGTTGTTCTAAGCCTTATATACTCTTAGTCCCTTGTCCCTAAATGACATGTGTTGAGTTATTATTGGTGGATCAAAGTCAAGTGATTAAGTAATATGATGGTATAGGTTATGTAGGGTAGTATTATGGTATATCTTGTGCCACTTTCGAAGTGAAATCATGAAAGGAGTCTGATGTTATGATTAATAAGGGGGATCCGTTCAACTATTAGCTCAAAGGGTTTTTACGAAAAATTCCTTTGAAGTTTGGTTGCACTATTCATTAACTTACTCCTTGATCAAGATAACTGGGGTGTAACAAGTTTGGACATCGTTAATTTAAAGTAATATTTAGTTTTATACATTTTCATTACTATTCATATTAGATTTATAATATATATAAATATTTATTGTGTGAATCCGTTTTGCATATGATAAATTCAAATTCAATTAATTAAATATATCATTTTTAAATTACTATTTTACTTTTTCAAATTTGAATTTCTATAAATTCTTACAAATAATTTATTTAATTTGGATTTCAACAATAATACTCAATTTTAATATAGATATTAAAATTTTTTTGAATTTTAAAATAAATTTAAATATTTAAATTTAGATATTATTGAAGTTATAGTGTAGTAAGGGAGATAATATTGGTTTGGAATGGTTTTGAAATATATATAATTAATAAATAGTATTCAATTTCTTTAAAAAAAATAGAACTGAATAAAAGAACAATTTGTTATATTGGAGAATCATAGACAGTGGAGAAGTCCTTTTTGGTAGATATTCTGTCCATTGGTTTTGATTCTGCCATCTCAACATTACACTTACTTTTTAATTCTTATTAAATTAAATTATTAGTAAATATTTCATCATTTAATTTAAAAAAAGTTTTTATTTAATTCATGGAATTATTCAAAAGTTTTTGTTTGAGTCATTGGGTTATTAAGTTTTTTCTTTTAAAAGAAAGTCCAACCAATAAACTCTAAGTGACGATTTGAGGATTTGTATGATATATCAATACCCATCGATAAGTAAAACATAACTTAGATTCAAGTTGATTTCATAATCAGTATCGAAGATAAAAAAAAAAGTTATTTGGATTTTGAAAAGCTATTTCATAAAAAAAAAACTGAACAGTAGAAGAAAAAAGATTTTTAATTGGTGTAGGCGATATAAACAAAAAAGGCCACACAACAATTATTTAACAACTCAATGACTAAAATAAAATTTTTTGAATTTTATAATTTTCTAAAATTGAATGACCAAAGACGGATGGGATTCCGTTGTCACCTCACATTCCTCATGGCCTTGGCTTTGAAAAAACTAAAAATATTGATAAAATTAATTTTAGATTGTTTATCAATTTTGATATTGAATAAATTAATTATTTTTAAAAAATAAAATAATTTAATTCTTATCAATTTTAAATATGAGTGTATAAGAATAATTAATGATAACATTAATGTTTTTCAATTTTACATAATTTTAATTACTATAATAATAAATTTAACTCTCAAATTTTATATATTATTTCTCACTATATATATATTAACATTGAAGCTAAATTTATATATATATATATATATATATATATATTCCTTTGGGATTTTTTAGATTTTTTAATTGTTATACATTTTTTCAAATTTTTTGGGATTGGGATTAAATTGCCAGAATATGTAAACATTGAGAGTTTAATTTGTTATTATATTAATTTAAATTATATACAATTGACAAAAAAATATTATTTTTTATGATTAATTATCCTTAGTTGTTCACTTTTAAAACTGAAAGAGAATAAATTACTATAATTTTTTTAGACAGACTAATTTGATCAATATCAAAATTAAGAAAAATCTGAATAAGTGTTTATATATATAACTTAAGATGTTAATATACAAATAGATGTTCACTATTAATGGGCTTGGTTGAATCGGATTCAAATTTGACCCGACCTACAATATGGATTCAATATTCTATATAAGCTCAACCTGTACGTGTTATGTTCGCATTATTCATTATCATATTAAATAAAAAATTAACTATTGCTATAAATATTTTATTATTATAAAGTGGATTAGAAGTTTGATATATACATTAGCACTTTAATGTTTATTAGAAGTAAAATTTTATATTATTTATACTTCTTATGTCTATAAATATAAATTTTAGAAAAACATCGTAAAACATCTCCATTGATGAATAAAATACATACTTCCCTTCTGTTCTCCTATTTTTTTGTTCATTTACTTTCTTTGTTATTTATTTCATAACACATTATCACTACTTGTGGACAGTGGCAAAGCCACTAAGAGACCCATGGCCCCCCCTAAAATGGTAAACTTTCAATTTAGGCCCTTTATAATTTATAAAATTTTAAATTAGTAATAGTAAAATTACATTTTTCCCCCTAAATGATAAAAAATTGACTTAATCCTTTAAAAATTATAAAAATGTAGACTATTAAAATGATTTTATTTATTTTTTAGTGTAATACTAAAGCGATGATTTGTTTATTTATTTATTTAAATCCACTGTTATTTTTATGATACAATTTTAATTTCATGAAATTGATATAAACTTTTGTGATATCAGTTTCCTTTAAATGAATATTTTATTAGTACGTCCGCCTACTAAATCTGTTGCCAAATGAATGCAAGCATAAAAATAAATTTAAATGATATACTCATGAATATGATAAGTGGCATGGTAATAATCACTAGAAGTGAAAACATGATAAACCTTCAAAAGGTTATCAATGTGATATGAATGATAATTGATCACATACTTGTCATATGCCTTTATTAATATTTTTTGAAGAAAGAAATTATGTCTCATTGACATTGTAATAATGAATACTATCTTTATATGTAGAAAATATTTATCTTATTTGGTACTGAAACAAATCAAAATTAATGGAATATTTGGTGGTACAAAATTAGTTGAAAGCTTCGAAAGAACTAATATATTAATATATGAATGAACAAAAATTGCGATGGTTAATGCATTATCTTCTAGTCAATCTCAAAGAATTCATTAAGTTTAAAAGGTATTCATTGTAATGGATATCATATTGGGATTCTGAGTAAGGAAAAAATTATATATTTGGTATGAATCATTCTTGCTATAAATATCTACCTGTTTTCATTTTGAAAATGATAGAGAAGTATTCCATTATTGAAATATATTATGCATGATTCTTGAATGCTTCAATATTTGATTGACAATTGAATTCTTGGTTGTTCAGTATGTTTAAAAAGTTGAAATTGATTAAAATTGTATGTGAAGGGCTGAAAGTAGAAAATTTAACAGTGTAGTATCCATTTGAATTGTGAATAATTTAAGAGAAATATATGACTATCGAAATATGTCAATTTTATCTAATACTTGTTATGATTAGATGCGTCTAAAGTTGCACTATAAGTATTGATGGAATTTAAGATTGACTACGTAAAATATGAGGAATTATGTGATATTATCATGAAGGACGTATAACTTTTAGCAATCAAACCAACTTAAGATCACACTCCATTTTTCCCAAACCAATTAAAAATCTCCGATCACCAATGCATAAATCTTCTAAACCCCACTTTTCTTGGACTGTAAGTGAACATTGAAACTTTCTAAACAGCTTCTGCTAAGGACAAAAAAACATAGCATGTTCAAGTGTCTCATTCTTCTACTCACATTTTGGAAGAATTTTAAATAGTGGACATGTACAGTTTTTTAAAGAAATCATTTTAAAATTTTGAAATGTTTATTTTAATAATTTTATTAACTCATAAAATAATATGTAAAATTACACTTGGATTATTATCAACTCATAAAAATTATTATGAATTTATTTATAATAATAAAACTATAATAACACTTTAAACCTTTTAAAAAATAATAATAACATACAATATCCATTTTTCTTTTTCTTTTTTCATTTGTCTTTCCTTCAACTCATTTTACCTAGCTAAATTTTATAAAAAAAAAAATTTATGGTTTTAGGTTGTTTGCTGGGATATTTAAGGAAATAAAGTGATTTTAGAGAGAGAAAGTGAAAATGTGTCTAGTAAGACATGTTTTTTACTTATGTAGCAGGAAAGCGTGCCGATCCGATAATTCAAGCATGCATCCTGGTCGAATTTTTGGCCAATCCCAATATATGGAACGTGAAAGTGTCATTGATAGTTTACATGATGGTGGAGATGCATGAATTCGGTTGAGTGTTGCGACAGTTCAGGTTTAGGCAAACTATCCTGCCATCACCCCAAGACATCAAAGCACTATACAAGGTTGACTTGCGAGGAAGAACCGATGCAGATTTGCCTAAATTCCATGGGCAATATATCAACATTTGGGAGCATAGGTATGATTTCATACCTAGTCGCGAACCATTTCTCGCTTTGAAATTGGCAACCTTTCTGAACTACATACCATGGTTCAGACATCACGGCAAGCCATATCTTCTTTCGAAAGAGGCAAGGACTAGGCAATGTCGTACTAGGAGGCCAAGACGACCCCCCACATCAATCCTAGGTCGGGAATGTATGCCTAGATGGAGTAATCTTCAGCTCTAACCCAACATGAGGCACTAACGGCTACACCACCTCTCGGTCAATATGGTTCATATTATTCTGGTGCTTTCACTAACCCCATCATTTTTACATAAGCACCACACTATGCACCACCATAATCTACTTCAACACCTTCTGTAGATATGTTTTTTGCACCACCTTCGTCCCCAACACCATATTACATGCCAATGTCAACAACAACATTTACGTATCTGTCACCTCCGACAATTCCAACATTTTATCCGCAATCGGGTTATGTGACACCGTACACTTATTTTTCGATAGTGTAGCAAACATCCCACACATCACTATTCTACCGTGGTGGCTCATCTTCGCAATGACATGTTAGTGGAATGGAGGACATATGATAGCAACGTAGGAGGACATTGCACTCAACCACGAAGGAAGGATATGAAAACAAAGACGAAGAAGATGTGGAGCTGAAAACCCAACTTGTATGAAGAAATCCGTCTCGCAACCGACACCCATTGGGTTGTGAACACATTCAATCCGGTGACGTTGATGATTTTTTTAAAGATTTGTCATGTAAACCATCATTTACTTTGTTAACTTTTAATTTGTATTGTATACAATTTTTTTCATCCATAATGTATTTGATATCAATAATGTATATATATTTTACAATCTACGGAAAAATGAAAAAGAATTGTTTATATTGTATTTTATTGTATTTTACGTCAATAATATATCAATATTCACAATTTAAAAAAAATGAGAAGTAAAGAAAAAATGAACAAATTGTCTATCAAAAGAATAAATAAATGTGTTAATGAGGTATTGTCCTCAATGTTTCCCCCAAGTGTGGACATGTTGGCCTCGTATGCCTTGGGTTCCTACAATAACTGCATAACCTTGGTTGGCTTGTCTTTTCCCAAATATCCATATTGCCGCGTATCTGAGTAGAAGACGATCGACCTTTTGGCTTGCGACGTAACAAAATATTAGGTACCAACTCAACAGAGCGCTCAATACAGGTGGCCACATACTTTCATCTAGGACATGTGGGAATTCAGATTTCCGTACATTATACATGTGTTCTAGTTTGTACAGTTCGTCAACATAGATCGTGCAATTTAGTCGTGCCGAGACACATGCAACAATTGCATGTGCGCATGGAAAATGAAGTGCTTGAAATCTCTCACAGTCATAGGCCTATTGTCTCAGGTATACATGGTACAATCCCCTGATAATACCTTGGTCGAGCCTATTGAACTCCGTAACATGAAATGATAAGTTTGGACATGAGTGACACATTGCAGATATAGAGTTCACTCTTTCTGCATTTTCTCTAATTTCTTTCATCACATCCTCACACTAAATGTGACCTCCCTTTATCTATCCTATATACTGTTTAGGCATAAGAAAAATATATTTGGTGAATTTAACACCATTTGATAAGTGTTTTTGAAAAACTAAATCAAGAAGTTAGGAGATAAGGAAAAGACAATTGGTTTGGTGCCATTATTGGTTAAAGATAGTCATCAGAGGCTGCGATGACACCATCAATCGCTTGATAAATGTTTTTTTTTTCATTTAATTAGTATTAAACATTCTTTTATAATATTTAACACTTTTCATTTTTTATTAATGTTGCACATTAGCAAACTGATACACATAGATGCCATGTATGTAAAAATGACAGACTCACGGGTCGTTAATAACCACATCATCAAAACGGTTATATCTAATGGTTAAAGGATTTAATCGATAACTTTTTTAAATTGAAAACTCAATTAAATAAAAAAAATTAGAAAATAATTAATTAATTTTTCCGAAATAATTGAAGGGTCTTTTATAAACCCATTATATCAAAGAATATGGAAAGATATGTCAAAACTTTATCCCAAATGGGAAATGTACCAAATTTTGGCAGAACTTGACAAATAAGAGTATGAACGTCATTGTTAAACCATATTGATGAGCCACAAACGACTAATCCACGTGTTTGCAATATCCGACCACAATGGTTCTCTTGTAATTTTGGTAAAAGTATATATTAACTTAAATTTTCATTATTCATAAAGGGACTAAATTGTATAATTTTTATTTTAGGGTTAAGATCATTGCCTATCCCCTTCAATTTTCCCATGATGCCTCCCTCTTCGATTTTATTTTATTTAAAATTTAAAATATGAATTTAATTTAGAGATGACAAACCTGAATCACTCAATGGATTCCGAACCCATTCACTTCGATGAGCATATATATATATATAATGAAAAGTAGATGCAGGGTGGATTTTTTTTTTTTGGGGATAATGGGTATAGAGTGGTTATAGTAATTACTTGTCTCGCCCCAACCTGCTCCATTATATGAAATTACCATTGTATCATTGTATATGTAAGCTATTAATAGGATAAAAATGTAATATTTTAATATAGAAAAAATTCATATATTTTATGTTTAAATACTTTTTTTTGAAAATTTATGTTTAAATATTTACTTGGCTTTAAATAGATAGAAAATATTAAAGATAAATAGCAAAAATTAAATTGAAGTGGAGTGAAGTGGGCTAAGGATGGATGCATATAACATCCATGGAGGTGATAGTAGTTTTCAATATTATACATCCATAGTACAGCATGGCGGATGGTGGAGCAGAGTGTGCCAACTGTGGAGCAATGGTGAATTTAGCAATATTTGCTCTGTCTCACTCCATTGTTATCCCTAATTTGATCCCAAAAATTAAAGAACAAACTCCACAACTCCAATTTGTTCCCCGTGAAATAGGGTTCATCCAATTTTTGGGAGCCTAAACTTGGTAATAGTTCTCACATTGGAGTCTAACTTTTTAGTTCAAATTAATCCTTAATTAAGAAATTGTTCACATTTGGAACTAAACTTTTTTTAAGAAAATGTAACGAACTAAATTGGACCAAAAAAATTTGAATTCCAATGCGGAAACAATTCTTAAGTTTAGAAACTAACTTGCATAGAGAAAACAATTACTAAGTTCAAACCTCAACTAATGCATTAACACCCGAGATATTATTAAATTTTATAAAAAATTAAAAAAAAACCAATTCTATAAAATTGGGTGTAGTCAAAATCCATCAAATTCAAGTAATTTTTTTGCAGTATCAAAATGGGTTCATTTCAGTATATTCCATTGAATCTATTGGCGACCACAAAATGTAAAATCCTGGCCTGGTTGATCCATTGGCACCTAACGCCTTCTATTTTCATTCATAAATACCCTACTTTTGCTTTCATTTTATCACCTCAAATCTTTGTTGAACTCCTTTCATATTATCTATTATATCAGCCATGCTTGAAGGCAAAGCAGTCATTGGTGACACTGATATGCTTCAAACCATGCAACAAGATGCCTCCATCTTGCCGCTAAAGCCCTCGATTTCTTCGACGTCACCGAAGCTACCGACATTGCGCGGTTCGTAAAGAAGGTGAGATAACAAGTAAATGCAATTTTTCTTTTTTGTAGTTGAGATAACAAGCTACCGACATGCGGTTCTTTTAAATTTTATTTAAAATCGAACCAAGCATTTTGGTTTCGAAATAATTTTTTTTTTTTAATTTTCTCAAATTTTTTTAACCCTAATTTTGTATTATGATGCAGGAATTTGACAAAACATATGGAGAAGGGTGGCAATGCATAGTAGGAACAGATTTTGGTTCATTTGTGACACACTGCTCTGGCTGTTTCATTTATTTTTGCATTGGCAACCTTGCTTTCTTGCTTTTTAAGGGTTCAGCTGTTCCATCATCTCACCCAAGCCAGCTCAATGCTTTAGAAACAGTCAAAGCATAACATAATTTGTTTTGGTTCAGCACAGAAATATTTTTCATTAGAATTAAAGAGAAAAAAGGGCAAATAATGATGAGTTTTCAACTTTAGTAATCTCTGGTTTTTTTTTCTTGTCTTAATCAATAGTCAGATTGAGTTTTGATCATTCCAGAATCAAATTGTGTTCGGATTAATCTAAAGTCAAATTGTGCCGGACCTCAGATAAAAGGAAAGGTTTCTAAGTGATTTTCTTTTTCATTCATAAGACTTAAATTGAACACATTTGAAAAATGGGTTTATTATCTTCCCTCAAGAAATTTATTTTTTTTTTAATTTAAGTGTAAATAATTAAAAAAAATTTTAATCAGTAAATTACACGTGACTTAATAAAAAATTGTGCCATATAAATAACAAGCTTAGTGAAATGTGAAAATTGAATTAAGATTAGAGTTTGATGTATTCAAATACACTAAATTAAAGTTAATTTATGTATTCCAAGGAAAAGATTTCAATGTATATCACATTCTTCAATCTTTGTTGTGTTGGGCAAAATCAATTAAACATAGTTCTATGCCCTCTACTCGTAATAATATGAAACAGAGACAATGTTGAGAAAGGAAATCTCCACCTTTGAGGTACATTAAGCTGAACATGGACTGGACGAGATCCCCGAATTCGAGGTTGGCTTCAACTGCCGTAGAGGCAAGAGACAATGTTGGTAAATGGCTTGGGGGTGCCACATCCCAAAAATAGGCCTAAATGAAATAGGAGTAATTCGGCCTTTTACCAAGCTTCTTTTCTTCTTGGTAGGCTTGATCTTCAATTTCTTCAATCTTTTCACGTTCCTTCGCCTTTTTTGCTTCTTTCTCCTTCTTTTTCTTTTCTGCTTCATTTTTCTTTATTTCCAGAAAGATTTCATACGTACTTGGTTTTGTACGTTTGATTGGTTCTCAATCTGTGATCTCATTTATTTCCTAACCAAAGCCATTAGAGGAAACATTGAACCAGAACATCAGAATTTCTTCAAATTCTTAAGCTGGTTCCATCCTTTGCCACAATGGTTAGAAATCATCCATCAGAACTGTGAGTCAGTAGCAAGAGAGCCAGCAGCACCCGAACAAGATTTCTTTTCCCATCTTGCACAAAGGGAAAAAGAAATTCAAAAACTTCAAGCTCAAATTAAAAATTTCTTCTAAACCATCTTCACTCTTCAGATTTGGATCTGCTAGGGCCATGGTAAAGTTTGGAAACAACGTTACCATCACCAAACCTGTGTTAAGGGTGGCTTCAACGGTGGCAATACAGGCATCCTGGTATTGAAGATACCGGGAATCTAAGAGGGCGATTCTAGCAACTACTGGTTTCCCAGCAGTGCCATGATAATTTAGAGCAAGTCTAACTGCTCCAGAGTAATTTCATCAACAAAACTGATGGAACTACAGAAATCAAGTTTGACCATAGCCATCTTCAGAAGCCAAACAAAGGCCTCTCTATATTCCCGACCCAACTCATCATGCAGCCAATTTCCAATGAAATGTTGATGGAGAATTCTAATTGGTTCTGATAAGTCTTGAAAAATGCCTTAAAATTTTATTTTTGTTAAAAATTTGACAAGAATGAGTTTGTTGATTTAGTGGTAAGGCCTTAGTCTATCCTTAGGTATCAAGTTTAAAATCCCTAGTAAACATTTAGTCAAAATATTTTATTTTTACATTTTTACCCCATAAAAGTGTTGAGTTTATGAAATAGCCTAGCCCAAAATTGTTTTCTTTTTCAAATTAGTCCCTAATTCAAATCAAACCCTAATTTTCAAATAACTCCTAACCCTATTAAAATTAGGAAAAAAGAGTTTATAAATAATCAAGTTTTCAAACCCTAGAATTTTCACAAAATTTTCAAGAACAATTCCAAAAGTTCATGTTCTCCACCAAATACCAAAATCAAATTTCAAGAAAAATGATTCAAGCTTTCAAAAATCACCTTCTTTCCTGAAGTGGATTTTCAACTTCCTCTCCCAAACTAAGGTTTTTGTGCTCTCAAATCAGGTGTGGGATCTAAACATAAATCTTTGCATATAATTCATAAATATAGGAAGTAGAGAACTAGCATTGATGAATATAGATAAAACCCCAGTATGTGCGAAGCCGTGTGTGAAACCCATGTGCGAACCCCTCTGTTGGGATCTAAAACGAGGCCATGTGTTCTCAAATTAGGCGTGGGATCCATTTTCACAACATTTTTAATATATCAGCTCAGTTTTCATTTAATGTAGTTGAGATAAAAAATTTAAAATATTCATAGCTTAATTATCATTTAATGAACTTGAATTTCGGGTTGTTTGATCAAGTAAGAGAAAATCAATACAATTCATACTCAATGTAATTATTATTATTTTCACTCACTGTTGCAAGGATAGCTCAGTTGGGAGAGTGTCAAATTGAAGATTTGAAGGTCACGTGTTTGAACCATGTTCATCGCATTTTGAAAATATCCATTACCTAGTCGATCCACTTTCACTATATTTTAAAATATCCATACCTCTATTTTCATTTAATGTAGTTGAAATAACATTTTTAAAATATCCATAACTTAGTTATCATGTACTTGAATCTTGGGTTGTTGAATCAAGTAAGGGAAATTGGATGGAATTCATATTCAATGTAATTATTATCAATTTTAACACAATTGCAAGGATAGCTCAGTTGGGAGAGCGTCAGATTGAAGATCTAAAGGTCTTGTGTTCGATCCACGTTCATCGCATTTTAAAAATATCTATAAAGGAGTGTGTTATATTAAATACTTGAAAGGTCGGCCACCTGGTCGATCCACTTTCACAACATTTTTAAAATATCCATACCTCAGTCGTTTAATATAGTTGAAATAAAAATTTTAAAATATTCATAGCTTAATTATCATCTAATGAACTTGAATTTTGGATTGTTTGATTAAGTAAGGGAAATTTGATGCAAATCATATTCAATGTAATTATTATTTATGCTCACTGTTGTGAGGATAGCTTAGTTGGGAGAGCATCATACTAAATATCTAAAGGTCACGTGTTCGATCCACGATCATCCTATTTTAAAACATAAAGGAGAGTGTTAGGCTAAATTCTTCAACAGTCATGTCTTCTATCCACTTTGACAACATTCTTAAAATATCCACACCTCAATTTTCATTACATTTAATGTAGTTGAAATAACATTTTGAAAATATGCACAGCTTCGTTATCATTTAATGTACATAAATTTTGGGTTGTTGGATCAAGTAAGGGAAATTCTATGAAATTCATACTCAATCTAATTATTTTTAATTTTAATCACAATTGTAAGGAAAACTCAGTTGAGAGAGCGTCAAATTGATGATCTAATGGTCACGTGTTTGATCCAAGTTCATCGCATTTTAAAAATATCGATAAATGGAGAGGGTTAGACTAAATTCTTCAAGGGTCACATCTTCGATCCGCTTTCCTAGCCTTTTTTTCTTAAATATACATAGTGCACTTGTCATTTAATGTAGTTGAAATAACATTTTTAAAATATGCATAGCTTAGTTATCATTTAATGTACTTGAATTTTGGGTTGTTGGATCAAGGAAGGGAAATTCGATTGAATTAATACTCAATTTAATTATTATTATTTTTACTCATAGTTGCAAGGATAGCTCAGTTGGGAGAGCATCATATTGAAGATCCGAAGGTCACGTGTTTGATCCACGTTCATCACATTTTAAAAATATCCATAAAGAAGTGTGTTAGACTAAATACTTGAGGTGGTCTACCCATTTTCACAACGTTTTTAAAATATTCATAGCTTAATTATCATCTAATGAACTTGAATTTTGGGTTGCTTGATCAAGTAAGGGAAATTTGATGAAATTCATATTCAATGTAATTATTATTATTTATTCTCACTATTGCAAGGATAGCTCAGTTGGGAGAGCATTAGATTGAAGATCTAAAGGTCACTTGTTCAATCCACGTTCTTCGCATTTTAAAACATAAAGGAGAATGTTAGACTAAATTCTTCGAGGGTCATGTCTTCTATCCACTTTGACAACATTCTTAAAATATCCACACCTCAAGTTTCATTACATTTAATGTAGTTGAAATAACATTTTAAAAATATGCATAGCTTCGTTATCATTTAATGTACATGAATTTTGGGTTGTTGGATCAAGTAAGGGAAATTCGATGGAATTCATACTTAATGTAATTATTATTAATTTTAATCAGAATTGTGAGGATAGCTAAGTTGGGAGAGTGTCAAATTGATGATCTAATGGTCACGTGTTTGATCCAAGTTCATTGCATTTTAAAAACATCGATAAATGGGGAGTGTTAGACTAAAATATGCAAGGGTCACGTCTTCGATCCGCTTTCACAGCCTTTTTTTTTAAATGTACATAGCGCACTTGTCATATAATGTAGTTGAAATAACATTTTTAAAATATGCATAGCTTAGTTATCATTTAATGTACTTGAATTTTGGGTTGTTGGATCAAGGAAGGGAAATTCGATCGAATTAATACTCAATTTAATTATTATTATTTTTACTCATATTTGCGAGGATAGCTCAATTGGGAGAGCGTTAGATTGAAGATCTAAAGGTCAGGAGTTCGATCCACGTTCATCGCATTTTAAAAATATCCATAAAGGAGTGTGTTAGACTAAATACTTGAGGTGGTTGACCCACTTTCACAGTATTTTTAAAATATTCATAGCTTAATTATCATCTAATGAACTTGAATTTTGGGTTGTTTGATCAAGTAAGGGAAATTTGATGCAATTTATATTCAATGTAATTATTATTATTTATGATTATTATTGTGAGGATAGCTCAGTTGGGAGAGCGTCAGACTGAAGATCTAAAGGTCACGTGTTCAATCCACGTTCATTGCATTTTAAAAAATATCCATAAAGGAGAGTGTTAGACTAAATACATGAAGGGTTGACCACCTGGTCAATCCACCTCGATTTTCATTTAATTTAATTGAAATAAAAAATTTAAAATATTCATAGCTTAATTATCATTTAATGAACTTGAATTTTGGGTTGTTTTATCAAATAAGAGAAATTCGATGCAATTCATATTCAATGTAATTATTATTATTTATTCTTAGTATTGTGAGGATATCTCAGTTGGGAGAGAATCAAACTGAAGATTTGAAGTTCATGTGTTCAATCCACATTTATTGCATTTTATAAAATATCCATAAAGGAGAGTGTTAGACTAAATACTTAAAATGTCACCTGGTTTATCCACTTTCACAACATTTTAAAAATATCCATACCTCAGTTTTCATTTAATGTAGTTGAAATAACATTTTTAAAATATGCGTAACGAGGGTTGTTTGATCAAGTAAGGGAAATTCGATGCAATTCATATTCAATGTAATTATTATTATTTATACTCACCATTGTGAGGATAGCTCGGTTGGGAGAGCTTCAGGCTAAAGATCATGTTTTCAATCCACATTCATCGCATTTTAAAAATATCCATACCTCAGTTTTCATTTAATGTAGTTGAAATAACATTTTTCATTTAACGAGGATTGTTTTATCAAGTAAGGGAAATTCGATGGAATTCATACTCAATCTAATTATTATTAATTTTAATCACAATTGTGAGGATAGCTCAGCTGGGAGAGCGTCAAATTGATGATCTAATGGTCACGTGTTTGATCCAAGTGTATTGCATTTTAAAAATATCGATAAATGGAGAGTGTTAGACTAAATTCTTCAAGGGTCATGTCTTCGGTTCGCTTTCATAGCCTTTATTTTTTTAAAATATACATAGCGCTCTTGTCATTTAATGTAGTTGAAATAACAATTTTAAAATATGCATAGCTTAGTTATCATTTAATGTACTTGAATTTTGGGTTGTTGGATCAAAGAAGGGAAATTCGATTGAATTAATACTTAATTTAATTATTATTATTATTACTCATAGTTGCAAGGATAACTCAGTTGGGAGAGCATTAGATTGAAGATTTGAAGGTCAGGTGTTCAATCCACGTTCATCGCATTTTAAAAATATCCATAAAGGAGTGTGTTAGACTAGTTACTTGCAGGGTCAACCTTCATAGTATTTTTAAAATATTCATACCTTAGTTTTCATTTAATTTAGTTTAAACAAAAATTTTAAAATATTCATAGCTGAATTATCATTTAATGAACTTGAATTTTGGGTTGTTTGATCAAGTAAGGGAAATCGATCCAATTCATACTCAATGTAATTATTATTATCTATACTCATTATTGCGAGGATAGCTCAGTTGGGAGAGCGTCAAACTGAAGATCTAAAGGTCACGTGTTCGATCCATTTTCATTGCATTTTAAAAATATCCATAAAAAAAGAATGTTAGACTAAATACTTAAAATGTCACCTGGTCTATCCACTTTCACAGCATTTTTAAAATATCCATACCTTAGTTTTCATTTAATGTAGTTGAAGTAACATTTTTAAAATATCTATAGCTTCATTATCATGTAACGAGGGTTGTTTGATCAAGTAAGGGAAAGTCAATGGAATTCATGCTAAATGTAATTATTATTAATTTTAATCACAATTGTGAGGATAGCTCAGCTGGGAGAGTGTCAAATTGATGATATAATGGTCACGTGTTTGATCCAAGTTCATTACATTTTAAAAATATCCATAAATGGAGAGTGTTAGACTAAATTCTTCAAGGTCACGTCTTTGATCTGCTTTCATAATTGTTTTTTTAGATATACATAGCACACTTGTCATTTAATGTTGTTGAAATAACATTTTTAAAATATGCATAGCTTAGTTATCATTAATATACTTGAATTTTGGATTGTTGGATCAAGGAAGGGAAATTTGATGGAATTAATACTCAATGTAATTATTATTATTTTTACTTATAGTTGCGAGGATAGCTTAGTTGGGAGAGTGTCAGAATAAAAATGTTTGGCCCACGTTCATCGTATTTTAAAAATATCCATAGAGGAGAGTGTTAGACTAAATGCTTGAAGGGTCACTTGGTCGATTCACTTTCACTATATTTTTAGAATATACATACCTCAATTTTCATTTAATGTAGTTGAAATAACATTTTTAAAATATGCATAGCTTAGTTATCATTTAATGCACTTGAATTTTGTGTTGTTGGATCAAGTAAGGGAAATTCGATGCAATTCATACTCAATATAACAATTATTATTATTAGTTATAATTGCGAGGATAGCTCAGTTAGGAGAGCGTCAGACTGAAGATCTAAAGGTTCCAAAGAGGAGAGTGTTAGACTAAATACTTGAAAGGTCACCTAGTCGATCAACTTTCACAACATATTTAAAATATCCATACCTTAGTGTTCATTTAATGTAATTCATAGCTTATTTATCATTACTGAACTTGAATTTTGTTGTTTGATCAAGGGAAATTCGATGCAATTCATACTCAATGTAATTATTATTTTTACTCACAGTTGCGAGTATAGCTCAGTTGGGAGAGCGTCAGACTGAAGATCAAAAGGTCACGTGTTCGATCCACGTTCATCGCATTTAAAAAATATCATAAATGAGGGTGTTAGACAAAACCTTCCAAGGGTCACGTCTTCGATCCACTTTCACAACCCGTATTAATCGGTGGTTAGATCGGATTGATCGGGTCATCACTGACCCAGATCAAACTGGCAATAGTTGAACCGGCTCGGAGTGTCGTAAGGGTGTCGCACCTGCATTACCGGCTGTGACGACAGTGTTTCAGTGGGCGTAAGCTTGAGGGTAGCAGAGAAGACTACTCGGTCAAATAGCTTATCTTAGACGAATCGAAAAATACAATTTTGATTAAGTGTTTATCACTTTAGATATCACAACCAAGATCTTATTTTGGAAAAAAAATTAAAACTCTAGTTTTTCCCTAAATTTATTTTTCATTGCATTTTCTAAACTCCTTTTTTTCAACAAGTCATGTGCATTTAACATATATCAACAAGTCATTTGATAATTAATCACAAGTTTAACTAGCTCGATGAACTATAGCAAAATAATTCAGATACTCAGGTAACTACACTACACCAAGGAGCATTGTAATGCTATTAAGGGCATCGAAGTGCAAACAAGGGCACCAAAGTGTGAACAGGGGCATCGAAGTGCAAACCCGTACAAGCGCGCATTCTAACCCTATTGGCATGTCAATCGTATCCTAATCGTTTACTACATTCAAACGGGCATTTATACAAGATTCATAACACTTATAAGTTAGGGGCACTTCCATGTTATCAGTACACATGCTGTAACAAGCCACATTTACTCAAAAGTCCATATGAATTATGTTTCACAAGTATTCAATAATTCTCAATTAGGTCCTTACCCACCCTAGCATTAATTTGTAACATTTTAAATCCCAACTCACAATATTAGCAACATATATATATTCACAATTCAATAGTAAAAAATATGTATAAATACTTTTCTATACCCTATGAACTTACCTAATATATTTGGATACTGAGTTGGTTCGTAGGGACTATTCTGTAATTTTTTTTTCCTGGTTTTCCTATGTGCGATTCAATCTTTGATCTATGTAATAGTTAAATTCAATTTATCAATCTCAATTGCATTACCATGCTCATTTTCATGCATATGACCTATTAATTACCGATTACACATACATCCCTATCCAACCTTCAAGCATTAAAATTTACCAAAATTTCATGTTAAACTTGTCATACTTTCATTTTACTCCCTAAACTCAAAATTAACCAAAATATCTTTACAAATTAGTCTTATTTAACAACCAAGCTCATAAACCTATCATTTAACCTCAAAAAATTAGTCTTATTTAACAACCAAGCTCATAAACCTATCATTTAACCTCAAAAACATCTAAAAACATTAATGGCAAGTTTTAAAACCTTTAACAGTTTTATAAAATAATCCTTGAGTTAACTAGATTAAGCTACAATGATCGTAAAAATATATAAAAAATTACGAAAAACGAATTTAGATAGGACTTACATGCAAAGGCTCAAATTGAGCATTCAACAATGGTATTTTGATTCTTTTCCTTTTAACTTTTGATGGAAGATGAATAAATAAAAATGATAATGGTTTTGTTTTATTTAATTCCAACATATTATAAACTAGTTATAATTATTTTAACATATAATCACTTAAAACAAAGCAATTACTGTCCACTACTTTAACATTAGGGTATAATTGCCTTTTTTATCCTTGAACATTCACTAATTAAGCCATTTTTACTAACAAAATCTATAATGATTAAGTTTTACGATTTTTACGATTTAGTCATTGTACCTTAATTAGCTATACAAACACTAAAATTTTTGGACCAAACTTCAATTCACCTATACAATAGCTCTGTAAATATTTAATAATAATACTTACGAGCTCGGTTTATGAAAACAAGTTCTCAATACCTTCTCTTCCAAAACTACTGACTTATGGTACAAACTACTTGTACCTTGACTAATTGATCAATTAATAAAATGTGTCAAATCACCATTCACTAAATCATTAAATTTAACTCGTAAATATTATTTAATAATATTTACGGACTCACTCGTCGAAATTGAGGTCTTGAAACCACTAATTTCGATACCATTGAAAAACGGATTGTTATAAGTAATATGTGAAAATAATAAGCTAATATGACATTACACATATGATTACATATTTAGTGCATCAAATTTTGGAAATAACTAAATTTTACTTAATGAATTTAACAGTTATTCTTTGGTGAGGATTGGAATTTTAAAATTTGTAAAGTATAAGGACTAAAAATGATCAAATAAAAATACAATAATTAAATCCACAACTTTCGCAAAGTATAGAGACTAATAGCATAGTTTAACTTATATTAAATTTCAACAAGTGGTTCTCAAGTTTGGTAAAAGTACCATGGAGGCTCTTGTACTAGGAGTCAAATTACATTTTACCCTTTCTATTAAAAAATGATCAAATTAGTCCTTGTATGCTAAATCATAGAGTAAACCGATCCTTTTGTTAAAAATTCCATCCATTTACTGTTAAAAATGATCTATATACGTCAACATGAGGTACACCTAGCACGCCATGTGTATCTGTTTTATTATTCTATCAGTCACGTCAGTTTTTAATAGTAGAAATTAATGAAATTTTTAACAGAAAGGATCAAATTACTCTTTGATCTAATGTATAGAGACTAATTTTCTCAAGTAAATGGCAAAATGTAATCTAACTCCTAATAAGAGCCTCTATGATACTTTACCCTCAAGTTTTTGATCTTGTTAAAGTTTGACAACTGAATTTCAAATGTCAAAATATGCTCCTGTAAATCTTTTTTTTTCTATTTAAAATTTTTAATCTAATCCCTGACGCATTATTTTAAGAATTAGATTAGATCAATTGGGGTATTGGTTTGAAATAAGAGGTCGAATCGATTAACTTGCAAATCGATTAAATTAATTGGTTGAACCGATCTCCTCTATTTTTTAAATATTTTTAATAATTTGTTCAAACGAATTAAACAAACTTTTTAAATTTAAAATTCATGGTATAATTAGTTCAATTACTAGTTCGATTATAAAAAATCTTATTTGACATCAGTAAAATTTCTATGATGTATACTTACTAGTAAGTAAAATTTAATAAAAGAAATACTAATGCTATTAATGATTGAAGTAAAAATTTTAAATTAAAAAAAAGTAAATTTTAAATTTAATTTTCTAATTATGTAAATTACATCTAAATTTTCACCAAAATACTAATTTCAAATATAAAACTCGAACAGAATCTTCTTACCTTGAGATCAGCTCCACCATATTACACCCCTTTTCTTCTTGGAACCGGGTTACGTGAACCGGGTTGTTGTCTCCCCCAAATTCTGTCTCATTTTCTTCTCCCCTTTCTTCTTTGAAATTACGCGCCGGTTTTTTTTCCCTCACTTTCTCAGCTTCATACAAAACTGGAAAATTTTTACACTTCGTATCACTTATTTTGGCAGCTAATCTCGTACTCCCCCCCCTCCCCCTCCTTTTTAATATATTTTCTCCTTTTTATTTGATTTACTTGCTGTTGAAAACTAAGTTCTTTCTCTGTTTGTTTTTTGTTTCAGGTTTTGAATTTTAGAGCTTAATCTATTACTATGGCCGACTCAAGAAGGTAAACTTTCTCCTTTTTTGTTTTTTTTTTTTGGGGGGGGGTTGGATATTATGTATTGAAGGAAAAAAAAAAACTTGCAGTGAGGATAGTAGCGACACACTTCGAATACTAGTAGCGACGGATTGTCATTTAGGTTATATGGAGAAAGATGAAATACGACGACATGATTCTTTTCAATCATTTGATGAAATATGTTCAATTGCAGAGGAAAAACAGGTATATTTGCTAAAACATGGAATTTCTTCCCTATTTTCTTTTAGTGTTGGTATGCACTGATTGTGATTTGGTATTAGGTGGACTTTTTACTTCTTGGAGGAGACCTTTTCCATGAAAATAAGCCTTCGAGGTCAACTTTGGTTAAGGCCATTGAGATTCTTCGTCGGCATTGCCTTAATGATCAACCTGTGCAGTTTCAAGTTGTTAGTGACCAGACTGTGAATTTTCAGAATGCGTAATGGTTCTCTCTTTTTCAGTGTCGTATTGTATCTTACCTTTGTCTTGTACTTTGCCATAAGTCATAAGGCTCATATTTTTGTCCAGCTAGTGATGTGATAATATTTAATCAATGATTCTATGCCCAAATGTTTTTCTTTTTTTGGTAAATTTGTTTAGTCTAATTAAAGTAAGTTCATTTACTTACTTTGTAGATGTATATGCACCCTATATGCAAATATGCTCTTTCCATTGGTTGCTTGATTGCTGGTTCACAGATTTTATCACGTTCATTTGTAAAATGCATTGCTCTCTTTACAGATTTGGGCATGTGAATTATGAAGATCCTCACTTCAATGTTGGCTTGCCCGTGTTTAGCATTCATGGAAACCATGATGACCCTGCTGGAGTGGTAAGGAATTCATTGAAACATGCCTTTCCCCCTTTGTATCTTTCATTCTATAGATAAATCTTGCTTGTTCAACCTTTTGTCTAATTTTGGTGTTCCATCCCATGTCTCGTAAATTTCATGTTTCTTTAATCCCATATCTATCTACATATGGTATACAATAATCATAGAAAAAACTTTCCAACTGTTTACTCCCTTTTTGATTTGTTAGGTAATCTTGTTTTTGTAGAGTGAATAAGTCTGCTGTTCTTAAAATTATTTGTGCGTTCTGTTCCTAAGTGTTTATTGGTGACAGGACAACCTTTCTGCTGTTGATATTCTTTCTGCATGTAACCTTGTCAACTATTTCGGGAAAATGGTTCTTGGTGGTTCAGGCGTTGGTCAGATTACACTCTACCCTATTCTTATCAGGAAGGTCTGCTTGTCATTTTGTTAATATGAGCTAGAAAGGTAATTGTCTTTCATTGGAAAAGTTATGTTTCTTTTTGAATTGCAGGGCTCAACTGCTCTAGCTCTCTATGGTCTTGGGAATATTAGAGATGAACGGCTCAACAGAATGTTTCAGGTACTCTACAAGTTAAAGTTGATCATTTTTACAGCTCATTAGTTTCTGAGTTCCGGATATTCAGTTAAAATTCCTGTTTATTTGGTTTATTGTATTTGGTTTCTCAGACCCCCCATGCCGTGCAATGGATGCGACCTGAACCTCAAGAAGGGTGTGAAGTGTCTGATTGGTTCAACATTCTGGTGCTTCATCAGAACAGGTTCTGTGTGTGTGGTTGTTGCTAGTTCATGTCTGTGTGTATCATGTTTACGTGTGTTCTGTGTTTTGATTGAGTTATTTCATGCATGTCCAAAATTAGAAGTGGAAAAAGATGTTATGATGTAAATTCACATTTGGACGTATTAAATCTTTTTATAACGTGGCTTGCAGAGTGAAGATGAATGCTAAAAATGCGATAAATGAGCGCTTCTTACCACGCTTCCTTGATTTCATAGTGTGGGGACATGAACATGAATGTCTTATTGACCCTCAGGTGCTGGAGGTGTAAAATATTTTCGTCTTAGCCTTTATACCTTTGAGGATGCAAAAAAATTGAAGGTTGATTTTAATTTCATAGGAAGTACCAGGGATGGGATTTCACATTACTCAACCAGGTTCCTCTGTTGCAACATCACTGATTGATGGAGAATCAAAGCCAAAACATGTGCTCCTTTTAGAAATTAAGGTTGCATGTTTATGAAAGATTGGATTTTTCATTTAATCAATCAGCATCTGTTTCTTCATTATATTTTCTCTCCATAATTTGCTGCTTTTTTTGTAGGGAAATCAATATCGTCCAAACAAAATACCTTTGACATCAGTGAGGCCTTTCGAATATACCGAGGTAAAGCAATTCCGTTTTTAATTATTTTTAAAAGTATTTCAAAAGGCAAGAAGTTGAGAATAATTCTTTTATCTTACTCATGTTCATGATTTAGGTTGTGCTGAAGGACGAACCTGACATTGATCCCAATGATCAAAACTCAATTCTTGAACATTTGGACAAAGTGGCAAGTCTCTTTCTTGCATGAGATGACAGTTTTGGACTTTCTGAGTTCTTGTATTATCCAATAGAGAAGTTTAACAAATTTAGTTTTTTAGTTATTTATGGTAGGGACAAAATCCTTTGCCAACTTTTTAGTAATATCTTAACTTTTGATTTAGGTGAGCGGTCTGATAGAGAAATCTAATAGGAAAGCTGTCAATGGATCAGAGCAGAAGCTCCCATTAGTCCGAGTTAAGGTAATTTCAGACTCTGTTTTGTGAACGATGCTACTATGATAGCTTTTGTGTACACCTGAATTTTTTCTTTCCCACTGACATGTTTCACCTTTGAGAGGTAGAACAACCTGTCCCTTTCCCTTGCACTCTAGTGTGTATCACACTCAAGAAGGAAATTTAAGAAAGACTGTTAAAGATCTCTAACTCAACTAAGCCCAAAACCCTTTTTTCTATTTTGATTTATTTTTAGCCATGATTTCTTTTATGCATTTTTCTTTTCAACCACCTCTATCCTCTTTATCTCCCCTCGCATTCTCCTTTTTCTCTCCCCCCCCCCCCTTTTTTTTTTTGATTTTTTTTGTTGGATGTGTGGGTATATGGTGACAGATATAAAGGATCTCACTCTAAAATTTCGATGTTGTCAAATGAGTCATATGTCTAAAATCTTTTACTATATTCAGAAATCTTTCGTCATGGTATCTTTGTTGCTAGCACTTCATCATTTGGAAAATGCTTACACATCCCCTTTTTTTTCTTTTTTGTTTCTTAGATCATCCATCCTGTATTATTTGCAATTTTTTTATTATTATTCTACTTTACTCTATGCTTGTCTTGATTCTGTAAGGCATTGATTTCCAAAAAGAATGTACCTTAGCATTCAGAGATAACCTTTTCAATATTACTCTGTGATATTTAGGTGGATTACTCTGGATTCATGACAATAAATCCTCAAAGATTCGGGCAGAAGTATGTTGGGAAGGTATCTTGAGGCTATTGCTTGTACCATATGATGAAAAAGTTCTAATTTTTCTTTCATTTACACACTAAATTATTAGAATTCAATATTTGCAGGTTGCAAATCCCCAAGATATTCTCATATTCTCCAAGTCTTCTAAAAGGAGTCAGAAAGAAGGTAAACAAGCTTATGCCTGCTGAAATTAATCTTGTAAACCCCTAATTCTTAAGAAAAATAGATAGCCTGTGAAATGTTCTGTTACAAGGCTCAAGGGGCGAAAGTGACAAGCATATACTGAAACTGCTGTTGGCTTGGGAGCTTGATTTCACTTTTGAACACTATCAGATAGTACTAATTATTAGAGAAATCTGCCATAAGAAGTTTCCAAAACAGCATCTGGATTGTCAATGCTCTCCTGATGTCTTAATCTTATCTGCTTGATGTTAGCTCATAGAAGCATGGTATAGCTTGAGTTTAACTTAAAAGGTTTTTTTTAATGGTTGCAGCCAAAATTGATGATTCTGAAAGGCTTCGTCCAGAAGAACTAAATCAACAGAATATAGAAGCATTAGTTGCTGAAAACAATCTGGTAAATCAAACTTAGCATTCCCTGTTTCCTTAACCTCTTTCTTAATTTTGATATATATCACTTAATACTTATTTCATTTAGTCCTGGAGGGTTCTGAGCATAATCATCTCGAAATATTGTTCCTATGGAAACTATTTTTTTATTGAAAACTAATTATTCTATTTTCGATGCATGCTCAATTGTACATGATTAAGCATGAATTGAGCACTTCTGCATAAGAAAGTTGTATTAGATTCCAGTTTTCTTTGAATTAGTGCCCTCAGTGGGACTTGCATAGCAGGAAACAAATATTTATTCTGAAGTTTATTCACCTTTAGCCTGGCCCTTCTTATCATATCTATCTTGCAGAAAATGGAGATTCTTCCAGTCAATGACTTGGATGTTGCGCTGCACAATTTTGTTAATAAGGATGACAAAATGGCTTTCTATAACTGTCTGCATTATAATCTTGAAGAAACTCGTGTAAGTATTTACAGGCTACCCAATATGCTGTTAACATAATGCAAATCATAATGTCTGAATGGGGAGGGGAAGACCAAAGAAGAAATGGCAGAAAGTATTAAAAGGAAATAACTTCTACTGGTTTAACTCATTGTTCTAAATAGAGCTCAATGGCTTTATTTGATCCATACAGCCTTCCTTGATTTCAAAAAAGGCTTGTTTTGGTCCTTGTTTGATTTTATGTCCACTGGATCTTTCAATTATAAATTCCTTTTGGGTGGTATATTGCAACATAAGCTCATGATTTTCTTCTTGTATTAGTTTGACAGTGGTTAGTTCTTTTCTTCATTGGTAGTGATTTTTTCACTCTTTTGATTCGACAGAAAAAAATTGGAAAGGATTCAGATGTTTCAAAGTTTGAAGAGGAAGACTTAATTCTTAAAGTTGGAGAGTGCTTGGAGGCAAGAACTTCAAGTTGATATAAACATTACTACAAACTTTTACTGTTAAATGCAATATCCTCAGCTGGAAATTGGTCCTTGGTCAATTGTTCTTTTTTGCTTGTGCCTCCAATTGATGGAAATGGTAGGCTATACTTCAATTCATCTGTTAATTTTACAGGAACGTGTCAAGGAAAGGTCTTCACACCCTACAGATACCCCTCAGTTCACATCCAGTATGCAGTCGATTGAGGTATCTTATTTTATATTTGTTCTGGGCTAGTCAACCATGATAACATGTATGTTGCTTCGGGTTGCTTATATAAAATTCTCTGCATCTAAACTTCTCTTTCTTCAATATTATAGAATGTCCGGAGCAAAAATGTGACAGGAATAGGAAGTGCAGCCTCCTTTAGTGATGATGAAGACACAGCGCAAATATTAAGCTCCGCCAATAGAGGCCGGAAAGGTTCTTCGGCAGCTTCTCGATCATCACGTGATGCTTCTGAACTTGGTAAAAGTTCCACTAGAGGAAGGGGTAGAGGTAGGGGCAGAGGCTCTAGTGGCTTAAAGCAGACAACTCTTGATGCTACTTTGGGGTTTCGCCGTTCTCAAAGGTGACACTTCGATCTAACCTTTGGACTAGTAATTTGACTTAGGTCTACAGAAAAAAAGTATCAGTACAATGCAATATCAATCCCGATACCTTCTTATGGGATTGTCAACTCTAGTTTAATGTTAAATGCTTCTTGCTTTGTACTAATGGTGCTTCTAATTTTGCTACTACTTGAAAATGAAACTAATGAGCTCACAACTAGAAATATTAATTGTTGTTAGTAGTATGCCATATCTCTTTCTTTATTGCACTAGAGATTTCATTATTAATTTCTTTACAAGTTTGGATATTTGCATCACTGGCTAAGTTTCATGCGTAATTTGCCTAAAGCAGATCTACCTCGGTTAAGGTTCAAAGTATTGCTGATGGTGAGGAGAACGTTGACTCTGCTTCAAGTGAAGAACATGAAATTAATGAGGTTGAAAGCAGTTCGGTATGAAATCCCTTCTCAATTAATTTCTTACCAGCATCCATGTTTCATTTCCTATTGCTCCTCTTTGACTGTACACGGTAGTCGCAAATTAAACAATGATCGCCTTTTAAACATGGATTATCCCTCAAAAAAGTCTTCTTTGTTTTTATATCTGAATCTATGTTATCTGGACTAGGATGTGAGTGTTAGATATTGGTATGGGTTCAACACAGTAAGTTCATTTTTTTGAAGCTTTTCCATGTATTTGGAGGGGTATCTTCCCATACCCATGTCTGAGTAATTGTCGGTAATGGATGTTAGACACGGGTAGTTATAGAAAAATGAAGAGTCGGAGCAACATGGATTTGAATTGTGCTGTCCATATTGACATAATACCCCCATATAAAATAATGTAAACATGGACTGATAAATGTTTCTTATCTTTCTTATCTTTTGAAGGAAAACGAAAATGATGAAATTACTAAAGGTAGAGGACGCAAAAGAGCTGCACCAAGGGGAAGAGGTAGAGGCACTACATCTAAGCGGGGAAAGAAATCTGATAACTCTTCAGTTCATAGTGTGTTCATGAACAAGCTTGACGATGATGACGACGACGATGCTGAAGAGATTGCTCGGAGATTTAATAAACCTCAACCTCGGGTTTGTGATCTTCTCTTTGTTTTTGCTGTGCATCCTTTTTTTACTCAGGTTTCAGTACATGGTTTACCGTAGTCTCTTCTAAATTACAACTTGTGTTCTGATTCTACTCATAGCTCCACTGTGCTGTTAATCTCGGCAAGTTTCTATTCAGTATTCTTTTCCCTTCATGCATCAGGATTCCGTGACTGAAATTTGAACCTTTTCTCTTCTTGTTTCCTAGGTAACAAAAAGTTATGGTGCTTTGAGAAGGTAAGTGTTGTCACGATTTACTGTCCCCCATCAGCATCTTAGCATCAACCTATATATGATTCTGAGGAAGAGCAACTCCATGTGGCAGCAGACCTTGGTCGAGAATGTACTGATCTGATTTGTACATTTCGTTTCCGATGCAAGAAATTTACTGTCAACTTAGTAAGAGTTGTTTACTGTTTTGCATATAATCAAAGCTGGTAAAGACTTTTCTAGTGCGATTTGTTAAATTTTACTGTAATTCTCTAGAAATGTATGATTTTGTTAGAATAGCGGATCCGCTTGTAATTTATTAATTACATTTTATGATTGTCAACCACGTAAATTGGTAGTGGTAAAGTGAAAATGAGGATGGGAAAGGAAGCATGAATTGTTAGGAGAGGTGAGTAGCGTACAAAATGAAAAGAATGTACAGTGATTACAAGCCATATTGATTCACTTCTTTACTAAATATATTTCATTTTATAAAATCCATTAAACAATTGCGGGGATAGCTCAGTTGGGAGAGCGTCAGACTGAAGATCTGAAGGTCGCGTGTTCGATCCACGCTCACCGCATTGTCATTTTTTGTTCTTTTGATAAATATAAATTTAAGTATTAAGGTTTATCTAAAAGCACAAAACAATTGCGGGGATAGCTCAGTTGGGAGAGCGTCAGACTGAAGATCTGAAGGTCACGTGTTCGATCCACGTTCACCGCATATTTTAATTCTCTTCTTGTTAAATCTAGACCGTCCAAATGATGAAATATGTGAAATCTCGACCGTCTATATTCGTTTTCTTCTTCTTCTTTTTTTGTTCCCTTTTTCTGGGAATTTCGCTTAAAACCTCGACCATCCAAACCGGCAAATGTTTTTAGAACTTAAAATCTAGACCGCCTAGATGGTAAAACCTTAATAGGATACACGAATTTCATATGCAGACATTTGGGTTATTTAAGATTTGATCCCTAAATTAATATTCGTTTTTCATTTTAGTATCTAATTTTTTAATTTTGTCCTAATTTAATATTTGAACTATTATTTTGTTATATTAATCCAAAAAGTTAACAGGTTGAAAAAAAAATCGACACCTTCAGCCAATAAAAATATGCCACCTGATTGTTTTCTACACATGTTTAATGACATGACGCCTATAATAAATTCAAAATATAAAAATAGACACGTACATAATTCCTTGAAAAGCATTTATATAATTATAAATATATAAATTCAAAAAAAATTCTGAGAGTTCGTTTTTATAATATATAAATTATATAATATAAAAATTTTGAAAAATAAAATTTGAAAACTTAATTTGAAATATAAATTTGATTTGTTTTATTTGAAAAATAAAAATAAAAATAAAAATAAAAAATTTAATTTAATTTGTTTTTGAAAACCAAAATAGTTTGAAAAACTTAAATTTTGAAAGATAGAAAGTTTGGAAAAATAAATTTTTGATATCTGTATTGAGTGTTTGAAGTCGTGTCCTCTATTACAAAACTAGGAGCCTATTACAGAGAGCTCATGCCTCTTTACAATATTTTTAAGAATATATTCTCTGATTACAATATTTTTATAGGAAATCTCACTGTTCATTCTTGGTTGTTTTTTGCAAGGAATCTCACTGTTTATTCTTGGTTGTTTTTTGTAGGGAATCTCATTGTTCATTTTTGTCTTTCCTTGGCGGGGAACCTTACTGTTCATTCTTGGTTGCTTTTGGTAAGGAATCACTCTTGTTTATTTCTGTCTTTACTCTGCAGGAAATCCCACTATTCATTCTTGGTTGCTTTTGGCAAAGAATCACTTTTGTTCATTTCTGTCTTTGCTCTACAGGGAATCTCACTATTCATTATTGGTTGCTTTTGGCAGGAAATCACTCTTGTTCATTTCTGTTTTTGCTCTGCAGGGAATCTCACTATTCATTCTTGGTTGCTTTTGGCAAGGAATCACTCTTGTTCATTTCTGTCTTTGCTTTGTAGGAATCTCTCCTGTTTATATTTTGTTTTGCATGGGCATATTGTATGTGCCAATTGCCATTTAGCGAATTAACCCATGCATATTGAGGTTCCACGAGCGGTACTTCCTAATACTGTATTTGAAGCGGTTGTTAGAATTCCTTATGATATGCAACTAAAACAAGTTCTTGCTAATGGTAAGAAATGGGCTTTGAATGTGGGTGTTGTTCTTATTTTACCAGAGGGGTTTGAGTTAGCCACCTGATCGTATTTTGCCCGAGATGAAGGAAGAAATAGACAATATTTCTTTTCATTCATCTCTTGCCTTTGCATAATTATCATCATTTTTCCTTGATTCTGGTGATAGTTATTGATCTCTCTAGAAATTTATCAAAATTATAAATATATAATTTATATATTATAAAAACATGATATAAAATATAAAAAGTTGAAATAAAATGAAATTAAAATTTAAAAAAAAAATAAAGAAGATTCCAAAAGTATATAAATTCTGAAAATTATAAAAAAAATTAAAAATATATAAATTCTAAAAAATCAAAAAATTAAAAAAATGTAAAAATTTAAAATTTAGAAAATTTAAAAAAAGAATAAGCAGTAAATTGTAGAATCACATAATGAACATATCTAAAACTACTCATTAATGGATTTATAGAATGTAAAGAGTTGGTTATTAGGCTCGTTTAGGTAGATACCTTGATTCACTTATGTACTCAATATGTAATGTCTTAATTAAAACACTTCAACCAAGTGCGGGGATAGCTCAGTTGGGAGAGCGTCAGACTGAAGATCTGAAGGTCGCGTGTTCGATCCACGCTCACCGCATTTTATTTTTTTTATTTAAAAAAATATATATAAATTGAAATTTTAACCGTTTTCCAAAAGAACAGTACTTGCGGGGATAGCTCAGTTGGGAGAGCGTCAGACTGAAGATCTGAAGGTCGCGTGTTCGATCCACGCTCACCGCATTTTATTTTTCTTTCTTTGAAAGATTTAACATTAAAATATTAATAGTATTTTCTTTTAAAAGAAGAGTACTTGCGGGGATAGCTCAGTTGGGAGAGCGTCAGACTGAAGATCTGAAGGTCACGTGTTCGATCCACGTTCACCGCTTGTTTTTTAGTGTTCTTTTTGGTAAATCTTGATCGTCCAAAAGATGAAATCCGTGAAATTCTGACCGTCCAAATGGCTTTCCCCCTTTTTTGTTCTATTTTTCTGGGAATCTCGCTTAAAACTCGACCATCCAAACCGGCAAATGTTTTAATAACTTAAAACCTAGACTGCTCAGATAGCAAAACCAATAAGATACAGCACGAATTTTATATGCAGACATTTGGGTTATTTATGATTTGATCCCTAGTTAATATTCATTTTTCCATTTTAGTATCTAATTTTTGTAATTTTGTCCTAATTGAATATTTGAACTATTGTTTTATTATATTAATCCAAAAAATTAATAGGTTGAAAGAGTAAATTACAGATTTAGCCAATAAAAATATGCCACGTTATTGTTTCTCTATACGTGTTTAATGACATAACACCTATAATAAACTCAAAATTCAAATATATACAAATTAAAAAAAAAATAGACATTATACATAATTCCTTGAAAAACATATATATTATAAACATATAAATTCAAAAAAAAATTTCTGAGAGTTTGTTTTTTATAATATATATAATATATAACATAAAAAATTATAAAAAGATGATATAAAATATTATAAAGTTGAAATAATAAAACGAAATTAAAATTTCTAAAAAATAAAAAAGATTCTAATAATATGTAAATGGCTTTTTATAAAATTGACCCAAATTTTTTTTATTAATTATGAAAATGACTCACTTTTCAAAACCATGTACGTAAATGATTCGTTTTGAATAGTGAACTTCGACGTCGCCATTGCCATTAGCAGTACCACGCTTTATAACGGACCAATCATTGGTTGGTTTTAAAAGGAATAAATTATTTTAATGCCGCCGTTTATAGGGGGCTGGCAGGAGTCCTGACCCCCTAAAATAAAAAATTACTATTTAGGCCCCTTAAAATTTTTTAAAATTTTAAATTAATAAAGGTAAAATTATACTTTGACCCCCCTAAAATTATAAAGATTTGATTTAATCCTTTAAAAATTATAAAGATATATAGATTATAGAGAAATTAAAATTTCATTCGACCCCTCTAAAAAATTGGTTTGGCTTCATCGCTGCCATCGTTGTTATTGACGACATCTAACTGAAGTGCGATTGTATACCTCATGAAACAATTATCTTTTTAGATTGGATAAAAAAAAGGTAGCACATCACTGGTGACTGTACCTAATTAAATGCTTTAAAATTTTTTTTTTAACTTGTAATCCATTTGCATCTCAGTTTTATTTCCTTTTGAAATTAAATTTAAATAATCTTTTAAAAATATGAGAAAAATAAAAATAAATCTTTTTTTATATTTTTTTAAAAAATAAACTTAAAATTTATATAAAAAATTTATTTAAATTAGTCAAATATATCACTCAATTTTTTAAAAAAAGTATCTAAATATATCTCTCAAATAAATCCCTAAAAATTGAAATTTTAAAAACTCCAAAAAAAAATAAAAAATCCCGATAACTATTTATATGAAAAATCTAGAAAAGTTTAACATGCGGCAATAACGCCGGACGGTCGGTGAACTGGTCAATAGTCCACTTCATTGCATTAAAACCAAACACGTGGCGTTTTTACTTCAATTGGATGAGCGTCTCTACTGTTATTTTTTTTTTCTTTAATGTTAATTTTGTTTTTGAGGTGTACTTATATATACATATATATATATATATATATATTAAAATATAAATTTAAATAAATAACGAGAATTAGGTTAGATGATAAGTATTTCTTTTATCTTAATCAATAATTGATGATTTGATCATTATTCTAAATACGAAACAATTTTAAAATTCGTAATCAATATTTACTCATTTAATATGCCTATAAAATTATTAGACTTATTTCGATAGATACGTTCGGAAAACAAATTAAGAGGAATATATAAATTGTGGATAATAAGGATATGAGTTGGAGATACTTAAAAATCCTTTGCAGCCTTCTCATTGGCTGATAATTTGAAGCCTTAAATCCCCACCACAATTCCCTTACCCCCTCTTTGCCATTCATTTCCTTTGATTCTTCTTTTCTTTACCACATATAAAATCTTCCCTTCCATTTTCATACATTTTGCAACTCAAATTCAATCCCCATTGACAAACAATGGCTTCCATGATTAGCTCTGGAACTGTTCTTAGGCCAACCCCATTTCTTGGCCAAACCAAAAATGCTAACCCTCTTAGAGATGTTGTCTCTTTGGGCACTCCCAAATTTGCAATGGTTAGTTCTTTAGGTTTCCCTTTCTTTTACAATTTTCTTCTTGGGTGAGTAGTTTTAACCTATGTTTCTAGATTTAGGTCTGATTTTCTAAATTTTTTCATATATTTGGACGTTTCATGTGTTATTTATGAAAAATAAAGAGTCGGGCTTGTTTGTTGGTTTTTGTTTGCTCTGATTTTGGGGATGTGATATGTGTAGGGAAATGAGCTATGGTATGGGCCAGACAGAGTGAAGTACTTGGGACCATTTTCAGCTCAGACTCCATCTTACTTGACTGGAGAATTCCCTGGTGACTATGGTTGGGACACTGCTGGTTTGTCAGCCGACCCTGAGGCCTTTGCCAGGAATAGGGCTCTTGAGGTAACCCTCCCACATAATATAAATATCACATTATATATCAAGGCTAAAAATATCATTTGATTTTAAAAGTATTTTTTCCAAGCCCAAAATTTAGAGATTATAGTTTTTGACTAAATTAGTAGTCACCCAATTATGATTTTTTGATCACCCAATTATGAAAAATTACAAAATATCACTCAATCCATTTATTTTTACGGTAGCCAACTAGTGAGTAAAAAGAATAAAATTGAATAGTTAGTTCATAGTTTTTCATTTTCCTTAAAAGCTATACCTCATGCCTTGATAAACATTCACTTCTTTGTTACCAAAACAAAACATTCAGGTCATCCATGGAAGATGGGCAATGTTGGGAGCACTAGGCTGCATCACACCAGAAGTACTTGAGAAATGGCTTAGGGTTGATTTCAAGGAACCAGTATGGTTCAAGGCAGGAGCTCAAATTTTCTCAGAAGGTGGCTTGGATTACTTAGGCAACCCTAACCTAGTCCATGCTCAAAGCATCCTTGCCGTTCTCG
Source organism: Gossypium anomalum (assembly GCA_025698475.1). Classification (NCBI taxonomy): domain Eukaryota; kingdom Viridiplantae; phylum Streptophyta; class Magnoliopsida; order Malvales; family Malvaceae; genus Gossypium; species Gossypium anomalum. The sequence continues at coordinate 6,168,879 of CM046960.1, forward strand.
GATTCCAAGTCGTTCTAATGGGACTCGTCGAAGGATTCCGCATCAATGGCCTCCCTGGTGTTGGTGAAGGCAATGATCTTTACCCTGGTGGCCAATACTTTGACCCTCTTGGCCTTGCTGATGACCCTGTTACATTTGCAGAACTTAAGGTTAAAGAAATCAAGAATGGTAGGCTAGCCATGTTTTCAATGTTTGGTTTCTTTGTTCAAGCCATTGTTACTGGTAAAGGTCCCTTGGAGAACCTATTGGACCACCTTGATAACCCTGTTGCAAACAATGCTTGGGTCTATGCTACTAAGTTTGTGCCTGGGTCTTAAATGAAAATAGCCAATAGGTCAAAACTTGTATAATTTGCTTTATGTGGATTAGAAATTGAGATATGTGTATTTATGTGATTGTAGATTTTGAACAACTTTGACAAATCAAATTATGTGTCATTAAGAATTGAATTTAACTCATTGATGGATAAGTATCCGTGTTAGACACTAAATAGATACAAAGATATGACACATCAACAATCTTCTAAATACAACTAAAATATATTTTTTTAAATCTAAACATACTATTTTTGGACAGATAATTAAATTCGAAATCCGAGTAACTTAGCTCGGATGGTTTGTATGATCCTTGAAAGGTCATTGAAAAAAAAAGGTAAATATACATTTCGGTATCTGAATTTGACTTCAAGATTTAAATTGATATTTAATTTTTTTTTTGTGTAATTTAAATACTTGAAATTGGTTTTAAAGTTTAATTTGATATATAAATTTTATATTAATTTAATTAGACACGTGAACTTAGCTTCTATATTAAAATTTGTACTTAAACTTAAATTTTTGGTCTAAATTAGAACTTCTAGTAAATGACTTATTTGAACAAATTTGGACTACGAAGCCAACTTCAGGTGCTAATTTGAAGCAAAAAGTCAAGTTTAGAAAATTAATTGGACCAAAAATGGTTTAGATATCAAATTGAACATTGAGACCAAATTTAGATATCTAATTGGATATAAAAACCCTTAGTTACCAATTTGAACCTCAAAACCAAATATAAGTACCAAAATTTATATTTACCCATAAAAATAAACATACTAAGGTTGTACACATACCTGAATCTGTCTCATCCCAATCCAAGTTAGCTCTAGAGAAAAATTTTTACCTAATAACAACAATGCCGAATCCTAATCATAATAAAATGCCAAAACGATTCTCTTTGATATATAATATGTATTTTTACTGTTTTCTGAATTTAAAAAATGGAACATGTAGAGCTAAGAAATTGCATTCATGTCATGATTATATTATATTTTCATATTAACCTTGACAAAAAATATATATTTTTTGACATATTCATGTATTAATATAGAGTCTATGACACTTGTATCGAGTGGTTGACAAAGAAGAGAGAGATGGGACAAACTAAAATTGCACTTTTCCATAACAAAATAAGTTAAGGAAAGGCATATAAACTTTTCTGATTTCATCTGAATTACAAAGAAATTACAAAAGTTTGATCTTACATCACTAACAAACACAGAATTATACAAAAAAAAGAAAACTATGACAAAACTATTCAAAGCAAAAAAGCAGTCTCAACTCAACAAAATCCCTATTTGTCTTATGCACATTATAATATGTATCTGTTACCATAAATGTAAAGAAATTGTACCTGAGAATGGAAGATGGGCGGTTCTTTTTGGCAGCAGTTCAGTGTATTGCTTTCAAACCGGGAATTCTATCACGCTCTTGAACCTAGCTTCCCCCACCATTTTCTTCGAGCTTTGTCTGATTCAGGGTGGCCACGCTTATGTAGTCTTGCCTTGGCTTCCTTTAATCTCAGCTTGTAATCTTTCTTCCATGTCTCGAACCGAAGTCTTAATGTCCGAAGTTCATCATCAGGATTCATATTAGAAGCTTGCTGTGGCACTCTGATGTCAATTAAAGATTTTGCATCGGCATCAAAATTTTGTTTCCGCTGCTCAAATTCCTTTAACAGATTGCCCAGTGCATTCAAAGAACCATTCTCTCTCCCCCCAACAACATCAGGCATAGCACCAGAAAATAAGACAGGTGTGTTCCCACCGGTTGTTCGAGATCCCATGGACATGTTATCTTCAGAATCATAGCATCGAGGCGATAACACATCAGCTCTTCCTAGCTGACCTGCACCATTGTCAGCAGCAAGACTCTTTCGGGCTGCAGTAAGACTTGTCTGCAATAAATGCATTGACATCTAAGTTACTACTACAATAAATTTTTTCTATAACATTACATGTAAAGTGATAGTCAGTTTACATGATTAACTACAATCATTAGGATCATAATAATGTTGCAATTACTTAGATGATTATCAAGAACTTCGGTAAAAAGTACCATGGAGGCCCTTGTACTAGGAGTCAGATTGCATTTTGTCATCTCTACTTAAAAGATGGGCAAATTAGTCCTTATATGTTAGATCAAAGAGCAAAGTGGTCCTTTCAATTAAAAATTTCATCCATTTGTACTATTAAAAACTGGCGTAGTTGACGGAATCACCTGACACTGACACGTGGCATGTCATGTGTACCTCATGCTAACGTACAATGACCAATTTTCAACAGTAAAAATGGATGAAATTTTTAACGGAAAAGACCAGTTTGCTTTTTAATTTAGCTTACATGGACTAATTTGCCCATTTTTTTAGTAGAGGGTGCAAAAGGCAATCCAACTCATAGTACTCCATGGTACTTTTATCCAAGAACTTCTGTGTTGGTCAACAACTATCGCCTTAGTACAAACATGTTTTGATATAAATATATAAAAACAGAAAAACTTACTTGCAGTGATACCATTTGCTTTTGCCACATCTCTTCCATTGATTTCATCTTTGCCTCATAGTCCAACCACCTTGCCTCGGACTTCTGTAATTGTTCCCGTAACGTGGCATTTTCTTGTTCTTTTTGCCCCAAATTCGTTTCTGCCTTGAGAACCCTTCTTTGGAGCTCTGCCATTACAGAAGGTAGAACTTGAATCTGTTGCTCATGGGGCATGTCCTGGTCAGCCAATAAAACAGGTCATACTAGGAAAAAAAAAACATGCTTGGATGCAAGCAATAAATAAAAATAAATGGTCAGTATATCTTTAGAGAATACCTTTGCTTCAAAAATCTTCCTACCAATCTTTCGTCTAGATTTTACACTTCCACGGTTTGACTGTTTCAAATTATGCATGTTGTTGAAATGTCTCCGGGCCAACCACCCACGGATTACTGCAATGGAAAGAAAAAAAAAAATAAGAAAACCGTACAGTGGAAAGCAACAAATTTAGTTACCACGTATATTTACCAGATTGTAAATATATGACTGCCGTCAACTGCTCATCAAGTAATTGAGAAGCAAATGCTGAGCATCTATTTGACTCAGCAGCATACTTCCTTCGTATATTTTCACCACAGACAACTGCATTGGAAAGAAAATGTCCGTCAATTGATAAGCAAATAATAATAAAATGTGAACTGGCAAAATATAGGTGCTCGTAATATAAAATGGAAATAAGTTTTGCTTGGAAGAAATTACATGATTGAATACTTTTTGCTCCTTCGTTGAGCTCATGGAAAAGACGACGAGCTCGGTGACCACGGAAATATTTCTGAACCTCAATTACTCCTCGCAACACCTGTTTTCTCCTATCCTCCAATGCACTAATCTGGAAACCATAAACAGAATGAAATAAGTTTGAAGCTCCGTTTTCCAGAAGTATGTTAACTTGAAGGTCCAACTCCAAGAAACATATAAACAGGACAAGAGTAAAGAACTTACCTGTCCAGTTCGAAGAAACAGTTTGGTATAGCCAATTTGATACATTTGAGGAAGGACATTAAATTGTTTTAGAAGTGCAACTGAAATACTCAATGGATCCTGAGATACAATGGGCTCCGACAGTAGGAATCCGTACCTGAGAAATGCACAAATATAAGATAACTATGCTGAAAATAATATTAAGAAAAAAAGGAACTAAAAACACTAAAACTAGCCATAAACTAAAAAAGGTTTTATCCCTTACCTTTCTGTAAATGCCTGATGTGTCATTCTAGTAGGATATCCAGACCTTGAGATTCTAATAACCTCAAAAATTCCACAACATCTAAGCTGCTGCAAGACAAGATCTTCTTCATATGTACCAGGGAGTTGCTTGGAGTTTGGTTTTATGCAGCAAATAAAATGAGGTCTTGTACTCTCCAACTGGTGCATTAATTTGAAGAGCTGGCCCTGCAAGCATGGAAGAAAACGCATTTACAAAGCATGCCAGCATGTGGTAAACACAAAAATTTCCAAAGACAGTTTTAGATATCCCTCAGTGAAAAGGAATGTAAAGGTTTTCAAAGGCCCATTCAAATATTAGTTTATAATCACAGATACATTTGGATCACAAGAAAGAAAATTTACCTTGAATTGCAAAGCAACACTTTGCATTGGTGTGTCCAATGAAGTTACTGATTGCAGACGTTGATTAAATATTTTTTTGGCAAACAATTGTGGCAACTGACCGCCACAGGATGATAGAAGTTGGACTACCTCAGAGCTCAGTGGATCACGGTTCTTATCCAAAAAGCCATTAGTATCATAGTGTACCTGGCAGAATTCATATAAAATCAATAATCATGTATGCATACCATTTTGTTAGTATGGAATGCCATTTAATTAACTTGCAAACAAATCAAATATATATTATACATTACAAGGTATAAGATTCAATGCTAAGTTGGACGATCTATTTAAATGCCATGTGGATAATTTCTCTTAATTAAATTACAATTTATTCAAATTTTGGATAAAATAAATCACTTATATATATTGTGTAAATATTTTATATATAAAAAATATAATTTAATTAAATGTATTTTTTAATTTAAATACAATAAACCCATTACAATAAACTCGTTCATCTATATGTAAAGATTACTTTACACCAATATTAATTAAAGGCACATGGATTGTTTTATAACTATAATTAATATTATCATCTGCACACTAAATTATTTTGTTACGGAAAAGTGCAATTTTAGTTTTTCCCATCTCTCTCTTCTTTGTCAACAAGTGAGGGAGAATGTCACGAGCTGCACAAAGGAGCCCAAAACTAATGTGCATGTTTTAGACTCTTCATGTTCCCTTGGGGTCATTCGGCCCGACAAGACTGGCTCATTGCTTGGAAGAGACTCAATACCTATCTACTTAGATACAGGTTAAAATGTAAACACTACAATAACTTATATTTTTACCAGAATAATTATGTAAATCCCTTAGAACTATCATCTTATATATAAACACTAATCTCAATCATTGATATAATTCGATCTGTATTGTTGGTTCTGGGGGAACTTAACTATAAAGCTCTCCCCATTCATTTGTAATCACGTCATTCTTGAACTAGAGAATACTTTTGAAAACATTTATTCATACACTTGGTGTGCTATTGCTTTCTTGTGACTTTTCTGTTCGATTCAAGTCTATTTGTCTTTACGAGTTGCATCTGCTTTATTTCGGTGCCTTAGAGAAATTCCTTTGTGAATTCTCATTTTTGAGAGTAAGGTTGATTTAGGTGGATTTGAAATAAAGAAATAACCTAAGGTTGCGTGGTTTGCCGGACTTAATTCTAATCCCCTGAATTCCTATTTTCGAGACTAAGGCTGACTTAGGTGGATTTGAAGCAAAGAAATCACCTAAGGCCACGTGGTTTACCAAACTTTAATTTCTAGCAAAAAAACTAGTTCTTGAATATTATCCACTTTCTTGATTAATTTCCTGTCAAATTGAATGAAAGGACAAATCCTAAAAAGAATTTCAAACTGTCCTCTAAAGACCAATAACTGACCTCGCCCGCAAAATGTAGAACACCAAAGGCCCTGCCTCTGTCTCCTTTGAAGTATGGATTAGAATTCAAGTGTTGCTTCAACTTATTAGCAAGGGTGAAATCAGTTGAGTTGGGTGCATTTGATTCCTCGTCCAGCAAGGAAAGTATCCCTAAGGGTTTCTGCAAAAGAAACACCAAAAATGAAGAAAGACAGATTACAAAGGTACGTTTTTATTTGAAATGCAACAAGATTACAAAGGCACGTTTTTTTTTGAAATGCAACAAGATGTGATAAGGAAATAAAATCTTCAGCCAACATTAGCACCCAAGCTAAGACAACATACTTTAGTTAGACCAAGTTCAAGTTCTATCTAAAAGGAAAAACTATAGAATACAAAGAAACACATGATACATAAGATATAGAACAGAGTTCAACAATCCCTTAAAATAGTCCTAGGAACTTCAAATGAACCTTGCTAACAAAGAAACCATTGAACCTTCAAATTACCTTCTCAAATAAGTCCAAGCACTCTTGGTTGTCTTCAAAAACAACTTTAGTCCAATCAATCCCTTCCAAATCATACTCCTGAAAAATGAGGAAAAAAAATAACAGGAAGTTGGCCAAAATAATAATCTCAGATAAGGAAGTGAAATCAAATCCAGAGATAAGAATAGACAACTGAGAACTAGATTATAAAGAACTTTTGGCTTGAAAATTAATATGTTCGGTAAGATGAAGGCACAGTACCAAAATCCCAACTTAAGAGTATAGAGGTATCATTCTTAAACAAAAGTCAAATACTCTGGCAATTAAAAGATTTGAGTTGCTTACCTCTTGCTCAAGCTTAAGGAGGTGTCGGTTAAAATGTTGTTGCAACCTCTCATTTGCATAATTTATACAAAACTGTTCAAAGCTATTCTTCTGAAAATCAGATGACAACATTATTAGTTGGACAAATTGAAATTCACAATGATAATCCCCAAACAGCTGCTTCGAAACTATTTACCTTCAATGACTCAAACCCATAAATATCAAGGATGCTTATGGACCTGCCAATGTGTTTTTTGCCTGCTTCAAGTGACTTGTTGATTTGTTCCACAAGCCAGTCAAACAAGCTTGCATAGATGAATTTTGCCAATGCATCTCTAGTGTCAATTGCCTATATTACAATTTAGTTAATGTTTTATCATGTTGTTAATGTATGCATCACAGCAAATATAGAATGCAACTTACGAGGGATTGAGAAAGAATAATTTCGTTAACAAATACTAGACAAACCTGTTGCAATGTCAATTTTTTAGCAATACTATCCTTCCCAACTTGGATTCTATGAGTAGATATAGCTTGCATCAGTTCATGTGGTGCACAACCGATCAGCGTGGCAGCACTGGTTAAAGCTGCAACAAGGAATAAAAAAGACCTCACATAAATAAGCATCTTATGAACACAATATATTAACAAACATGAAACAAAAGACTCATTAAAAAATAAATTTTAAACAGATCCAACAACTAATTATATTAGCAGGCATATAACTACTGATGATGAAAATCACATATAATGAGGTCTTTACTGCACATATACCTTCGTCAGCTAATGCCTCCACATGATTTTCTTTGTCAATTACTTGAAATGATATATTTCCTAACCATAACACTGCAGCAAGCATTGCAAATACTTGCTCTTGCTCTTCTTTGCAAATCTGAACAATATCGAAGGCTTCCTGCAGAAGTGGCGAAACTATTGCTTAAAAGCCAATGAGACAGAAATTAAAGGGTAAAGAAATGCCTACACTGTTGATGGCAACATTAAAATCGGGTCTTCTGAATTACCTTTAGCTTTTGGAATTTCTGACCGTCATCAACACCATTAATTACCAAGCAGTCACTCTGGACAAGATAGTTGTACTCATTAGCCATTTTAAGATTCAATCTCTCTGCAAAGACATGATTCCAAGGATCATAAATATATTTCACAGATTCAATCTAGTGAACAAAAGACCAAGTAGCAGGAATGCTTTGGCAACCCGAATATTTAAATGATACGAATCATATGATACAATATCTTAAAAAGTAAGTTTCACTACTTGAAAGAAATAACATGTCCAAGCATAGTTCCACGTAGATAATACAGACTTCAACTTTCTAAACTAGCATGGATTGCAAAACACTGTAAAATGAAATTGTACCTCTTAGAGCTGGTGAACCGCCAGCACAAAGTTGATAAAAGATATGGTAAGACCTTTCACCAGCAGCCAGTTGAACTACCCTTGACTGCTCAAAGGTGACAAAAAGCATCCACATCAGACACAATACATGACAACAAAGATAAAACCTGATATAATGTTGAACTATGGCAAGAACTCACCTTTTCGAGAAGAACTATCCAGAATTGTCATCGGTGAATCAATATTAACACAAAAACCAAGTCAGCAACCAGGATTAGTCTATACTATTTTATTACTATAAAGTATAATAGCATTTTATTTTTCAATTTCACCATGCTTACAAGTTTGGATATTGGCACCAGATATCTTCCCCGATGCAGTAAAATGAATATCAATAAGTTTCCCCTGCACCAGAAAGAGTGATAAACACCACATTTTTTTCTGAGGTATAGCAGATGTGAAATGTATAAACGACAGTAGAAGTTGGTCATCTAGGGTAAAAATTAGCATTGATTCTTTTAGCCATGAGAATAATTTATACATATTTACCTTCAGTAAAGAACAGAGGGCAAATGAAAGAGGGGAAGAACTTACAAATCTGCTAGAATTGTCATTCCTAGATGTCTTTGCATTCCCAAATGCTTCAAGTATACAATGCGTCCGAAGGATTTTACACTCTTTCCCACCATATCCACCTCCAAGGGAAGCTAGGTACTGCATTGCAAATTTTGCTGTCTCAGTTTTCCCAGCTCCACTTTCCCCACTGCAAGATCAATTTAGATTATGAAATTCTACAGTTCATAAAACAAACAATTTGCTTAAAGATCCACAAGTTATATATTATCATATATAACTACAAGTATTAAACATCCAGCTAACCTTATGATTATAGACTGATTTAATCCATCTGCAAATTTTAAATTACAGACAATAAATAATCAGAAACAATTTACCACAATCACTTTATGCTAACTTTAGAAAGACAAAAGGAAAGAATTGTTTCATTCACCATTCATCATCTCATTATAAGCATTGTCTGTCATAGCAAAAACATGAGGGCTATCTGTAGCTTTCTCTCTATAACTTGTGACAAAATCCTTCCCATAAATTTGAACATCTTTGAATGGATTGACGGCAATTAAAACCGGACCTGCTTTACTCTACACAAAGAAAAAATATATATTAATGAAGCTCAGAAGCAGAGATAATCCTCAAAAATAAGTACATGAGCAAGGATTTTATCCTACTTACATATATCATATCATGAGAATATCTGCGCTTAAGATTGTGAAGAACTGATGGCTCATTCAAATAACTGAGCTGTATGAGATCATTCACACCCTCCAGAATTCCTGGGTTTGCTGGTAAGAGCTGGCTGGTAGAGACTTTGATGACCTACAAGAGCCATATAATATAAATTAAACACCAACCTGCCAAAAGGTATACTCTAGTCATTATACAATTGCAAAAATCATGACACATGTGAACTTACATTTCCATTGGAGAGGGAAACAATCGATTCCTCTCCAGATGTAGATTGTACAGTTCCAGATCCCCACATCCCATTGGATAGCCGACACCAAACATGAAGTTTCTGTAACCAAATCCTCTCACTATGAATAGATTTTCTTTAATCAAATAATTGACCTAAAATAGTAATAACTTTTTATAGAAGATAAACAAATGCCAAGTGGATGCTCCGATTTCATGATGTTCCAAAAAAGAACACAATTCACAGTCATCTTGCAATCCAGATGATAATCCAGATACTTGCTGAGTTATAAACCCAAGCACCGTATAACAAATCAACAACACTACCAACTCTAGATTTTAATATTTCCAAGTTCATTATCATGAATCGTAAGTTTATAATGAAAAAGTTGGATTCCATTTAGTTATTGCCCTCAATTCCAAGCATAACACCCCAAACTCATTTCATCAAAATTCATAAGTATTCCTAGTTAAAAGATTCATTAAAGCAACATTACATTTGACACACACATTACTAACAGCAAGAAAACCCTTTTTTTTTTTTTTTTTTTAAATCACAGCTAAACACCCTAAACTTTTCTGCAAATTCCCATTTCATAAAAATTCTATATTTTCTCCTGTGCCTACTAAATTTACCACTTAGCATTAAATCAAAAAGGCAAAGAAAACAAAACCTTTTGCAGATTTATCAAATATCACCCTAAGAATAATCTAGAGATAATAAAAACTCTTCTTAAGCTCACCAATCAAAAGCTTCATTGGGTTACGCAGTAACACATTAGCAGCAACAACAAATATATATATATATTAAAAATTAAATATCAAACCAAGTTAAACATATCAAAATTGGGAAAAAAACCCCGTATTTGCCACTTAATACTTACTTTGTTAATAAAATACCCAATATTAGCATTCCCTTTCCCTCCTTTCACCTCAATTTTCCCTTCCAAATCCTCCCCTTTCTTCTCTTCCACGGCATCCAAATTATACGGTGAATCCACAGTCACATCTTTCCTCATTTTTTTACTCCCAAGACTAACTATCTTCACTCCCAGCTCCTTTTCGTTCCTCTTAACTTCCTCTTTTCCTTTCATTTCACTTAAAACGGCACCATCTACACCATTAGCATCGATTTTGAAGTTCGTCGGAAGGGACCGGCGAGCCGACGGGAGTCTGGCTTTAGAAGTCGGCCGGGCCGGTAAAGCCGGCGGTAAATCTTTAGATTTATCGACTTCGTCTTGTCGCCGGAGAGATTCCAACATTTCTTCTAGCGAACTTTTCGCCGGAGCCATCGGCGACACCGATAACATCATTTTTTAGAAACAAAAACCCTAAAATCCACCGGAAAAAAAGTGAATTCTTCTTTTAGAAACTCAATTTAGTTTCTTTACTAAACTCGCATTGAAAAAAAAAGACTAAAAAAAGAGATCAAAACAGCATAAATTATGAAGTAAAAGAAACAAAACAGAGAACTGAAACGTTTCGAATTTTGTTCAAAAACTGCGGTGGAACTATCATCTGCTAAAATCCCAGAAAGATATAGAAAAATCAAAGATTAAAAATCATAGAAATTCAAAAAAAAAAGTTCTTACAAAAGATTAAGGTTGTTAGAAGCAAACATTTAAACACACACACAGACACACACAAAAACTGCTGAAGTTGTTTTGGAGTAAACAATGAGCTTCTTCTTCTTTTCTGCTTAGCTATGGCCTATGGGTTTAATGTCAGAAATTTAAAAATATATACATAATTAAATAAAAAATATTTTTTTGAAATAAAATAAATAGAAAGTTTGGATCTGAGCAAAGAGAGGGCTTTTTAGGGAAATATATTTAAGATTTGTTAGATTGATTAATATTTTAAAATCTGAAACGAAAGGAAAAAAGAAGGGGTTTTTGGATTAGATCGGGGATTTGCTTAAAATTACCGTTATAAGTACTGTTTTTTGAATTTTTATTGAATTACTTTTATACCCTTTTAGTTGTATGAATTTTTTTTTTTAAAATTGAAAAATTAAAACAAATACAGATTACAAAAACTAGCTCAATTCCTCTGAGGGGGAACACTTCAAAAATTCGCATCTCATGGCTTCCCCCTTATGCCAGCTTGATTAGTCTGTCAATCTCTTGATTGTTTTCTCTAGAAATATGTGAAATATACTAATAATTAAATTGTGTCAGTAACTGAAAAATTCTCCTTATCAAGGCTGAGTGATAACCTCCTGATGGTCACTTTCGAATAATCTTAGTTGTCTCAAGATTATTAGCCTGAATAATCATATGATCATAATCCTAAACACTTAAAATGTCTAAACCATTTAAGATTCCTCAGAGTTTAGCCTCCGACATTGAGCAGTTCCCCAAAAATCTATTAAAGCTAAAAATCCACTCCCCATTACGGTTTCGCATAATTTCCCCTGCAACAGCAGAATCACTCTCATATATGACAAAGCCATCAGTATACAAACACACTCAGTTCCCAACCAAATGTGTGCAATGAGTTAGAATCTGAGTCGACCAATTTACGTTTTGGTCACTTATTTTTAAAAAATTATAAAATAATTACTGAACTATTTGAAATTTTTCATTTAAATTTTTAAACTATTTAAAAGTTATTTAAGTCAATGAACAGTTAAACTATTCTTTTTTTTTTAAATCCGATTAGCAAGTTTTAAGAATGGATGAGTAAATATATCTTAAATCCAAGTAGATTTGACGATTAATATCGAACATCGAAGAAAAAAATGGTTTTAATATATATCAACAAATAAAATAAGTTATATGTAAGACATAGACTTCAACAACAATATATCTGAATATTAAAATTATTTTATAATTGAATTAAATTTAAAAATATTTTTTATTATTCAAATTTGAAATCATGTAAATTCAGCCTACTGGATTGTGCAGACCATTTGACTGGTGAGCAAATGTACCATAAAGAAAACAAGATACAAATGGACAGAACAAAAATCATTTTTCATAAAATAATAATCAACATGATATTGTAAATTCAACTATGGTAGTCGGTATTGTTGTAGGACCAATACTATCACACTATCCTTATCGTTTCGGTCTTAAATCGATATTAAATAATTTAAGAGTACTTTCAGATAGGCAGTGCGTTTATTTATAGTTAATTGTAAAAATAGTAGTGGCAATAAAATTGGATACAGCAACAATATTTTTAATGTGAGACAAAAAAAAATTAAACGCACCGTATTAAAAGTAAACGCTTATCTAAAAAGATCTTAAATATTATTCAAATTAAACGTATATCAATTAATCAAGCATTTTAATATTTTAAATGATTTTTTATCTCGACTATTTTACTTTTTATAAATATATTTAAAATTGAAAATGATATATCTATCAATAAAGTACTAAATACTCTAAATTCAACTTTTCTTTTTGTGATATCCAAATCATGGTCCACTATTTGGTTAGTTTAGAATGCAAAACATTTGCATCCAATGAACAAAAAGGCTTACTCACCTCTTTACCAAATTCAATTTTTTTTTTTGTGATAGAAAGAGTACTTAAACTAATTACATAGTCTAAACTGTTTCCCTTAACGAGGAGATCTCATACAAGTATAAATCATAGGTCTTATGTTGAGCTCGTTGAATCCATCTATTAGTATCCTGATTGTCTTCTCTAGAGATATGCCAAATGTGCCAGTGATCAATCCGCAGATGAATTCTCCCGATCAAAGCAAAATTAGAACCATTAATACAACTTCCATTTTAATATTACCCTTTGGTAGGTAGATAGGTAAACCTAAATTTAATTACTCATATTTATACTTTAACTAAATTATTTTTATTTTTATTTTCAATAAACCCTTTAATAATCTTTCCTTTTTAAATTGTGAAAAATTAATTTAACTTGCAATCCAACCACAACAATTAATTTACTCACTCATTTAAGCATTGATTTACATAAATTACTAGGGTAGTTAATTCCCCAACTTGGGTGTTGTTGGATCACAAATTAATGAACCATAGTAAGATAGCAAAACTTTTTATGCCCCTATTTTTTGGTCACATCTGATTTTGGGAAGGTAGTAACTAATATTTAATAATATATTTATTTATTTATAATTTATTTTAAATAATTTGAGTACAGAATTCTTAAAAAAATTAAATATCGATCTAATTTAATTCATGAACACCTTTACCATATACAATTAATAACGTAGATCGACTTAAACTCTAGACACCAAAATTTTCAAAACCTTACTTTGTTATTTCAATCGAAATTTAATTATTTTTTAAACAAATTTTCTTATAAATACTAGAAATCCTATCACACGTGTATACGTGTGAAAACCACAAATTTAAAACACAAATGTGTGTTTAAAAATAATATACAATAAATAATTAAACGTATGGTTTGAAACTAATTAATAATAACATATGAAATATGTATTATGTTAAAATAAAAAAAATTAGATTAAAATTGTTTATCATACTGCTACCATCAATCTTGAATCGATATCGAGTTAACTTGTGACACCAATTAAAATATCAACGGGTAAATTAAAAGTTTTACTAATATAATTGGTTTAATTTTAAATCTCACCATATGTATATTATTATTATTATTTAAAAAAAACTAAACTATCCTTGAAAATGTACCTTATTTTAATTTCGGAAGAATATTTGTATAATTTCTTAACCGAATTGATGACCAGATTGAGAATGATACCAATTTAATAAAACACTTAATAAATAGTATAAGTTTGATTTGTCAGACAGAAAAGATTTTGTGGTTTGAGAATTTATTTTTTCTTATTTTGATATTTTTTTAAGTTTAAATTATGAAAGCTTATTTTATAATTTAAAATTAATTACGTTGATGACTACAAATTATAGCATGATTAGGTATTTTTATAAGTCAAAAAGTTTGTTAATGAGGCCTTCGGAGGGAAGTTCAAATAATTAAAAGTTTGAATCTTATAATGAGAATTTTTTTAGGATATTCTTTTGACTTTGTATAAAATAATTTACGTCTTGAGTATAATTTGAATTTTTTTAAAATTTTTTCTGACATAATGTCTACGACTACTTATAGCTCATCTCCAACTCATAAATAGGAGGATAATGCACTTTATCACACTTGAACTCATATCCTTTTGCATTTGTAACAATACTTATGTCAATCGAGTTAAGACTCAATCGACTACTCAAGTTAATCATTTAGATGGAAAGGACGAAAATTATATGTTTTTTTATGATTATCAATTATAAAATAAGAAAATATATTTTCTTTTCTTTTATATAAATTTGATATCTAGGAAATTAAAAATAGTGTTTTCCTAAAAAAAATAAAAATAAAAATAGTGCCAAAACCACCCATTAATATTTCAAAATTCTTTTATTTTACAAGGGCATATAAGTAATTATGCATTCACCTAAATCCATACAAAATTGCAAATCAAAGATTGGAGGGAGATTAATCATTAACGGTTAACGTGGCCCATTAATCTTGTGACAAAAGCAAAAACAATTAGGAAAGGGATAAAGTTGTAAAAGAAAATTGAATAATAATATTTTATTTTGTACAAAGTTTTTTCATTAATTTTTAAGAATTAAGTGTAGCCTTTAATAATATGCTGTTAATTAAAAAAAATGTAAGCAATCTCAAACTGTTTAGGAACAAATTGCAAATGGATTATGAGTCTATATAGACCCATATTCCACACCACTTAAGAAAATAAGGGAAATGAGACTTAATATCTATATTAAAACTTATTTTTATAAATTTTATTTTCACAAGAGGTGACACCAAAAAAAATAAAAAATAAAAACAGATATTGGGGGTAGAAAGCGTTCCAACTGGAAGCGTTTTTCTATCAATACGTTGAAAACGCTTTCCAGTTAGAAATGTTATTTCTACTTAGTCCTTTAATTTTCTAAACAAAAAAAGCCTAATCAAGTAATTTGTAATTTTAGTTTTAAAAAACGATATTTTTGGGAAATTTACTCGTATATTAAGGTATATTTTATACTTGATCAAGATAGTGTTATGAGTTAATTGGGTACCAATTTAATTTGATAATAACAAAAATACTCTTACTTTACAATCTAAGTTGTGTTATTTTTAGGGTGTTTTTGTCATTTTATATATTTTACGTAGAAAAATATACCAGTGTATAAGGTTATCCATGGGCTGGACCAAGTAAAAAATTAGGCCCGTTTTTTAGGCTTGAACCTAGATAAAAATGCTTAAACTTGAGCCCGATCTGGCTCACATTAAAATTTTTTATATAAAAATAAATTTAAAGAATATAACACATCGAATATACTAGAAACATTAAAATAAATGTTTCCCAACAAATAGAAAAAAATTAAAAAAATATATACTTAAATAGCACTAACATAAGTGCAACTTAGCAAGCAAATACCTCTAAAATAGTAGCAAAATTAATAATAAAACAAGAGTAATACAATATCCAAACAATAATAACAAAAAAATAGCAATATATTAGCGAAATAGTAGCAAAGCAATGAAAAAAAATAGTGGCAAAATAGTAGAAAAATGACACCATTTTTTTTTTTGCAAATTGAGTTCGGACCCAAACCAAAAAAACTTACCCAAGGCCCAACTCATTTAGAAAACAAGCATTATTTTGTTATTCAAGCCCATTTTTTTAACCTATATTTTTGCCAAAATCTTCCTACTTTTTGGGCGGGCCAAGTGACTCGACCCATAGACAAATCTACCAGTATAATAAGATTTGAATTCAATCCTCTATAGTATTTAAAATTTATACCTTAACCATACAATCAAAATCTCATTTATTATTTATATCAATTTTTTATAAACATATTCATTACTATCATAATCAAATTTTATATCTTAATTGTGTTTAATATATTTTATAGTTATATAAATTTAATATATTTATATAATATTTAAAAGCTTTTTATGGTAGGAAGATAAATTAAGAAGAGATTGTTTAAGGGTTTAAAGCTTAATTATTTATGAATGGAAGCACTTGAATGAAATAGGTCACCAGTGTCTCGTCTCGTGACCAATTTTAAGAAAAAGTTCCATAATTTTTGTCCCCCCCAAAGACAAGTGGAAAAGAAATGAAAAGGATTAAAAAAGCAATTAATCCCGGCGAGATTTTGAACTTTATTGCTTGTTTCTTTCCCTTAATTTATGTTCTAAATGGGACCTATTTTTTTTTTTATCAAAAAAAATGGGACCTATTTTTGCAAACATGTGGACCCATTTGATTTATCTCACTCTAATTATCATTTCCTTTTTTTAAAAAAAAAATTAACATTTTTAACATTTAAAAAAAAGTTTATGACATGAAAATTACTTTGCGTGAATCCTGTCTAAATTTATTATTATTTAAGTCGGAAAATATTTCGGTTGTCAATTCATTATGCTTTTATAATACTTGATTTTAATTATAGTTATTCGAATCCGTATTATTTATATTTATAATTGTGTTTTTATCTATAATTGTAATTAGAAGTGTTCATGGGCCGAGTCGGGTCGAATCAAAGTAAAATATTAATATATTTTATGCTTGGCTAAATTCAGCTTGACCTGAAATATAGGTTTAAAATTTTAGTCAAATTCGTTCATATTTACAAAAAACTAACTCAAGCCTATTTTAGACCTGACTATATTATTTTTAAATTTTAATTATATTATATTAATATTTAATAATTATATATATTTTTATTTATTGAAAGTTTTATATAGTAATCTTAACATTATTTTAATGTTTATATTAGAGTAGTATTATATATTTAGTATAAGTTTTTTTTAATGTGTTCTAAATTACATAATATATAAAAAAAGTATTATAGTTATTCGAATTCATATTATTTATATTTATAATTGTGTTTCTATCTATAATTGTAATTAGAAGTGTTCATGGGTCGGGCCGGATCAAAGTATAATATTAATATATTTTATGCTTGGCTGAGATCAGCTCGACCTGAAATATGAGTTTAAAATTTTACCCAAATCCGTTCATATTTGCAAAAAAACTAAACCAAGCCTATTTTAGGCCCCGATCATATTATTTTTAAATTTATATTATATTATATTAATATTTAATAATTAAATATATTTTTATTTATTGAAAGTTTTATATAGTAATCTTAACATTATTTTAATGTTAATATTAGAGTAGTATTATACATTTAGTATAAAATTTTTTAATATGTTCTAAATTACATAATATATAAAAAAAATATAATATAAAATATTATAAACTTTAAAACGGGTCAGACTGGGTTCGGGCCTTGAATGTTCAAGCTCAAGCCCAATTCATATTTTAAACGGACCTAATTTTTTTATCCAAACTCATTTTTTGAGCCTAAAATTTTTGTCTATACCTTCTCAAATTTCAGACAAACCTTCGAGCCATGAACAGGTCTAAATGTAATAGATTTTATATTTATTTTCATCATTGATGGGAAAAAGGAAAGAATATTTAGGAAGATGTCTCATAAATGGAACACATAAGCATGCACTGTAAAGTTGATTATTATTCTAAATTTGTAAAAGTTGTTGGGATTAAATGTTATTATTTACCCTTTTTTGAAGCATCAATTCAATGATTATTGCAAGTTGTTTTATTAAAAAAATTCTTAATTAATTTTGTGAAATCTTATGTAATTGCAATCATTTCTAAGGATGGATTATATTGTATTATAGGTAGAAGAAAAAATAAAGAAAATTAAAATATTGCTTTGATTAATTATAATAAACAAATTGAGTGATTTGAACATAGAAATGATTGCAATTACAATATAATTTGACAAACTTTTCTTCTCTTTACTTTTTCTCAAAATAATCCCTTCAATCCTATTAATATCCAAGCTTAACTGTCCCTAGAAAATCATCTAAAAGTATTCTCCTTGATTGACAACTTTTAATGTGGGTTACAAATAATTAATAACTCAAATTAATTCATTATTATTAATATAATGAGAGAGGGTCATTCATTACATTGTAGAAGTTTTAGAAAAAGTAAAGAAATTAATAAAAATAATTAAATATTAAAAATGAATATTAAAAATAATAGCTAAATAAAGAAAATGTAGATTAAAATAAAGTGGAAGATGGAACGAGTAAACCGATGGATATGATGAATAGAAGGATAAGTGTCAAATTGGACACTTTAAGATATAAATACCAACAAACTCAATTAATAACTCTAATCAACCCTCGATGAAATAATCTTTGGCAAATTGAAGGGTGAAGAATGAATTTCCACGACTCCTTGAAGAAAATCGAGAAGAAAACTACTTTTAAAAGTCACAAGAAAGAAATATTGCACAAAGAAACTTACTCCCAGAATTGAAAACTTTATTAATGAAAACAAGTGTGTCCTTAATGAACAATGAAGAAGCCTTTATATAGACTAGCTAAGTACATCCAAATAAAACTCTAAAATATGCTGAAACTCTAATTAATCTAAATAAGAATAGTTTTAAACTAATTAATCTAAATAAGTACATCCAAATAAATTTCACACATTTTGTGCATATATCATTTCTTGTTTCTTCGAAAAGATTCATCCTCACATATTGTCTTTGATTAAATCTTAGTTTGATTTGCTTGGCCTTTGATCTTGTTGTTGGGCATTGCGGCAGTGTAAGTCCATCA
The DNA here is from genome assembly GCA_025698475.1 of Gossypium anomalum. NCBI lineage: Eukaryota > Viridiplantae > Streptophyta > Magnoliopsida > Malvales > Malvaceae > Gossypium > Gossypium anomalum. The sequence goes on from CM046960.1 coordinate 6,188,010, forward strand.
CATCTATGAGTTTGAAATTGGGTTTTGAGACTCGCATCACTTTTGGCTTACACAAAGAACTCACCTAGTGATTCTTTGATTCTAGCATGTTTATGTTGTTATTTTTTTGTTATTTATATATGTTTTATGTTGTACACATGTTAAAATACTTTCTATAGGCTTTAAGAACATTTGTATAGGAGTGTAGGCTTGTTTAAATTGCATTTTCCTACACTTTTGCTATAGGATATCAATATATATTACGAGGTTTCGATACTTCTATGCCATTTTCTTCATGAGGTAAAGTATCGATACCCAATTTTTAGGTTTTTTTTTTTTAAAGTTCCTACGTACATATAAATGATGTATGATCAAGTCATATTTGTGCGTATACTTAGGGGGAGTGTCTTAGCTTAAAATTTTAAATTAAATTGAAAATACTTTGTATTTTACTAATGTTAATTAAAAATCATTTGACTTTTCAAGAAGATGTGAAGTTTAAAGACAAACTTTTGAATTTCTTGAAATTAAGGCCAAACTATCACTTGAACACTTTTGTTTTAATTCTTAAATCTTGTTGAAAATGTTCAAGATAATCGAAAGTACTTTTATCTTATTTTGAACCTTTGATGGTCATTTTATAGAGTATAAAGTTTTAAACTCTTTTCTTAAGCTCTAATTACCATGTTACCTTAAGTTATGTATAAGGTACTTGTACATACTTCAGGAATAGTATAGTCTTAGGATTTGACTTATGATTAGGATTAGCATATAGACTTAGAATTAGTTTTAGAATTAATCTTTAGGACTAGTTTTATGACTAAAATTAGGATAAACTTTTAGATTCAATTTAAGACTAGCTCTAGGATTTAACTTAAAATTAAGTTTAGAGCTATAACTAAACTTAGAACTAGAATTAGGATTATACTTAAGTTTAGGACTTATGATTCCTTTCATTGGTATCTTGCTATGAATTAACATATCCTTTAGTTACATTTTCCATGACATATTTTGTGCTTTTATTTAAACTAAACTTGTATTAATATGTCATGATCATCTCCCTCACATTACACTTTTTTTGGTATTCATTGTACGCTTGTATTACTGTATCACTGATTGGATACCATTGTCATGCCATATGCTTTTTAGAATTTTATGTTCAACATGGTGATAATGTGTGATGCTAAATATGTTTATTGAATGAATTGTTTTTTGTTTAGCTATATGCTTTGTTCATTCAATAAAATATGGTTTCATATTTTTCTCCTACTTATGTTTTTCATGATTAGTATCATTGTAATTTTGATAAGGTTTGATATCCAAAAGCATGTACTATTTTTATTTTCATACCTTATTCTTGTAATAATAATTGATATCTTTAAAAGGGGAGAATGTTTCAAGAATATGCACCTCGTAAGGGGGAGTACTAGAAATAAAATTACATATGCTTATATTGAATTACTCTTTGTATGAAATTTTGACATAAGATGACGCCTTGATTACAATGCTTGATGACAATCGCGCTATGGATTCCACTGCTGTGAATGATGCTACATATTGCAGAAGTCATTTACTCAACACACCAACTTTTGGTTCCTTACCTATTTAAACTCAGCTTTTACTTATATCAAAGTATACGAGTCATGCATACATAGCCCGTCATCCACTTAGAATCAATGTATGCCATACTTTGAACGTCACAAGTGAATAAATCCATAAACAAATTCAAGATCTATTCTTCTTTGGTCCAGTCCGATGTACTATCAGTCTAATCAGTCACATCTATATCTCTATCTTTTGGGAGTCATCCGCTGTGATGCTCAAGACAAAACATCTCTCCAATTGAACTTGATAGATAAAATATTAGTTTTTCAAACGGTTTGCTCATTTTCGATTAGACTAAGGACTAGAGGTGTGCATGGGCCGGGCGGCCCGGCCCGGCCTGAAGGCCCGCCCGAAAAATGGGAGGGTTTGGGTAAAAATATAGGCCCGAAAAATGGGCTTGGGCAAAAAAAGAGGCTGTTTAGAAAACGGGCGGCCTCGAGCAAGATTTTTTGGCCTGGCCTACCCGATTTTAATATTAAATTTTTTATTTTAAATTTTAAGTAACTTTAGTTTTTTTACTTTAGGTTTTTTTAATTGTTTTTAATGTTATTTTGATATTGTAAAATTTTTGTTATTAATATAATTTAGTTCTAATTTATTTCAATTTTTAATTTTAATATAATTATTTTTATTATATTTTTAATTTATATATTATTTTAAGAATTATTTTAGTCCCTTTTTTTAATATTTATTTTTATGTTTTAAATGCATTTGATTTATTATATTTCAAAGTTTTTATTTAATAAAAAAGTAAAATTTTTTTAATATGGTAGGGCCGCTCTCGCCTATCATTTTTTCTCGGGCAGTGCTTGGACAAAATTCTAGGCCCATATTTCAAGCAGGGCCGGCCCGCCTTAAAAACGGGCCAAAATTTTTTATAGGCCCGGCCCGAACCCGGCCCGGCCCATGCACACCTCTACTAAGGACATGTTTAGATTTGTTTACTAATACAAGTCGTCTTTCCGTATTATGATCAGACTACATAATACCACTTAGTATTAGTTTAAACATTAGACAACCAGTGAGTCAATATTTGCTTTTATTTTGCTTTGCATGCAAAAATCATATGACGACATTATGTAAAGTTTATTAATATAATCCATGAATTTTTTTATTAACTAATATGTTTAGGAAAAAATTACAAGTTTACAAATGAATATACTACACTTAGGGCACTAAATCCAACAAAAAATCCATTCATAGAGTGACCTAAACCTCCTCAATTTTATTTTCACAAACAAGTGTTTCCATCAAGAACAAAATATCTAGCTTATTAGAACAAACCAACTCTTTAAAAGTTATAACCGCACGAAGGTTGCAAAATCCTTGGTAGTTCCAAGCTAAGCAAATTATGGAGCTCAATAAGCTTACTGAGTAGAACTCGTCGATATAACACTAAAGGTAAAAATATCATCATTCAACAAAGAGTAAACAACTCCACTACTATGCTTCCTATCATTAGTAAAACCAATAAGAACTCACACCCTCTTATTGATTTCTTTTATTTGCATTATTACATCCTCCTTGTTTGCATAGCCCTTTTGTTTCATTTTGGATATTGAAGAATTTTCTCCAAAGTCCTTCTTTTTCTTAACATCCATAGAAAATTCCACTCACGTGTTGGCCGATTTAAAGTTACTTTTGGAATATGACCATTTTGTTTTCAATCCTTGTGCCTTGGTCCTCTGTAGGACTCAAACTTTATATTTCCAAAAAACTTGAAGTCAAATGGGGAATTGAGAATCTTGCTAATCTCATCTCCAAGGATTATTTCCAGCTTGATTTTACGCTTTGACTTCTTCCTTGATTTCTTTTATCCATTCTTGTTGAGTTTCCCCTTCTGAGATAGTCAATAGTTTTGGTAATGAGCTTAAGTATGACTGACATTTCCACACAGATAACAAACAATTAGAATCATTTCATAATTGAAAGCCACTTCTAAATAGTCGTTCCCTTACTTCCTTAGTTTATTCCATCTCATAAAAGGCTCTTTTATATCAAGCCTTACTCTAAATCACACACACACACACACACACACACACGAGATACAATATCAAAACCCAATGACAATTGATGCATTTGAACCCTAAAATCATAATAATGAACATCAACATGAAAGGGGTTCTCACCTTGTTTCAATTGATGTACAAGCAACAAGCAGTTATCAAACGACCATGGCCCTCGACCAACTTCTTCTTAAGATCAAACTTATGATAAAATTGAATAAGATAGAGATTGTCATTGAGAGCCTTGATATACTTCCTCAATCAGACACCATTTACTGAACAAAGTCTTCTCCATCGCTTTTGGATTCACCATTTGCTCCTCCAAGAATGTGCCAACTAAAAATAAGTCGTAGTTTATTTCCTCTTTGATTGTGCTCTCCTTTATGATCAATACTTTTCATTCTCTTTATCTAACAAAGGTAAATTCTAGAAACTAAACTCCATATTAACTAGAAAGGAATGAAAGACATGAGACACCTTGACTCGGCATGACCAATTACATGCACAGACACTAAAGCAAAAGCATACACATTCTAGAGAAAAGGAAAAAAAAAACCTATTTTATGCATTACCAACGAAGCCGATGCTAACACATCATTAAAAATTAAGTCACACAAATTTTATTTAAAAACATTTTAATGATATATCATTATCTTATTCATTGATGGTGCATGAAATTACACATTATCAGTACATTAAATATAACTACAATAAATTGCAACAATTATTGTTTAGTTCATCAATAGAAAAGAAAGTAAATGATGTGTTATAACATTTTTTGAATTATACCATTTAAAAATAAAATAAATTGTAAAAAAGTGTAAAAAGGATCATTTATAATTTTGGAAATACATTTTCTTTCCTCTATGCTTTTAAGAAATTGAGTTTTAAGTAAGGGTCACTAAATAGACAAACTTTTCATGACTTTTTTTTGTTCAACTTTCATGACGTTTTAAGTGCCACCAGATAGACAAACTTTTGGTGACATGAGATTTTTTACTTTTAGTGACGTTAAAAATTGTCACAAAAAAGAGCACATTTTGTGATGTTCTAAAGCGATATGAAATTTGTTTTTTTAGAATTTTTTTTTTACTTTTAGTGACATTAAAAAGTGTCACAAAAAGAGCACATTTTGTGATGTTTTATAGCGTCACGACAATTTTTTCGCTACTTTTCATGCATGACGTTTTCTTACATTTCGTTGAAAGCATCACAGAAGCTCAAGAACTACTTTTTTTGTGTTGTTATTATGATGTCTTCAAAATGTCACGAAAAATCATTTTTGGTGTAGTGGGTTCTCATTAAATAAGGCCCCCAAAAAAAAAAAATCCTACCTGAACAAGAAAATACAGCCTTTGGTTTTTGTTATTTTACTTAACTTTTTCTCATCTTACCACAATTCAAACACATTTTTAGTAAGAGAGTGTCTTTTAGTCTTGATGCATAGGGTTTTTAATAGACGTGTTCGTTGGTCAAGCACTCATCCAATTTTGACCGTGGATAGGATATGTTTGACCTTGAACTGACTAGATTCTGCTAGAATTCAAATTAAATAATAAAAAATATAAAAAAATTGTTAATATTTTATAATTTACGAACCGACCCATAGAGGCAAGTTAGGCCAAGTCAAATTCAATTCTAGACAACAATATTTTGAAATTGGACCATGATCTAACACATGAATATGATTATTTTCTACGGGATTTTATGATAAGAAGATTCAATTTAATCTCGATGTCATTTTTGTCATTGCTCGCTAGGAGGGAAGTAATGTAATTGAGTCAATGTCAAACAAGAAACTTGAGTTCGATTCAACATTCACTACTTAAAACTCAACTCAAGTTTAGTCAATGCTATCATAAAAGTTTAAGCTTGACTCAAAGTAAAACAAAAGTATTTGAACTCAAGTCAATTAAGCTCATCTACATGATTTACATATTCAAGTTCGAACTCATTTCATGTACAAATGTAATATTTAAATAACCAAAAATAGGGTTTGGGAGGTTTTAAGTGAATATATCAAGGGTAAAAATTCGTTTAGGCTCATGAGTTTTTTGAATCAAGTATTGAGATACTCGAACATAACTTGTACTATAGCTAAAGCTACTCGATCTTGACTTAACAATGATTGAATTGAATTTGAACTCTTTTTAAATAGAAATCGAGTAGCTTATAAACACAAGCATCCCATTTACATCCCTTATAAAAGTAAGGGAAGATTTGAATGGATGGAAGTACACTGTGTAGAACATGGAGTTGGCCCGGAGATTGGTGGGTGGTATTGGAATACCAAGAATGATTATCGGCATACCTAACGGGGGGGATTGAGAAATATTATCAAATAGTTGCAGCCCAAAAGAAAATTCCCAGAAACTCAGTTGTCTTGGAGTGTTTGTACAAATAATTATGTCTGATAAATGACAGTTGAAGTAATTGTAGCTGTTTCAAGTACAGCAATGATTTTGTCCAACTACAAAAGTATCTTCTGGTTTGGCCATTTACTAACAAGCACCATTGAGAATCAGGTACATGCATGTGAGGGGAAAAAATAAGAAGTAAATGACGAATTTTCATGGGACAAATATTGTTTTATTTTGTTTTGGTTTTGGGTTTGTGATTGTTATTTTATTTAAGCATGCATAATTATCATAAATTTAGTTAAACATATTTATTTTATCATTTTTGTTTTAATTTTTTAATTTTTAAGTATACATGAATCACCATGTGAGTTGTCACATCAGTACTCAGATAACTTTTCGTCCAATAAAAAATAATTTGACTAAAATTTTAAGGATAGAGACTAAAGTGATCCCAAAAAAAATAAAATTTATTTATAATATCCGAATGCAATTCTTTAGTTGTTTATATTTTGAAATAATGTAAGATTTAGAGTGACAGTGAGGTTTTGGTAGTGTTAACAAAGGTTAAAACATTGAAACTCTAAACGTAGATTCTCTTTTAAATTTATTATGAGTTTAAGTCCCATTATATATGAACTTCGTTCTGAATTATTTTACTTTTCAATTCAAGTATATTTTGTATTGAACTTATTCTAATTATAATTGCTGAAATATATTTTATTTATAATTTTAATGTAGTTAGTTGTAATTTGTAAACTAAAAAAAGAAAAAGATTTAAAGTGATAATTTTGGATCCAAATGTGGTTTAGGGTTAATTTTAAAACCTTCAAAGTTGGTCCTACATATGTTATCTATGCTTTTAATTTCAAGAACGCTAATCCAAACCATGCTTATCCTAATTGGTATTGTAATAAAAGACGCTTTCATTACCACAAACCATAAATATTAGTTAATAGTGTGGGATCAATCATTAATAATTGTATTTTCGTCTCGTCACTGTCAAATCAAATTTTGGTAAATTGATTAGTCATTGCCAAAGGTTCGCAAGAGATCTCACCGTATTCGTGATACACGAAGAACAAGTTTTAAATGACCTATCCCTTTTTCTATCATCTTAGAGTTCAATATTGTTTTCACTATTACATAGGTGTATCTTGATAAAGTTCCCCGATAACGATTCCTGATAGATCTAGCAACACACTTGCCTTAATAAATTTCGTAAATATGCAAGAACATAACCAAAAACAAAAACGAAAAGAAAATAAATTAGAACTATTATTGTTTCCCGAGAAAACAAAATGGTTTTAAATTAAAATTAAACTAACATAAACTAAAAACTACAATCATCAAAATTTTTTTTGGTGAATTATAAGAGGAGGGCAAAACTCTAACAGCAACGCGATTAGAGCGACTCAAATCTAAACTACACCTGGACGGTGAACACTTTGACAATGAGACCAACACACAAGGTTCACAATCAATTTTAAACAACTTTCATTGAATGATGCTCTATGGATTTCTTACACCGTGTGAACTACCCTAAGAGTTTTTGGAAGATGCAAAGAGGGTGATAGAAAAATTAGAAAGGGAACCGGAGAGAAACTGGCATTATCGTTTCTGAGTGCACTTGATTTAGGCAATATTTGTTATGCTTTTGGATTAGGTTTATTATTGCTGAAAAGGAGGAGTGGATAAATTGAAAGCAGGTGTTTTCTGACAAGACAACGAGACAGGTTTAAAAAGCATATTAGTAGGTTCCCTTTGGTGCATGAAAGTGAAAGTTTAATTAAACCTAAAATCAGTATGGCATCCATGGAAATTGGAAAACGACCCACCTGCTTAATGTTCGCATTTTGTCACTTTTTATTCCATTTCATCATAAAAACAAATCGATACTTACACTTGAAAATGATATAAATTATAAATGAAATTGGAACAAATATTTTAAAGTGATTTAAATCGTGATGTGATTTGAAAAAGTTTTTCTTGCAAACATAAATGGCTCGAATAAGAAATTACTTAAACTTGAATCAAACTCGAACTCAATTTATCCAATCTAAAACTAATTTGTTCAATAAATATTTGGGGTTTGAATTTACTAATTGTTTTTATATTGAGATATGAAATTCTTTTTTATCTAAGTTAGGTTTTGAATTTGACAATTGTTCTCACATTGATGCTTGAATTAGGTGACTTCTCTCACGTTATGGCTTAAACTTTTTTTGTCCAAGTTAGCCCCTAAACTTGGCAATTGTTTCCCACATTGAGGCTTGAACTTTAAGGTCTTTAAGGAAATATCAAGTACTAACTTGGATAAAAAAAATTCAAGCTAAAATAATGTAAGAAATGAATGTGGTTTTGGTTAAAACAATAGAGCTGAGATAATGAAAACTATAATATTTTGGGCTCAAATATTATTATGTGTATATATTTTTCTAGAGTTTATATAAAAATATAAAAAGACAAAAATACCTAAAATAATAGATTTTTGATAATTTCATAGATAGTCTCAATTGATAGGTTACGCAAACTCAATCGAATTCTTAAATATTAAACTAGATTATTACACACCCACGATGTTAGTGAAATTTTTTTCGGAACAAATATATTTATAAAAATATTAAATAAAAAATAAATGAAATTTTGGTTGAATTGGTAAAGTTGAAATATTAAAATTTACAAGATCTTTGGTTCAAATCCTATTGTGTTATTTTTCTAAATTTTATATAACTTGCATAACATATTTATTATTTTATAAAATGATTTGATTAGATATTTGGTACGTTGATACTAGTGTTTAAAAAGGACCAAGAAAGAGAAAATGGTGATGGCAAACAAGTCGGTTCACTTGTTACAGGCATAGAGCCAGGGTAAAGCTAAGTAGGAAGAGGAAAAGGCAATAACGAGAGGAGACTGTAGAGTGCTAAGGCTTAAGGGAGTAAAAACGGGGGAAATATTATTTATCTATCGTGTGTTGGAGTATATATAGAGGAAAGGTTCCCATGCCTAGCAGTATCATGTCACCGACAATAAAAATGATGGCTTACCTATGTGGTCGATCAAGTGGTAAGTCCATTATATATCTATTGTTAAGCCTTAATTATATTTTCTTAAAAGATGAGAACGTACCACTAATAACAGATGACATGATGACGGATCCCATATGAGCAGTATAAAACATGGGGGTGGCTAATCTTTGGGTGACCAATTGGATGGTGATATGTGGGTACATCTTAGACCACTTCTTGTACTGCCAGTCTATGAGTGCCTTTTAAATCGGGATAGAGGTATGAAATTATATTTTGCTAAATGAGTTAGACTGCAATTGATGGATGCTCAACCAATCACCTAACATAGGGTATAGATAATAATACAAAGTAGGACAAGAAGCATCCTATTGCATTCAAAGTGCCGTCCAATCATAACATTACTCTTCACGCTACTCATATATGACTCGATTGTATGTTTGATGAATCAATTAAGCGAGCTCCACACTTTTTTTTCCTTTCAAAAAAGTTAAAAAAAAAGGTCCAAAAAGTCAAAACTTGAATTTTGGTATCTTAATTTAACATAATTTTTTTTTAAAAGTCCACATGTCAATCAAATGTTTAAAGGTGTTTTTTAAATAAAAAAATCAAACTAAATCCAATAAAAAATTTACATATCAAATGAATGCTAAAAGATGTTTTCTGAAAACATATATCAACACGTTAAGGACTAACTAATAACATATTACAACAGTAAGAGGACCAAATTATTCCAATTCCATTGCAGGGATTAAATCCAAGTTCTAGCATAATAGAGGGACCAAAAATATAATTTGACTAATCTGCTACCATCTCTAACCGGGCAAAAAGAACATAATAATGTTGGTAAAAGAAACCATGTTTTGAGCAAGACTGATATGATCCAATTCAACCTAAACTATCTTTTATTAAAGTATTGGCATATAAATCTACTCATACATCACTCAAATATGAAAAGAAAAACAAAAATAACTGAAACTGCATCTACACATAGTTTACAATCAAATCCCCTGTAAAAACCCTTCCAAACCTCTAAATTCCTGTGAAAATAACTTTTTGGGTATTGTAATTATGACAAAGCCATCGATCATCGGAAACCAGACCTGGATCAGTGTTTTGTGAACATCCCTTGCGTCAATGATGAAAAATCGTAATCCTTACCTGTTTGCGAAGGATTTGAGGACGGAGCTGGGGAAGCTGATTGAGGCTTGCTTGCTCCGGTCGTTGCAACACCATTTGATGGGGCAACTTGTCCCAATCCATAAAAGCTACAAGAAGTGACATAACCAGTACTTTAGGAGAATGGAACAACTTATAACTTATGAATGAAATTAGTAATCTAACGAATAGTTATTTATGGGACAAACTCGTGACAAGGCCGACGGTATTAAAGGAGACAACTGATAACAAAGAGATTAAATATGTACCTGGATGATGGATATGCAGATGAGTTCGCCATTTGTGTCTGTCCCATATTCATAGCCTAATGCAATGAAAAAGAAGTGCACCAGATGAGAAACTTGTTAGATATACTTGTTTTAAAGCAATTGTAACTATGTGATGGAGTCTACCTGCATAAGTTTCTGCAGATCAGCCTGCCCAGCAACGGGCATCATCATTCCAGGGAATTGGTAGCCAATGTTTGGCCAAGCTTGAGAGGGTATGTTTGTGCCGTTAGATGGAGGCTGTTGAGCATTTCCAGGAGCAGATTTAGCTGCAGCAGCCATGAGAAGGGACTGTTGTTGCGCTAGCATAGCTAGTTGTTGTTGATGCATAGCGAAAGGTGACACCATATTGGACTGTAATTGATTGAAACCATCACATCAACAATATTGTACCCAACAAAGAAAAAAAAGGATCAGAGATAAACGCAAAGTCATGCTTATCAATTAGGTCCAACCCGAAAATGATCAATTAATATAAGTTCTACACCAAGGACTCCTAAGACCCAAGTAAATGCTGTTGAAGATATACCTTTTCAAAGAGGCTCATAATATCATTTTTAACATCTTTTTGAGGCTTCTCTGGGCCTTGGTTGGTTGTTAATGGAGGTAAATCACTAAATAAATCCTCAATTCCACTAGTAGACTTCGTATTACTTTCAGCAGGTTTTGGTGGATTGGGTTTGTCAGTTGTGGAGGCCCCTCCAGCAGCTACAGAATAGCATGTGTCAAAATCAAAAGAAATTATAAAATGCTCTAACCATTTCTCAGGAGGCTAGTACTAGGTATAAATACCATTAACAAGATGATAATGAAAAAACGTCAATGAAAGAAAGTTATTGAGAAATGTCAGGGCATACACTGGAAGCCTGCCCAATCATCAGTAGAAGTAGCCTCAGAACCATTCTCACTTGGACCATCATCCAAGGACAGCATGTTGAAAAGATCCGTAGCATAATCGACTTTAGGAGCGATGGCTACGGGAGCAGTCTCCACAGCTGGCTTTGTTGCCTCAGCTGGCGCAACAACTGGTTCAGGCTTCTGTACGGGTGTAACCTATTCGATCAACACATTATGTGATATGAACATTTAAATAATAACAATAATAAATAAGAGTGGTAAACTACTGGAATAGAATCCTATACACTAGTAAGCAAGAAAGTAAGTTAAACCATGGACAAAACAGATTGAAGACTTTAGTTCAAATTGATACTATTTATTTGCTACTTTAGCAAGTGATAAACTTTCTTTCCATATGGCATTTGTCTCATACTTCTTCATTCTAATGCTAATACCTCTAGGTTATCCATGTAAATGTATTAAGAGAAAAGCGAATGATTGATTTTCTAGAAAGAATTAGAAACAAAAGCACATACATAAAGAACTTAGTACCTGATCAGGTCCCTTAGGAGGAACAGGAAGACTAACTCTTGTTGCAGGAAGATTTTCTTTCTGACCAAGTGCTTGTTTGTTCCTCCTTTCCTCAAATGAATTCTCGGAATTACTAATGTGCCCATTACCACTTGTTTCAGTAGGTCTCTGCCAATGTGAGGGAGCCCTTTCGTCCAACCTTCTAGGAGGTGATTTGGATTTTCCATCTCTAGGAACCCATCTTTTTTCCTCATACCTACAATATACAACAACAATTAATATAATACAAAAAAAAAAAAAACCTTCACTTAAGCTAAAATAGGTTAATGGTGGATACAGAAAACTCTATGATACATACTTTGCCCGGATAAAGTTCTCAATTCCAACTCTATCATAATTAGGGGGTAACTCAGCTTCCCAGTAACTGTTTGCCTTTTCATTCCCCATTGCTGCATGATAAACATTAATCATTGTCATAGTTTGTAGGCTCTTATCATCTTATCATTAAAACCATCACCAATCATAATAATGCAAATTCATGACCTAACAAATAACTTACATTGAATAAAAGCAACCTGCTCAGGAAGCCATGTGTCTAGTGTAGCAGATCGAACCTGGAGCAAGAGACAGTGAGATGCAGGTATACAATTGGGAAAGATAAACTGGGTTTCACTAATCATAAAACCAAAATTTAATAACTGGTAACATAGAAAAAGAAACATGCTCAAGCACTATAAGGTAAAAGGTTTTTTAGGATCACAGTTAGCATCGGAGACAATTGGATGACTGTAGGATCACCTACATATTGAGGAGGAAAAAGAAGGATGAAATCTTAGGTAGCACAAAACAAGAGCAATCCCAACATCTGAGTGAGCCAAATCCATACCCATAATGGGAAAAAGGTTTAGAATTAGTCTATCATGAAAATATGTGAATGAAGTACAACAGTTGTGACAGCAGCAGCAGCAACTCGATGAACTTTCTCAAACAGGAAGAGATTAAAGTATATATTCTAGAGATAATAAAAGCACCTTCGATATGTGTACCCCGAGACTTCTGTGGATCCCTGAACATTGCATGCATATAAAGATACCTAAATTCACACTTGCCCATCTCGGACCTCTGAAGAGAAAGGAAGCAATTATTAGCACTATGATAAGAATGATGTTATCATTAATCCAATGATATGATAAGAATGATGTTATCATTAATCCAATGACAGAATCTATAACAATTTATATATTAGTTTTTGCTATTATGATATCCACATCATCTCTATAGATTTTTCTCGATACATACTTGGCTTTGCAGTCGGCGCATTCCCTATTCTCCGGCAATTTAAGAAGACCTTCAATAATCTGCATGTGAAGAAGTAAAAAAAAATAAGAACTTTATCAGACTGGCGGAATATCAAAATCAACAAAATTACAAACATCAACAAGAATCATTAATTAGATGAACCTATTATATCAAATAGATTAACATAAAAGCACAATAACCTAAAGTTCCAGGCAAGAATTATACGTTTACAATAGAAAATGGAGGAAATAACACCCTCGACCACCTAAAGCATGTGCTCTGATGCCACATGGGAAGATTGCGTAAATTTGTTCCTATGGTCCAAAAATCAACCTTTCAAAAATTCTCAAATATATGAACAAAAAAATCATAATCGCCAAACTTGACAAAGATCTTAAAAAAGGAAAGGCAAAATTAGGCAATAGAACTTGAAACTCATAGAGAAAACTGATTGAGGAAAACTGAGTTTAGTTCTCCGAAATAGTAAGAAGCTATTTAAAATCCAATTTTTAGCTGACGAAATTCTATTAATCTCGATGAAATCTACCGGCTCGATCTATCTGAACCGATCTTAATATAATAACAATTTTACATTAAAAACCATTTATTCATATGGAAAGATTCCTAAAATGAGTTCATATTCGCTATTCGACATTCGATTCGATCAAATCCATTAACAAAAGCTGAAATTTAAATCAACCAACCAAAAAACGAAGAGAAATTTCAAAAAAAAAATGTGAAAAGCAGCAAAATTTGATATAATAAACACAGATCAAATAAAAAAAATTGAAAACACGAGGGAGCTACTAGGAATTACGATAAAACAAGGTCAAAATGGTGAATTTTGAAGAATAACCTTTCGGTGTCTGGCGTTGAGCTCCTTGGTAACGCTGGCCTTCTCGTTCATGTTTAAGAAATGAAAAGGAATCTACGGCGACCGAGAGAGAGAGATCGGAGCTGATGCCGAAGACGACGAGAACAACGCCGGCAACGACGCCGACGAGGAAGAAGAAGAAGAAAGGGTAATTTCAAAAGAAAGCCAAGGTCAATTCGGTCTTTTCGTCGCCCCTCTTTCTCTCTTCTTTCCCCCTCCTTATGTTCTCTTTTCTCTCTCTCTCTCTCTCTGATTTTTATGCCACTAGAGATGGAAAATATGAGAAAAATAAATAAATAAATAAATAATCATCTCGCCCCTATTCTAATTTTATTAGAAAAATAATAAATTATTCTATATTTTTGAAAAAATATATTTTTAAAATGATTATATATAATAAAATTTTGATTTAATGAGTTGAAAATCATAAATGAAATTATTGGTTTTATTTAATGATAACAATATATTTATAAAGAAAAGATTATATATTGATATAAAACAAGTTAAAACAATTCCTTAAAATTTTATTTTTATTAAAAAAATTAATTAGTTGTGGAGGTCTCCGAATCTCACTATATATTATTGTCTTGTATGAGTTTTAGTGTAATAGTCAATTTTAGTCATAAATAAGAGGATAATGTGCTTTAGCGCACTTGAATTCACGTCCTCTTATATTTGTAACAATGTCCATGCCAGTCGAGTTACGATCAAACAATTCCCAATCATGATCCCTGTGGATCGCATCATCCATATAACATACGAAAAGAAACTCCAAATATTTGATATCTTTCTCTTTGAATTAGATCTCAATTCCAACGACGGTTTCATTAGATATCTTACAACTAGAATCCCTTTTTTTTTCGATCCAGTTCCTCCACCACCGCGAACCCCGGTTAGATTCAAGCACGATAGACTTTTTAGTTATTGGGAGAACCCAAGTACTCTTTTTCGAATCCAGGAAACAACTCTCAGAGATCTTTTTTCCTTTTGGAAGATACAGGAGTGAAACAATCAACCTATTGATTTTGGAAGACCCAAAAGATTCTTTTAATGTATTATTTCTGGGTCCAATGGAATTCATAAATACAGGAAGAAGCCCTGTGAAATAGAGATTTTTTTTTCGACCATATTTCGATTGTTAATAAGATATATAAGGACCATTACTACAAATAGTACTACACCATTGATCGTAAAATATCAAACGCTTGTTCAACCTTGTAAATTGTGTAAAAGTAGGATACTCCAAATTCGGGCTCCAAGAGTTTTATAAAACGTTTTTGGAGGAAAAAAATGTGAATGAAAGATCCTACTAAATTGAATTGGGTCCATGAATCTAAGAAATAGTGAGAATTCTTGATCTCTCTTAATATCTCTCTCAATTCGAAAACCTAGAAGACTTAATCCACATCTCTTTGTAAAAACTACTATATATACATTTTTACATAAATATTTTGTATAATTTATTATTTAATTAATTTAAAAATATGTTAAAGGTATTTCTTAGTAAAATCTTATATTATATTAATTTTCCCAAAAATTATTATTCATTTTGGGAAAAATTAATAACTGATACTTTAGGTTAAGGTTAGGTTGAGTTGGTACTCATTCTAATTATGAAATATATTAAAATATTATTTTTAATTTTTAAATAATATTTTTCAATTACAATAATGTATTGAAAATAATTTTTATAGTGATGAAATAATTTATAACATTAAAAAGATACTATGAGAAGATGGATTGAAATTATTAAATAAATACTTTAAAATTATATATTTGGAAGTAAAAAAGGAAGGAGAAGAAGAAGATGAAGTTGATTCCTAAGTAGATTTGGGAAGAGGTTTTTGAGCTGGCCATGTGATATCCAACATTTTAATTTTGTAATTATGGCCTCACAGTTAAGAAATCATTAGCCATTGAGTTCTTTTAATCATTAAATTATACATTGTCTTTTCTTTTTCTTTCTCAACAAAAGGATAATAGAAAAATTAGGTTTTAAATTTAAAATATTTTTTAACAATAGAACGTATTTTTTTTGACAAAATGTCTAAAATTATTTATAGCCTATTTTCAACTCATAACTAAGGTGATAATGCACTTCGGTGCATTCGAACTAAATGTGCTCCTAGGCTAGGTCAGGCTAGATCTAAACATAATATAAACATACTTTATGTTTGTTCAAGCTCAGCCTAACCCGAAATCTGAGTCTAAAATTTTGCCCAAACCCGTCCATATTTGTAAAAGATTAATCCAAGTCCATTTTAGGCCTACTCATATTATTATTATTTTATTTAATAATTTTATATATTTTTTATTTATTGAAATTTTTTATTTAGTCATATCTTAACATTAAAATAATATTATATATTTAGTATAAGTTTATTTTTTAATATATTCTAAATTACATAATATATAAAAATGACATAATATAAAGTATTAAAAACTTAAAAAGGATGGGGCCGGGATATTCAAGGCTCGAGCCCAACTCATATTTTAAACAGGCCTATTTTTTTTTCAAATCCATTTTTCAAGCCTAATATTTTTGTCCAAACTCTCCCAAATTTTAAGTGAGCCTTTAGGCGAGTAACTCGACCCATGAACAACTCTACCTCGAATTCACATCCTCCTACATTGACAAAAATACTTATGACAATCCATCTTTATAAATAAAAACCTTCTTTTTTGTTGGTTAATTATTGTATTAATAATATTATCATATTCTCCAACACAGTTCAAACTAATCATTAGATTATAGATTCCTTAGATGATTACATCCACCTGTAAAGAGTTCTTTCCATTGGGCATTAATTGCATTTGTTTTTTAAATGTTCAAAATTTAAAACTAAATTTGCTTCCATTTATAAACAGCAAAACAAATTGATTATAACTTTAATGCAGGGTAGTAGGTACATTTCAATATTAATGTTGTGTATTAGTTTTAAATTGATATTAAATATTTGATTTTTTTTAAAAATTTTGGGTAAATTATAGTTGAAGTTATTCATTTATGGGTTTTTTCATCAAGCTATAAAAAGTTATAAAATGATCACATAATCATATTTTTTTTGGGTCATTCAACTATGAAAAATTATGAAATGATCATCAAATTATTCAATTTTTTTTTTGTCACCAACTGTCTTAAAAATAGAAACATCTAAAAATCCGAGATAGTTAGATATAGTGGTAAAATACACTGCACTCTCAAAGAGAGACGTAAGTTTGATCTTTGGAGATGCATGTTAAGAAAAACAATCACAATCCCCAAACACAAATTTTCATTCTGTTTAATTTCCAATGCGAAAGCAATCTCTAACGTAAAATTTCTCTTTTTTCGTTATCATTTTTTTTACTTGGTTGAATTATCAAAGATTTTTGCTTAGTTATTTACATATATTTTCCGAAATTTATGGGTATTTTTTTTTCATAATAAACCAGTTCCTTTGAGAGTCATTAGAAATAAATAGGGTTATTGTAGTCATAATAGATATATTGTAGTCATTTTAATTATATAAATAGGGGTAAAACTATCATTTTCACTTATAATTAAGTTTTAGCATTTCCATTTATCTTCATATCATTTACCTTTGATTTATTTGTATTGTGTTAGTGGTTAATTATCACTTATTATGTCATAATTTTTTATTTTGATTGTTTAATTGATTATGATCATAATTATATTGATTTATTGAGTCTAAATATAGTTTCTTTTTGTGCGATTTTGATTGTAGTTATATGGATATATTAATTATAATTGTGAAGTGTACATGTACTCTAAAAAGCAAAAACACTTTGTAAGAATATCATGATATTATACTAAAATTAAGATATTCAAGTTCTTATATAACTAAACCCTATGTCATGACATGACGGTTAAGGATATTCACCGCCTCAAGTGTAGCTTGGGTTTGAGCCGCATTAGTTGTATTTGTTGTTCGGGCTTTATCCTGTTATTGTAATTCACCAAAAGAAAATTCTTATATAACTAAAAAAAAAAATATTAGAATGCAGATCATGACACATCTATCATGTATATGAAAAAAAATATTTTTAATATTTTTCATGTTCATTTTACGGTTTATGTTCAAGACTTATGGTTGACAATAAACCGTATTAAAGTAAAGGTTATTATCAAGTACTGATTATGGCACATCTACCACATATATGAAAAAAAAGTAACCAATTTATTTTAAAAAAATATTTTTAATATTTTTCATGTCTATTTTACAGGCTATGTTAGAAGTTTGTGGCTAATAATAGACCATATTTAAATTAAAGGTTATTATCAAGTACTAGATCATGGCACATCTACCATGTATATGAAAAACCAATAGTTATGGCTTGATTTTGAAGGTCACAGTGGCTACTCAAATGACCTAATAAAAACACAATTAGACTTTCAGAAAGTTTTATTTCCTTAAAGTAAATAGCTTATTTTACAGAAAATTAAAAATGGGCTTTACTTGAATTTATAAAATTATTAATTTATACTAAATTTAATTAGGATCCAATTAAATAAAAGCTCTTATTAATTTTGAAAACATATTTAACTATTAATTTGTCATTCAGAGTTTCGAAAACCAGTTTTGTAGTGAAAAATCCAAACTCTATTATTTACTAATAGAAGCCATTATTCCTAATTTTTTTAGACCAATTATTAATTTATTATTCAGTTATCTAATTTATCTAGTCTTAGTCACAATGCATGCAAATATCAAAATATTCCCGTAACAATATCCATGCCACCATTCATAAAAATAAATTATTACAACCTGAATAAAATAAAATTATAAAATTTAATACTTATTTAGAAAAAATCGAGTCGAGACCTCAAATATTGAGTCCGAGCCCTAACCTTGCGGATTACCTGAAATATGTTAAACTAATGGGATGAGCTTAAAAAACCCAGTGTGAGCCTTAATCAAAGGTAAATAGAGTATGCAAAACTTACAAATCATGCAAGAAACTGGTTTAACAATTGAGCGCAAAAGCTTAACATATTATCGGTAATTACAGATGTGCACATGATTCACAAAATCATGGTGCTTCCAACACTTAGGCATATTCATGCTCGAGAATGACAATGCAATAAGGTCCTACCCATCCATTCGCTACACACCACGAGTGTAACAACCCATTTTCAGTGAAATCGGAACAGTGGTTTTGGGACCACAAATCCGAGGTCAAAAAATTATTTTAATATCAACAGCATGTTAGAATTATGGTATAAAAATTTCGTTAAGAAATTTTACCGTTTGTATGCTCAAATTGTGAAATAGGACTAAATCGCATAAAGTGCGAAAGTTGTGTTCTACTAGTAAAGGTGTTAAATAGCTATAGAACTTTAAAGTAGAGGTCCTTATTGAGTAATTAGACCAATAATTGAGTTAGTAGATGTACATGGAGTTTAATCATGAAATTTGTAATGTTAGGTTGGTATTAGGTAATTAAAGGATAAAATAATAAAAACAAAATTTACCAACCCATTTGCTTCATCTTATCCACCGAAATTTTCAGCAAAATAGGGGTTTTTGAAGCTTAGAATTTCAGCCACTTAGTTCCCTTGTATGTAAGTGATTCTTTGACCCGTTTTTGTTGATTTTTATGTTTTTGGGACCGTTGTAGGCTTGTAGCGTAATCTAGTTAAATGGAGGATTAATTTGCAATATGGTCTAGGATTTTTCCATGAGAGATTTTTAATTTTTCTTGAAATTTAATGGAAGAAAATGAATCTTATTTGTTAAATAAACAACTTTTGCTAAGTGAATTTTATTGAAATTGTCAATTAGGGGCTAAATTGAGAAAAGTGAAAATTGTGTTAAATATGTGAAATTAGGAATTATATGGGCTGCTATGAGTACCTATAAAATTTGGCTAGGCTTGGGTGTAGATAAATTTTCATGAATTTCATTTTTACGAGCCTAGGGACTAATTTGTAAGGAACTCAAATGTTTAGGGGCAAAATGGTAATTTTTCCATAACATGAAATTGGATTGAATTGATTAGAATAAGTATTGAATTAGTTAAATTTGATTATATATATATATATATATCAAGAAAAGCCATGTTCGGATTTAGATCGAGGGAAAGACAAAGTAGTGGATTAATTGGTCGATTTTCTCCATACTAATTCGAGGTAAGTTCGTATGTTTAATAGGCATTAAATTATATGTGTTTTAAATGCTTAATTAGTATATTTGTGATGATACGACACCATGGAAGTTCTTGACGAGGTATCGATCATGTATGGATCCCGATTGAACCTTAGGAATAGATAGGATACAAATGACATGTCATTAGGGGTTACCGTGTCTTTAGGTGCTGGTCTTGTACGTCTTACTGGTGGCTGAGTTTCCGGCATGTGTTGCAGATACTTTACAGCTTGTGTGAGTAGCACTGTGTAGCTACGTTTTGACTTACAGCTTGTGTGAGCAGACTCAGTGATGACTCGAGAGTGAGCATCTTTATATGAAATATGAGATAGAAATGGTTTTGACCACGTATTGGCACTTAGTGTGCGAGATACCCGAGTATCTGATAGTATTCCAATTGGTTCAACAGGTATAGTGATAATACCAGGTTATACAAGTTCAATACGAACTAGTACAAGTATTCATGTGTAATACGAAAAGTAATTTAAATTGTTATATTCATATATGGCTAACATGATTGTGATTATGTGTTTGGCTTAGGGCCAATTGGAATTTACCTATGTTTTAATCATGCTTATCTAAATTGTGGATGAATGGTAAGTTATATGTTAGTTAAATGAACTTACTAAACTTAATTGCTTACTCTGTTTATTTTCCATGATTTATAGTATTTCGGAAGTTTGCTCGGTTCGAAAGTCATCGGAGATTGCGTTACGCTATCAAACAATCACTTTGGTACTTTAGACTTTATATTTTGGGTTAAATGGCATGTATAGGTATTTTGGCTAATATAACCTATATGTCTTATTGAGTTTTGGCCATTTGATTTGGCTTGTAAATTGGTCATGTATTTTGGTATGTATATATGTATAAATGGCCTTATGATATGTGGTGTGTAATTGCTATATGAATTCCTTGCTTATGCAAATGTGTTTTGGTACTAAATGGTGGGAATTGAGATGAGTATGCATGCTAGGTGTAATAGCCAATTTTGGTCTGACCCAATTACAAAATTAAACCCAAATGAATAATGAAAGTCCAATTGTTTTTTAAGTCCATATGTATAGCCCAACAATATAAGACCCATTTCAAAACCAAATACAAACCCAAACCTAAATAACCCAGACCAATATCAGATAGGCCAAAACAATTAAAACCAAACAACCTAAATTTGAAGGCTCAAGTGGCCCAGAATGTTTAAACATTTGGAAACCTTAACCCTAGCTACCAAAGTTTTCAGCCGCCACTCCCCCCTCAGCCTTGGCCACCACGTGCGCCTCCTCGCCCCCTCGCGAGCCAACCACCACTCACCCACGCCTCTAACACCTACAAAACGAAGGTTCACACGCAAGACAGAGGCAAATAATGGAGAAAACGACAAAAAGATAGGATTTAATCGTTTTGTAAACGGCTTTAAAAGCCACAATTTCATCCTTGTATTTTTTTTTGACGAATACTAAGCAATCAAAGAACAGAAAAAAGAAGGTTGATTTTATTCTACACATCTCGCTTTCTTTTCGTTATTTTCCTTCCTTTATTATTACCTTTTTATTTTATTAGAAATTGATTTTAAACAAAAAAAAAAAAACTAAAGAAATAGAAAACTCACCGGGGTATCTCACGACCGCATCGCCGGGGTTCGCCATCGTTGCCACGATTGGACCCAAAAAAGGGGTCAAGAGCCCTCCTTTTTCACCTTTCCTGGTAGGAAGAGACTCGGCCTTCAAAGGGTTCCGAAACGGGGTTGAAATACCCATTGTTGCGCGTCACCGGCCACCGAACATGGTGGTGGTACGACGGGCGGTGAGGCAGCCCGATCGGTTGGAGCAAAAGGGGGGAAGTGAGGGCCTGAGGGGGTTTTTAGAAATCAAAAGAAAAAAGGGAAAAAACAGAATGAAAAAAGGGGAAAAATTTGGCTTTTGTATCACGTATGAAACGGAGCCGTTTAGGGCCTGTATCAGTGGCCCTAAAACGACGCCGTATTGTGCCTAGGCTCGTGCGACCCGACCAGCTCCAAGGGGATTCGTGCCTTTTTAACCTATAGTCTATTTGCGCGTTGGGTCCTCCACCTTTGCAGCGCATCTCATTGAGGTCCCTCATTTATTTTTTAACTTCTACCACAGGATTTTGTTTCTATTTCATTTAGGTCCTCCGCCCATTTGGGGAGCCAGGCCTTTGAAACGCTACGCATAGGGGGTCAGGGATAATTTCCCAGTTAACCCCCACTCTTTCGCGCGTGTTTCATTCTGGTCCCTGGCAGTTTTCTGTTATTATAATTTATACCCTTTTTTTTACTTTGACTTTAATTTAATCATTGCCCATTTTATTTCAAACTGTTTTATCATATTTTATTATATGTTCTATTTACAATTTATTTAGATGTTATATTTTATTTAGTTTCAAACTTTATATGATATTTGTAAATTTGTCATTTGTTTATTTTTAAACTGTTTTATTGTTGTTTAATTCAAGTTTTACATATCAATTTTTTAAATATATACATATGTTATTTATTTTATTTTCACTTTTATAAACTGTTTGTTTCTTTTATATTTCTTTATTTTGTATGTTTATTTTATGTCTTTCACATGATATTTTAAATTGTTTTTTATTGATCTATTTTGAATCCTTTATACTATTTTATCTTATGTTAAAAACATTATTCATATTAATTATTATAAATTGTTATATTTTTACTTTAAAGTACCATTTTCTATTTTAAAATCGTTTCATGTATTATTTATTTAAAATTGTTTCATTATTTAAAATTTTTTTACACACCTTTCAAAATTCTATTTATTTATTTTAAATATTCTATTTATTATTCATTATAAGATTTTCATATTACCCGTTTTATACTTTTATGTACATATGAGTATATTACTTGTTCTAACTTTATACATATATCATTTTTTTCTTAAAATTGTTTTATACATTATTGATTTTAAAAATTCATTTTTTCTTTATTCATTTTTAAAACTTATTTATTATCTTTTTAAATAGTTCTTACGTTTTATTTATTTTGATTTGCTTTATACTATTTATTTTTTAGATTGTTATACATGTTTTTATTGTTCCTCGATTGCTAATGTTAGCATGTAAATAATGTATGTCGAGTCATTATTATCATTGTATGTACCATAATTTGTTCACTTGTATTTTCACATTATTGTCATACATTTGTGTGATGTTATTCATGTATTATTGTCCACACTCATTATTATATTGTATTTCATATCATTACTTCATGAATTAAACCCCAATACATTTATCCAATAAATCGCTTTATTTTAACCTAAACAAATAACATACATCGTTCAAATGCCATATTCGCTACTATTCAAAAACAAAAATTTCAAAATAAGGCAATGTTTCGCGTTTTGGAACATCGAAGAATTGTGCCCTAACTTACGGGGTTTCGGTTCTCTCGTTGATTCTAAATAGCTAAATATCCTTTTGAGTTTTAAAATACACGAAATTCCAATTAAAATTAAAGACGACCTTGCGCTCGGGAGTTCATGGTATTGTGTCCTAACTTACGGGAAGTGATACTCCGATATCTCGAGATAAGGAAATTTTTAACAATCATTTTGATCTAATTCAAGCATTTTAAAATCGATGTTAATAAAAAAGGATTGTATTTCAAATCCATTCCTGATTTTTAACTTTCGACATTAAGACACTAACTAATCAATTCGGTACCAATTTTTGGGCGTGTCGAGGGTGCTAATCCTTCCTCGCACGTAACCGACTCCTGAACTTGTTCTCTTAAATTTCGTAAACCAAAAATGTCTTTTTAGTAAACTAAAATTGTTTTATTAAAACAAAGTTGATCCGATCACACCTAATAAAGATCGGTGGCGACTCCCGTTTTAATTTTCGCTTTCAAACAAAGTCGATTCCCGTTTTCAAAAAAAATGGTTTCGACACTAGGTTTTAGGCACAATGTCTCATATATGTAATTGACCATCTAGGTAGACTTTGGAAGTATGTTTGATATGTGTTAAAGTGGTCAAGTGAATGTGTTTATGGTTATCATGTAGTATGTATGGATATTACATGTTATAAACTTGATATTGGTGGTTTTGAATGCCTATTTATGCCTTGGTTATGTGTAAATTGATGTGTATAGGTTGATACCAATGTGGGTGAGGAATATGGCTCGAAAAATGGCCTATTTTTGTCCACACAGGTAGAAACACGGACGTGTATCTCAGCCGTGTGTGACACAGGGCCAGTGACATGGCCTTGTATCCCTTGGTACTTCTATAAAAACTAAGTCAGTAGCTTCACACGGCCTAGCACACGGGCATGTGACTTGGCCGTGTGGCACAAGTCAGTATACCCTCCAGTTTTCGCACGGTCTAGCACATGGCCTGGCACACGGGCGTGTGGTTGGTCGTGTGACCCAAGTCAGTGAGTTACATGGAGTCGGACAACGGCTGGGACACGGTCGTGTGACCCCATTTTGAATGCCTACACGGCCTGAGACACGGGCGTGTCTCTTGGCCATGTGAGACACACGGGCATGTGTCCCCTGCACTTTGAAAATTTTCCATATTTTTTCTAAAAATTCCTTGAGTACTCGGTTTAGTTCTGAACCACTTTTAATGTCTATTTGGGGCCTCAAGGGCTCGTATTAAAGACTGTATGAATGTATTTGAATGGTTTTTGATTTGAATGATAATTAATTATGAAATGTATGGTTGTTTAAGTTATAAGTCTGGTATTGCTCCGTAACCCTGTTCTGGTGTCGGATACGGGTTAGGGATGTTACAACGAGTTCCCCATAACTCGTCTATTGAATCACCAAAATAGTTAGGAGCCGTAGCTCAGTGTGGATAAACAACCAATAACGGTTTGCAGACAAGCTGCCAGTAATGTGGACAAGCCAACAAAAATGTAGATAAACTGCCAGTATAAGTGTAGACGAGCTGCTAGTAGTTCGATTAAATCACCCAATCTCCTCGGTACTCCGGTGTAGTGCACTGACAACAATGTTGCGGACTTTAAATGTTGTCGGTACTCCATGAAACTCCTTCGTCATCCATGAAACCCAACCAATGCAAATGTAGTAGGACACATTATCAGTGAAACACATCATGCTTATCAATATCAGTTCAATATAATGGCATCTTTATCATGCTTTTCGGTGAACAAAATTAGGGTATGTGTTGCATGCTTTCAATTAACAAAATTAGTGGCATGTGTACATGCTTTCAATACAATCAATGTCATATATGGTATGTAGCATAAATATGTACATAACACAATATTAGTCATGGCATGTTTGTATATACATCAACCAGTAAGCACATTTTACTTATATAAATTATACAATATCAATTTAAGGCTAATTACGCAAGGTAAGATCCACACTTCATATTCAACATGCGTCAAAAAGAAAATATACATGCATTCAGTTTCCCCTTGAAAGGTACACACACAATTTGAACAAACACCAAACAAAAACATTAATTAAACAACTTTCAAAGACATACCATCATTTACCAAATCAAACAAGAAGTACTCACGTACACAATGCGCATTTAACTAAGTCCCACACTTGAATTATGCAAGTTCGCAATCAATTGCTATCCGCAATTTTCCCCAACTCAAAATCGAACGAACCTAATCATACAACTTTAGATAATTTAAAACGTAAAGATCACAAAAATGTAATTCTAAGTGTTTGTTTCTTAGAAACGATCAATCCACAATGAGCTTTGCTTTCAACGGGTGGCTTAATTACTTCACTCCAATAGAAAAAATACACAAATTCATTAAAACAATTATAAGCTATCAATTCTATGGCGATTAGTCTAATTTTAATCTTTAAACTAATTTTAATTAATCTAAGTAAAATTAATCCAATTGTTTAACTAATTTAGATATAATTTCAATTTCACCATTACTCGAACACTATTTATCATACATCATATCTACATGTATCGAATTCAAAAAATTAAAATAAATTTTAATATAAGAAAAATAATCTAATAATTCCACCACATTTACCTCGTTCTCGAATATTTAATTAATCTAAGTTTAATTCAAATCAAGTTATCATAAGATGCAACGAATTCAATTTAATTATCTCTATCCAACCCAGTTAACATTGATAAGCTTGTACCGACTAATCTAAATTGTCACATTTAAAAAACGAGAGACGAATTTAAAATTAAGCTACATGAATTCTAATTACACTTAACTTAGAAACGACCCAACTTAATCTAGTCAATTAATTCTAACAAATTTTAGTTATATAACTAATCTAAACAATTTTCCAATAAATCAAACTTTAATCAAACTAACTAATCAAACCATAAAATTGTCAAAATACCAAAAGCATAAAATCCAAATCCACCCAAACATGATAACAAGAACATCCACAATATCATTATATCTAGTAGCGAGTCACAATAACATTAAACAAGCACATCAACTAAACCAATTTTGATGGCATTTAAAGGTAGTGGCTAAAGCAAACAACAATTGAAAAAAAAAGAGGAATAAGTGTTGCAAAGTTTTGAGATTAGCACAACAACTACAAGTCAATTGATGGTTAAAATTAAGGGCTGATCGACAAACACATATTAGGCTAAAACAACAAGAAATTGAAGCTAATTGACACCCAAACAACAAGATAATTGGAGGCTGATAGATAAGTATTTGGTACAACAATATTAGTTGGCCAACATACAAAGTAGTACACATGCATACAACATTCACAACTGATTTGAATCCTACACCTCAATTACAATCCATAGAAACACTAACAATTGACCGGAGCACCACTACATGTAACGCCCCAAAGTATAGGGGGTTACATGAAATGAATAACCAAGTAATGACCTAGGCACGATGGTTAAGTAGTTAGTGTACCCCCTAGAGGTCCTAGGTTCAAATCACTATCTCTTATTTATTTTCTTTAATTTTTAGCAAACTAAGGTAAAAAAAAATCTAGGAGAGTAAAAGAAAATTCCAGCTAGTTTGACGTTATGGTAGACCATTTAAGAAGAGAGTCGAATTAATCTGGTTAACTCCTAACTAATCCTATTACAAGAACCAATTGAACAATGCTCATACAAACTAGGCACACTTCATCTTGGTGATGACTTTCTTATGGCGTGATCTTAAAGACAATTAATTCTTCCTACAATTTTTTCCATACTTTAATAAACTCTTCGTTTTTCAACCAAGAACTCTGAGGCGTAAACTTTCTTCACTTGAAGATATCCTAGACCAATTTCTTAGATACCGACGATACTTTCATGCTAGAATGCGCCAATACTCTACCTTGATAACGAATCAGTCGGGTGGCGGATCATACTACTATAATGCGCTAAAACAATTAATGTGCATACATTATTTCCTCAAATGGGATCCATCGAATTTAAGTTATGACAAATAAGGCTTGGATGGCTACACCAAAAGAAGAAACAAATAAATAATAAAAAAAAATAAAAATTTGACTTTAAAACCTAGGTTAACTAGGTGGGATGACACAAAATAGGAATGGAGCAGAATTGCAACAATTTTAATCAATTTGTAAGGGAAGGTATTCAAACTTCGATCTTTAAGCCAATTACATTGTCTCCTTACTCACTCTAAACCATTAAGCCAATAGCTTATTCTTGTCATAATTTTACAAATTTAAAATTAAGAGTTTGGGATGTTACATTCCCTCCCTCCCTCTATTTCCTCTGTTTTGTTTTCCTTTTATTTCTTCCCTTGTTGTGTCTCTTCCTCTCCCTGTCGATAGTGGGTTTCCCTCTCTCTCATTGGCCAGTGTTTTAAGGCTAACACGTTAGAACTGACACCTATTGTCCCCTCCTCCTCCACCTTTCGTCTCTTTCACCCCTCCCATCATGTTTCTTTTCATTTTCTTTTCTTCTTTCCCTTCTTTTTTTCTCTATTGCCTGCTCCTCCCTTGCTGGTTGTAAGGGATGACTTCCCTTTTCTTGCATGATAAAGTTTCCAAAGGTTTTTTTTGGGTCCTCTTTTGTGGAGGTTTTCTCTAGCCTTATATGCTCATGTTTTTTGGATCCTATGTATTTCAATTTCTTGAGTCTTTTATGGCTCATTTTGGTTGTTTTTGTTTTCTAGCAACTACACTCGTTTCAAGTTTGTTATACTGTGTTCATCACCAATGGGGCAAAGACCTAGAAAGAGGCTTAATGATTTAAGGTGAAACGCTCACTTTGTTTGCTGGCAATCTTTGTCTCGGCCTGTTAGATTCATCCAAGGAGTGACTTGAGTCTTGCTTTGCTCTCTCTCAGGCGGTGGATGCTTGTTACAAGTGTAGTTTGCTTTTCTGGTATAGCTTGACTTCATGTTAAGTGTGCATAACGTGTCTTGGTTGTAATCTCTTTTGAATTTCCAATGTATACGCGGTTAATAGTATCCCTTTCTTTGTATCGATGTTATAATAAATGATATTATCTTTCGAACAAAAAAAATATTTTTATATCTATTTCATTTATTTAAGATTTTGAAAACCTTTATACTAAATTTTTATTACCTTTGCATAAAAATATAAATTTACATAATGGATAACATATTATATGTATATTTGAAACAAAGATTTTAGATTCACAAAATTTTGAATCAAAAGTAAGTACTTAGGAAGGAGGACAAACTCTTAACCAAAACCAGTATGTTTACCCTGTATATAGGATCCCACCATCCATCCCGTTTTCAAATTTTACTTGAATCAATTCAAAGTACAAAATTGAACTTAAACTAAGAGGAATTGAATCCCAAATAATATGGTTTGCAAATAATAAAGCTACATTAACTAGAGAGTTAACGGCTTTATTTACACTTTGTCGATTCATAGGAAAGGCATATTAAGGAATTGATTTCTTAAAGTAAGACACTCATTTAAAAACCATCCCTAATTTTAAAGTTACTAGACTTGTTTGTGGGTTAGGCTAGGTCAGATTCAGGCAGGGTCCATGTAAAACTTCTATATTGATTTTCAAGGTTAGGACTAAAAAATGGGCAAAATTTTTTTCCCAAGCCTGACCTGAATTCAGGAATGTAAGCTCAAACTTGACCCACTCCACCCATATTTACTTTTAAATTTTTTTTTATATAAAAACAAATTTTAAAAAATATATTACATTTTTTATGAATAAAAAGCGAATAAAATCAACTACATAAGACAACCATTGTCTTTATCTTTCTGATGCAAATATATTATTTCCTTAGGAGCCTCATTAAAAACTTGTAGACTTGATTTCCAATTCAGGCTAAGTTTAGCAAGACGATTTGCCACAAAATTTTGATTTCTTGGGATATGTTTAACCTTCCACATCCCTTCCACCCTCATGATGCATCGTGTCCTTCTGAGTATAGTAATCCCGGAATCTCCCAAATCCAAGGTAGACAAGATTTAGGCGACTTCAAAATTATCGGTTAAGATAATGGTGCGTCTGTATCCCTTATTAAGCAAAATAAGAATTCCATTAAGGATACCCCAAATTTCAGCCTCAAAAGGAGAACAAACTCCTAAAAAATGAGTAAATCCCACTATCCAATTGCCATCATGGTCCCTAACCACACCTCCTGTAGTAGCATATCCAAAATCTCTGGCCATAGCTCCATCCGTGGATAAAAAAACCCAAGTATCATCCAAAGAATTTGCAGAGTTCGAACTGTGATTATTCGTTTGATTGATTCCATTTTGTAATTCGTATTGACGAGCCCAGCAGCTAGAAGTTTTAACCACATCTGTTGCAGTCCAAGAAATATTTTGGAAGATAAAAAGTTTCTATTCTTCGAGATACGCCACACAATTAGTCTAAATAAGCATCGCCAAGTGAGCTTACTATCTTGTACTTTTTAATGAAAAGTAAGGTTAAGTGAAAGCCAATTAGGGAAAGAGGTAGAGAAGAACCTTTGTTTAAGTTTTTCTGGAAGTACAAGCGTCCACACATCCTTCGCAAAAGGGCAGTCTCTGAGAATGTGAGCCAAGTCTTCAACCACATGTCCACACAAAGTACACAAAGTACTGTGCCCAATTCCCCTTTTTACACGCTCCGAATCAGTAAGGAGCCTTTGCTGAAAAACCAACCAAAGAAAGACTCTAACTCTTTGGGTCCTGAAAATTTCCAAATAGACTTCCAGTACTCATCTTGAGGATTCCAAGTAGTCTCTTTTAAAGCCCAATAAGCACGTCGAATCGAAAAGGCTCCTGAAGTTGCCAGAGCCCAAATCACCCTATCTGATCCAAAGTTTGAGTGCGAGGGATGAATATTAATAATCCTACAAATCACATCTTCATGTAGCCATATACAAAACAACTCTAAATTCCAGCTTCCATCCGATTTGAAAAACTCCCTAACATGACATTTTAAATCAAGGTTAGTAAAATATGGAATTTTAGAGATTAAAGAACCCGTACCTGGAATCCAAGAGTCTTTCCAACATCGAACAGTGGAGCCATCGCCAAGAGACCAAATTAAGTTTTCACGGAATAATGACCAAACTTAGAAAGAGATCTTTATAAATGAGAGCATTGAGTTCTGCTAATCGAGTTTGGAAGCTGATCTTTCCAACTATACTTAGAGCGAAGGACACGAACCCAAAGTGCATCGCTCCTAGAAACAAGACTAAAACCAATATTCATTAGAAAAGACTTATTTTGATCATCCAAGTGTCTAAAGCCAAGGCCACCCCAAGCCCGTGGCTGACAAATAGAGTCCCATCCTACTAACGATACTTTTGATGTCCATCAGTGCGACCCTAAATAGAATGTCTGACCAATTTCTCAATTTCTAAGCACACACCTCTCGGAATTATTAGAGACTGCATCAAATAATTGGGAATGGAGAGTAGAACTGATTGCACCAAGGTGATTCTCCCTGCCATAAAAAGCATTCTTGCATCCTATTTCTGCAGTTTTTGCCGTACCTTATCAACAATAAAACTCAGTGTATTTTTGGTAACCCTTTCGTGAAAAAGAGGAACACCTAAATACTTTTCGAGATTTTGAACTTTTTGAAATCTAAACATTTGAGTAATTTGATTGCGAACCTCAATTGTAGTGACCTTGGAAAAGAAGATATTACTCTTTCTAACACTAATTCTGTGTCCCAAAGTCTCACAAAACTTATTAAGGATGACATCTAACAACCTTGCATGATCTAGATGTGCTTTACAGAAGATCACCAGATCGTTGGCAAAAAATAATTGTGAGACTGCAAGGCTATCCTGAGCTAATCAAATAGGTTCGCAATTACCGATATCTATTTCAGTCTGAATAATATGACCTAACCGTTCCATGTAGAAAATAAAAAGATAAGGTGATGGAGGATATCCTTGATGGGTTCCTCTAACCAGATTAAACTTTCGACTAGGCACTCCATTCCAAAGGATCTACATAGTAAAGGAAGATATGGCAGACATGATCACTTTTCGCAGAAAGTTAGGAATTCCAGCAGCACTCAACGAGGTAGAAATAAATTCCCAACTAACTCTGTCATAAGCTTTCTCCAAGTCTAGCTTAACGGCTATCCAGATTTTCCCTTTTCGCTTGCACCGCATAGAGTGAATAACTTCTTGTGCAAGAATAATGTTATCAAATATGTTACGGCTAGCTATGAAACCAGTTTATTCCTAAGAGATCAGGTTAGGAAAAATCACCTTAAATCGATTTACGATCACTTTCATTACCAACTTAGAAAGCACAAAGCATAAACTAATGGGCCGAAATTGACTGAAATATTTGGGACTCTCTTTTTTGGGAATTAAAACTGTCAACGTGTTATTTAACTCCTGTTCAATCGGTTTTCCAAAATAGACATTTTTGACCCACTGACATACATTATCTCCAAGAGTATCCCACTGGCTTTGAAAGAAAAGAGCATGATATCCATCACTACATCTCCCAAAAATGAAACCTTCGATGAAGTAAGTCTAGGAAAACCAAAACTAGGAGTGCCCCTTAAGGTAGGGGGAGTCTCACCATAGAGCATTTCAAAGAAATCCACACCTTATTCTACAAGATATCTTAATTAGAACACCATTCCCTATCCTTTATATATAAGGTAATAATACGATTGAAGTTTCTTCTTTTGATCATACGACTATGGTAAAATTTTGTGTTTTTATCACCCAAATGAAGCCAGTCACAGCGAGCCTTTTGTCTCCATAGTAAGTCCTCATGGTCAAGAACATTTTCCAACTTATCTCGAACTTCTAATGGTTTTTGAGCTAGCTGACTAGAGGGATAATGATCAATGGCCTATTGTTAAGCAAACGCATAAGAAGTCGCTTACGTGCACCCAAAAAACCATACACATCCTATTCTAAATTTTAACAGAAGAAGCAAAATTATTTAAAGAATCGACTATATTACCTAAAAAATTCCACTTTTCTTTTACAAAAGAGGGAAAAGTGTTATGATGCGTCCATCTTGCTAAAAATCTGAAAGGTCACCCTTTAGACATACCAAAGTCCAGTCTAGTAGAAAGAAAGAGAGGCCGATGGTCAGACTTAATATGAGTGAGATGTTGAACTAAGCATTGCGGGAATGTTAACATCCATTCATTGTTTGCTAGAGCCCGGTCTAATCTTACAAAAGTACTATATGTTACTAAGTGAAAGAGGGTCCACAATACCCTAAATCCTGTAAAGCACAAGAATGAACAAAATTACCAAATAATTCACAATGTTTACCTACAGTAAAGGGGCTTCTTTTATCCGTAGAAGATAAAATGACATTGAAGTCTTCCATAATAAGCCAAGGAATAGATTGGGTTGGGGATGCAGATTTAAATCCTTCTCAAAACAACTTTCGTTTCAACCTATTGGGGCTACCATAGACAAAAGAAATAAGAACAGATTTATTAGAAATAAAATTATCAATACGAAGAAAAATAAATTGGGGATGACTTCTAATAATTTGAATTCGAATAGAATCCTTCTATCCCACTCAAATTCCACCTGAAAATCCAACAGCTTCAGCTTGATGAGAAGAATTAAAGCCTAGTTGCTCAATTATAAAATTAGCTTTATTACCGCTTACTCTTGGTTCAACCAAGCAAACAATATCTGGTTTATGTTTCGAATTATATTCTCAAAACGCTCGAATAAAGTTCTTGCTAACACACCCTTGACAGTTCCATGAGAAATTTTTTAGATTTGGTTCTATATAAAAATAAAAATAAAATAAAACAAAACTTAAAAAAATCAAAAGCAACAAAACCATCAAAATGAATTAGCCTTACTACCTAGGGGAATTAAACCCCTCCTTCTGGTCCTCATCTCTAATAGAATTTCCAGAGTCAAAATTCTCCTTAGAAATAGTTGAAATACTCTCTACTAAATGTTCCATGGATTTTTTAGTGAAACACGATGGGAGCCAGCATTTTTGAATCTCACGTTATTGCCATAAAGAGTTTTATTCTGCTTGTTGATTATGCCTCTATATTTATTCCCCTTACCCAAACCGGAGAACCCCACTAGAAGTAATGAGCTTTTTGTGGGCATAGTATCTTTGCTATCAAAGAAAACCACTGCCGATTGCTTGCTTGAATCGAGGCTACCGACGTCCACGCCCACTGCTCCTCTGTTAGTCCCCTTTAAAGACAAGGTAAAACGGTGAACTAGAGGCTTCCCTTCGACCTGCAGGATCTTCTTGTCGATGACCTCCTCTGACACAGCTTCCACTGTTAGGGCTCGGCTGCTGCATCCAGGATGAACAGAGGCTTGCTGCTTATCTCCTACCTGGACTTCTTGGCCCATCAAATCCCTGGTCTGTTTAGACGTATGATCTCCTAGGCCTAACCCAGTGGTAAGATCTTCAATAATCTGCACACTCTCATTAGTACTATTGTGAACCAATCTGGGTTCTAATTGCGGTCAAATATTCCTACTGATAGCCAGGCCTAGGACAGTTTGAGAACCCACCTCCTTAAAATTGTCTTTATTATTATTTTTATTTAATTCGGGTTGACCATTATTCTGAAAACCCATATCTTTCTTGCTTTTATCTTCAATTAAAACAGCTTTCCCTTTAGACCTCTAAAAATCAGCCATATCTCTGTCTTGAATTTCTTTGTTTAAATCCCTATAATTAAGGTCGCTACCTCGGAGACCTTCCTTTTCCCTTTATTGAATTTTGATTTATTTCTGCAGGTTATCCTTTGGTTTACGAGTTGATTTCCTTTCTACAATCATCCATGGTCCGTAATTCTTGTCTTTCTTCTTCGATCGTTTAACGTTCAAATTTTGATTCTCCAGTGCACAAGTCAGTGTTTACCTCAATTGTAGAGTCAGGGATTCTAAAGTTGCAAATATTTTCACATGGCCATACCGTCCATAGTGAAAGCAAATAGTAGAAAGAGATTCATATTCCACCTTTTGTGAACGACCGTTGATCAAAATTTGGGACACCAAAGGCTTTTCCAAATTAACGTAAACTGCCATTCTAGCAAAGCGTCCCTTCGTTCTATTGTCAATGTTCATATCTAACTTGAGCACTTTACCCACGAGTTCTCCAATTTCTTTGATGATTTTACGGTTGTACAGGTAACTAGGTAACGCAAGGAATCTAATCCATGCCATCACAACACTCGGGTAGGCTTGTGTAGGGTCACATGCCATTGTCCAAGGCTGAACAGTCAAATATTGGCCAAATATAGTCCACGGACCTTCAGAGAGAGCCTTTTCACAATCCAACTTGTTTTGAAATTTGACTAGGAAATAGCCATTTTCAATATCCATCATGTGAATAGGGGTTGAGGGTATCCACATGCTGTAAATTTTGTTTTGCAAGGCAGAAAAACCAATATTACGGCCTAAAAGTTTTAAAATCATAATGTTATCCATACCCTAGATGATGATTTGATGAATCCTGTCCGAAAAAGTAATAGAAGGCACTCCATTCACAACAGTTTTCTGAATGTCCCCTTCCAAAATATCAATGACTTCTTTTTCTTCTGATCCATTGAAACCACCCTTTGAAGAGTGGCCGACAAGCATGTCTCTCTAAGAAGTAGGTTGATTTGAGGATAGCTCTATCATCATGTCATTACTCATCTCTTCCTTCTTGTCTCGGAACTTAACCTTCTTAGGAATCATCTCCTCCACAGTGGAGTTTCCAGGATCAGCATTATCACAGAGAGAAATCGTCATTTTTTCCTTGTTTTTAAAAATATATTACATTAAACAAACTAAAATAAATACTAAAATAAATGTTTCCTAACACATTAAAAATACATTAAAAAAGAAAAAAAATGTTAGAAGTATAAAATAAACAAGTTCATGTTTTAATTTAGGCTAGATTATTTAGTTGGGTAGGTTTTTTTGGGCTTTATGGGTAATGAGTTAAATTGTTATTAGGTTAGTAGTTTAATATAAACATATAATTATTATTTAACATCTATAATTAATATAAATAATTTTTATAATATAATATAATATAATATATATTCAAGTCGGGTTGACCAAAAAAGTTCTACCCGAATCCCAACCCACATAGAAAAGAAACATTAAATCTGAATCCAATTTTTAGACATTTTATTTTTATCTAAACTCTCACAGTTTTTACAAGTCTTTAAATTTAGACGGGTGGCACCTCTCTAAGTAATTGAGAGCTTGATAATCACCTTTAGTTCGTTGTTCCTGAAAAGAGCTTCATGGACTGGGAAATTATCCCAAAAGAGCCTTAAAAAACCTCCTTCGTCTTGAACAATAGTAGCATAGCCTATGGACTTTTCAACTTGAAATATGGCTACATCGAGGTTGCATTTAACCCAACCAACATCATGGACCATCCATACAACTGACAAAACTAGGGCCTGATAGGAAGGAGTTGACATTCGTTTGATACACACCCTTGAATCTCTCTATGTCTGTAAGAAGTTACCAATAAAATTTATTAGCTAATAAGTTGTAAATTTTTTTGCCGCCAAACAAATGCAATTTGTCGAAACCATATAGCTCACAAACATGTTAGAAATTTATCCTTATTAGGTCTAAATATGCCTTCAAAACAATCCTTAATAAAATGAGAAATAGATGTAGACAGAACATCAAGTTTAAAGAAGTCCCAAACATCTTTCAACTCGAGACAATGAAGCAAGGCATGGTCTAGAGTTTTCGCCATTCCACACCTGGCACAACCGATATCCATGCCAATCCCTCTTCGAGGTAAGACAGTTTTGCAGGGTACAAGTGCTCTCAAGCTCTCCCAGCAGATATGTTTTACTTTAGGCGACAGTGTACTGTTCCAAATTTGTTGCTGGCATCCCTCAACTGCCAAGGCAGAAATCTTTGTAAAAGCTTTTTAGCTTTAAATATGCCTTTCCCAATAAAATTAGGATTAAAATCTTTTTTCACATCGAGAAATACTCATGTTAAACTTTTTTTCAGATCAGAATGAATATAACATTATTAAAACGGATAGTCACGAATTTTGAAAATATTAATTAAACCGTAAAACAAATAAGAATGACACTTAATCATAAAAAAAAATTTGATCTCAAGAGGGGTAATAAAGTAATTAAAACTTGAGGTGAGTGGTTTACATAGGGGAATATCTCCTTCCCTCCCTCTTGATAGTTAACAGGTAGCCATCAGGTTCGACCCTGAGATCATTTGGAAGTACAGTCATCCAGGATTTAAAGTTGAAAGGGATCTAAAATATTAATTTTTAATTTTTAAAGAGTTAAAATTTTCTTTTAACTTTTAAAAATCAAATTATATTTACCAATTTTTAAAAGATTTAAAAAAAATTTCTCTAATTTTTAATCTTGGGCTTAGTAGTCACAAATCTCGAAAAGATTATTGAAGTAAAACTATATGAATGATATCTATCTTCCTGGAAAAGCAATCATTGGACCTAAGGAGGGGTAATAAGGTAATTAGGGCATGGCTTGGGTTGTTTATATGTGGGAATATCTTCCTTCCCTCCCTTTTGATGGTTAAACCTCTTTGCCGAGATGGAAGAGGAAGATAAAAGAGGACAGCCACTGCTTCCTCTGCCGATCGCCGCCACAGTTTCCAGTTCTTCTTCACTAAGGAATCATTCAACGGTAACCGATCAATACTACGAAGGTCCTTCACTTGATCTGCAACTATCAATCAATCTACGGCCAATCCAGAAACCATCAGATAGTGTTAAAACAGGAGGCTCCATTTGTGATGTTAAGTCCGATAGCAGCAGTATCGAATCATTGAGATGGCAAGCGGGGGAGCAAATTCGATTGGCAGCCATTGAAACGGCATATGCAGAGAGAGTGAGGGAGCTTGCAAAGATGGAAATGGAGATGGCTCAGTCTGAGTTTGCAAGAGCAAGGCATATGTGGCTAAGAGCAAGGGAGGAAGTTGAAAAGGCTGAGAAAATGAAGCAAAGAGCAACAAGGCAGATCGATTCTAAGTGCATGGAGATCAGTTGCCAGTCTTGTAGACAAAGGTTTAGACCTTAAAAGTCTTGCTTTGTTTAAGTAAAGATAGATAAGTTTTCCTTTGCCAAGTTGTTGTTTGGGAGCTTAGAAAATTTGGGTATTATGGTTCAATGGATTAGAAGGAAATCAACAAACAACACCATAAAAACAGCATGATGATCAGAAAAATCCATTGATGCTTGGCTTTCATGAAACTGAGGTAGGTTCAAGGATGGAAGTTCTGGGTCAAAAAGAACTTATGTAATTGGTGATTATGAAGAACAATTCATAGTTTAGATTAGACAATTTGTTTATTAGAGCTTTTTCCAATATCACCTCTTCTATTATGATTATGAGTTCATATCTAATCTTCAATGAATTCAGATCTGTTCAAAAAAAAAAAATCCTTTGCTTTTTGATCTTAGTGTTGGGCACATGATTGAATTTGGATATGATATATTTTTCTTTTTGATATTTTTCACATATTTAAAAAATGTATTTCTTTTTTATGTTTTTAATATCGGATATAAGTTTATCTTTGCTTAGATTGAGTGTTTTATTGAGTTGATGTCATATATTTTTTAATGTGCGGTGGGATGCGGTACGTTTAGTTTATTTTTTGTCTCACGCTATAGTAACTAATCTCACTGCCAACACCGTCTATCTAAATTCACCCTACGTTACTCTCTTGTATATAAATTATATATGCCTATGAAATATTCACTTATCCCTGATCATTAAAATCGACTATTTCCTAATGTATATTTATTAAATGAATTTTAAATAAAATGAAAATTTTATTATTTATTAGTTAATTATTATTCTATTTTTTCTTTATTTTCAATCTTTATATTCAATTTCAATTAAAAATTTCAATTTAAAATATTAAAATATTAAAAAAATACAATATTCAAATTACCATATGTATTTTATCTAAAACTATCTAAAATAATATAAAATATCACATTAATAAAATTAAAAATAAAAAATAAAATATTTTTAAAACCAATATTTATTTTTATCAAACAACATAATTATATTCAGTACTTGTATTTTCTAATTTACCAAATAGTTTTTTTAATTTAAATTTAACACTTATAAAATTTAACAATAAAAATTCAATACTTAATTTTTAAGTTTACCAAACACCCATAATTTTAATTAAAGTCAAATATAATTTTTTAGATAAGAAATACAATATATTTAATTTTATAATAT
This sequence comes from Gossypium anomalum, assembly GCA_025698475.1. Classification (NCBI taxonomy): domain Eukaryota; kingdom Viridiplantae; phylum Streptophyta; class Magnoliopsida; order Malvales; family Malvaceae; genus Gossypium; species Gossypium anomalum. Next base: position 6,226,738 of record CM046960.1, read on the forward strand.
TTCAATAAATAATTACATTTTAATTATTTTGTAATTAATAATAAAAAATGAATAAACTAGATAAATAATAATAAGGGTATAATTATATTTTTATTTAAAATTTCCTTAATATTTCAATAAGGTTTATGAGATTTTCTTCAAAACCGAAAGGTAAGTGAATATTCTTGAAACTATGACCAATAAGTATATTTTACACTAAACTTAAATTGTAAATATGTTTTACGCTAAATTTATTTATAAAGTTATCCTTATCTGTTTAATCACTAATTTATTAACTATCAAAAGAACTCTTATCTCTTGTTTTTAATACTTATGATATACTGTTATCAATACACGAGAATGTGAATTTGAGTGTGGTGAAATATATAATCTTCGTATTTATGGGTTGATGCATCATTAACTAAGTTGGATAATATTGTCCTTTAATGATGCCAAATAGCCAAATAGTTCTCAAGCAAAATCTCAAGTCAGGATTATCATAAGCAGGAACTCACTGTTTCAACTCAATGAGTCAGAATTTTCCCTTAATGAGTCAAATCTGCCATCTTTTGAGAGTAAAATGAATGAGAACAAAAAGCGAGTAAATGCATCAAGAACATGACACAACATAAAGCTGTATCCATTTGGATTCAACTTCTTAAAACATTTGGTCATCAGATATCAGACACTCACCATATCCATGTTGGGATTCAACTAAAAAAACTTTTCAGATGTTACTGTTTTTCCTTTTTTTTTTTTTTTTAAATTTGTTGTAGCAACTAAAAGTTTGTTAAAATTTTTATTAATTTTTATTGTTAAAAATCGGCATGACTAATGAAACAACTAGGCTGTTATACGCGACATGCTACGTGCACCTCATGTATATATATAAAGATTAATTTTTAACAATAAAATGCAATTCAACTTCTCGTATAAAAAATTTTACGAAACTTTTACCATTTTCAATGTTATTTAACTTCAATAATTTTTATGGGGGTTACAATATAGCTTCAATAATGAATACATTGATTTGATTTTTTTGGTGAGGTCTCATGTTTCACACAACTAGGCCCCGTGAAAAGTACATTTGTGTTGTTTCAAAAAGATGAAAAATGATACGTGATAAAAGGAAGTACCTGTATGATGAAGATTGCAAGAATCTTCTAACATCTAAACACAGATTTTTTCTTTGTTTTTGCCGCCAACTATTTAGGTGTCCTTGTAAAACCAACTTTGATCTAAAATCCTACATATTCGAAGAATTTTTGTTGGATCATATCTTCATATTCATGCTAGCCAAATCCAACATGAATATTTGGGTTGAATCTTACATTATTGTCTGTAATGTTATATTCCGAGATAATATTACGTGTTATAGGCCAATTTTGGCTTTTTTTAAATTACAACCCAAAGACCCAATACAATAAACGCGTGGCCCAACATGAATCAAACCGAATACAGGCCCAAACCCCTAACCCATCAAAACCCGGAGCCCAAACACATAAGGCCCAAATCCCTGACCCAAGCCTGGCCTAGTGTTTCAGTTTTTGAAACCCTAACCTACTCAGCGCCGCAACGTCCCATCCGCCACCTACCCTCTGCGCCCCCATGCCCCTAACTTTCGGCCAACCACCCCACTGCAACCCCATGCCTCTGCCACCACCATGCCACCGTTCATCCCCTACAAATACCAAAACAGCAAACACGCAACAGAAAGGAAAAAAAAACTTGTAAACAAAATGGCTATATAAAGCCGATTGAAAAGCTGTAAAAGGGGTTCGATATATTTTTTTTTCATACCAAAATTAGACATAATAATCTCTTAGATTCAAAAGCAGCAAATCGAAGCATTTGAACATCAAAACATAATCAAAATAGTGAAAAAGGTGACTATCGATTTCTTTTTTTTTTCTTCTTTTTCTTTCTGTTTATACGGACAAATCCACCTTTTTTATTTATATGCACAAATATAATACAAATAATAAAAAAGCAAAAAAAAAAAGAAAAAAATTAGAAGCTTTACCTTTCCGGCCACGGTGTGCACGGTGGCACGCAGCTACCCTCCGTGGCCGTCCGATGATCGCCCGTGGCGAGAGTTCTCCTTTCCCTCTCTCCTTTCCCCCCTCTCTCCCTTCTCTTTTTTTTTTTCTTTCAGCTGTTTCAAATGGAAATTTTAAAAAAAAATTTAACTTATATAGGGGACCAAAACGGTGCGTTTTGGTCCCCCCCTTAATGCAGAAAACGATGCCGTTTAGGGCTCCGGGTCGGGTCGACCCGACCCGCTCCGACAGGATCCGCGTGTTTTTTAAAACGGAAGGGCTATTTGCGCAATCGGCCCTTCCGCATTTTCAGTGTTTTAAATCAGGTTTATTTTTGTTTATAAATTGGCCCCAAAATTTAATCTGATTTGCAATCTAACCCTCGCTGATGCGCCGCATTTTGATAGAGCGGAATATTCGCTTTTTAGCCCCCACTGTTTCCACGCGTGTTCAGGATGGTCCTTTCCTTTTATTTTCATTTCAATTTCGCCCCAAATATTTTGTTTTTAGTTCAATTTAATCCCTTTTTAGTTATTTTTATTAATTGATCATTATTACGATTAATATCATTGTATAATTTTATTATATATGTAAACATATTTAATGTATATATGTGTATTTATTCATAAAGTATATTTAATAATAGTCTTATAGTATTGTTATTACCTCTAATAAGTATATATTATGTATATATATATTAATACTATATTACGCATATTTTTTTTATATATATATTATGTACATATATTTTCTAATATTTTATATTATCATGTATATATTTTAATATTATTAGTTATATATATTCTTTATACTATTTCGTGTATATATACCTATATTATCCTTATTATTATTATTAATATATATTTTATATTATAAGTACAGATATGTTTTCTTATATTTTACATTATTATATTTATTATTTATTTTTAACATATTATTATTTTATTTTCTTTATATCATTATTATACCTAGTTTTTGTTTGTTTATATATTATATTCTCTCTTTTTATTTTTATATTTTTTATTTTCATTACATTTATTCGTTACTTGTTATTATTATTTATGTGTATATATATTTTTTTAAATCCCATATTACTTATAGACATTTCTAATATGTACTTCTTTAAATAATATTATTACATATATGTTTTAGTATATGTATATGTATACTTATGTGTATATTCTTTTAACATATGCTATATATATATATATATATATATTTATATTATGTATATGTATTTCTAATACTATATTATATTTTCATATATACTATGTATATGCTTTGATATTACTAGTTATATATTACTTCTTTACTTCCACGTATATACTATTATTACATTTATTTTACTCCTATTATATCTATTATTAGTACATATATTTTATTATACGCGTATATATTTTTATATATAGTTTTATTATTATACCTATTATTTTCGTCATTATTACTCGTCATTTATTTTAATATTATTATGCATATATATATATACCTTTTGACATTGTATTTTCACCTATATTTTGTATATACTTCGAATATTATATAGTATGTTTTCCAATACTATCGCTATTTATATATTTGTATATATATTACATATATATATTGTCTTTAATATTATTGTCATATTCGTTATTTGCTTCAATATCAAGCTCTTTCGTCTATTTATTTTTATTCCATATCAGTTTTGCTTTGCATTACAACGAAAATCATATTATCGTTTTCTAATTAATTTCAATAATCAAGGCAACATATCGACTTAACATTAAGTCATCGATTTCATCGCTATGTTGGGTGAACATCAATAGACTCGTGTTAAAGCGGCATGCCCTTCTGAAAATCAAAAGAATTGAAAATTCTCGTGCTTCAATCGGATCACAACTAAATATTACTTTGAACTCTTATTTTTGAAAATCAAGACAACACGTGTTTATGAGATACCAATTTTGGGCGTCGCGAGGGTGCTAATACCTTCCTCGCGCGTAATCGACTCCCGAACCCTAATTTTTCTCTGGATTTTTGACGTAGACCTAAACTCAGCCTTCTTTTAAAAAGAAATCTAATAGGTGTCCGATCACACCTAGGAAAAAGGATCGGTGGCGACTCCCCGTTTGTTTTTAAAAATCAAAATTTAGTTTTCAAGTTTTCAATGGATCGCCACAATTAGCGACCGAAACCAAAAAAAATTTTACGTCGCTACATTACGTAATCATCTTGTAATTTTACATTCTCATATATTGTCACAATATCGTAATATAGGGTGTAATTTCATTATGGCATATTCTTTAAGTTATCTTATAGTACAGATGTAATCTTTAATTTGGATTAGTATGCCTTTTGTTTTTATTATTTTAATCAATTTAGATTTTCTTTTCTCAAATAAATTTAAGATTAATTAAACACAAAAAATATTTTTTCCTTAAGAATGAAATAGTAAATGTTAGGGGCGAAGTTAGAAATTTTGTTTAAGGAAAGTTAAAATAAAATTTTAATTTGGGGGGGGAAGATAAATAAATTGCGTTAAAATACTTAAATTAATTAATTTATTTTTTTAGAGGGGACAAAATTTGAATTTTTCTATTTAACTAAAGGCTTAAAATGCTTAAATTTAATATATTAGTTATTGGAGAGCTTTATATAACAATTTCACCATTTAGCCAAAGGAACCAAAGCCCCCACCACTAGCTACGCCTCTAGTAGATGTTTTGTGTTTCTATGGTTGTTGGATACTCATTCTGAGTATGGAGTAACTTTAAAACTTGTGATTAGCGTCTATCTTTTAATGAGTCTATCAAACGCGAAAGATTAGTCATTGGACTCACTCCAGTGGATACTTTAAACAACAAAAAAAAAAAGTTACTAATAAAATTTTATTTCAGCTTTAAAAAATTATAATTTTATAAAAATTGAGGCTAAAAAATATTTAAAAAATTAAATTAAAAAAATTACAATAAGAATAATTTAGTAAAATATATATTTAGATAAATTTATATTCCGTCAACTAAACATACATATATTATATTTTAATTAAATGAACCAAATAAGATAATGCAACTTGCTATTAATAAATTTTCATTCTCGTAATTCTATAACAAAAAGTTATCTTACATTCCTATAACTAACACTCCTCGTATAAATAAAGAGTCAACATACTCTACCACTTTGAGGTATTGCTAATTTCCTTGAATTTGGGAGAAATATAAGACCAGAGGCGTAGTTAGGGGATTGGCAAGGGTTCTAACCCCTTAAAATGGAAAATTTTTCATTTAGACTTTTTAAAATTTTAAAATTTTAAGTTAATAAAGGTAAAATTACATTTTGGCCTTCCTTGAAAATGGTAAAAATTTGATTTAATTTTTTAAAAATTATAAAGATATACGCTATTAAAATAATAAAATTATATTTTTACTATTATTAAGTTTTCACCCCTAAAAAAATTGTCTGACTTTATCGTGTATAAGATACAAATAACCTTAAATTTTAAAGGATTTATATATAATATATGGGTTCCATATCCAAATCTATATCAAATCGAAAGTACTTTAAAAAACCAAATAAAGTAGGGAGACAGCATTGGCTGGTGGGTTGGATTCCAAAGATAGAAAAATAAAGGGTTGGATTCCAATGATAGAAAAATAAAGGATCATTGGACCTTATAACTTACAGCAAATGCTTTAAATGGTGGTGTCCTAATTTGGGTTGCAGAATCACCAGACAATTGTATTAATGGGAGACTTTAGGCTGTCATACGACCACTTGAATTATAGGGTTTCCTTTGTCTTATATTAGCTTATTTGGTTACAGTCATATAATTAAAACTCCCCATGGAAGTTGAATTGCAGCATAAAGCTGTAGGACATGGTACAGCCAAATAATTCAAAGTTGTCATCATTATGACAAAACCTTAACTTTTGTTTTTTCATATTTGTCCATATATTATGATGAGCCGATGCTGTATTTTGAAAAGAGAGAAGTTTTTCAATAGTTGGTTTAAAATTACTTATAGATGAAGTGAGATTTTGAAATTCAAAGAGGAGAATGTATTTCTTGGATGAAGTCGGTTTAAATTTAAGAGTAAATAGGTTGTTTTGTTGCACTTGTTGATTGTGTTTTGGGTATGATAATAAATGTCGATAATGGCAATAGAATGATCGCAAAGTAATACAAAAAGAAAAATAAGAATACACAGATGTTACGTAAAAATCCTTTTGGGACAAAATCAGAGGCAGAGGAAAAGAAATTTACTAATGTTGAAAAACGAATGATGTAAGAGGAGTTTCAACTATATCTGTTTAAGTATTGAAAAATTCTGTTCTAATCAAAGTCAAATAGTAAAACTATAGTTCTATACGAACTCAATTAGTGCGATTTTATTTCTTCAGTCGAATATTTTCTTATCTTTACTTTGTATTTTTACATTCATGTCCTTGTAAGTGAGGAATTTTGTGTAAAACAATTGGGTTGATCATTGTGGCAAATTATCTATTGTGTATCTTTCAAAATAATTGTTGAATAAAATCTTTAATTGAATCAAATTTCACGAAATAAAATTATTGATCAAAACTGCTAGCTCATTTTTTCTAAGTAACTTTTTTTACTCAATTAAAACAACAATTTCAAACATTCAATAAACCAAAAACTTTTTCAAATGTCAATTATTGAAACTAGAGTTCACACCCTTATCTAGAGACTAGTATTAGAAAAAAAAAAATGATTTCACATTGATTAACTAAAGATTGGAACTGGTTTCACTATCTAAAAAGTTTCAGTCCTTTAGAGATAATGGTGGGACTCAAAAATCATAATCGAAACATGTGCAAACGTGAATCTTTTATATATATATATATATAAAAGTAAAGAAAATGATCATCAATGGTAAAAGCTATGGGGAGCAAAGTTTGAATAATTGACATGAAAGAATGGACATTTAGTGAATTCATAACAAACAAAAAATTTCCATGTGATTAGATGGAAAGTGCTTACCAACTCCTTTTTATTTTTTAAAGAAATATACTAAAATTTTAACAAATTATATAAGAATCAAATAGACAGTCAAATTCAATGGGTTGAATTTTTAATTCAATGACAATAAAATAAAAATCTTAAATTTTTTATAAAAGTTCAAAAGAAAAAGAAGTATTAAATAATATAAATTAATAAAGTCGTTTGCTTCTTCTCTTTTGTTTTGTCTAGCGGCGGTGTTAATTTTCGGGCTGGCGATCGCCCGTCTTTTTCTCTCTCCCACTAATCCTTTTTCTCTTTCTTTTTCTCATTCACTCCACATGTCTTCTCTCTTTTCAGTTTGCATATATATTTTGTGGGTATCTTTGTTGTCTTCGCTAGTTGTGATGGACAGATGATGGTGCTTGTCTTCGCTAAAACTTTATCAGCCCCAGTAATTTTTCTAGAAAAGTGGGTGGCTCTTCGTTAGCTTCTTAATCTGTTTCTGTTTTAAGAGTATTTCAGAATAATAAATGATTTTACGAGTCGATTTGGACCGGTGTTGTCTTAAGTTTTATATATTTTTTGTTTGTTTTTCCATTGTTTAATAAATCTTCAGTTTCAGAAGTTTTTGTCTGCTTTTATAGTACGTTTTTTAGTCTTTCTTATGTATGTAATCTTCTTTTTGCAAGTGATTTTAAGGATGATTTTGTTGTTGTCCTCTCTAATTTGGCGAATACTCGATTCTTTTGTCAATTTTTTCTCGCCACATTGGACCATCCGGGCTGATTTTCTTACCCTATTAAGTGCTTACAATCACCCCAGATATCTCGTGCTTGAGTTGATAGAGCTTGTCCTTCATCATCTACGACGAGTATTGTTATTTTTTCCTTTAATTGTATAGTTACATTAATTGAATGAATTAATAAATTTACCTTTAAAAAAAATCAATAATAATATAGCCCGTACTTTCCCTTATAAATTATAATAATAAATTTAAATATTTAAATAAATTTAAATCCAATTCAACCACTTTTACATCAATTCACTCCTCAAATTTTAACTAAACAACTACATAATTCTTTATAACGAATAATATAATCCAAATTGTAGTCACCTTTTTGTGTTAATAAAGACAAAGAAGTATATCAATCTGGTCAGCACTAATTGGTGTGAATCCATTTTTTCCATTAAATATATAAATTTGTTGATTTTGTGTTTTAGATACATTTTTAGTTTAATAGACCTAACATTTATAAAATAAGTGATAAATATGGAATTTTGGTTACACAATTTAAAAATTTCTTATGTTCGCAAGGCCTTATTTAAAGAGTAATAAACTATAAATCAACTTATACAAGATTTGATTAAAGTTTAACTCATTCACAAAATTGCAACCTCACTTCTATACAGAATCTAAATTTCTCTCTCACTAAGAATTTTCTGTCGAAAGCTTATTTACAACCTAAATAACAAGAGCAATTTACTTACAACAAATTTCTCACATGAACAAATTAAGTGCTCTCTTAATCTCATACATAAATTAATGATAAGCCTTGTCTTAAATAAAATACAATGGCTTGCACAGTTACAGCCAATGCCAATCTCTAATTCCCTTGTAATATTCATCTTGACAGCATCTTTAATATGGAAAAGAATAAACAAAGATCTCCTTAATGTCGTCTTGTAAGGAAAATGAATCTCTTCACATATGGATACTTTATCACATTAAAAATCTTCAACATATCTTTGTTTGACTTGATTTTATCCATGATTTGACGTCAATAAAGTGTTGCTAAAAATCATTAAAGATGTGCTATTAAAGAGTCCAATAGTTTTGGTCAAAAGAATGCAACCAAACACGACATGTTACATTGGCCTGCCTTATGCAAGCTAAATTGCAATTGAAGTAATATTTGACGCATATAACTGGCACTAACAATATCCCCTTGGCATTTTTGAACAAAAACATAACATGTTCAAGAAAGGTAAATGTGGTTTTCAATCTAAACACTCCCCCTTAATCCAGCTATGAAGTAAAACCATGAAATGCAAAAATAATATATAACATCAATAAAAACTCACAATGTCATAATATCATAGAAAAGGCAAAAATTAAAGGCAACTTCAACAAGTTAATGCCAAAAATATAAAAAGTATTAAAAGTATCATTTGTTAAACATATACAAAGAAAATAAAAATCCATCCACCATATACTCCTCCCTTTAGCTCCTCGTACTCAAAACCATCGTACTTCTCCCCATTTTTTTGCTAAAAAATGCAAAGGCATTAAATCCCATGAGCAAGCAAATCGGTCTTCTAGCGGAGAGTACGAGTCCTCTATTGATTAAGGAGCTTCAATTGTGTAACAACTTGAATTTTAGAGTTAGAAGTTTTGGGTCTTATGGTTAGGGTCAGAGGCAGGAGTGTGCTATTGTGTATAGTTTTGCGTCTAAATGACAGAATGGATTTGGTGGTTTGGTGGTTTGGTTGTGTGTAGTTAATCTAAACATTCTGTGTTCGAGTCCTTGGGTGCACATTTTGAGAGAACCTTTTTATTTTGTTTTGTTTTTAGTTAATAATAATGATTTAGTGTTATTTATTTTTATTTTTCTTCTTTCTGTTCTTTTTCTTTGGCTTTTTTTCACGTTCTCCCTTTTCTTTTTCGATTGGCTTTTCTTTTTCTTTCTTTTTGGTGGGGAACGATTTTCGCGGCGCATACTTCGAAGATTATTGCTCTCCATCGTCGTAACAGGTGTGGGTTCTGAAACTTTCATATGTTTTTTTTGCAACATTAATTTTGTTAGAATGTGGCAATCTTGGTGGCTTTGGAAATTGATCGTCTAAGTATGGTAGTACTGTCGAATGGCATGGAAATTCATTTTGGTTAGTGCGGTTCTGAGTCAATCTGTTGTGGGTCGACGTAGTGACCGAAAAACTTATTTTTCAGGCTGTTTTAGGGTGGTTTCTTGGTCACTGGGGTTTCCACATGGGCGTGTGCCAGTTCATACGGTTGTGTGCTTTTGGGAATTACGGTTTCTGGGCCCATTTTGGTGCCACACGGCCGTGTGGTCAACTTGGGGATTTTGTCCATTCTCACACGGCCGTGTCCCTTGGGCACACAGGCGTGTGAGTTCGGGGATTAGGGTTTAAGTGATTAGGTGCCACATAGCCTGGCCACACGGCCGTGTGGGGATTCCACATAAGCGTGTGTTTTGGACACACGGTTGTGTATGTGGGCACACGGGCTTGTGAGACCCTCACACGGCCGTGTTAGTCCTGTACTCAAATTTAGTGCAAATGAACAGAGAGTTACACAGCCTGTTCCCACGACCATGTCCCTAGTCCACACGGGCGTGTGCTTCAGTCACACGGCCATGTGCCTCTCTTCACATGGGCGTGTGCCACAGTCACACGGGCGTATGCCACTATCACACGGCTGTGTGCCCCTTTTTACATGGGCTTGTAACCTCCCACACGGCTTAGGCATGTCCACACGGCCAGAGTACACGGGCGTGTGGTCCTGAGACACTTATATTAGTTCTGTGTCCGGTTCTGATCTAAAAATGTGTTTGCGTGCTTTAACCCTTGGCTAAGCTTAAACAAGGGCAGTTAAGACTCCGTTTTTGGCTGCGACTTAAATGCTATTTGTGATTGATGTGTGTAATGTCTGACTTTGAACCCGATTAACTAGGGTGTGTGTGTGCATATCTATTCTGTTTGAATGTCTGACACTGTGTCATTATTCTGTGAGATTGAATGCATACATGCGCTTGCATAAACTATTTTGGGTTGGGTTGTGAAGAGAAAGGAGACTGGTTCTGAGCTGATCTGGTAGTTCTTCTACTACAACTTATACATACAACGATTTATCGCACTGTAGCGCACGTGCGTCAACTTTGCTGCGTACTATTATCTGATTTGGCAGTTTAACTGCAACATGTCTGTATAGCGGATTACCACATTGCACTATACTGTACATACATCAGCTCTGCTGCATATTATTATCTGATCTGGCAGTTTAAATTGCAACTTGCATGTATAGCGGTCTACCGTATTGCACAGTACAACACATACGCTAGTCCTATTGCGTATTATTATCTAAGTGGCTTAGTTCACATATGTGGTGTGTAGGGTTGGATGGGCCTTTCGAGGTCCTAATTTGTGTGTTTCGTTGGATGAGCTTTAACAGCTCTTTTGAGGTGTGATCGGAGGACGGAGAAGTGTGTTGGCTGGATGGGTTGGTTTTTATTTGACTGCATTTCATCTGCATCTGTCTGTGGTTCTGACTGTAAGATTTGTTAACTGTACTCTATCGTCTAAACAGCTCCTATGCTGGTTTTTTGTGTGAATTTGGTTTGCTCTGGTTGATAAGTTCTATTGGAACGTTAGTTACACTATGTGTAACTGAAAATCCATAGTGCTACTGATTTGAATTCTATATTTCTGTTCAAGTCTTGTTTCGGACTCACACTGAGCTCGAGTAGCTCACCCCCTCTTAGTGTTTCCTTTTCAGGTACCTTTTTTCTGAAATCTGACGTTGGACTCAGTGTGGGAGGTCTCAGACAGTCTCGGTGGAAATAAATGATTATCGATTTATATTTTCAGTTTATATTTGGTTAAACGATTTTTGAAATGTAAGATTTTTTAAAAGTTGTGGTACAAGTTCCGTTTTGATTCTTATTCCTTTATTTAATCTTGGTTATATGTTTTACTTAGTTGTAATTATACCCACTAAATTTTAAATGATTAAAATGTTACGATTCGATGTGACAACTTGTTTGTAAAAATTTAACTACGATCACTTCGATGATCAATGTGACATCCGAGATTCAGTCTAAACTTTTAGGCCGGATTTAGGGTGTTACAAATTGAATCTCATAATATCGAATGTTCTTGTCCAAACAGGCTAACTCTTCATCAAGGTCTTTTGTAAGTCTAGCTTAATTTGTGCTAGATATGCCACCAGATGTTGCTATAGTTACAAATGTGGAAACAATACAAGATCTACATCTTCATTAGTATCATCTCCTAAATCAGTGTTAATAGCAGGTTTACCCCTTTTCCACTTTTGAGAATACTTCAATTCACCCACTTGAGGCTCAAGAACCTTATCCTTCTCTAATATATCTTTCTTTCGCTTGAGGTTTTGGTCAATGAGTGATGGATAAAGCTATGCATGTCTAGTACTATTGGTTTTTGCATGCTTGGCAGTTTAATTAAATATTAGTTATCCAAGATCAAAAGGAATAACTGACTCTACTTTCTATAGTAAGGCAACCATCCTTTTGTTCTCCACCATGTTGTACATGTTAAGGAGCTAATTTCTTATTGCAATGTCTTATAGAGCAGCATGTTGGCTAAAGTTCTTAGGCTCTAAAATCTTGACCTTCAGGCCATGTAATCTTGATCAGTGGCGAATAGCATATTGAAATTCAGTTGAAAATAATATTAATAAAAACCTCAAAACTAGTGTTCACTACTCACCCAATAATTACAATTACACAGTATTGTTGTCAAGTAATAATTACAATAATATAAATCCATTAGAAAGTATTCTGATGGTTGAACCTAGAGTAAAGTGTGCAACAGATTTCAACTAATTATCTTGACTCAGTAACTAACTAATTTACTAATATAAGTTGAAAGACAATAGAACAAATATGATAAGTACATAATGTAAATGCAACCAAAGTAAATGAAACAATAACCAACTATTTTGATTATTCAACCTTGGTTAATGATCACCTTCAGTTGATGACAATCAATAACTTATGTTGGATTAGTGCTAATCTAGAATCATTGACACAAATTCATCTCCAGATTTAAGCTAAGTGCTTAAAAAACATAAGTGTTATTGTCGCACCTTCCCTAACACCTTCAAGTGGTATACTAGAGTTATTCGCTTCACACTTGACTATTGTAGTCAACTGGAGGTTGTTACTTGGAACCAATCTTCGGTAATCTCTAACTAGCTCACCAGTTTAGAGTTGGTGGCTAGCTCTCAAACCACTTTCCCTAGAATTTCCTATTAGTACATAACATGTTGTGGTGCAAGTTGTGCACATATTAGAATCCACAACTCGCCTGTGCATCAATTTTACTGTTGGTAGTTTTTAACTTCATATTTATACTTATTCTTATAGTTATTTTATAAGCAACAAAAACATGGAATATACATTAGATATCATTCTACATAATATGACACATTTAGAAGACTCCAAGATAGAAGAGTGTTATTTTGAGTATGACTCTTGAACTTATCATTATCTCAGCAGCAAGCTTTGGAATAGTCTTGGTCCAAGCATGAGATTTGAGATGATAAACCTTAGGGATAATTTATTTGAAAATCCTTAAAGATGTTTCTCGGAGCTATTGTTATGTTAACTATCAATTTAACAAAATTATTGGACCAAATTTTAATATATTTTTATGTTAAACTTATAAATATTAATACTTTATATTTACGAATTTAAATTACAAAAATAAAGTTTTGAACCTGTCATTTCTAACACTATTAAAAATTAGGTTGTTACATTTAGAATCGACTAAAGGTGATGAACGGTTCGAGGGTTACTAGCCCATGAACGTTCTAACATAGTATTTTCATTGGGCACGACTAACCTGCTCTGTAGGCTCAGTCGATAAAGATTGATCAACATTCATGGCGTGATCACCTCCTGTAGAAGCTGAATCCTTATTTACAGAAACAACACCTACTTTCGAGTCCAACGAGGCCTTTTCTTTAAATCCCCACCCAAGTCCAAGATTTGCTCCAACTTTGCCAACCCATCTAATTGTTGGCCCATAAGCCTCACCTTTAAATGAGCATATGAATTTGCAATGGAATATTTTCATTTTCATGTTTATTTTACAAGCAAAGAAAACTAATAAAGTATATTTTAATCAAATTTGTATGATCACATAAATGACTATGCATTGTCATATAAATTTTTTTGAAGTTGTAAGCAGTTTTATTTATTTATTTATTTATAATTTTTGAATCTTTTAAAATCAAGACCAAATTGAAAGAATGTGTAAATGTTAAGGGCTAAATTACTTGAATTTTTTTTAGAATTTAGACCAAATTGACATAATGTGTAATCATTGAGTACTAAATTTGTTTTTATACTAATAAAAAATGGTTATGCCAGTATTTTGTTGATGTTATAATGGAGGAGTGACAGGAAAATCTAATGTCGATAACATTGGTAATGAAATTGAAAATTTTTGGAATTTAATGGCCAAAACAAAAATATGTTGGTAATTGGGTGAGCAATAGTATAGTTTACCCTACTCATTTTTTATCTACATGTTGAATTGAAAAACTGCAAATAACATATCGTGATATCTTCCATCAACACTTGATAAGGGTGAAATTGTAAGCCATTCAAATTTATGGTTTCTTACACCGTAATTATCATAAAAATAAGAAACTTTTGTAAAAAATTATACAAAAAAGCCCTTATACTTTATACAAAAATAAGTAAAGCTATAATTCTTTTATTTTTCTTACAAGGATAGTCTCAATTAGGAGAAGGAATCGTATGAAACTGTGATTATCTCTATCCCTTTCTAATAGGAGAATGACAAATCAGATTTTTCCTCTTGATTTTCAACCTTTCTTCTTGAAAAAATTTGAACCCAATTAAAAATGGTAAAAATTAAAAGAAAAAATCTGATTTGTCATTCTCGTATTGGAAAGGGATAGGGATAACGTGGAATTACAATTTCATACAATATCCTTTCTCTCCAAATAGACTTGCTTAAAGGTCGGTCAGTCATCTATGTTAGAAGATTTATCCGATATTTGAAAGGATTTAGATAAAAATATTATACCAAATGTACAGCCCAATTTTGGGCCACTCCAGACCCACCTAAATTAACCCAAATAACCCAAATCCACCCTCAGCCCAATTAAATTACCCAAACCCCATCACCTAAACCGACCCCTACCCACCAGCCCAATACAAACCCAATAGCTAATCCTCAGCCCAAATTACAACCAAACAACCCCACCAAACCAGTTTAGGGTTTCAAAAAGTGAAACCCTAAACCACCTAATCCCATTACCCCATACCATTCTGACCTACACCAACCCTCTGCCACCACCGCCTCTGTCACGTCACTGTGGCCACCGTCCTCAACTTGTACCTGCAAATAATAAATAGAAAAAACAGAAGAAAATGTAAAAAAGGTAGGCTATAAAAACGAAAAGTAAAAACAGAGAAAGGGGTTTTTTTTTTTCTTGGCTATTCTTTGTATTCTCTGTATTCAAGGAATCAAATAACAATATTAAAGGATAATATATACGAGAGTAGTGATTCAAACGCCAAAAACAAATCAGGGAATCATCAAATCAAAGATCAGAAATCAAAACTTTAAGGTGATTTTTCGGTCATTTCTTTTTTTTTGTAAATTTGTTTTTCCTTATTTACCTATAAATATATATACAAACAAATAAATAATAATATTTCTAAAAAAAATAAAAAAAATAAAATTTTTACCTTTCATGGTGGTCGTGCGCTGGCCAGCGCCAAAGCTCGATGATCGTGACGACGATCGCCCCTTGGCGAACACCCCCTCCTTCTTCCCTTCTCCCTTTTTTTCTCTTTCTCTTTTTTTTTTTTTTTCTGCTGGCTACAAATGATTTTTTTAAAATTTTTGGCTTATATAGGGGTCCAAAACGCACCGTTTTGGACCCCCCTCAGTTAATAAGAAAACGACGCCGTTTCAAAGGCGGGTCGGGTCGAGTAAGGATCCGCGTGTTTTTTTTGTGGAAGGGCAAATTACGCGTTTGGCCCTTCCGCTTTTCTGGAATCTTACAATCAGGTTTTCTTTTATATTTTAAATTATTGCTGTTTTGCCACCCTACGATTTCATTTTGGTCCCCCACGATGCGCACCGTTTTAAATGCGTGGGAAAATTGCTCCGTAGGTCCTCCGTCGTTCCATGCGCATTCAAATAAGTCCTTTCTTCTTGTTTTTGTTACGAATTCGCCCCAAAATTCATTTTTAATTCAAAATCAGTCCTTTTTGTCATTTTAGCTCTCAAATTAAATTTATAATGTTAATTTCAGTTAATGATTAAGATTATGTCATTTATTATTATGTTTAAATATTAGTGTATTTTACATGTATTTATTATTATTACGTATATTTCAGTATGTATATATATTTATATAATTCTATTATTTATTTACTTTGCTTTAGTATTTTATTATGTTGGCTTTGTGCATTATGTATAATTACTATTATCATTATTATTATTA
The DNA here is from genome assembly GCA_025698475.1 of Gossypium anomalum. Taxonomy (NCBI): domain Eukaryota; kingdom Viridiplantae; phylum Streptophyta; class Magnoliopsida; order Malvales; family Malvaceae; genus Gossypium; species Gossypium anomalum. The sequence continues at coordinate 6,242,959 of CM046960.1, forward strand.
TTTTTATATATATATACTTTTATGATTCGTATATGTGTTTGTATATACCTTTATATATAATATTATTTTATTTTAATTTCATTATTGCATCATATTTCCTTTTTATTTCTCGATTAGTATTATTATCATTAAAATTAGTACATGTTTTCATTATAAGTGTATATACATAGGTATATTTATTTACAATATTATTTTCATTACTTTGTTTGCATTTTATTATTATTATACCATATGTTCCTTTTTTGTGTTTATTTACTTATTACCTTAGTTTTACATTATTTACTATTATTTATTATTGTCTTTAATAACGTGTCACCATTTTATTAATCTATGATTGTTACCATTGATAATATTTTATTCTGACTTGTTGTGTCATTATTATTATTATTATTAGTTCTACTATCATTCGTATATATGTTAATACTATTGTTACTTTTTATTATATATAAGTATTTATCGTTAATTTGTATTATCGTGAGCATTATACACGAATTTTTGTTACAAATAATATTATTCTTTTTATGTTTTATTAGTTTCAATAACCAAGGCAATGTACCGATTTAACATTAAGTCATCGAGTTCATCGCTATGTTGGGTGAATGTCAATTGACTGGTGTTAAAGCGATATATCCTTCTAAAAAATAAAAATTTTGAAAACTCTCATCTTTTAAATCGGATCACGACTAAATTTTATATTGAATTCGTATTTTTTGAAAATCAAGACAATACATGTTTATAAGATACCAATTTTGGGCGTCGCGAGGGTGCTAATACCTTCCTCGCACGTAACCGACTCCCGAACCCTAATTTTTCTCTGGATTTTAACGTAAACCTAAACCTAGCCTTTTATTTGTTTTGAAAGAAAAATTTAATAGGTGTCCGATCACACCTAGAAAAAAGATCGGTGACGACTCCCGGTTTATTTATAAAACCAAATTTCAATTTCCAGTTTTCTAATAAATCGTCACAATTTAGCGACCGAAAGCAAAATTTTTACGTCGCTACACCAAAAAATAAATTTTAAAAAAATTATTTAAAATATGTGATGGACCCAACAAAATCTGACCATTTTTTAAATTAAGAATATGTTGTTTTGCTTTGTTATTATTTTATGTATTAAGTATTTTATATAATATGAAAATTGAATATAATAATAAGTATGTTAAGTTATTTAAAAAATGCAAATTAAGGTTTTATAATTAGAAATTTAATAAAGGAAAAAAATGGTAGTAAAAATTGTACACATATATGATTATATACTAAATAAAAAAAAAATATATATGTATTTTTTTAATAATCTCATTGTAAGTTTTGATGTATCTGCTCTTTTTGACATAATGTCTAGAACTACTCATAGTTCTTCTTCAACCCATAATTTTAAGTTTATAATATGTTATTTTATGTTCTTATTTTTTTGTTAATTTATATCTTATGAAAATTGAGTATACTATGCTATAATATATTAAAAATTATGTTAAGTTTTATATTTAGAAATTTAATAAAATAATAATATAATAGTAGTAAAAAATGCATACATACATATTTTCTATATATTAATAAAAATAAATTAAATATTTATATCTAATTCCATAGTACTCAAAATAAATTTAAAACTATGTACCAAAAAAATAAATTTAAAATGAAATATTCTTTATGATTTTGTGACAAAAAGCATTGTATAAAAATAAGAAAATAAATAATAAAAAGGTAATTTTGTTTTGAATTTTAACTTTGTAGATACATGGAAAAGCTAGGCTTTTTTTAGGTTATTTTTATTTTTGTTTTATTGGAAAATCGAAAATATCGAAGAAAATGGGTTTGGTTGAAATTTTTAAAAATGATTTTTTAAATTGTTTTCGGTAAAACTGCTTTCTAAATTGAAGATGATGAAAATAAGGATTTTTAACTTAACATGAATCGTCCCTGGTTCAAACTCTTATAAATATTAAAATATTTTTTTCAACAATTTTTTTAATATTAAATTTGGTACTCAAGCTCGAATCCATTTCAGCGTAAAAAAAATTATTTTATTTCTATTAGGAAAAAAATTACCAAAAATGTTGTCATTATTAAAAAATAAAAATTATTTTCTGAAAAGAAAACTCATTCACATGGTTAAAGGAAAGTAACTCCCAAAGAAAAAATTGCATTCTCGAAACAATTAATATTTTTTTAGCATACCAAAAATGAAAATTATTTTCCCACAAACTAAATTTTCAGAGAAGTAATCATTTTCTACAATACCAAATGCCTTTAAATTCCATATAAGAGGCAAATCACCTCTCTTTCATAAGCGTTAACATTACTTTTTATAGCCATTTCTTAGCCAATGATAAATAAACACATATACGATGTTTAGCGTCACTTTTTCACCTAACTCGTTTTATTAACTTTTAGATTTTATACTAAAACAGTAATGTAAATGAAATTATATTTAGTAGGAAAAAATTGTTTAAATTAGTGATAAAAATTAATTTAATCCTTTAAAAATAATAAAGATTTAGGCTACCCGCGGGATTATTAACAGTACCCTTTTTGGAAAATGTTAATAAATTCCAAAATCTATTTCGTCGTCCAGTAGCGACAATCGTTTTTTTGATTGGTACTGCAATAGCCCTTTAGTTGGGTATTGGAGCAACATTACCAATTGATAAATTCCTTACTTTAGGTCCTTTTTAAATTGAATCAATTAAACAAGTATATCATGATGTGCGTATCTAGGGAGTAGTCACTTCAAAGGCAAAGTGAATTCTCCTTAGATACATTTATTCAATTCTGGTCCGAATCTATGGATTGTGCTGAATGTTCAAAATTCATTGGATTAAAAATTTTGATAAATCAATTTCGAAATGCTTTTTCTACTTCTTTTCTAGAATGCCCAATATTTGTTTTACATCTTCTATGCGAAAGAGTTCAATTTCCATAAGGTCTTCTCGACTGTTATTCAAAAGGTCTAATAATTTATGTATATTGGACTTTTTGAGACAATTATAGATCCTGGGAGGCAATTTTGATTGGTCAATAAAAATATATTTCAATGATATTTCTTTTTGCATTTTTGTTAGTTTAACTAATCTATATTCAAATGGTGAAATTATATTTTATTATCGTAAAAATTAAAATTTAATTTCGGTCCCCCTAAAATTTTTTTGCCTTCACCCCTTAATATCTTCGACCAACACTTGATAAGGGTGAAATTGTATGCCAATTGCTTATAGAGTAATTATCATAAAATTAAAAAACTTTTGTAAGAAAATTGTAAACAAAAAAAACTTTATACAAAAATAAGTAAAACTACATTTATTTTATAAGGCATTAGTGTCGAGTAGATGTGTTCAAAGGTCAAATTATTTATTTAAGTGTTTAATTTTGAAGGTTTGTTTGATATTTGAGAAGGTTTACACAAAAATATATTGTTACAAAATGGGTTTTGGGCAAAATGTTAAAGCTTCTTTAAAATATGGATTGGACTCAATCTAGTCTAACCCATTTATAAGTTTATAATATGTTATTTTATCACTGTAAAATTAATTTTTGGTAATAGTAAATAGAAAAATATTTTGTGCACTGTCAATGGAGTTTTTAGACTCCATAAGTAGGGTTAGGGGTTGACAAGTGTCCTATAGAGGTATAGTAAAATATTAAATAAAAGAAACACATGATTTTTTTTTTAAGATTGCTTGTGAAATTAAAAAAAAATACACTGTTAGTATAGATGTTCATTGGCCGGGTCGAGTTCAGGCCAGGCCAAGTAAAAACTTTAAGACAGTTTTCTAGGCTTGGGCTCGGCCCGACCCAAATATTGGGCCTAAATTTTTTCTCAAGCTCGACCTGGTAAAAAATGTTAAAACCCGAGCCCAATCCACCCGTATTAAAATTTTTTATATTATTTTTGTACAAAAATAAATTTTAAAAATATAATACATTAAATGTACTAAAAACATTAAAATAAATATTTCCCAACAGATGGAAAAAATTAAAAAAATACTTAAATAGTACTAAAATAAGTGCAACTTAGCAAGCAAATATCTCTAAAATAGTAGCAAAGTTAATAATAAAACAAGAGTTCTACAATATCCAAACAATAACAACAAAATAGTAATAATATAATAGCAAAATAATGAATGAAAAAATAGTGACAAAATAGTAAAAAAAAATAGCAATAGTCTTTTTTTTTTTTTTTTTGTAAATTCAAGTCAGGCCGAACCTGGGTAAAAAAAACCTTACCCGAGGCCCAACCCATTTAAAACATGAGCATTATTTTTTGTCCAAACCTATTTTTCATGTCTATATTTTTACCCAAACCCTCTTACTTTTCGAGTAAGCCTTCAACCAAGCTGAGTGACCCAGCCCATGGACAACTCTAACTTTTAGATACCAAATACTAATGCATAATAAATATCACTCTAAAATATTAAAATAAATAAATCTCCCCCTTAAAATTAGCCAATAAAATTAATTTTAATATTTTACAGTGTTATTTACTATAAGCAAAAATTAGTTTATTATTAATAAAGACGAAGTTAATTTATTTATTTTTTAATAAAAATAAATTAATATATTTATATCAAAACTAATATATGATTAAATTTAAATATTTGCTAATATGTATTTAAATTAGAATACAATTTAAAATCTAATTTGTAGTATTCAAAATAAATTTAAAACTATGTACCAAAAAAAATAAATTTAAAACCAAGTATTCTTTATAACTTTGTGGTGAACATGTATTGTATAAAAAAAAGAAAATAAATAATAAAATGGTAATTTTATCTCAAAAATAAAAATTAACTTTCCAGGTACATGTAAAAAATAGTTGTTCACCATTATTATAAGGAATCACATTTCATAGCCAAGGGAAAGTAATTTTCAAAGAAAAAATACATGCTAAAAAAATTAAAATTTTCTCACTAATTAATTTTTTTTTGGAAAGTTACAACTTTTTATCATACCGAATACTTCTAAAGGTGGGTTGGGATGGGCGGTGCGTTTACCTGTGGTTAGCGTAAAAACAACGGTGGCAGTGAAATTAAATACTGTAACGATACTATAGCGTGAGACAAAAATTAAACTAAATGCAACGCACCACACTCCAACGCCCATCCAAACCCACTCTAAATTTCATGGAAGAGGCAAATCACATTTCTTTCGTAAACATAAACATTGTGTTTTATATGCATCTCTTAGCTAATAATAAATAAACACGTATCTTTTATATATATATATATATATATATATATATATATATTGTGGATTGTGTGGTGTCCCTCTTTCACCTAACTCGTTTTATTAAATAAGTAAATAAAATTATATTTAGGCTAATGTAGGAAAAAAATGTTTGAATCAGTGTAAATTAATTTGAAAGATCAGATTCCCACTTTAAAATCTGTTCAGACAGATATCAATTGTTATTCTGATTATAAATTTATTTTGTCAGCTCTAATATCGAGACAGAATGTCAAATTGGGTTAATCTTTACAAAGTATCGGAAACTCCGAAATCAAGTTTTAATTATCTAAGATCAAATTAAGGTAATTTCTGATTTTTCTTCAATCTTATTTGCTTCAATTATTTAGAGTTATAAGTAACTAAGATTATGTGATGTTATTTCATTGTAAAACATTAATTCTATCATTTGTTAAAAACTTTAGTGGAAAATTCCTTATTCACCTCTTATATAAATGCTTCAATTTTAAATGTGACAACATGAGAAATAATTTTAATGATGAATTGTTGATTAAATTGTAAATTTTTGGGTTTTGTTTTAGTAATTTCAAATTAATTCAAAAGCTTTCCTAGATATATAATAACCCATTTATTTTATTTTATTTAACAAGAAACCATTAAAAACCTATTGTAGCGACGTAAAAATTGGTTTCGGGGTCGCTAATTGTGGCGATATATTGAAAACTTGAAAACTTAAATTTGATTTTTAAAATAAACAATGAGTCGCCACCGATCCTTTTTCCTAGGTGTGATCGGACACCTATTAGATCTATTTGAAAACAAAAGAAGGCTAAGTTCAGGTCCACGTCGAAATTCAGAGAAAAATTAGGGTTCGGAGAGTCTACACGCATGAGAAAGGTATTAGCACCCTCGCGACGCCCAAAAAAATGGTATCTCGTAAACACGTGTTGTCTTGATTTTTAAAAATATGAGTTCAATGTAAAATTTAGTCGTGATCCGATTAAAAGAAGACGAGAAGTTTTAAATTTTTGATTTTTGAGAAGGATATACCATCTTAACACGAGTCGATTGATGTTCACCCAACATAGCGATGAAATCGACGACATGGTGTTAAATCGGCATGTTGCCTTATTTATTGAAATTAAAAAAATTATGAGTAAAACGTTATTTAAAATGAGAATTTGTAAATAATATAAAACAACGACGCGGTTAATAATGAAGTATTAAAACTAAGAATATTAGAACAACGATATTAATATTTACGAAAAATAGAAATGATGTACTACCAATATGATAAGAAAAATAACATATTCATAATGACGATAGAAAATCACAATATATACATAAAATATACACATATATATGTATAATATAATTACATACAAAAAAATACATACAACATATAGTATAATGAATAAACACGACATGTATGGTATTTAAAATATAGTATTAAAACATGACAGAATGTATACATGATCCGGTATTTAAAGGAATTGTATAAATATAATGATATTTAAGAATATATACAAATAATATGGTATTAAAGGTATATACATAGTATATAGAAGAAAATATGTATGTGGAAATGTATAAGTAATATTATATATAACTAGTAATATTAAAAATATACACACAACATATATAGAACATATACAATACATACATACCTTAAAAATGATAATAGTAATAATAAAACTATTTTATACACTACACAAATACATACACACACACACACACATATATATATATATATATATATAAATAATAGCATTAGAAATACACAATATAATATTAGAAATATATGTATAATAGTATAAAAGAAAAATATAACTAATAATATTAAAATACATATAATAATATATGTGAAATATAATATTAAAAACTTATATACATAACGTATGTGCAAAGTACACATAATATTAAAACATTTACATAGTATATACATATTAAAAATAAATAACAACTAATAATAATATTATTAGAAATATAATGAAATATATGAAAAAGACAAATATAATACAATATTAAAATAAAGTAATTAAGATAGTACTATACATAAATGTGTGAATATATACATATAATATATACATATATTAATATTAATAATAATGTTAAAACTAGAAATAATAATCATTAGTAATAATAATACTTTAAAAAATAATTAGTATATTAATAAAAATAATAGTAATAATATTAATAATATGTAAAAAAATGAAAATAAACGAAGAAAAGGACTAAATCGGACTAGGAAAAAAATTTCGGGGCGAATTAGAGAAGAAATAGAGAAATAAAGGACCAAAATGAACACGCGTGAAAGCAATGAGGACCAAGGACGCAATATTCCCCATTACCAAAACACAGCGCAGCACAGAGGGACTAAATCGTAAGGCAAGAAAATCTTTAGGGCCGAATTAAAATAGCAAAAACCTGATTGTGAAATAGCAAAAATGCGGAAGGGCCAATCGCGCAATTAGCCCTTCCGCGGGTCGGGTCGACCCGACCCGAAGCCCTAAACGGCGTCGTTTAGCTTAAACAGAGGAGGGGTCCAAAACGCACTATATAAATCAAAATTTTTTGTTTTCCCCTCATTTGTGCAGCCGAAAGAAAAAAAAAAAGAAAAGGGGTAGGGAGAGAGGAGAAAAGGAAGGAAGGAGAGGGGGAGAGGGGAGAGCTCCGGACGCCGGACGATCGCCGGAGCTTCGCCGGCGCCGGTAAAAAATTCTATTTTTTTTGTATTTTTATTTCTGGTTTAATAAAAAATATGTTCTTGCTTATTTTGATATATATAGGTAAAAACTTAGAAGAAACGAAATGAAAATTGGAAGAAAAGATCACCTTAGGTTTTAAATTTCTATCTCGATAACCTGGGCTTCTGATTTTTTATGTTTTCACTTATGCTTCTGATTTTTAGTATTTGAAGAAATAGGTCTTTCTATTGAAACTGTCAACCCCCTTTACAGATTCTCAATTGGTTTTATATAGCCCTATTAGTTACATTATTTTCCTCTATTTTTGCTGCTGTTGTGTGGTCTCTTGGTTTTGCAGGTGCTAGGGCGGTGATGGAACAAGTGCTAAGAGTTGGTGGCCGGTGGTGTCAGTGGGGGTGGTTGCGGCGCGCGTGGTAGATGGCTAGGTAGCTAGGGTTTCAGATTTTCTGGAACCCTAGTTTGACAAAAGGGGTTTGGGTTTGACTGTTGGGCCACTTGGGTTTTTGGGTTAGGGTAGATTTGGGTTTAATTGTAAAGGGTTTGGGGTTAAGTGTTTAAATATTGGGCTGAGGGTTAAGTGTTTAAACGGGCTTGGGGTTAGGTGTTTAAATATTGGGCTGAGGGTTAAGTGTTTAGAGTGTATTAACTTTATTTTTGTAAAAGGCCCAGGCTAATTTGGGCTTCTACACCTATCAACAAATTTCCATATAAAAATTTCTTTTTCATCAAATTGAGAAAAGAAAATTCTAAAAATGTGAAACATTTTAGGAAAAAAAGCATTTTTAAAAATTGGTTTAAAATTTTTTTAAGATAAAATTTTAACTAAAATAGGTTCATTTTTATGTCAATAAGTTATAACTTTTTTTAGCAATTACAACTCTATTTTAAAATTTAAGATTTTTCATCTAATTTTCCTTTGATTTAAAAAAATAAAAAAAAGTTTCGATTTTTTTGTTAAAACTAATTTTATAAAAATTCACATAAAACTTAATTAATGAAATAAAACTCATCAACGCGACCAACTAAAAGTATTTCAAATCAACAAATACTCAATCCAAATCTTATATATATTATTACAAGATTTTTATGTTATGATGTGTTTACACTATAAAAAATTGACATGTGATAAGGAAAGAAAGTAATTATTTGTAGGGGAAAATTGCAACATAAACCCTTTTGCCTTTTTATAAAAATTTTAATGGTGTTTTGCAAATTATATTTTTTATAATAAGTCTTTCCAATTTGTTTATATTTAATAATTCAACTTACAATTTTATATAATAAATCACTATAAATTTTAACGTTGTTTTAAAAAATTCTTATTAAGTTTACCACTATTATTTTAAGTTATATTCTCAAAATTTTAATATTGTTTTAGCATGCTGAAAGTGAAGATTATTTTCCAACTAATTAAAATTTTTCAGAGAAGTGAACATTTTCTATCATACCAGATGCCTCGAAATTCCATGAGAGGCAAATCACCTCTTATAAATGTTAACATTGCTTTTTGTAGGCATCTCTTAGCCAATAATAAATACACAAGTATCTGAATTTATTTTGCGTGTTGTGGACTGAGTGGCGTCATTATTTCTCCTAACTCGTTTTATTAACTTCTGGATTCTATACTAAAACAGTCTATTAAATGAAATTATATTTAGGTCAATATAGGAAAAAAAATTGTTAAAATGAGTGAAAATTAATTTGGAAGATCATATTTCAACTTTTAAATCTGTTCAAAGTGATATCAATTGTTGTTTTGATTATAAATTCATTTCACCGACTCTGTTATCAAGATAGAGTGTAAAGAGTGATTAGACTTTACAAAATATCGGAAACTCCGAAATCAGATTTCGCTCACCTCATATCAACTCAAGGTAATTTTCGATTTTTCTTCAATCTTATTATGTTATTTTATTGAAAATATTAATTTTTTTTTCATTTGTTAAAACCATTTTTCCTTTGATTTGTTGAAACTTTTAGTGGAAAATCCCTTATTCACCACTTAAATAAATGCTTCAACTTCTTATTTTCTATCTACATATTTCCCCTTTTTTTCTTCATTCAAATTTGTTGTTTTTGTTATTTGTAAAGAGCAATTGAGACAACTATAATATTTGAAATAAATACACAATTAAAATTGAAATAAATATTTGAAAATATAAATAATGTTACAATAAATTACTTAGTGGTCACCATATTTTAATTTAATTTAAAAATCTACATTCTCTAATTAATAATTAAAATAAAAATAAAAAACTATATATAAAAATAGAATTTCACACCATCTACTACTATAATATTTATATTTTAAAAATAATTTCAAAATATTATTTATTTATAGTTATATATTCCATTTAAAGATAACCCATTAATCTCTAGGTTCAATTGAAAAGCTGAAAAAAAATGGTGATATCTTCAATCAACACTTGATAAGGATGAAATTGTATATCAGTTGCTTATACTGTAATTATCATAAAATTAAGAAACTTTTGTAAGAAAATCATATAAATTTTTTATACAAAAAATAATTAAAGCTACAATTATTTTATTTTATTTTACAAGGAAGGCATTAGTCTCGGATAGATTTATTCAAATTACGAATTACTCGTTTAAGTGTGTAAATCTGAAGACTTGTTCGATATTTGAGAAGGGTTAAATAAAAATATTATATTAAAGAATAATTTTAAGTAAAATATTTAAGCCTGATTAAAATATGAGTTTTATTTTATCACTGTAGTAAATATTACTGTAAAATGTTAAATTTAATAAATCTCTTCTTCCTTAAAATTAGCCAACAAAATTAATGTTAAAGCAAAAATTAGTTTATTATTAATAAATATTTAATTTAATATATTTATAATTTTTTATTTTAATAAAAATAAATTAGCATATTTATTTCAAAATTAATATATAATTAAATTTAAATATTTACTAATATGTATTTAAATTATGATATAATTTAAAAGCTAATTTGGTAGTATTCAAAAGAAATTTAAAAGTATGTAGAAAAATATTAATTTTAAAATTAAATAAATTTTATAATTTTGTGATGAAAAAAGTATGGTAGAAAAATGAGAATATAAATCAACAATAAAAACAGTAATTTTATCTCAAGATGAGAAAGTTACCATCCCACTATTATTCTGAGTAACCACATTCTCATGGTAGAGAAAAAGTAACTTCCAAAAAAAAGTTACATTCTCAAAAATTTTTCGTTTTATGATCTATGTTTGGGGTTTATGGCTGTTCTTCCCAATTAATAATTTTTTTTCCAGAGAAGTGGCTATTTTCTACCATACCAGATGTCTCGAAATTCCATGAGAGGCAAATCACCTTTCATAAATGTTAACCTTGCTTTTTGTAGGCATCTCTTAGCCAATAATAAATACACATGTATCTGAATTTATTTTGTGTTCTGTGGATTGAGTGGCGTCATTATTTCACCTAACTCATTTTATTAACTTTTGGATTCTATACTAAAACAGTCTACTAAATGAAATTATATTTAGGTTAAAATGAGTGAAAATTAATTTGACAGATCAGATTCCAACTTTTAAATCTGTTCAGAGTGATATCAATTGTTATTCTGATTATAAATTCATTTCGCCAACTTTGTTATTGAAACAGAGTGTAAAGAGTGATTAATCTTTAAAAAGCATCGGAAACTTCGGAATCAAATTTCGCTTATCTCATATGAACTCAAGGTAATTTCCGATCTTTCTTCAATCTATGCTATTTTATTGAAAATATTACTCTCTTTTTTTCATTTGGTAAAACCATTTCCCTTTGATTTGTTCAAAATTTTAGTGGAAAATCCCTTATTCACCACTTAAATAAATGCTTCAACTTCTTATTTTCTATCTACATATTTCCCCTTTTCTTCTTCATTCAAATTTATTGTTTTTCTTATTTGTAAAGAGCAATTGAGACAACTATTTGATAATCCATTATTATGACAACATGAGAAACACATTTAATGATGAACTGATGAATAAGTTGTAATATTTAGGGTTTTTTTTAAGTGATTTTGAAAGATCTAATATATGTTGAAAATTCCTTTTACCATATTGTAAGAATTTATGATGCATGTAATTTTTTCCCTAGATATATAATAACCCATTTTTTTATTTTAGTTAACAAGAAACCATTAAAAAACCCATGAAAAAAAATTCCATATAAAAATTGTTTTTCATAAAATTGAAAAAAAAATTAATGTAAAAAGATGTGGAATTTTTATTGATTATTAATAAATATGTAATTTAATCTATTTATTTTAAATAATATTTTTTTATTTTAATAAAAATAAATTAGCATATTTATTTCAAAATTAATATATAATTGAATTTAAATATTTACTAATATGTATTTAAATTAGGATATAATTTAAAAGCTAATTCGATAGTATTCAAAAGAAATTTAAAAGCATGTACCAAAAATATTAATTTTAAAATTAATTTTTTTTTTATGATTTTGGGGTGAAAAATGTCTGGTAGAAAAGTAAAAAATATAAATCAATCATAAAAAGGGTAATTTTATCTCAAGCATAAATTTTAACTTTCTCTAGAGAAAGTTACTTTCCCACAATTATTCCAAGTAACCAAATTCCCACAGTAGAGAGAAAGTAATTGTCAAAAAAAAAAAAAAATTACATTATCAAGAATTGTCCATTTTACGATCCATGTGCGGGGGTCGGGGTTGCCCCTCCCAACAATATTGTCTCCAAAGTTCAAACTTAGATCCTTTCCTTGGGAATGTAATGTGTCTTACTATTACATCCAACCATTTGTTGGTAAAAAAAAAAAGATATTTTTTAGCATAACAAAAGTGAAGATTTTTTTCCAACTAATTAATTTTTTTTTCAGAGAAGTGGTTATTTTCTATCATACTAGATGTCTCGAAATTCCATGAGAGGCAAATCACCTCTCATAAACGTTAACATTGCTTTTTGTAGGCATCTCTTAACCAATAATAAATACACAGGTATCTGAATTTATTTCGTGTGCTGTGGACTGAGTGGCGTCATTCTTTTACCTAACTCGTTTTATTAACTTTTGGATTCTATACTAAAACAGTCTACTAAATGAAATTATATTTAGTTCAATATAGGGAAAGAATTGTTAAAATGAGTGAAAAATAATTTGACAGATTAGATTTCAACTTTTAAATCTGTTTAGAGAGATATCAGTTGTTGTTCTGATTATAAATTTATTTCGCCGGCCGTGTCATTGAAATAGAGTGTAAAAAGTGATTAATCTTGACAAAGCATCGGAAACTCCGGAATCAGATTTCGCTTATCTCAGATGAACCCAAGGTAATTTCCGATATTTCTTCAATCTTATGTGCTTCAATTATTTGGATTTATAAAATAACTAAGATTTTGTTATGTTATTTTAATTAAAATATTAAAATTTTCATTTGTTAAAACCATTTTCCTTTGATTTGTTCAAAAATTTTAGTGGAAAATCCCTTATTCACCACTTAAATAAGTGCTTCAACTTCTTATTTTCTATCTACATATTTCCCCTTTTTTCCTTCATTCAAATTTATTGTTTTTCTTATTTGTAAAGAGAAATTGAGACAACTATTTGATAATCCATTATTATGACAACCTGAGAAACACATTTAATGATGAATTGATGAATAAGTTGTAATATTTAGGGTTTTTTTAGTGATTTTGAAAGATCTAATATATGTTGAAAATTCCTTTTACCATATTGTAAGAATTTATGATGCATGTAATTTTTTCCCTACATATATAATAACCCATTTTTTTATTTTATTTAACAAGAAACCATTAAAAAACCCATGAAAAAAAATTCCATATAAAAATTGTTTTTCATAAAATTGAAAAAATAAATAAATTTAATGTAAAAAGATGTGGAGTTTTTATTGATTATTTGTAAAATAAAAATTATTTTATTAATTATTGGTGGAAATTGTAAAAATTTGTATTAATTAATTGATCTCACATTGAAAAAAAAATATTTTTATGTATTTATATTGAGTGATATAATCTTTTTAGGTGAAGTTTATGTATGTGAATTATCCTTTGCCCAAACTAATTCCCTTCTCTTTCTCTCATCTTTTACACGTTTTAGCTTTCTTGCATGCTTGTTGACATATCTTCGATGAGTGAGTTTCGGTTCTTTATTTACATAGAACCAGCAATTTGGTACCTTCTTCAGCATTGTATGTCTTCGTTTTAATTTTAGGACACATTTAAATAAATAAAGAAGGAAACCCTTTTCTTTGCTCAATATGTAAATACATCAAAATCCATACTTGGGTTTTCTTTCAAATTCTTGTTGGTTTGACAAATATTTCAATGTTTTTATTGCTTTTTGTTTTTTTTGTTTTTAAATAAAAAGCAATTGTATTAGGGTTTTTCTTTTTGAATTTTCTTTTCTAGGTTATCGAATATGTTCACTGAAGAAGAGTTGAAAGACATTGAGGGATTGAAAAGAGGGTCGGACTTCATTGAGGTTAAGTGTGGATGTACCAGCAGAAAATATGGTGATACCATTGGGAAGCTTAGGGTTTTCACCAATGGTCAATTTCTGATATCTTGCGAATGCACTCCATATTGCGAGGAAGGTAATTCATTTTTTGTATCAATGCAATTGTTTTAGCTTAATTTTGTTTGTAACTTCAACTTCATAATTGGCTTTTCAATTCTTTGATGAACTTCAATTTCACCTTATATACATTGAACTAATCATTGGTTTTCCATTGCTGAAATTTCTTGGAATCACATATGTAGTTATTGTTAAATCAAGTTGAACATCAAACAGTCAATAAAAAAACTTCAAGCTGTTGTTTGTTCTTCTCTGATTTTAATTATATGCATTTAAGAGTCTCCCATTAGCATACAGTGATTTGCATTGGCTGTTAATTGATTTTAATATCCTGGTTTGATCCAAGATCATTGATGTTGAAACTCTATCTATGTTGATAAGGATAGAATAGCATTAAAGCTTAGTTTAATTCAGTTGGTTCATGTCATCTTCGAGCTCAAATCTTGTTTTGTTGACATTGTTTTGGTGAATTCTTTGATAACCAGAGAAATTGACACCTTATGATTTCGAAAAACATTCTGGGAAAGAAGGAACTAGGAAATGGAAGAACCATATTTGGGTGGTCATGAAAAATAAGAAGGTTCCTTTATGGAGGACTGTTCTTCTGAAATACTACAAACATGCATCAAATGGAGCCAATGAGCTAACAAGCACGCGAGCCAAGCGCCTTTTCCATCGTGACGAGTTTGTCCGTTGTTCGAGGTGCAAGAAAGAACGTCGGTTTCGACTCCGGACCGACGAGGAATGCCGGAGGTACCATGATGCTGCGAAGGCAAGAAAGTGGAAGTGTGCTAACTGGCCATATGACAAGTAAGTTTCAACATCGCGTACTCGGTTTCCAGCTTGATAAAAATCCTAATCGGCTGTTTTGTTTTTCGATTTCAGAATCACCTGCAAAGTTGATGAAGAACGAGCAAGCAGGAAGAGTTGCAGGGGCTGCCCTCGATCTCCATCGTGCAAAGGCTGCACTACTTGTGTGTGTTTCGGGTGCTTCAAGTGCCGATTTCTCGATTGCAAGTGTCGCACTTGCGTCGATTTCGTCCAAAATGCCGAGCCTTGAGCTGTAACAAGGCATCCAACATCGGCCCTTTCTAAGTTTCGATGTTCTGACTATCATTTCCCAACTGGAAAACTGTTCCAATGGTTGTTGTAGGATTTTTATGACTTTATTATGTTTGGTTTGCTTTAGAATAATATCTTAGCTGAAAACTGGAGACTGAGGTTGGAACTTCCAGTCCAACACAACTTTACAAACAGTTTAAAATGAACTAGTTTCTTTTATTACAGCTTGTTTCCTCATGTTATTTTATGTTTTGTTTTAGATATTTCTTTGCTTAGAATCCATGGTACAGATTTAGTTCCGATTGCATCATATTTATGCAGTGAAACGCATATTGGTTTCAAATATTTCTTTGCTTAGAATACATGGTACAGATTTATTTTCTATTGCATCATATTTATGCAAGGAAATACATACATGAACCATTTTTATAATGTTATAATTGAGGCATTTCATCGAACACCATGTTTACAATTTGTGGTGTCTCCCTATTACTTTTTAAAGTCCTTGAAAAACTACAAAATTCAATTTTCATTTCATTTAAAATATTTAAGAATAGGCTACTCACAATGAGTGGAATAGCTTTTTACTACGATGTTTCGATTTTACTTTCATATTAATTTTCTTATTCCTTTCTCTTTTCGCTCTGAAATAGATTAAAACATATTGATATTAATACTTATATATATATTAGAACAAAAATCGAACAATCAAAAATACGATATTAATTATCTCGATAAAAATCCATCTTTAAGTTGCGAAGAGTGTAGTGTTATGGCTACGTTTGGTTACACCATCATACAATTAGAACAACTTGTGTTTGATGTCATTTGTTATTGATGAAAAGATTAATCAGGAGTTGGTTCATCTGTAAATATCCATTTGCTTGTACTTGAAACTAAGAGCTTCTGTTTAGGTCAAAACTAGATTTGTGACAATCTTGTCTCGTTACAAATCTTTGTTACATAAAATTTGCAAAATTACCTCCTCTCAGGCTCCATAATCTTTTGACTTAAACCTATAAAATCATCCACCTCACAAACCCCAAATCATGGCAACTTCTTAAGTGCTCCAACCCATAACAACTATCAAATCCAAGCAAAGTTTTCGTAACCGATTTGGTAATCGATAAAGTCATCAGTTCCTAATTCGATCATTAAAAAAATCGATTCAATTAGTTCATAATGATTTACCAATCAACTGATTCAACCCTAGACCGATATTTCAACTAATTCTCAATTCAGTCGAATTGATTTTAAAAACCATACAATATTTCTCCAACAACTTAATTTGATCGATAGACTATGCTAAATCATCATCTCCAAAAATGCATCCAACCAAAACCCTTAAACCCCATTTGGATCAATAATAAATTAATTTGGATAAGATTAAAAATAACAATGACATTGAGATTAAAAACCATGATCAAATATATATTTGGACTAAATCGCAACTGTAGCTATAAAATGAACTATTATGAGAAAAGAAACATTAAAAACATTGGATAAAAAATTAATTTGTGTACATATATAATAAAAATTTATTTAGTTTTATTTCATTCACTTAATAAATAATAAAAATTACTAAAATTATCGTTATGGCATATAATAATTTTATTAATTATAATTTAAAATAAATAATATAAAATAATATTTTGTATTTATTTATATTATTTATTAAATTAAGGGATAATGTCGTATTTGGTATTTAAACTTGACAAATCTTCTAATGTGATACCTAAATTTTGAAAAAATTGAACCAAGGACCTAAGACAAAATACCCCTTTAAGTTTTTAATTCGAATAAAATAAAAAAAGCCAAAATAATAAAATATCTCTTTAAACATATTTATTAAATATTAAAAAATTAAGTTAAAAATTAACATATAATTTTCTTTTCTTCCTTCTTCCATGAAGACCCTTGGCCGCCGTTGCCATTATGCTGCCGTTCGGCCTTTGTTCAAGCCAAAATTGGGATTGAAAGATTCGCCTCTTTCTCTTCTTTCTAGTTCTTCGATTAGCTTTCTTGAAAAACTTGTCGAAAATTCGAAAAAACAATTCAACCTTTAGAACTTTTCAAGCCTCGATCTGCAGATCCAATTGTTGAATAATCATAGAACTTCGATCGTAGCTTCTCCTCACCGTTTGCGACGTCTTGATCGTTCGGATTTCTGGAACGATGCCTGAATCTCAAGAACCCAGAAACTCGAAATGGGTCTTGGTTTTGATTTGCTTCTTTTTGCTTGGTAATTTCGAAAAAAGTACGCATGGGCACATGTAACGTGTATACCCTTTTAGTGTCGAAATATGTGACTGTCGAAATAGGTCTAAAAGTCTATACTGATGATTTTTACACTGCTAAAGTAAAAACTGTCGATATAAACATTGTATACTTTGTTGATTTGATAATACCTTTACTGACGTTCTAGCCGTCGACAAAGGTCAATTAAGTGAATATCTTATTATCTTCTTGATCTTATACCTACAACAAGCACCGTCACTAAATATGTTACGAAGTGTGGCAAAATTGTACCTTTTTCTGGCGGGTGTCGCCTAGTGGCTTCAATTCTTTGTTAACTGCATCAATCTTCTTTTGGACCAGAGCAACTTCCTTCCTCATACGATCTGCAAGTGCTTCAAGTTCCTGAAATATTTACATGGTTTTATTTACAAAGAGAATATGGAATTAAGATCAGCTCTGAGGCCAATCTTGTTTGTTCCAAAATAGCAAACTCTTTACAAGGCACATGACGACACATTGCAGCCACAAATGGGACAATTTTAAATTAAAGTTTGAGCCGTCAGGCTACCTGCATTTCATGCACTGGCTCTAGCCCTCAAACAAATCCTCTAATGGGTTCATCCATGTCCAGCAATCAGATTTGTCCCCCCAAAAAAAAAAAAAAAACTCTTTAAAATCCCAATTAAAAAAAGGTATTGGGTTGTTCATTTTTTATATTCCTCATACTTTTGAAAAGGGTGAGTTGATAATTGATCTCTTAGTATATGTTTGTATTATAATGAATAATTGTCATTAGAACATGGGATCTAAAGTATAAGATTGCAGTAAATTTGCTAATATTTGTTATTAGAACAAATCTGATCACTTACTCTGCTTAAGCATTATACTGACATGGTGCATTATGCAAATTGAGAAAAGTATAACAATCGACAGATATATTTGCATGTAGTGAAACATTTAAGATTAAGTTTACTCTGTTTATATAGGCTTCCCTTGCGTCAGACAAACAGAATCACCAATCAAACCAGCTGGAACATCTCTTAATCCACACCAATTCAAACTCAAACCAAATCCAAAGCTCCTCATAAGTTTCTAAACATTTGAACATGACAAAAACTAGTGTACGCTGACATGAAAATAAAATATTAAATACTTAAAAATAGGTTGGACTGTGCGTGGTTCGGGCCTTGAATGTTTAAACTCGAGCCTGATCTATATTTTAAACGAACCTAATTTTTTTTGTCCAAGTTTATTTTTTGGATCTAACATTTTTACCCAAATCTTTCCAAATTTTAAGCGAACCTTTAGGTCTGGATGAATAGTCTACCCCTTGATCATGTCTGCTTGTGCTAACATGTACAATCACAACAGTACCACAAACTTTGTATTTGTTGATAGGTTTTTTACGATGTTGATTTATTTAGAGAGTCGTGATGATGTATGCAGCAAAGTAAATTTGTTTCCATCTTTAGTGGAGATAAGATGATAAAACATTTTGTTGATGGATATAGGGACTCTCAGAAAATTTCATGAACTCTTTGAACTCTTTTCGAAATAGGAAGACAATTCTTGAACTAAAATCGAGTATAAATATCTTTAATATAATACCTCCATCTTTCAATATTTGGATTGTGCAAAGTGTTGAGGGATTATTTTTTAAATACAAAAATTAAAAGGATTAAATTCTTAAAAATAAAAATAGGGTTCAAAGTATATAATTAAAAATACAAGCCTAAAATGGAGATTATTATGATTTTGTGTAGTCAATTATCCAAAATGAAAGCATTATTTTTTGTCGAAACCATTTTTCAAAGTTTTGATTTTAATGAAAGAAAACAAAGGAATCGACTTTGAAAACGAAATATGGAGTCGCCACCGATCTTTCTATTTTGGTGTGATCGGATCACCTAAGAATTTAGTTATTTTAATAAAACATTTTTGGTTTACTAAAATAACGATTTTGGTCTACGAACTTTTGAGAAAACGGGTTCGGGAGTCAGTTAATCATGAGGAAGGATTAGCACCCTCACTACGCCCGAAATTGGTACCAAATCGATTAAATACTGTCCTTATGTCTAAGATTTAAAAATGTTTTTGGAATGTGGTTCCTTTTATAAATATTTGAATAGCCCAAATTGGTCGTCAAAATTCCCTTGTTTCGGAGAAATAAGGCATCACAGCCAGCACGATAGGACACGATCCTTTATACCCTCGAAGACACGAAAAATTTCGACTTCCAAAAATTTATACGTTGAAAACCGCAAAAGGATGCCCAATTATCTAGTCCAACGATAAAATCGAAACCCAGCACAGTAAGGCACGACTCCTCGAATTTTTAGATATCATACATTGCCTTATTTTTAGAATTTAAAAAAAAATGAGTGAAATTCTAAAGGAATATTCGATTATTTTGAACAAATAGGAAATTGCAACCCAGCACGATAGGGCACGATTCCCCGAGTTGCCAAACATCTAGTATTACCTTCGGTTTGAAGAGTTTTTAAAGATATGAGTGAAATCCCAAAGGAATCTTTGATTGTTTCAAACAAACGAGAAATCGAAACCCAGCACAATATGGCATGGTTCTCGAATTGCCAAACACCGAGTATTGCCTTTGTTCTAAAGAGTTTTTAGAAATCGTAGGTGAAGTTCAAAAGGGACCTTCGATTATTTTGAACAAACGAGAGATTGCAACCCAACACGATAGGGCACGATTTCGTGAATTGCCAAATATCGAACATCGCCTTTATTTAAAGAATTTTCAAAGAGATGGGTGAAATTCTGAAGGGACATTCGATCATTTTGAGCAAACGAGAAATTGCAACCCAGCACATTAGGGCACGATTCCGCGAATTGCCAAACATCGAACATCGCTTTATTTTAGGATTTAGAAAAACACGAGTGAAATTCTAAAGGAATATTCGATTATTTTGAACAAACGGGAAATCGAAACCCAGCACGATAGGGCATGATTCCCGAATTTTCAAGCAATCAAATATTGCCTTCGTTTTAAGGAATTTTCAAACGAATAATTGTAAAACCGGCTTAAGACACATTAATTTGACTTGAAATAAAATGGAATAATTAGTTTTGAAGAGTTGGAAATTAATAAGTGATATTTGTAAACCAAAAAGGAAAAACAAACATGGGATAATATGCATGTATGAAATACTATGATAGATGAATGAAGATAATATAATTTACTTAATCAACCAAAAAAATGAACAATTAAATTCAACCGATCTAGGAAAGATATTATCAATTTCTTAGGCATGAATGAAGAATAATCAATATAATAATAGTACAAAACGAAAATAACATACATAGTCTAATACAATACGATCAAATGCAAAATATGCAAAACAAAATAAAAATTAAAAAACAGATAATATGTATAAGACAAAATTAAAAGGATGAACGCATAATATGTTATAAATGAATTGTTGAATTTGAAACTTTTTGTAAAAACAAACTAAAGATATATATATACATTCGCTAAAATATACGTTATAGAATGGGAACTTTTAAATCAAATAATATGTAAATGTAAAAAATATTTATTAAAATACACTCGATAAAGAAAAATTTAATAATATATAGAATACAAAAATATAACAGGAATACATAATAAGATATAATTTTAGGAGGTATACATAGTAGATTCACAAAATATATGTTTATAAATAGATTTAGAAATAATTAGTTGTAAAATTGCATGAGATTAAGAATGTATACTGAGACTAAATTAAAATTTCCATATGTAATGATTTTTAAAAAAATATAATTATGTACACAATAGATTAAAAATATATACATGTGTACAAATAAATTTATAAGTAAATATATATATAAATAGCATGGAATTAAACATGAGTCCAATATGTATCGATGTACATAAAAACATTTACACAAAAAGTACTATATAAAATGTTAAATAATATGATATAAAAAGAACTTCAGAATGGTGATTTTATAAAACATAAAATAGAGTTATTAAGGTATCTCACATATATATAAAATATTAAGTACTTTAGAACAACAAGCATTTACAAATTAAAACCTCAATCAAAATAATATATGTACTAATATATATAGAATATTCGAAGAAATATTACACAAAACGTCAAAGTGATAAAATAAAAGAAACTTAAAAAATAATTGTATAAATAAAAACAAACTAAATTATCAAAATGGATCAAAACATATAAAAATATTAAATGTATTTTAAAATGATAAGTCATACGAACAGAGGACTCAATTAAAATGGAATTAAAATGAGAGAGATAATTTAAAAAATAAAGAAAAACCAACATGGGGACCAGCGTGCAACGTGCATAAATGCATAAGGAGTAAACTGAAATATTCCAGATCCTTGTTGAGGCACGAACCCAGTTGGAAGTAAGCACAAATTACAAGACCAAATTAAAAAAACAAATGAAATAAACAAGGTGCAATCAAAGACTTGTGCGATGGGGGAGGGCTTGACATGCAATTACCCTTTTTCATTTCAAGGCCACAAATACAAGCCATAAACGGCGTCACTTTGTGTTGCCAATTAAAAGAGGACAAAACCTCTTAAAAGCCTAAACGCTTCAACAGATAGAAAAAAAGGGGAAGGGGAAGCCTAGAATGTTTCTGCAGATTGAAAAGGGGAAAAAGAAAGGGAGAAGAGGGAGAGGGGGAGACAATGCCCATAGCGTGTCGGTCTTAGCCGTTTTCGAAGTTCATCGGCGTTCAACGCCTCCGCCTTCGTCATGGCACCAGTCCGAAACCTCTCAAAACGCAGGTAAGTTTTCTCCTCCTCTATTCTGCTAAAATTTTTATCTACCAAAGCAAAGAAAAAAAAATGAAAGTAAACTAAAAAAGGAGAGTACGAATCGAAGAACCACCTTCGATCTTTCTGACTATTGTTTCCAAACGTTTTTTTTTTGTATTGATTTCTTCTTTTTTAATCTCTTTTTTTTTTTTCATACAATGGCCATGTTCTTGGCTTTATAGCCGAAAATACAAATGATTTCGTCTATGCTATCCTATGCTCTGCTTCTTTGCTTCATTTCTTACTCTATTTTGCCTTTTTGCTCTATTGTCTGTTTCGTTTTCCTTTTTTGCTTTCTTTCGCAGGTGCACAAGGGTCAATGGGCTATAGACGCCTGTTTTGGTGCAAGGGGACAACGGATAGTCGCACCTTGGGCGTTGATCTTGCCGACGCAGCACGTAGGGGTACGGCGTTAGGGGGAAACCAGAATTTTAGGATTGGCTCGGGTTTTAGGTCTATTGGGCTATCCGAGTTTTGGGGTCAAGGGCTATCTGGGTTTTGGTTTTATTGTATTGGGCCCGGGTAAATTTGGGTACCCACAGCTACCCCTCTTTGCTCATTGTCGTGTAACGAGAATAGAGCAAAAACTATAAAAGGGGCCAAATTTGCCGGGACCTGCCGAGTCTTGATTTCTCTTGGCGCTTCTTTTCTTCAAGTATCTTCAATGTGCTCCACTCCAGTCCGATCCATTGCAACTTCAGAGAGATAAGACTTGTGACTTCAACCTGCTCCACTGCAATCCATTGCATCTTCAGGGAGATAGGGTTAATGGCTTTAATCTACTTCACTGCAACTTCAGGAAGATAAGATTTGCAATGATTCAGTCTGCTTCACTACAACTTCAGGAAGGCAAAATTTACCGTCTTCGATCTGCTCCACTATAACTTTAAGGAGGCAAGATCTACAATCTTCGATCTACTCTGCTACAACTTTAGGGAGATAGGATGGTGGTTTAAATCTGCTTCACTGCAACCTCAGGAAGACAAGATTCGTCGTATTCGATCTGCTCTACTGCAACTTCAGGGAGACAAGATCTACAATCTTCAGCCTACTCCGCTACAACTTTAGGGAGATAGGATGGTAGTTTAAATCTGTTTCACTGCAACTTCAGGAAGGCAAGATACACTGTCTTCGATCTGCTTCACTGTAACTTCAAGGAGACAAGATCTACAATCTTCAGCCCACTCCGCTACAACTTTAGGGAGATAGGATGATGGTTTAAATCTGCTTCACTGCAACTTCAGGAAGGCAAGATTTATGGTCTTCGATCTGCTCCACTGCAACTTCAGGGAGATAGGATCTATAGAATTGGTCCCATGTATCTATGATTAGGATGCTATGATCAAAATGAATCAAATGCTTCTTACTAGATGTGATGCTTATGTCAAATAATTAAGATGTTATGATCGAAATGAATCCAATACCCCTAACTAGATGTGTTATGAATGATATGTGAATGCAGAAATGAAAATGATCCATTCTTGAAAGGCTTAAGGTATCATTGCTCATTGTTCATCAGGACATTATCACAGACGTATTAACCAGTCCTTTTCTTCAGTTGGTATCTTTTGAAGGATTTAGGTTGTTCTTTATCCAATGTTCCCTTGCATTTGGGTAATTCAAACTAATTAGTCCCGTTTCAGGTCTTTGTATGATTTAAAATTAATTCAGAGTGATATGCGGAACCCCTCTCGATTGTCATTAGTCATTAATCGTTATTCCAATAAAAAATGCTTGAAAAGGATTATAGCAATGGACAAAGTGGAATTTTATTGAGAAAAAGCTTGAAATGAATAAGGTAATCAAGATGACAAGTTTTGCCAAGATACAAAATGAGCAAAAAGTGAAAATAGGTGCCCCAAATATCACAACATGGGCTTCTCCGCTTAAAACTTATTGAGGACCCTTTGAACTTGATATGTGTTTAGAAGACCTTTTTGTTAATTCAGAGGAGACAAAAATCACGGTATGCCCCATTTTCGATTAAAATTTGAATTGCCCATTCCTGGGTTTTCAACTCAAAACCGTTTGGTCTCAAAGCGCCCTTTTGCGGGTTTTCGCCTTGGCCTCTCCCTTTTTTTTTTTTAGGTAAAGTACCTCTTGACCGAATCTGAATTCACAGGGTTGGGCAAACTTTTTCCATCCATCTCGGTCAAAATCAGAGCCCCTTCAGAGAAAGCTTTCTTTACCACATAAGGCCCTTCCCAATTTGGCATCCATTTTCCTCTGAAGTCCTTTTGTATGGGGAGAATCTTTTTCAAAACAAGGTCTCTTTCATAAAACTCTCTAGGACGAACCTTCTTGTTATAAGCCCGTATCATTCTTTTTTGGTACATTTGACCATGGCGAATAGCTTTTAGTCTCTTTTCTTTAATTAAGTTCAGCTGATCATATTGAGACTGGACCCATTCTGCCTCATCTAACTTTAACTCTGACAATACGCGAAGGGACGGGATCTCAACTTCTATTGGCAAAATCGCTTCCATTTCGTAGACCAAAGAGAAAGGCGTTGCCCCGGTAGAGGTTCTGACTGATGTTCGGTAGGCGTAAAGGGCGAATGGTAATTTCTCATGCTAATCTTTATAAGTCTCAGTCATTTTCCCCACGATTTTCTTGATATTCTTATTGGCTGCTTCCACCGCACCATTCATCTTTGGGCGATACGGTGACGAGTTATGGTGTTTGATCTTGAATTGGCTACAGACCTCCGCCATCGTGCTATTGTTCAAATTCAGTGCATTGTCCGATATGATCCTCTCAGGCATCCCGTATCGACATATAATCTCCTTTTTCAAGAACTTGCTGACTGCCGATTTCGTGACATTGACATAAGAAGTAGCCTCTACCCACTTGGTGAAGTAATCAATGACCACGAAGATGAACCGATGCCCGCTAGATGCTTTCGGCGAGATTGGCCCGATGACATCCATGCCCCACATGGAGAAAGGCCATGGAGAAGCATGACATGAAGAGGTGAAGGAGGCACGTGAATCTTATCCCCATAGATTTGGCACTTATGGCACTTTTTTGCATAGTTGATGCAATCCCTTTCCATAGTGGACCAATAATATCTGAATCTCATGATTTGTCTGGCCATTGTGAAACCATTAGCGTGTGTTCCGCAGACACCCTCATGGACCTCTTCTAAGATTTGCTTAGCCTCGACAGCGTCCACGCATCTTAGGAGTACCTGATCTTTTCTTCTCTTATACAGGATCTCTCCATCTAAGACATAATCACTAGCTAGCCTTCTCAACGTCCTTTTATCATTCTCAGTCGCTTGGTCTGGATATTCACGATTCCGCATATATCGTAGTATATCTTGATACCAGGGGTGATCATCTTTTTCCTCTTCTTCGTCAATGTTGTAGCAATGTGCCAGGGCCTCGTAGATACTCATTTGGATAGGCTTCACATCCTCTTGCTTGTTTACTTTGACCATAGAAGCTAGAGTTGCCAAGGCGTCAGCTATCTGGTTTTCATCTCGTGGGAGATAGTAAAAAGTGACATCGTCGAACTCCTCAATTAGTTCTAGAACCAGTTTTCGGTAATTGATTAATTTAGGGTCTCTTGTCTCCCATTCGCCCTTAAGCTGATAGATCACTAGTACTGAATCTCCATATATTTCTAGCACCTTGATTTTGCGTTCAATAGCCGCACGGATACCCATGATGCATGCTTCATACTCCGCCATGTTATTTGTGCAATCAAAATCCAATTTACTAGTAAAGGGATAATGATCTCCATTTGGGGATACCAGAACTGCCCCAATTCCATTACCCATAGCGTTTGAAGCTCCGTCAAAATTCAGTCTCCAAGGATGATCTTTGTGGGAGTTTTCTTCCGTGGTCGCAACGTACATTAAGTCTTCATTTGGGAAATCAAAACTCAAAGGCTCATAATCTTCTAGAGCCCTATTGGCCAAAAAGTCTGCTATCGCACTTCCTTTTATAGCCTTTTAGTTCACGTAGACTATGTCAAATTCAGAAAGTAAAATTTGCCAACGAGCCATTCTTCCGTTGAAAGCATTTGACTCCATCATGTACTTAAGAGGATCTAGTTTTGAGATGAGCCAAGTTGTATGGTACAATATGTACTATCTCAGTCTTCGGGTTGTCCAGATCAAAGCATAACACAATTTTTCAATTGGCGAATATCTTGTCTCACAGTCAGTGAACTTCTTGCTAAGATAGTATATCGCATTTTCCTTCTTTCCTAACTCATCATGTTGGCCTAACACACATCCCATGGAGTTTTCAAACACTACCAAATACAGTATCAGCGGTTTATCCGGACAAGGTGGCATCAACACTGGGGCATTAGACAGGTAATGTTTGGCGTTATTGAAAGTTCTTTGGCACTCCTCATCCTATACACCTGGATTGTGTTTCTTGAGGAGGCGGAATATCGGGTCACATTTCTCCGTTAGTTGTGAAATGAACCGGGCGATGTAATTTAGCCTTCCTAGGAAACCTCGAACTTCTTTTTGAGTGCGTGGCAGAGGTAATTCTTGTATGGCCTTGCCTTTATCTGGGTTGATCTCGATCCCCTTTTCACTGACTATGAATACCAACAACTTTCCTGACCTGGCCCCGAAGGTACATTTTGCAGGATTGAGCTTCAGTTGAAACTTTCTTAACTTTAAGAATAGTTTCTTCAAGACTTGTATGTGCTTCTTTTCTGTCCTGGATTTCGCAATCATATCGTCGACGTAAACTTCGATCTCCTTGTGCATCATGTCATGGAACAGAGTTACCATTGCTATCTGATATGTTGCTCCTGTATTTTTTAGTCCGAATGGCATCACCTTGTAACAAAACGTTCCCTACATGGTCACGAATGTGGTCTTTTCCTTGTCTTCGGGATGCATCTTTATCTGGTTGTATCCCGAGAATCCATCAACGAAGGAGAAAAGTGAGTAACCTGCCGTGTTATCTACTAATGTATCAATGTGAGGCAGTGGGAAATTATCTTTTGGGCTAGCGTTGTTTAGATCTCGACAATCCACACACATTCGCACCTTCTCATCTTTTTTAGGGACAGGGACTATATTAGCTACCCATTCTGAATATTTAACAACTTGTAAGAAGCCAGCATCGAATTACTTCTTGACCTCTTCTTTTATTTTCAAGAGAACATCAGGCCTCATCCTTGTAACAAAACGTTCCCCACATGGTCACGAATGTGGTCTTTTCCATGTCTTCGGGATGCATCTTTATCTGGTTGTATCCCGAGAATCCATCCATGAAGGAGAAAAGTGAGTAACCTGCCGTGTTATCTACTAATGTATCAATGTGAGGCAGTGGGAAATTATCTTTTGGGCTAGCTTTGTTTAGATCTCGACAATCCACACACATTCGCACCTTCCTATCTTTTTTAGGGACAGGGACTATATTAGCTACCCATTCTGAATATTTAACCACTTGTAAGAAGCCAGCATCGAATTGCTTCTTGACCTCTTCTTTTATTTTCAAGAGAACATCAGGCCTCATCCTTTGGAGCTTTTGCTGCACTGGCTTGCATTCTTCCTTTATGGGGAGCCGGTGTACCACTATATCAGTATTTAACCCGGGCATATCTTGATACGACCATGCAAAGACATCTTTGAATTCTTGTAGTAGCTCAATGAGGTCTCGTTTTGTCTCTGCAGTGATACATGCCCCAATTTTCACCTCTTTTCCTTCTCCTAAAATCATGATTTCCACTTATTCCTTATGAGGTAGAATTTGTTTTTCATCTTGTTCTACCATCCTTAACAAATCCGGAGATAGGTTACAGCTTCGGTCATCTTCAAAATCCTGAGAATCCTCTGCACACATATCTTACTCAAAAGTGGGCTCTGAGTCAACAACAACGTTACTCATATCATTGATATCTGGGGACCTGTTGTAGGAATGAAGAAAAATCCAAAGAACAAAATAATCTAAGAATATTTATTTGTATGGTATGATTATGAATGAAAAAGAAAGAATAAAAGAATGTTTACTCAAGATGGTATGCAAGAGTGCATTTTTATTGAAATAACGATATTGGATAAGAGCCTATTTCACAAAAGGATTCCTATTGCCCCTAGGCTTAGAGCAATAGGCTTGTTTCGGACATTACTCTGAATTAATTTTAAAGATTACAGGGATCTCCTCTGCGGTCCAATTGTTTAAAACGCTCCCGAGCACGTATGGGCGAGTTCCAGCTGAATTCTCTTCAGTTTTTCCTTCGGATATGGCATTAATGCTCAAACTGTTTAATATTTCTTCGGTAGACTCTTTCCCTGTCGATCTTCCTTTGAAGTAAATAGTCCCTCCTGACACGAATGTTTTGGATAAATGAGGAAAGGTCATTGGCTCCTATTTGACCTCCTCACCGCGCAGACGTGCTCTTCTTCTCTCTTGTTTTTTCTCCAGTTCTTTCTTCTTTTGCTTCGCATCCGGCTTAAATCCTAAGCCAAAGCGGTCTCATTTTTCCTTTAGCAGTGGTACCTCGCTCCTTCCTTGAAGGCACCTTCCAAGTCCTCTTCCTGGCAGGGCTCTCTTGCCTACCGTCAATTGCAGGCCCATTCTCGTAGTTTTGGATATTTTGGGCATTGGGATCTTGTTCCCTTTGACAATGAATGTAGGGTTGAAAAATTCTAGTGATCGAAAAGAACACTCTATTGCCTCATCGTCCGTACCTACGTACGGTGCGTCACTGGTAACAGATGCAATGATGTCTTCTTCCGCGTTTATCATTACCAATCTACCTTCAATTACCAACTTTAACTTCTGGTGTAGTGATGATGGCACTGCTTCCGCCGAGTGAATCCACGGCCTCCCTAACAGGTAATTGTACGAGGGCTTGATGTCCATTACTAAGAAATCCACTTTATATGTGTTTGGGCCAATCAAGAGAGGTATCTCGATTCTTCCCATCACTTTTCTTTCAGTACCGTCGGATGCTCTTACTATGTTTTGACATGTTTTCATGTGAGAGCTATCTACTGGCAACCTATTTAATGTGGACAAGGGCGGGACATTCAACGCCGATCCATTATTAATTAGTACCCCCGGTAGAGTATGTCCTTTGCATCGAGTGGTAATGTACAGGGCCTTTGTGGATCCCATACGCCCTGGCGGTATCTCCTCATCATTAAAGAAGATAAAATTATCAGCGTTGATGTTATTGACCAGACGATCGAGCTTGTTGACAGAGATATCATCCGCCACGTATGTCTCATTTAACACCTTCATCAATGTACTGCGGTGAGTCTCTGAGCTCAAGAGCAAAGCTAGTACCGATATGCGAGCCAGCTGTTTATGCAATTGTTCCACAACGCTGTACTCGCTGTGCTTCAGGAATTTTAAGAACTCTTTAACCTCTTTTTCGGTTATAGGCTTATTAACAGGTGATTCAGATCTGATTGTCCTTTCTCTTTCTTGTTCAACCACCACGGATTTTCCTTTAGCTAGTTCTACCCTTGTGTTTGGGGTATAACGTCATCCACTTCGTGTATAGAAACTTTCGTCTTGACCTTCCTCCGAAGTGCTAGCCGGGTTCTCCTTTCCCCGGATTGTCACGTTACAGTCATAATTCCAAGGTACACTTTTGCTATCTTCGAAAGGGAAAGCAACGGGTTTCTGGATTATAATCTTTGGTGTAATTAGTATTCCCATTTCATTATTTCTGGGCCGCGAAATGATCACCATAGGATGATTAACTTTCTGGACCCCTTCTGTCATTCCTTCCTCTGAGGCGCAAACCTCTCCTCCTTCTGATCCTTCAAATTCTTCATAAAATTCCATCTCCTTATTGTCCATCAAACTTTGCACTATGGACATGAATTTATCGCACTCTTGGATGTCGTGGCCTTCGTCGGCATGAAATTCGCAGTATTTCCACGCTTCGCCAGGCCTTTCTCTTGAATCTTGAGGACTAAACCTCTGTCGGTCATTTGTTTCCAAACCCAACTCACTGGGGTTTTTACTTTTTCTATATCAGTCTTGATCCTTTTGCCCCCGTTCTCAACTATCGCATTTATCCCCTTTTCTGAATGACTAGGCAGAGGATTCCCAGCCACATTAGGTCCTATGGGCTCATCAAACTTCACAACGCCTATGCCTATGAGCCTTTTGACTACCTTTTTGAAGGCAGTGCAGTTCTCAATCGTATGCCCCGAGATTCCTGCATGGTATTCGGATTGAGCGTTTGCGTCATACCACTTAGGGAATGGAGGCTGCAGGGGTTTCAAGTAGTATGGTGACACCACATGGGCATCAAATAAACTCTGGTACAACTCCCTGTATGTCATTGGGATAGGCGTAAACTGGACTCTTTCCGTGTTAGGCCTCGGGTTTGAATCTTGCCTTGCAGGGCCTTGATGGTTGGTAGTCACTGTCTTTGGTTGGCTCACAGTGACTGGCTTAGAATAGCCTTTATTGCATACACCCGCGTTGTTCACTTCATTCTCTTTCTGTCTCGGAGCTGATTTCTTAGCATTTTCTCCTGTTTCGATCTTCCCACATCTTATCGCGTTCTCTATCATCTCTCCTGACATTACTATGTCTGAGAAGCTCTTAGTAGCGCTTCCCAACATGTGATTGATAAATGGAGGTTTCAGAGTGTTGACAAAAAGCATAGTCGTTTCTTTCTCTAATAGAGGTGGTTGGACTTGCATCGCTATCTCTCTCTATCTTTGGGCGTACTGCCTAAAGCTCTCATTTTGTTTCTTTTCCATGTTCTGTAACGTAATTCGATTGGGTGTTATGTGTATCACATGGCCGTATTGCTTCATGAAAGCTTGTGCCAAGTCTTTCCATGAATGGATTTGCGCGCGACTTAATTAGTTGTACCATTTGGCCGCAGACCCGACCAAGCTGTCTTGGAAGCAATGGATTAATAATTGATCATTATGGACATATCCTGCCATTCTTTGACAAAACATGGTGATATGAGCCTCTGGACAGTTAGTTCCATTGTATTTTTCAAAGTCTGGGATTTTGAACTTAGGAGGGAGGACTAGGTCTGGGACCAAACTCAAATCCTTAGCGTCGATCCCACAATGGTAGTCAGCACTTTCCATTACTCTGAACTTTTCCTCCAACCACTTGCATCGTTTTTCCAATTCTTTTGAGAGATTTGCTCTCACTCTTTCTTCCTCTGCCATATTATCCAAATCAGGGATGATAGGATTAATAGGGTTATCCCCAGGATTAGAGCATGAGCCTGTTTGATAATTTATTGGCATCGAGGCATCAGCCTAAAATTGCTGAGGCCTGATCGTAACAGACAGTCTTTGTGTGTGCAGCTCGGGTTGCATTTGAGCATTCGTTTGGGTGAAGCCAGGGGGGTAGAGGGGATCTTCAATAATGGATGGCCTCTGTGTGTGTGTCTCATACTGCGTTTGAGCGTTTACTTGGGTAACACCAAGGGGGTAAAGGGGGTCTCCATTGTCATTTCCCACATCGGCCATAGGGCTATATCCTTTGTCCGGCCTAGTAGTCAGTAGTCGGGTTAGCTCTTCCATCATGTTTCTCTGCGACTCCAGCATTTGGTCCCTCATTTCTTGCTGGACTTTGGCTAACTGTTCTTGTACTTGTGCTTGCATCTGCTCCTGCATCTCTTTCTGCATTTGTTCCAGTCTTTCTAGTTTTTTATCCATCGCTTTAGTTCTTGTGCCGTAAGGATGTGTACTTGGGAGGTTTTCGTTGGTTTCCAGATTACTGAAACATGTTTAATTAATTAGAATCTTTTCATAGCCTTTAATGCATATGATGTAATGTAATGCAAATGCATGAATGCAAAAGAGGCATCAATTTTGATTCAATTCCTTTTAGAAACCTTCACTAGAAAATAAAATTGTTTTACATAAAGCTGAGTTACAAGTAAAATTTTGCTCTAATGCACAGAGTCCTAATTTTCCTAAGTAACAAGGCTAGCTCCTGCCCCCGATCTGACTCCGACTCGTACTTCAAACTCAGTGTATATGCTTGTACCGCCAAGGCTTGCAAGTAATTGGCTACCTCCCGAATCTGGGTTATGGCTTCCCCCATAATGTAATCCCTGTTTCTGACTTAGTTTTGCGCATGGTGAAGCTGTTCCTTTCGACGCTCCTCATTTACCTCGAAAAACTAAATTCGCATCTCGCAGTTTTGTAGCGACGCTTCTAATTCTTCTAGTCTTCCTTTCATTTTTTCTATCTTGTTCAAGCTTGCCCTTAACTCTATTATAATATTACGGTTTCGGTATTAATGAAGAGACTTCTCGAGTTCTGCCACTTTAGCCTTTAATTCACCCTGTTCGTTTCTGCTTTCTGATAAATTCTTCTCTAGATCTTCATTTCGTGCCCGAGTTTCTCGAAATTTCCTTTCCCATCAGTCGGCTTTGGTTTTTTTTTTCTCGAATTTCATGGCGCCATTGTTCGAAAGTCTTACCTAATCCCGCAGTCCTCATAGACAGGCGTAACTTCTTATAGTCAATCTTCAAGCTGCCTAGATCTTCTTCGGCCTTAGTTTTCCCTTTTCTCCGCTTCTCAGCCTCTGACCTCTGGACGTCAGCGTCTAATCTTAGGTGCATCTTCTCTTCCTCCAATTGTTCGATCTTTTTCCCGAGCTCAAAACTCTTCTTCTCGAAGTCTTTTTTTATAATTTCCAACTCTAATGGGGAGATTTGTAATTGTTCCACCGCAAGTCGAGTATTTTCCAGGCTTGGCTTAGGAACATTATCGTTAACCCTCTTCTTAAACCATCCATCATATTCGGGTGTCACCATAGAACCAACAGCTAACCTCTTCATCCAGCGAGTTTGCTTCCAAGCATCGGATAGCTTCCGAACCTTCTTCTTATAGTGGGCGCCTTTGAAAGAGAATTCACACTGAGCAAGTCCGTAGGTCGTGGGTACAAACTGTCTCGATTTATATTGCCTCAATGCAAGTAATGGAGTATACCCGGTAGCTCCCCAAATTCCTAGCAATGGCACCCAATCAAAGCTACCGCATCGGTACATGATCTCATCAGGAACCATCCAATAAGCTCTCCACTCTATGTCCCCCTCTTTGAGGTTTTAGAGGATTTCTATCCACTTCTCCTCCGTGATATCTTCTATCCTTTGTATGGCTGCCTCTTCTTTTAACGGGGAATAACTTTCAGAAAAGACCCGATAAGAAACCTTGTCTACCTTCCAAAAGTGCCCATGAAACCACACCATCAACAATTGTGCGCATCCAATAAACCGCCCCTCGCCCGTCTTTTGACACATGCTCAAGGATCTGAACGTCTCAGCCAATATTACCGGTACGGGCGTGACTCCCTTTTCAAGACGATCGAATAAGTCGATTACTGCCTCGTCCACGTGCCTTAAAGCCTTAGGAAAAATTACTAATCCATAGATGCTCAAGGCGAAGATATCAACCCTCTTTCTTTCATCTGGGTGTGTCAAAACCAAATCTCGCAAATTCTCCCAAGGGATACATTTACTGTCTCTTTTTTGTTGAATCCAAGCAGCGACCCAAGGCTCGCTCATCCCTGAAATGCTCATCAATTTCTTGGCGAAAGTTTGACCATTAAAGACTCCGGCATAAGTCTTTCTAACTTGAGCTCTCGGACACCTGAACAGCCGTGTATTCCTCTATGGTAGGTACTAAATCCACTTATCCAAAAGTGAAACATTTATAAGCAGAATTCCAAAACTGAACCATAATTTGGAATAGATGATTGTCCACCCTAATATCTAGTAAATAAGACACATCGCCGTAACTTTGATAAAACAACTGCTTGGTCCCTTCGTCCCAACTACCCCAAACATCTCTCAACTCTTGCAGCTCATTCTGCGCTACATTGATGCGAGTGAAATCTTGCAACTCTGATATATATCCTTCTGTCAAGCTATCCCCTTTCTCTAATTGTAGATTCTCTGACCATGCACGAACGGCCGCATTATCCTCGACTTTACTAAGAAATTCATTCTTCATGTCAAACTTTCTAATCTTAGTAATTGAATACGAATCAACACCTCCTTTAGTATGCAACGTCATGCGAAACATAATTACAACGAAACACAGGTTAGTATCAAATAATAGTGACAGAATACAAGCACATAAACGATAATTACAACGCATATATGGGTGAAATGCTAAGGCTTGATGCGGCTCTACCCAAGGATAGCTCCTAAGGTTCACTATATGTGGTTTGGTTCTAGAGATAAGGTGCCCGAACCAGCAGATTCCTCAATCTTCACCCATTATAGGCTCATATAGATCGAGTTCGGTTCGGGGGGATACATTTCCCTATGACCATGCGGAGATGAAAATCTCACGAAATCATAGGTACGGATGCACCCCGGAAGCAATCTACTAGCCCGTGCGGAGGTGAAAACCTCACGAAAGCGTAGTTTCTTACTCCCACTTAAAAGGTTTGACCACAACGGTCATGCAATGAAATGCAGTGTTATTCTACAGGACCCGAACCATAACAATCATACAAACGAATGCATTTGAAAGAAACATGATTTTCAAAACAAATTTTCAACTTCGGACATAAGGATAGAAAATAATCGATCTTATGGCTTGACTCTCTTGTTTGGTCTCCAGTGGAGTCGCCAAGCTGTCGAAACCATTTTTCAAAGTTTTTATTTTAATGAAAGAAAACAAGGGAATCGACTTTGAAAACGAAATATGGAGTCGCCACCGATCTTTCTATTTTGGTGTGATCGGATCACCTAAGAATTTGGTTATTTTAATAAAACATTTTTGGTTTACTAAAATAACGATTTTGGTCTACGAACTTTTGAGAAAACGGGTTCGGGAGTCGGTTACGCATGAGGAAGGATTAGCACCCTCACTACGCCCGAAATTGGTACCAAATCGATTAAATACTTTCCTTATGTCTAAGATTTAAAAATGTTTTTGGAATGTGGTTCCTTTTATAAATATTTGAATAGCCTAAATTGGTCGTCAAAATTCCCTTGTTTCGGAGAAATAAGGCATCACACCCAGCACGATAGGACGCGATCCTTTATACCCTCGAAGACACGAAAAATTTTGACTTCCAAAAATTTATACGTTGAAAACCGTAAAAGGATGCCCAAGTATCTAGTCCAACGAGAAAATCGAAACCCAGCACAGTAAGGCACGACTCCTCAAATTTCTAGATATCAGACATTGCCTTATTTTTAGAATTTAAAAAAAACATGAGTGAAATTCTAAAGAAATATTCGATTATTTTGAACAAATAGGAAATTGCAACCCAGCACGATAGGGCACGATTCCCCGAGTTGCCAAACATCGAGTATTACCTTCGGTTTGAAGAGTTTTTAAAGATATGAGTGAAATCCCAAAGGAATCTTTGATTGTTTCGAACAAACGAGAAATCGAAACCCAGCACAATATGGCATGGTTCTCGAATTGCCAAACACCGAGTATTGCCTTTGTTCTAAAGAGTTTTTAGAAATCGTAGGTGAAGTTCAAAAGGAACCTTCGATTATTTTGAACGAACGAGAGATTGCAACCCAACACGATAGGGCACGATTTCGTGAATTGCCAAATATCGAACATCGCCTTTATTTAAAGAATTTTTAAAGAGATGGGTGAAATTCTGAAGGGACATTCGATCATTTTGAGCAAACGAGAAATTGCAACCCAGCACGTTAGGGCACGATTCCGCGAATTGCCAAACATCGAACATCGCTTTATTTTAGGATTTAGAAAAACACGAGTGAAATTCTAAAGGAATATTCGATTATTTTGAACAAACGGGAAATCGAAACCCAGCACGATAGGGCATGATTCCCGAATTTTCAAGCAATCAAATATTGCCTTCGTTTTAAGGAATTTTCAAATGAATAATTGTAAAACCGGCTTAAGACACATTAATTTGACTTGAAATAAAATGGAATAATTAGTTTTGAAGAGTTGGAAATTAATAAGTGATATTTGTAAACCAAAAAGGAAAAACAAACATGGGATAATATGCATGTATGAAATACTATGATAGATGAATGAAGATAATATAATTTACTTAATCAACCAAAAAAATGAACAATTAAATTCAACCGATCTAGGAAATATATTATCAATTTCTTAGGCATGAATGAAGAATAATCAATATAATAATAGTACAAAACGAAAATAACATACATAGTCTAATACAATACGATCAAATGCAAAATATGCAAAACAAAATAAAAATTAAAAAACAGATAATGTGTATAAGACAAAATTAAAAGGATGAACGCATAATATGTTATAAATGAATTGTTGAATTTGAAACTTTTTGTAAAAACAAACTAAAGATATATATATACATTCGCTAAAATATACGTTATAGAATGGGAACTTTTAAATCAAATAATATGTAAATGTAAAAAATATTTATTAAAATGCACTCGATAAAGAAAAATTTAATAATATATAGAATACAAAAATATAACAGGAATACATAATAAGATATAATTTTAGGAGGTATACATAGTAGATTCACAAAATATATGTTTATAAATAGATTTAGAAATAATTAGTTGTAAAAATTGCATGAGATTAAGAATGTATACGAGACTAAATTAAAATTTCCATATGTAACAGATTTTAAAAAAAAAAACATAATTATGTACACAATAGATTAAAAATATATACATGTGTACAAATAAATTTAGAAGTAAATATATATATAAATAGCATGGAATTAAACATGAGTCCAATATGTATCGATGTACATAAAACATTTACACAAAAAGTACTATATAAAATGTTAAATAATATGATATAAAAAGAACTTCAGAATGGTGATTTTATAAAACATAAAATAGAGTTATTAAGGTATCTCACATCTATATAAAATATTAAGTACTTTAGAACAACAAGCATTTACAAATTAAAACCTCAATCAAAATAATATATGTACTAATATATATAGAATTTTCGAAGAAATATTACACAAAACGTCAAAGTGATAAAATAAAAGAAACTTAAAAAATAATTGTATAAATAAAAACAAACTAAATTATCAAAATGGATCAAAACATATAAAAATATTAAATGTATTTTAAAATGATAAGTCATACGAACAGAGGACTGAATTAAAATGGAATTAAAATGAGAGAGATAATTTAAAAAAATAAAGAAACCAACATGGGGACTAGCGTGCAACGTGCATAAATGCATAAGGAGTAAAACTGGAAATATTCCAGATCCTTGTTGAGGCACGGACCCAGTTGGAAGTAAGCACAAATTACAAGACCAAATTAAAAAAACAAATGAAATAAACAAGGTGCAATCAAAGACTTGTGCGATGGGGGAGGGCTTGGCATGCAATTACCCCTTTTCATTTCAAGGCCACAAATACAAGCCATAAACGGCATCACTTTGTGTTGCCAATTAAAAGAGGGCAAAACCTCCTAAAAGCCTAAACGCTTCAACAGATAGAAAAAAAGGGGAAGGGGAAGCCTAGAATGTTTCTGCAGATTGAAAAGGGGAAAATGAAAGGGAGAAGAGGGAGAGGGGGAGACGATGCCCATAGTGTGTCGGTCTTAGCCGATTTCAGTGCTCATCGGCGTTCAACGCCTCCGCCTTCGTCATGGCACCAGTCCGAAACCTCTCAAAACGCAGGTAAGTTTTCTCCTCCTCTATTTTGCTAAAATTTTTATCTACCAAAGCAAAGAAAAAAAATGAAAGTAAACTAAAAAAGGAGAGTACGAATCGAAGAACCACCTTCAATCTTTCTGACTATTGTTTCCAAACGTTTTTTTTGTATTGATTTCTTCTTTTTTAATCTCTTTTTTTTTTTCATACAATGGCCATGTTCTTGGCTTTATAGCCGAAAATACAAATGATTTCGTCTATGCTATCCTATGCTCTGCTTCTTTGCTTCATTTCTTACTCTATTTTGCCTTTTTGCTCTATTGTCTGTTTCGTTTTCCTTTTTTGCTTTCTTTCGCAGGTGCACAAGGGTCAATGGGCTATAGACGCCTGTTTTGGTGCAAGGGGACAACGAATAGCCGCACCTCGGGCGTTGATCTTGCCGACGCAGCACGTGGGGGGTACGGCGTTAGGGGGAAACCAGAATTTCGGGATTGGCTCGGGTTTTGGGTCTATTGGGCTATCTGAGTTTTGGGGTCAAGGGCTATCCGGGTTTTGGTTTTATTGTATTGGGCCCGGGTAAATTTGGGTACCCACATTTTTCATATTATGCAGTCTCTTAGCTTCCATTCTGCCTTTTCCTACTTCCACCATGGCTCGACAACTTTCTGAGAAAGGTAAGATCGTTTTATAACATTTTATTTAATTCATTGAGCTGTTAATTTTTTTTTAAAGTTCGACTAATAAGCTTCAAGTACAATTCGACAATCGGTATGATAGATCAATACTCATCGATGAATAAAAAACATAACTTAGATCCAAATTGACACAGCAAAGTGTTGTTTTTGTGTGTGGAATTCTTCTACACCGTTATGCAAATGTTTGAAATTTTATATGAAGTTTGTTTTTGGTTTAATTTATTTAATTCATCCAAAATTATGGTATTGGACATTGAATAAAATATAAATGTGTTATCTTCATTCATAATTATATCATACAATCCATCCAAAATTATCACATGGAGCATTGAGAATATATATAAAAAAAAGAATATGAGAATGATATATGTATGCAAGCTTTTCTTTATTATTTTCATATCTCAAGCAGTAGAAAATTACATCACAATCACTTCAATCAAACACAAACTTTACCAACAAAACACAAAAGTTGGCAAATTTATTAAACATAATATCCCTGAATCATAATATTATTAGCAGTGTGGCTTGTAAATTGGGCACTTAGGAGGAGGAGTACAGCTCCGGTTAGGATCACTTGAACATTGAGTTGGGGATGATTTAAGCCCTACAGAATAAACAACAATAAAACCACAAATCAAAGGCAATAAATGGATAATTTAAGCTCTCTAGCATAATGATAAACCCTAGGCAGAGTGTTTATAAAGGACCTTCAAATTGATCAATGGAAGTTCAAATAAGCTACAACATTGAGAAAATAATAAAACTATGATTGTTCTTACCCTTCTCAGCCAGTTCTCGAGCCATGATACAAGTGGGAAAAGCGAGAATGGAAGCTAAGAGAATGCATAGTAAGAAAAATAATGCTTTCATTTTGGATAATTTATTAGACAAAATTATAGGATGAGTGGTGCATAATCTCTATTTTAGACAGCTATTTATAGGGAAATTAATGTGTGATGCATATACAATAAAATAATATGATAGGGTCACAAATTCCATGGCTGAATTTTCAAAACCACTAAATTTCCACACAAAACGACTAAATCTTTGTGGAAATGATGAACATCCATTAATGAGAAAAAAATAAGTGAAGAATTTTCAAGATTTAATCTGATGTTGAATGAATCTTGAAGTGTATGATCAAAAGAGAAAGGATGTATGAAACTGTGATTCCACGTCATCCTTATCCCTTTTCAATAGGAGAATAATAAATTCGATATTTCCTCATGACAAAAATATTTTAAAAGTATTGAATATTGGTTAGGTATAAGTATAATATCGATATTATTTATATTCAATTAATCAATTCAAAATATTAGTTTATTTATCTAAATACAATTTTATCTGTTGGTATTTTATTTATTTAAATAAATAGATTATCCACGAGAGAGGTGAGGAAATATTTGGTAATTCATCTTACAACTTGCCTCACCGAAAGATTAGAATATTTATTTTGG
Organism: Gossypium anomalum; assembly: GCA_025698475.1. Taxonomy (NCBI): domain Eukaryota; kingdom Viridiplantae; phylum Streptophyta; class Magnoliopsida; order Malvales; family Malvaceae; genus Gossypium; species Gossypium anomalum. Next base: position 6,283,238 of record CM046960.1, read on the forward strand.
ATAGCAGTGACTGTTTAATCGAATTGAGTAAAAAAATTCGAGGTAATTGAGTTCTCTTTTATTATCCTAATGAAATTTGAGTTAAGTTGAATTGATTGAAATTGTTCGAGTTAAATTAAAATCGTGTTACAATATAATCTGTCGTAACCATTTTTTTTGAAAAAACGGGAAGCGACTTAAATTTTGAAAATGAAAACGAACAAATGGGAGTCGCCACCAATCCTTTTCGATGAGGTGTGATTGGATCACCTCAAATTAATCATTTTAATAAAATTTAAGATTTACTAAAATGAGAGTTCTTGGTCCACGATAATCAGAAAACGAGGTCGGGAGTTGCTTACGCACGAGGAAGGGTTAGCACCCTCGATACGCCCAAAAAATTGGTACCTAGTTGATTAATTAGTGTCTAAGTGTCGAAAATTTGAAAACTTGAAATAATTTAAAATACGATCCTTTTTCATAAAACGCTGATTTAAAAATGTTCGAATAAATGAAAATGGATGCTAAAGACCCTCTCATCTCGAAGTAATAAAATGTCGCGCCCAGTAAGTTAGGACACGGCATATCGACATCGAGACTGAGCTTGCCTTCCATGTAAAATTTGCGTATTTTAACTGAATAAAAGGGTATTCGATTATTTAGAGCGAACGAAGAAAATCGAAACCAGAGAAGTTAGAATGCGTTCCTCGAATCTCCAAACACCGAATATTATCTTTATTTACAAAAGAATCTTATTTTGAAGTAACAAAGTATCATACCCGTAAAGTTAGGCACAACGCAACCGTTCTTCGAGAATAAGCATTTTTCAAAACTCATATAGATTTAAAAGAGTATTCCGTTATTTAGGTAGAAATGAGAAAAATCGAAACCCAGTAAGTTAGGGCACGATTATCTCGAATTACCTAATACGAGATATTACTTTTATGAAAGAATCGTCTTAATACATTAGATAAAAAACATGATTTAGTAAGACATAAACGTAAAAGATGATATTAAGATGCATAATGACATAATAATAGGTGTGATGATTGTCAAAAATATTAACATGAACAATTATAACAGACAAACTAATAATAAAGCTTGGAAGTATGTGAATGTAAACACATACATGAGGAAAATGAAATAATCGAACACAAGCAAATAGATAAGTAAATAATCAAAAAAAAAAAAATGGCAAAATAAAATGACAGTGATAACGATAATAATGATAGATGTATATGCATGTATATATTAAGGCACATACATAATAATAGAGATTATAAGAAATGTATAAAAGAAATATATACCTACATAATAATAGTATAATATTAAAAGGCACGTATGTGTAGTATAAAGAAAATGTATATATAATATAATAGAATTATAGAGTATATATATATATGTTAGTACTAATAATAATGGTAATATAAATAACTTGATGATTTAGGGTTTAAAATAATTTATAAAGATATAAATAAATAGATGATGAAACAATAATAATAAGGGTAATGATATCTAGACAAAATAGGTGTGCTAAATTACATATATATATATAAAAGTTTCAAGATAAGGAATATATAAAATTTTAAAATAAGTAATATATGGAGAGTTTAAAATAAATAATAATAAAGGAATTTAAAATGATTAACATATAGAATAATATATTTAAATAACATATAAAGTTTTAGATAGATAAAACAATTTAAAATAAAAGGTACCTAAAAATAATAATATGTGTAATAATGGAACATAACAAGAACCAATAATTTAATAAAAATGAAGACAAAATATGTAATATATGTATGCACTGAAATAATTAATAGGTAAAACTTAAAATAAATAAATAATGAAACAGTTTGAAATAAAGAGGAAATGATTAAATTAGGATCAAGTAAAAATAGGGGTATAGATCATAAAATAATTGAAAACTAAGAAAGGACTAAATCAAAAGGTGCTTTGAAATTGCGACGACTGAATGGGACGTTTTCCCAAGCCCAATGCGCAGCACCTTATCGGTTCAGCCCAAGGACCGAATCAGGAACGGGGTAAAATATTCGGGTAAGATTTAAGAGAAACAAAAAAGGCCAAATGGAGGCTGAATCAGAGTTTAAAGAAAAGGGAGGGACTAAAGTGGGCAATTTCCCATTTAAGGGAAACGCGCGGACCCCCCTGGAGCGGGTCGGGTTGCGCAGGGGTGCCTCTGAAACGGCACCGTTTCTGTCGGGCTTTTTAGGCCATTTCCCTTTTTTTTATTTCGTTTTAGTCTTCCAAAAAACAGAGAGCCTTTTGCTCCCCCCCCTCTTCCATGGTCGGCCACGGGCTCATCAGGGGTCTTCCACGCACGTCCCTAAGCCGCGAACGGCGGCTCTCGCTATGTGGGACGAGTCCCTTCAGCCCTCTTTTGAGTGGCCACGAAGAATGGGCTCTCAGGACCGCCACACCGCAAGAAAAAAGTGGGGGGTGACCTTTCGGTTCCTCGCTTTTCACTACGGCCGATGGCCGGGTTCGACGACCTCCAGAGCGGTGAAAGGTCACCGGAGCGTACTCGCGCCGTGACTCGAAGGTAAGTTTTCTCTTTTATTACTATTTCGTGAAATAACAAAAACAATAACAAAGAAAAACAAAATACAAGAATCAGAAAGAACAATAATATTTCACCTCTTTGAAAGTTTGCTCTTTCTATTAATCTGATTTGCCACAGAGTTCGTAAAAATTTTGTAACCCTTTACAAAGCCTAGATTTCGGCTTTTTAAAGCCAATCCATAAACCATTCTTTTTATATTTTTGTTCTTTTGTTCATTATTTCTCTGCCATTCGCGTGCTTTCCTTACTTTGTAGGTGTCGAGACGTAGGTGGTGGAGGCCACTCGTGAAGAGAGTGGCGGCGCACGCGGGGGCCGAAGCGGCAGCAGCAGCTTGGTGGCTAGGGTTAGGGTTGTTGAATTGTTTTGTGTAGTTGGGCTAGGGTAGGTTAGATTTGGATTTGGGCTGTTATTCGATTTGGGCCATATGCATGTTGTAAATGGACATTTATTTGTTTATTTTTTTGGGGTTTGTTTATTTATTATTTTTTTATCCATTTGTCTTGGACCAAGATTGGCTCCTACAGCTGCCCCTCTTTGCTCATTTTCGTGTAACGAGAATGAAGCAAAGACCTCAAAGGAGCCAATTTTGCCTGGTCTTGTCGAATCTTGGCTTTTTTGTGTTTCTTTTCTTTGAGTAATCTCGCTCCATCCCTCTGCATCTTCAGGGGTATAAGAAATAGTGCTACGATTCGTTCCAATGCAACTTCAGGGAGAAAAGACTTGGAGCTTCGATCTACTCCGCTACTGCATCTTTAAAGGCGTATGATTTATAGCCTTAATCTGCTCCACTGCCCCACTAAAACTCTATGTGACTTCAATTTACTCCACTGAAACTTCAAGGAGATCTGCTGTGGCTTCGAGCCGCTCCAACACCATTTCAGGGAGAAGAGATTTGTAATTCGCAGCCTGTTACCCTACTGCTTGGGGGGTTAAGGCCCATCATCTTCGATCTGTTTCCCTACTGTTTAGGGGTTTAAAATCTGTAAATTCAGCCTGTTACCCTACTACTTAGGGGTCTAAGGTTCTTTGTCTTCGACCATCTCCACTAATGTTTAGGGAGATAAGATCTGAAATTTTAGTCTGTTACCCTACTACTTAGGGGTTTAAGACCCTTCGTCTTTGATCTGCCCCACTGCAACTCCAGGAAGGTAAGATCTGTGATTTTCAACCTATTACCCTACTGCTTAGGGGTTTAAGGTCTGTAAGTTCAGCTTGTTACCCTACCACTTAGGGGGTTAAAGCTTGTTATCTTTGATCCATTTCCCTACTACTTAGGGGGTCATGATCTGGAATTTTCAACCTATTACCCTACTGCTTAGGGGTTTAAGGTCCATAAATTCAGCTTGTTACCCTACTGCTTAGGGGGTTAAAGCTTGGTGTTTTGAATCTGCTTCACTGCAACTTCAGGAAGGCCAATCTGCTTCACTGCAACTTCAGGAAGGCACGATTCGCCAACTTTTGATCTTCCCTACTGTTTAGGGTGATAAGACCTATAAACTCCAGCTTGTTACCCTACTGCTTAGGGGGTTAAAGCTCGTCGCCTTCGATCTGTCTCCCTACTGCTTAGGGAGACAAGATCTGTAAATCAGCCTGTTATCCTACTGCTAAGAGGGTTAAGGCTTGTGAATTCACCGATTCTAGGGACGTGACTTGTAGAATCAATTTTATATGTCTATGCTTATGTCAAATGATTAGGATGCTATGATCGAAATGAATCAAATGTTCCTAATAAGATGCACTATGAATGATCTATAAATGCATGAGTGCAGCATGTTGTGAGCATGAATCCTTGTTTAATGTTTAGGCTGTCATTGCTCCTTGTTTATCAATGTTCTTTCACTGAAACGGTACTCTGTCTTCTTATTCAGCTTAGATCTTTGAACAGGAAATCTGAAGAGGTAGTCCCAGTTTAAACTCTTTCTTCTCAAAAGTTTCCAAAGTTTCCAATCTCTGTGTTTGGTTGGTTCTAAATAATAGTCCTGTTTTAGGTTCCTATACTATTTAGAAACTTTCAGAGTAATATGCAGAACACTTTTTGCGAAAATAGTTTTTAGTCCATTAATCATCATTTCAATGCAAAATGCTTGAAAAAGATTATAACAATGAAAAAAATTGAAGTTTGTCAAAAACAAGATTTAAAGGGGATAGCTTATTCAAAGCCAATAAACATTGCTGGAATAGAACATGAACAAAAGGAAAACAGGTGCCTCAGATATCGCAGCGTGAGCTTCTTTGTACGAACTTCTTGAGGGTTCCTTTTTTTGCCCAATGTGTGCTTAAGGGATCTAGAGTACTCTAATAGATGCCCCAAGAAGTAACATCTCTTTTCTTTGTTAATTTAGGTGTCGTAAGACTGTCGTATGCCCCATCTTGATCAAAATTTGAATCGCCCTTTACGGGTTTTCAATTCAAAATCCCTTTGGTCTCAGGGTGCTCTTTGCGAATTTTCGCCCTGGCCTCTCCCTTTTTTTTTTTTTTAGGCGAAGTATTTCTTAACCGAATCTGAATTCACTGGATTAGGTAAAGTCTTGCCATCCATTTCGGCCAATATCAGTGCTCCTCCGGAAAAGGCCTTCTTTACCACATAAGGTCCTTCCCAATTCGGCATCCATTTTCCTCTGAAGTCCTTTTGTATGGGCAGGATCTTTTTTAGTACTAGGTCTCCCTCATGGAATTCTCTAGGACGGACCTTTTTGTTGTAAGCTCGCATCATTCGTTTTTGGTACATCTGACCATGACGGATGGCCTTTAGCCTCTTTTCTTCAATCAAATTCAGCTGATCATATCGGGACTGGATCCATTCTGCTTCATCCAGTTTTACCTCTGACAAAACTCTGAGGGAAGGAATCTCGACCTCAATAGGTAAAACCGCCTCCATTCCATAGACCAATGAAAAAGGCGTTGCCCCGGTTGAAGTCCTGACAGACGTACGATAAGCATAGAGGGCGAATGGTAGCTTTTCATGCCAGTCTTTGTAAGTCTCCGTCATTTTCCCCACAATCTTCTTAATGTTTTTATTAGTCGCCTCCATCGCACCGTTCATCTTCTGGACGGTATGGTGATGAGTTGTGATGTCGATCTTGAATTGATTGCGACGTGCGCTATCGTCTTTATTGTTCAAATTCAATGCGTTGTCGATATGATCGTTTCTGGCATTCCATATCGACAAATGATTTCCTTTTTTAGGAATTTGCTAACAGCTGATTTAGTGACATTGGCATACGAGGCGGCTTCCACCCACTTGGTGAAATAGTCGATGACCACAAAGATGAATCGATGCCCATTTGAAGCTTTTGGCGAAATTGGCCCAATCACATCCATACCCCACATCGAGAAAGGCCATGGTGAAGTCATAACATGCAGAGGTGAAGGAGGCACGTTGATCTTGTCTCCATAGATTTGGCACTTATGACATCTTTTGGCGTAGTTAATGCAGTCTCCTTCCATAGTGGACCAATAATAACCGAACCTCATAATTTGCCTGGCCATTGTAAATCCATTAGCGTGTGTCCCACAGACGCCCTCATGGACTTCTTCCAAGATTTTCTTAGCCTCAATAGCGTTCACGCATCTTAACGATGCCATCCTTCCTTCTTTTATATAGGATCTCACCATCCAAGACGTAATCATTGGCCAATCTTCTCAACGTTTTCTTGTCGTTTTCAGTAGCTTGGTCGGGATACTCACGATTCTTCACATACCGCAGGATGTCGTAGTACCAGGGATGGTCATCATTTTCAGCTTCTTCTTCGAGGTTGCAACAATGAGCTGGAGCCTCGTAGATGCTCATTTGGATCGGCTTCATATCCTCTTGTTTGTTCACCTTGATCATGGAAGCTAAAGTTGCTAGGGCGTCCGCCATCTGATTTTCTTCCCGAGGGAGATAGCAGAAAATGATATCATCGAATTCTTTGATTAGTTCAAGGACTAGATTTGATAATTGATCGACTTGGGATCCTCGTCTCCCATTCTCCTTTAAGTTGATAAATCACCAGTATGAATCTCCATATACTTCTAGCGCTTTAATTTTACGTTCAATAGCTTTGCTGGATGCCCATGATGCATGCTTCGTATTCCGCCATATTGTTTGTGCAGTCGAAATCCAGCTTACTGGTGAAAGGATAGTGATCTCCGTTTGGGGATACTAAGACTGCCCCAATTCCATTACCCACAGCATTTGATGCTCCGTCAAAGTTTAGCTTCCAAGGATTACCTTCTCGAGGGTTTTTCGATGGTTGCCACGCACATCGATCTTCATTTGGGAATTCAAAGTTCGAGGCTCGTAGTCTTCTAGAGCTCTCACGGCTAGAAAGTCTGCTATTGCACTCCCTTTTCTGACTTTTTGGTTTACATAGACAATATCAAATTCTGAGAGTAGAATTTGCCATCGGGCCATTCTTCCGTTTAAAGCGGTTGACTCCATCAAGTACTTCAAAGGATCCAGTTTAGAAATCAGCCAGGTCGTGTGATACAACATGTATTGCCTCAGTCTTCGGGTTGTCCAGATTAGGGCACAACACAACTTTTCAATTGGCGAGTACCTCGTTTCACAATCAGTGAACTTCTTACTGAGGTAATATATTGCTCTTTCTTTCCTTCCTGACTCATCGTGTTGGCCAAGCACACATCTAATAGAATTTTCGAACACCGTTAAATACAGTATCAATGGCTTGTCTGGACTAGGCGGTGTCAACACCGGGGCGTTGGATAAATACTGCTTAACCTTGTCAAATGTCTTCTGGCATTCTTCGTCCCAAACACCAGGGTTGTGTTTCTTGAGGAGACGGAATATGGGGTCACATTTTTCGGTTAGTTGTGAAATGAACTGAGCGATGTAATTTAGTCTTCCTAAGAATCCCCGAACTTCTTTTTGAGTACGCGGTGGAGGTAACTCTTGTGTGGCTTTAACTTTGTCTGGGTCGATCTCAATCCCTTTTTCACTGACTATGAATTCTAGCAGTTTTCCTGACCTGGCCCCGAAGGTGCATTTCGCTGGGTTGAGTTTCAGCTGAAATTTTCTCAACCTCGAAAATAATTTCCTCAAGACCTGCACATGCTCTTCTTCTGTTCGAGATTTGGCGATCATGTCGTCGACATAGACATCAATTTCTTTATGCATCATATCATGGAATAGGGTTACCATGGCTCTCTGATATGTTGCCCGCATTTTTTAGTCCAAATGGCATCACTTTATAGCAGAAGGTTCCCCACATGGTCACAAATGTTGTTTTATTCATGTCTTCAGGATGCATCTTGATCTGATTGTACCCTGAGAAACCATCCATGAAGGAGAAGAGTGAGTAACCTGCCGTGTTGTCCACTAAGGTGTCGATATGAGGCAACGGAAAATTATCCTTTGGGCTGGCCTTGTTCAAGTCTCTATAGTCTACACACATTCGAACTTTTCCATCTTTTTTAGGGACGGGGACGATGTTGGCTACCCATTCTGAATACTTGACTACTTGTAAGAAACCAGCGTCAAATTGCTTCTTAACCTCCTCTTTTATTTTCAACAAAACATCTGGCCTCATTCTTCGAAGCTTCTGTTGAACCGGCTTGCAATCCTCTTTAATAGGAGTCTGTGTACCACAATGTCGAGATGCCAGCCCGGCATATCTTGATACGACCATGCAAAAACATCCTTGAACTCTTGGAGTAACTCGATAAGGTCCTGCTTTGTTTCTGCGGTTATGCGGGCTCCGATCTTCACTTCTTTCTTTTCTAGTTCATCTCCCAAGTTCACAACTTCTACTGACTCTTTGTGAGGTAGAATCTGTTTCTCCTCTTGCTCTACCACCATCCTAACAAATCGGGGATAAGTTCTGATCCTTGTCATCTTCAAAGTCCTGAGATCCCTCTGGGACACATATCCCGCTCGAAAGGAGACTCTGAGCTAGTAGCAATGTCGCTCACATCGTTGATATCTGGAGACCTGTTATAGGCGCGAAAGAAGATACAAAGAATAAAAGAATCTAAGAACAATGGTATGTATGGTATGGTTATGAATGAAAGAATAAAAGAATACTTGCACGGAATAAGACAAAAAAATGCATTTCATTGAAATAACAATTTTAGGACATAAGCCTACTTCACAAAAAGACATCTATTACTCCTAGGCCTAGAGTAATAAACGTGTTTTGAGCATTACTCTGTATTAGTTCTAAAGACTACAGGAATCTCTTCCATGATCCGAGCTTATCTAGAACACTTTTCGGCTCATAAGGGCGAATGCCCGATAGATCTTCAACTCCAGTTCCCTCTTCGTAGGTGGCGTTGATGTCTAAATTTTCCATCATTCCTTCCACAATTTCCTTTCCCGATGCCCTCTGCTCAAGGGTGAATGACTCCTCTGAGACACAAAGGTCTTGATATATGGGGAAAGACCATTGGTTCCCATTGGATTTCTGCCTCGCTTAATCGTGCTCTCCTTCTTTCTTGTTTCTTCTCTAGTTCCTTCTTTCTTTGCTTCGTGTCGGGCTGAATCCCAACCCAAAAACGATCCTGTTTTTCTTTCATCATTGGTGCATTAATCCTTCCTTGGAGGTACCTCCCAAGTCCTCTTCCGGTATGGCCCTTTTCCAACAGATTAGCCGTAGTCCCATTCTTGTAGTTTCGGATAATCTAGGCATTGGAATCTTATTTCCTTCCGATGATGAATGTCGCATTCACAAACTCTAAAGACCAAAAGAACACTCGATTGCTTCGTCATACGCCCCACATACGGTGCGTTCTTGTAACGGACGCAATGATATCCTCTTTCAAAGATTGATCATTACTAACCGGCCTCGGTTACCAATTTCAACTTCGTCGTGTAGCGATGAAGGGATCGCCTCCTGAGTGTATCCATGGTCTTCCCAATAGGCGGTTGTACGAAGGCTTAATGTCCATAACCAGGAAATCTACTTCGTACGTACTCGGTCCGATCAAGAGGGGTATTTCAATTCTTCCCATTACTTTCCTTTCCGTGCCATCAAATGCTCTTACTATATTTTGGCATGTTTTCATGTGGGAACTGCGTCTCTGGTAATCTATTCAGCGTAGATGCGGTAGGACATTCAATGCAGAACCATTGTCAATCAATACCCGTAATGTATGCCCTTTGCAAATGAGTTGTAATGTGCAAAGCTTTAGTCGATCCTCTGCCTCCGGAGGTACTTCATCGTCATTGAAGAATATAAAGTTGTCGGCACTTATATTGTTGACTAGACGGGTCCGACTTGTTGACGAAATGTCATTAGCAACGTAGGTTTCATTCAAAGACCTTCATCAATGCACCGCGATGGGCTTCGAGCTTAAGAGTAAGGCCAATCTTGATATATGAGCTGGGTTGTTTGTGTAATCGTTTCTCGACACTATACTCACTCGCGCTTTAGAAATTTCAAGAATTCCTTTGCTTCTTTTTCATCATCGATTCATTAATTGGTTGGTTCAGTCCCGCCTTCTCTTTCCTTTGCTCAATTGCCAATGATTTTCCTTTAACTTTGCTTTCGACTTTTTGTAGTTGGGGTATAACGTCTCCCATCACTGCGTGTATAGAAACCCTCATCTTGACCCTCCTCGATGTGTTAGTCGGGATTTCCTCCTCGGGATCGTCACGTTGCAACTATAGTTCCATGGTACCCTTTTGCTATCCTTATAAGGGAAGGCAACGAGCTTTCGGATCACAACTTTTTTGGTGCGGCTTGTACTGCAGCCGTTAATTCTCGACGTGATATGATAACCACCGGGTAAGGCTCTCTAGGACATCCTTCATTGACCCTTCTTCCGAGGCACACACTTACATTTCTTCGGGCTTTCGACATATTCAAGAATTCTATCTCCTTATTATCCATCAATCCTTGTACTAAAGCCCTGAATTCACTACATTTCTGAATCTCATGATCCTCTAGGTTGTGGAACTCGCAATAAGTTATCCCTTCTTGGGGTCTGACCCTCGAATTCTATGATATCAACCTCATTTCCACCATTTGCTTCCATACTTCTTTCAGTGGAGATTTCACTTCTGCAATATTCGTCTTAATTTCTTTCCCCGAACTCTCAATTATTGCATTTATTCCCTTATCCCCATGGTTAGATAGTGGATTGTCTGCACTAGGTGTATCATCAAATTTCACAACGCCCATGTTGATGAGCCTCTCAACCAATTTCTTAAAAGTAGTGCAGTTTTCTATCGAGTGACCTGTGGCCCCCGCGTGATACTCGCATTGGGCATTCGCGTCATACCACTTGGGGTATGGAGGTCGCATTGGTTTTAAATAGAAGGGAGATCGACGTGTGCGTCAAACAAACTTTGGTATAACTCCTTGTATGTCATCTGAATGGGCGTGAATTGGACTTTCTCCCTATTTGGCTTCGTGTTGGGCTCTTGTCTAGAAGGGCCTTGCTGACCAGTAGTTGTCGCCCTTGGTTGGCTTACGGTGACCGATTTCGATTATGCACTCACATTGTTTACCTCGTGCTCTTTCTTTCTTGGTGCTGACCTTTTGGTACTTTCTCCAGCCTCTATTTTCCCACACTTTATCGCGTTTTCAATCATTTCCCCGGACATTACTATGTCCGAGAAACTTTTTTAGTCGCACTACCCAAAGATGTGGTTAATGAAAGGTGCCTTGAGAGTATTAATGAAGAGCATAGTAGTTTCTTTTTCCAACAGAGGGGTTGGACTTGTGTGGCCACCTCTCTCCATCGTTGGGCATATTGCCCTGAAGCTTTCATTGTGTTTCTTCTCCATGTTCTGTAAAGTAATCCTATCAGGGGCTATGTCCACCACATGACCATCTTTTCTTCATGAAAGCTTGTGCGAGATCTTTCCATGAACCAATTTGGGCGCGACTCAATTGGTTGTACCATCTAGAAGCGGCCCTACCCGACTTTCTTGAAAGCCATGAATCAAGAGTTGATCGTTATTAACATGGCCTGCCATTCTTCTGCAGAACATAGTGATGTGAGTCTCGGGACAACTGGTCCCATTGTACTTTTCAAATTCTGGAGTTTTGAACTTGGGAGGGAGTACCAAATCTGGAACCAAGCTTAATTCCTTTGCATCGATTCCAGCACGATAGTCGGTGCTTTCCATCTCCTTGAATTTTTCTTCTAACCATCTATACTTTTCTTCAAACTCTTTCGGGAATTCTACCCTTGTCTTTTCTGTTTCCATCACCTCATCGAGGTTGAGGACAACAGGGTTAGTCGGGTTATCCCTCGGATGAGAGCCCGAGCCAGCCTGATAATTCATCGGTGCGGATACACCAGCCTGCAATGGTTGGGGCCTAATTGTGACCGATGGCCTTCTTGGGTATATTTGGGTGTGTGCGAACGTCTCACGGGCAAATCCCGGAGGGTAGACAGGATCTTCGTTATCATCTTCCGTGTTGACTACGGGACTTTTCCCTTTTTCTAATCCACCAGCCAATAGACGCGTCATTTGATCCATCATACTCTTTTGGGACTCCAGCATCTGGTCTCTCATGTCTTGCTGGACTTTGGCCAACTGTTCTTGCATACGCGCTTGTAACTGATCTTGCATCTATTTTTGCATTTGCTCTAATCTCTCTAACCTTTGGTCCATGGCTTTTGTTTTTCCTCGTGTACCGTAACGATGTTCCAGGGTAATTGCCACGATTTTAGGGTTTTTTGTGAGTTTTAGTGCACATGATGCAATGCTGATGCATGAATGCAATGGATGCAATGAACGCAAATGAATGCAATCAAAAGGCGTTGATTCTAATTCAATTTCATTAAGATAACTTTCTAGAAAGCAAGTTTCTTTACATAAAATAGATTACATATAAGGCTTGGCCCTGATACTTAGGACCTTGACCTGCCTAAGAAGCCATGCCAATTCTCGTCCTCTATCTGATTCTGATTATACTTTAAACCCGGACATCACCGCATCGCTAACGCTTTGTAAGTGATCTGCTACTTCTCGTACTTGGTTCAAAGCTTCGCCTATGACGTAATCCCTGTTCCTGACTTGTTCTTGCGATTGATGAAGTTGTTCATTCAATCGATCGTTATTTATCTCAAGAAATTCAAGTTGGAGTTCGCGATCTTGCAATGCCACCTTGAGTTCTTCTATCTTTCCTTTTAACTCTTCAATTTTGCTTTGACTGGCCTTCAACTCGATTACAGAATTACGAGTACGTTGCTGATACAAGGATTTTTCTAGTTCTGTCACCCGCATTTTTAATCTTTCTTTCTCGTTCTGGCTTTCTACTAAACTTTCTTTTAGAGTATCCTCTCGAGCTTGAGCATCTCGAAATCTTTCTTCCCATTGGCTAGCTTTTCTTTGCTCTTCTTTAATTTCCTGTCGCCACTGCTCAGACGTCTTCCCTAACCCAGCGGTTCTCATTGACCTTCGCAGCTTTTTATAGTCAGTTTTTAAACTGTCTAAATCTTCTTCAGCTTTATTCTTTCCTTTTCTAAGTCTTTCAGCTTCTAACTTCTGGACATCGACATCTAATCCCAGTTGTATTTTTTCTTCTTCCAACTGCTCGATCCTCTTTTCTAGTTCCAGGCTCTTTCTCTCGAAATCATGTCTGACGATTTCCAGCTCAGATGGGATCGGTCTCAAGCATTCTTCCACTGATCTAGGGCCTTCTTGATCTGGCATGGGGATGTTATCGTTAATCCTCTGAATCCTCCACTGGTCGTACTCAGGGGTGGCCATGGGATTGGCTGCAAACTTTTTCATTCTACGAGTTTGGTTCCAGGCATTCGATATTTCGCGGACTCTTCTTTTGTAGTTATTCCCCGTGAATACAAACTCGCACTGAGCTAACCCGTATGTTGGTGGTGCAAACTGTCTGGACCTATACTGTCTTAACACCAGCAGAGGAGCATACCCTACGGCTCCCCATACTCCCAATAAGGGGACCCAATCAAAGTCTCCACATCGGTATAATATTTCATCAGGCACCATCCACAGGGCTCTCCATTCGACATCCTCTTCTTGCAAATTCTGAAGGATCGCCATCCAATTTTCTTCTGTAATATCATCTCTTCTCGGTGTAGCCACTAACTCTTTCAATGGAGAGTAGTTTTAGGAGAAGACGCGATACGAGACCTTTTCCACTTTCCAAAAATGACTGTGGAACCACGAAAGTAGAAGCTGCGCGCATCCAATAAATCTTCCTTCCCCCGCTCTTCGACAAGCATTCAATGACCTGAAAGTTTCAGCCAATATCGCGGGTACGGGTGTGGTCCCTTTACTAAGCCTATCAAAGAGATCAGATACCGCCTCGTCTACGTGCCCCAAAGCTTTGGGAAAGATAACCAGTCCATAAATGCTCAAGGTGAAAACATCTACCCTCTTCCTCGTGTCAGGATGCGCTAGGATTAAATCTCTCAAATGCCTCCAAGGAATGCACCTACAATCTCCTTTTTGTTTGATACGGGCTGTAACCCACTGCTCGCTTATTCCCGTGATGTTCATCAACTTTTTCGAGAATGCTGGGCCATTGGCAGTTTTGGAATAAATTCTATCAACCTGAATCTTCGGGCATCGTATCAAGACTGTGTATTCCTCTATCGTAGGTACCAAATCTACATTCCCGAAAGTGAAGCAGCTGTAAGCAGAATTCCAATATTGAACGAGGGCTCGGAACAGGCGTTCGTCTATCTTGACGTCGAGTAGATAAGGTAATTCGCCATAATAACAGTAGAATAGCCGTTTGACCTTGTCATCCCACTGAGCCCAGATTTCTTTCATCTCTTGGAGATTGTTACGAGTTACGCTAACCCGAGTAAAATCCGACAACTCGACACGCACTTCGGTTAGGCTATCCTTTCTCTTGTTTGTGTTGTCTCATTCATATCCTAGACAATGACATTGTCCTCTACTTTATCAAAAAACCCGTTTTCCATGATAAGCTATCTTCTTAGCAACCGAATGTAAATCAACACCTTTTATGATGAAAATGTCATGCAAATACAATCAAAATAAAACAAAATAAGTCAGTATTTCATACAAGATTTACAGCAAACAAGGAATAATCAAATATAGCATTCGCTCGGGTAACCACTAGGGTTTCAGAGTGGCTCTACCTAGGGTAAGTTCCTCAAGGCTCACTATATGAGGTTCGGTTCTAGAGTAAAGGTACCTGAACCGGCAGATTCCTCGATCTTCACCCATTATAGGCTCATACAGACCGAGTTTCGATTCGGGGATAATACGTTTCCCTATGGCTGCACGGAGATGAAAATCTCACGAAGACATAGGTACGGACGTACTCCGAAAGTGATCTACTATCCTGCATGGAGGTGAAAACCTCACGAAGGAGTAGTTTCTCACTCCCACTTAGAAGGGTGTGACCATAACGGTCATGTAATGCAATGTGTAAAATTATTTAAAGACTCAAACCAACACAACAGGTATCGTATTGCAAAATACAAATCAAATGTGATGAAAGGATCGTATTTCAAAATTAAATTTTCAATTTTCGATTAAAAGACAAAAGTTAATCAACTTGTGGCTTGACTCTCTTATTTGGTTATCCCCAGTGGAGTCGCCAAGCTGTCGTAACCATTTTTTTTAAAAAAACGGGAAGCGACTTAAATTTTGAAAATGAAAACGAACAAATGGGAGTCGCCACCAATCCTTTTCGATGAGGTGTGATTGGATCACCTCAAATTAATCATTTTAATAAAATTTAAGATTTACTAAAATGAGAGTTCTTGGTCCACGATAATCAGAAAACGAGGTCGGGAGTCGCTTACGCACGAGGAAGGGTTAGCACCCTCGATACGCCCAAAAAATTGGTACCTAGTTGATTAATTAGTGTCTAAGTGTCGAAAATTTGAAAACTTGAAATAATTTAAAATACGATCCTTTTTCATAAAACGCTGATTTAAAAATGTTCGAATAAATGAAAACGGATGCTAAAGACCCTCTCATCTCGAAGTAATAAAATGTCGCGCCCAGTAAGTTAGGACACGGCATATCGACATCGAGACTGAGCTTGCCTTCCATGTAAAATTTGCGTATTTTAACTGAATAAAAGGGTATTCGATTATTTAGAGCGAACGAAGAAAATCGAAACCCAGTAAGTTAGGGTACGTTCCTCGAATCTCCGAACACCGAATATTATCTTTATTTACAAAAAGAATCTTATTTTGAAGTAACAAAGTATCATACCCGGTAAGTTAGGGCACAACGCTTCGTTTCTTCGAGAATAAGCATTTTTCAAAACTCATATAGATTTAAAAGAGTATTCCGTTATTTAGGTAGAAATGAGAAAAAATCGAAACCCAGTAAGTTAGGGCACAATTATCTCGAATTACCTAATACGAGATATTACTTTTATGAAAGAATCGTCTTAATACATTAGATAAAAAACATGATTTAGTAAGACATAAACGTAAAAGATGATATTAAGATGCATAATGACATAATAATAGGTGTGACAGTGTCAAAAATATTAACATGAACAATTATAACAGACAAACTAATAATAAAGCTTGGAAGTATGTGAATGTAAACACATACATGAGGAAAATGAAATAATCGAACACAAGCAAATAGATAAGTAAATAATCAAAAAAAAAATGGCAAAATAAAATGACAGTGATAACGATAATAATGATAGATGTATATGCATGTATATATTAAGGCACATACATAATAATAGAGATTATAAGAAATGTATAAAAGAAATATATACCTACATAATAATAGTATAATATTAAAAGGCACGTATGTGTAGTATAAAGAAAATGTATATATAATATAATAGAATTATAGAGTATATATATATATGTTAGTACTAATAATAATGGTAATATAAATAACGAATGATTTAGGGTTTAAAATAATTTATAAAGATATAAATAAATAGATGATGAAACAATAATAATAAGGGTAATGATATCTAAACAAAATAGGTGTGCTAAATTACATATATATATATATATATATATATATAAAAGTTTCAAGATAAGGAATATATAAAATTTTAAAATAAGTAATATATGGAGAGTTTAAAATAAATAATAATAAAGGAATTTAAAATGATTAACATATAGAATAATATATTTAAATAACATATAAAGTTTTAGATAGATAAAACAATTTAAAATAAAAGGTACCTAAAAATAATAATATGTGTAATAATGGAACATAACAAGAACCAATAATTTAATAAAAATGAAGACAAAATATGTAATATATGTATGCACTGAAATAATTAATAGGTAAAACTTAAAATAAATAAATAATGAAACAGTTTGAAATAAAGAGGAAATGATTAAATTAGGATCAAGTAAAAATAGGGGTATAGATCATAAAATAATTGAAAACTAAGAAAGGACTAAATCAAAAGGTGCTTTGAAATTGCGACGACTGAATGGGACGTTTTCTCAAGCCCAATGCGCAGCACCTTATCGGTTCAGCCCAAGGACCGAATCAGGAACGGGGTAAAATATTCGGGTAAGATTTAAGAGAAACAAAAAAGGCCAAATCGAGGCTGAATCAGAGTTTAAAGAAAAGGGAGGGACTAAAGTGGGCAATTTCCCATTTAAGGGAAACGCGCGGACCCCCCCGGAGCGGGTCGGGTTGCGCAGGGGTGCCTCTGAAACGGCACCGTTTCTGTCGGGCTTTTTAGGCCATTTCCCTTTTTTTATTTCGTTTTAGTCTTCCAAAAAACAGAGAGCCTTTTGCTCCCCCCCTCTTCCATGGTCGGCCACGGGCTCATCAGGGGTCTTCCACGCACATCCCTACGCCGCGAACGGCGGCTCTCGCTATGTGGGACGAGTACCTTCAGCCCTCTTTTGAGTGGCCACGAAGAATGGGCTCTCAGGACCGCCACACTGCAAGAAAAAAGTGGGGGGGTGACCTTTCGGTTCCTCGCTCTTCACTACGGCCGATGGCCGAAACCCCGAGGGTTCGACGACCTCCAGAGCGGTGAAAGGTCACTGGAGCGTACTCGCGCCGTGACTCGAAGGTAAGTTTTCTCTTTTATTACTATTTCGTGAAATAACAAAAACAATAACAAAGAAAAACAAAATACAAGAATCAGAAAGAACAATAATATTTCACCTCTTTGAAAGTTTGCTCTTTCTATTAATCTGATTTGCCACAGAGTTCGTAAAAATTTTGCAACCCTTTACAAAGCCTAGATTTCGGCTTTTTAAAGCCAATCCATAAACCATTCTTTTTATATTTTTGTTCTTTTGTTCATTATTTCTCTGCCATTCGCGTGTTTTCCTTACTTTGTAGGTGTCAGAGACGTAGGTGGTCGGAGGCCAGCTCGTGAAGAGGTGAGGCGCGCGCACGCAATGAGAAAGCAAGCGGCAGCGAGCTTGGTGGCTAGGGTTAGGGTTGTTGAATTGTTTTGTGTAGTTGGGCTAGGGTAGGTTAGATTTGGATTTGGGCTGTTATTGGATTTGGGCCATATGCATGTTGTAAATGGACATTTATTTGTTTATTTTTTTGGGGTTTGTTTATTTATTATTTTTTTATCCATTTGTCTTGGACCAAGATTGGCTCCTACATAATCAATTTTATATTAGAGCACATAAATTTGAAACCATATATATTTGAATAAAATTTCAAAGCAAAATAAGAAAAAGAAAACTTGAATCATTAATTAACTTATTTAGGTATCAAAAATCAATATTTTAGAAAAAATTTAACTTTATAAATTTCTTTAGACTTTTTAAAATTTTTATAAATATTTAAAATTTCTTTTTGTAATTTTTATTGAGAGAGACCAATTTGCTTATCTTCAAAACTAGCAGGGATCAAATGGGTATTTAAAACAATTTATTATTCGAATTATTCGAGTTATTTAAATTGTAAAATTTAACTTGACCTGAACTTGAAAAAATCGAATAACTTGACTAATTAATGCCTACCCCAACCCTCCCATTAACTCCCCCCACCCCCCCTCATAATGACCTCCGACCCCGCTATAAATACCCGCAACTCCACTACATCTCCCCACTTCAAAGCCGATAGAAAAGAAATCCCAACCCCACCCTATTTCCCCACATCCCAACCCCATATTTTTCACCACAATCCAAATTTTACATTTTTTAGGTTTCATCAACAATATTGTAAGTTTCAAAAATTTTAAATTACCTAAATTTTATTAATTTTCAATTAATTTTTTATTTTAAGTATATTAATTATTTTTTTGAATTATTTGAATTTTTAGTTTGGTATTTCAATAAAATTTATAGGTAAGTTTTTATTAAAATCTAGTATTTCATAGTTTTTTTAGAGTAATAGTATTTTATTATTATTATTTGATACAGTGCCTAGAATTACTCATAACCTTTCTCAACTCTTAAATAAGAGGACAAACACACTTCATCACGTTCGAACCGACATCCTCTCACACTAACAACTATGCTGATGTCAATCCAACTTATAAATTATATGGATCATAAACCATTATTTATAGTAATAGTATATTTGGATTTGATTGTTGCTTTGGTGGAATAGTAGTGAGTTGAATCCCATACTTTCCACCCACCTTATGGAGAGTGCAATGTGATGTTGGAGGATGTTGCACTCCTCCTTGGTGTACTGATTGATAGGTTAGCAATCATCGAGGAAAAAGAACATGCCTGTGTTCTATGTTTGCAGATATTTGCTTGGAGTTGTTCCTTCACCTGGAAGGTGAAATTTAATGGAGATTTCATTTTTCCTACATAGCTCTATTAAGAATTGAATGTTGATAATGGTAATGTAGAGAGATCGCAAAGAAAAAAAATAAAACACACATATTTTACGTGGAAACCTTTTTGGAAAAAAATCACGAGTAGAGGAGAAGAGAATTCACTAATGGTGAATTCAAATGATCAAGAGGAGTTTCGATTATATCTATTTATAGATTGAAAAGGCTTAATTCTAATCAATGTCAAATATATTATGCTAATAAATGTTAAATATATTATACTAATAAATACTAAATCCTCTAGAAAGAAAATATATTTTGTTTAACTTGACTTGCAAGCAATCTCTTAAAATTTGGATTACATAACCCTAACAATCTCCACCTTGACACAAATTCTCAACGAACAAGTTCTCCACTACCCTTAAGTGTATTCTTCAACAATAAACACCAACCATGTCCAAACAATGCTCGAACTTGGTTATAGGAAGTGACTTAGTCATCATATCTGCAGCATTATCATGAGTTCTAACTTTGCTCTAATTTTCTTAATTTGCATCTATATCTTCAGTCACATTTAAAGCATAAGCAACTAGATCAGCCTCGGCTTACCTCTTTGGAGGTTTAATTTCTCTTTTAGGTATGTTCTTGGCAATAGAATATTGTGGTGAAGAAGCAACTCTATTATGAATTTCTGTACTAGCTTGAGGAGTAGACTCCATTGTAAATCCTGGATCGATCTGAAGCTCCACCAGCTTCACATGTGCTTGGGCTTTGTGAGTCTTTATTGGAAGATTCTTTAAGAGATAAGTTAGGCAACATAGCAGTTTCATAAAAAATAATATCTCTGCTAATCACAACTTTTCTATTTTCAGGACATCATAGCTTATATCCTTTAACACCAACCTTATAGCCAAGAAAAACACATTTAATGGATCTAGGTTCCAATTTCCCATTATCAACATGAACATACACTGGACACCCAAAAATCTTCAAATCAGAATAATTAGTAGGATTACCAGACCATACCTATTGGGGAGTTTTTCTCAATGGTAATGTGTGGAGACTGGTTAATTAAAAAAATATAGTAGAGGTCGTTTTAGCCCAAAACGACTTCGGTAAACAAGCATTAGACTACATTGAACCTTTTCCATGATTGTTCTATTCATCCGTTCTATAACGCCATTTTGTTGTGGAGTATGACGAACTGTCAAGTGTTTTACGTTCCCTTCTGATTTGTACAATTCATTAAACTCATCAAAATAGAATTTTGATTTATTATCTGTGCAGAGGTATTTTATCTCTTTTCCTGTCTGCTTCTTGATCATAGTTTTTCCACAACTGTTATGCTTTAGGAAAATGTCCAAACCTTTCTAGAAAAATCATCAATGATCGTTAGCATATAATTGGCACTACCCCTCGAAGGCACTCTAGATGATCTCCAAAGATCATAATGAATATAATCCAACGTTCCCTTTGTGTTATGGATTCCTCTGGTGAATCAAACTCTCTTTTGCTTCCCAAAAACGTAGTGCTCACAGAACTTCAGTTTGCTAATGCCTTGTCAATCAAGAAGTCATCTTTTGCTCAGTTCTGCCATAAACGCATATGCCGAAGTCTAGTAACATCATCATTTGACAAGGAAGAAGAAGCGACGACTACATCACCAATAACAGTTGAACCTTGCAAAACATGTAACTTGACAACCTTTCTTTATCCTTTCATCATAACGAGGGAACCCTTGCTAATCTTCAGAACCCCACTTTCAGTTATGTACTTATGCCTCTTTAAATCAAGAGTACTCAACAAAATCAAATGCCTTTTCAATTCTGATACATGCCATATGCCGCTAAGTGTTCTAATGATTCCATTGAACATCTTAACTTTGATCGTGCCAATACTTGTAATTTACATGAAGTATTATTTCTCATCAAAACAACACCTTCAAACACTGTTTCATATGCTATAAATCAATCCTAATTGGGACTCCTAGAAAGGTACAACCAGAATCAATTATCCACTCCTTGCTCACCTTAGGGTTATTAGTAGAAGCTACTAGGAGTTCACCATCATTGTAGTCTTCTACAACATTAGCTTCACCAGATTATTCTGGTTGTTTTCCCTTTTAATCTTATTCTACAACTTATAGCACGCAAACTTAATGTGCCCTTTCTTCTTGTAGAACTTATAGGTTTTACCTCTATTTGTAAAACTTAATATATTTTCATATATATTATGGCACCAAAAAGGGGATTCTACTTTTTTAGGGAATATTAAACAAAATGAAAGGAATCATAAAATAAAAGCATAGGGTGCAGAAGAGTGTTAACCAACATTAATAAAAAAAAATCTACGTCTAGTAGCCGCATTTCTTTCTGAAAAAACTCTTTGAAATGTTTAGTGAGAGTTTTTGTTCGTTCATTCGCAACAGGGTGGACTACGTAGAGGTCGGGATGATTTTGTTGAGGCTTTGAATCGGCAGCGTGTGAAGGGGATTAAAACATCAGTGGTTCATTCAACTTTTTAAGAGTGAGAAAGTTATATTTTTCAAACCTTTTTTTCCCGATTCATTCCTCGTGCATGGATTCCTAGTTTGGATTATCGGAATAATTTTTTCGCTGCGCCACAGGGCGTCTCGATAATGCACCAGCGACTCCACCATGTTGGATTAGCGACACGTCTGTCTTATCTTTCTTTAATGTTATTCTCTGGCAATCCTCCCTTTTCCCATGTGAACCATCGTCCTGAGAAACTTAAATCACTCAGTTCACATTCTTCTAAAACCTCTCTAAAGACTGTCATCTGACGTTCCTCTCTTGCTCGCCCTCCTTTTTTTTTCAAATGAGTACATGATTTCATTGAAATCACCCAATACCAACCATGGTAGATTTCTTTCAAATTTTTGATTAATTTCCATGACTCCTTTCTCAAATTTTCTATTAAGGAGCCATAGAACCATGTAAACCTCCAATAATCATCTCCTTTTTCTACAACTATTTCCATAGCTATATGAGCCTTTGAGAAACTCTTCAAATTGACAACTAGGTCACCATTCCATCCAAACGGTAGTCCTCCTCTTGTCCCTTCAGCACTTACGTCTATTCCATTCTCGAATCTACACTTTTTTTTTTCCATCTTCTTTGCACTGACCTTTCTTGAGACGTCTTACTGTCCATGGTTGCCCCAGGCCACGGACGGACATACCAACTTAAGATTTTCATTGCAATTGGTTGACTTGCTTACTAGTGGCCACTGATATTTCATATTTAGAGTCTATAATCATCAAAGTGTTGTTGTTTGCATTTCCTACTTGCTGTGTTATTTGTCTTTTCTTCCCTTCCTTGAACCTTATTGGATTATCTTCTCGGCTTGAGATTACACCTTTTGCATTCTTGTGTTCCACATCAACAAATGTCATGTGTCTACCATTAGCACTCTCGGCACCCTCTTTCCTTACACTTCTAGTCGGATTTATTCGTGCGATTTTTCCTTTTGCCTTGTGATCTTACTCAATCATCAACTCCTCAACCTTATTATTTCCTTTGAGATCCTCCCTACATGCTCTATTTCTTCCCACCACATTTGGTTCTTCTCTCAACCATCTACTCATCACTAGTATTGCCCTTTTGGGAAGAGTCGTAAAGTAATATCCCATCCAAATTCTTTCTTCAGCCCCTAGAGTTGGTTAGATTCGACAGAAATTCTCTCCATGCCCTAAGCTCCCACAAAGAAAACAAAACAAAAATAGTTTCTCATACTGGAAAGTTGCGTATATTGTTTTGTCATGGCCATATACTATTCGCTTCTTTCTTCTCAAAGGGGATCAAACATCTAGACGAAATTTTATCCGCATGTATTGTTTTGCCCTTTTGGTTGCAAGTAAAGAATCATAATCTAAGAAATCTTCGATGAAATTCACCAATTGTTGGGTCATTCCCTCCGACATAAAACCCGGAGGTAGGTTATGAATTTGAACCTAGAAGTTTGTATGATAAAGCGGTACCTGCACCGGATCTTCGCTCTTCATTAGCCTATGAAATATTATCAAGTGCCTGTTAAAAAACCAAGGTAAACCGTCGACCACCCTCTGTACATCTATCTTATTGTAAAACCTGAATAAAACCCTTTTATCTTCAATTTCTGATATTGTGACTCCCTCAAATGGGATGCCATAGCTCTGCTAACACATTTTTTATTGATGGAAAGCGAACTGCACTTTTTATAAACACCCTTCCTACCATAAAAAAATTGAATTCTTCTTCAACTTCCTCTTCTTCTTGACCATAAACCGCCTCTTCTTCATCATCTGCCAGATTTAGGTTTGCTAATTCATCTTCCATGTTTATTGATTATCAATACCTCTCTATAATAATTTATGTAATCATTTAATTTTTAATTTATGAGATAATAACTTTAAAAGAATTTCTTGAAGCACTCATAGAGAACAGATTTCTTCCACACATTGAAATTGACTAATGATAAATTGCTATGTTGAAATATATGCATCATGCACATCTTTTAGAAGGAAAATTAACAATAATTATAGTTTACATCAACTTCTAATTTTCAAAACTTTGACTTGTAAAACTATGAAGGTCTTCTCAATGGAAGATACAAACACTGACCCTAATTTTTAAAATTAAATTTAGAGAGTGACATTGCCATAAACAATTTTAATAGACTATTTCAAACTTATCTAAGTGAATCCAGAAAACTTTGGGTATTGATTACTATATAGTTCTTCTCACTGGAAGATGAAATATTGACCCAAGTCTACCCGTCTAGTTAGATTTGTTTTGACCATTTCAAGGGCATCTACAGCTAGTTCAAGTATGATTGCTAATGATTATGAAATTGTGTAAAAATAAAACGATTCCCTCACTTCATTACCATCTTTTGACAATTGACCATTAAAAAGTGAGATTAAAATATTACATTTGTTTATAGAAATTATGGGACTTTTTTAAAAAACACTCACTTATAGTCATTTAACAAAGAAAAAAAGATAGTGTAATAGATTTAAATCTAATATAGAATTTTAACTATATTAATAATTTTTTAAAATTCATTCTACGCTTTAATCAGAATAATATATTTAAATTAACTAAGTATATTATAAAAGCCGATGTTTTAAATTATGTTAAAAATTAAAGTATAGGGATTAAATGATAGAGAACAACAGATCATGATCATATACAAGTTATTAGGCAAGAAGGGACTCGGATCTGACTTGAAAGAAGAAACAAACAAATTTAGAAAACAAAGAAAACAAAAACAACTAAAAGAAGAAATTCAAGAATTAAAAAAAAATCCAAAACATAGATAAATAAAGAACATGAAAATTAAAAGGTGGAAGATGGATCGAATAAACCGATGGATATTGATAGAAGATAGTCGTCTAGTTGAACCCTTTGAAATATAATCTCAACAAAATTAATTAATGGATCTAATTCTAATCAACCCTCTAAGAAATAATCATTGGAAAATTGAATGATTGAAGAATGAATTCCCATGGCTCATTGAAGAAAATAGAGAACAAAAATTGCTTCTAAAAATTGCAAGAAAACAATCTTGCACGAAGAAATTAACTCTTTAAGAGTTGAAAATTTATAAATGAATGAATGCCTTTAATGAATAATGAAGAGGCCTAACTAGCTAATTACATCCAAATAAAACTCTTAAGTATAATATAATTCTAATTAATCTGAACAAGTAGTTTTAGTAAAACTAAACTTTCTTGTTGACTGAGGAATATAAAACTCTTAAACAATTTAAAATACTTTAAAATATCTTAAAAATCAGAATAAATAAATAATAATATAAAAAACTAACAGATACAATATTAGACTCATATATAATTAAAATTAAGCCTAAAAATCGTACCTAATAGGACTTAAACTCGAATTAAAATAATATAAAATACTAACAGATACAATATTATACTCATATATAATTAAAATTAAGCCTAAAAATCATAGCTAATAGGACTTAAACTCGAATTAAAACATGAAACTCGTAATTTCCCATAATGATCATATCCAGAAATTCTACTCGTATAGTTTTCATTAAAACGGTCATAACTTGAGCTCTCAGACTCGAAATCGAGTGATTCAAAATGCATTACAAAGCTAAAAGGTAGATCTTTGATCGTTATGAAGACATATTGACCTAGAAATGTCTGGACCCCTTTCAAAAAATTGTCACAAATAGACTAATTTTTTAAACTTAAAAATTGACAGCTCGGTTAAATTGATTTTAATAAATTTCACCTCATCTTTGAATGTATTATTAAATTTCAAAATCAAGCATAATATTAAGACCAAACCTGAAATTTGAAATTTTTTATATAACGATAGTAAAAGATAAAAAGAAAAAGGGTGTCCATTGTAATAGATGTTATATAAGAACGCGTTAGAACATTTTTTTTCTCTTTTAAAGAGCGGCTTTGATAGCTATCTTAACTAATAAATAAAGGTATGACTGAACACATCTAAAAATAGGGTAACGTATAAAAATAGTCACTAAAATAATGATTTCGTTTTATTTTAATCACTTAACTATTAATTTTTTCGGTTTAGTCACTAAATTTTTTAAAATTAAATATTTTAGTCAATCTTCTATTAGTTGTCGTTAGATGAGTGATAAAAAGTTGACATGGGCCTTTTTTATTGATATAATAATAAATTTAGCCCTCTAATATTTATACACCCTACTGATTTGATTCTAAATATAAAAAATAAACAAATTTAGCAGCCATCAGATTCTAGCACGGGTAATAGTATGAACATATTCCCTTTATTCTACAATCATATATATATATATATATGTGTGTGTACATATATATATAATACATCACTTTCCATAAATAAACACTACAGGAGAACAGACTTTTAGCGGCGTTTTTAAGCGTCGCTAAAACTATTAGCGGCGTTTTCAAAAGCGCCGCAAAAAACGCCTCTATAGCAGGCGCCGCAAAAATTTGTGGCGTTTATTTAAAAAAACGCCGCTAAAGACAATGACTTTTAGCGGCGCTTTTTTTACAAACGCCGCTAAAGACCATGACTTTTAGCGGCGCTTTTTTTACAAACGCCGCTAAAGACCATGACCTTTAGCGGCGCTTTTTTACAAACGCCGCTAAAGACCATGACTTTTAGCGGCCTTTTTTTTACAAACGCCGCTAAAGAACATGACTTTTAGCGGCGTTTTTTTTACAAACGCCGCTAAAGACCATGACCTTTAGCGACGCTTTTTCAAAAAACGCCGCTAAAGACCATGACTTTTAGCGGCGCTTTTTTACAAACGCCGCTAATGACCATTACCTTTAACGGCGCTTTTATCACAAACGCCGCTAAAAATCATAAACTTTAAAAAAATTATTTTATTTTAATTAAATAATATTTATTTCTATGTTAAATATTATATTATATTTAATTTTTGAAATTTGAACTTTAAACAAATTTGAACTTTTAAGGATAAATAAAAAATATTAATTAAATTAAATTTTCCATTAAAATTTAAACTTCAAAACTAAATATAAAAATTAATGAAATTAAATTTAATACATAAACATTGATTCAATATGTAATTTAATACATAAAAAAACACACACACAGAGAGACACAAAGTATTACAATTTCTAAAACAAAATTCATCTTGGTGAGAATATAATGCCAAATCATCATCACCTCTCATTGTAATGCTGCATATATAACTTAGTGAAGTACTTTGATCTTGATCTTGGTTAAGACTTGTTCCAAAGCAATAAAGAAAATTGTTAAACGGAATCTCGGTCACCGATCGAGCAAAACAAGGAAATTAGTTATACCATCTATCAGTAATGAAAGTGAAATCGGTAAAAAAGTAAACCCATAATAAAAAAAGCGATGCTAGGCTAATCGTAAATGCTCTTCAGTAGTGAAAGAAATACTGAAAATTATACATAATTGCTACATGTTTTGATCCGCACGAAATGCTATCCTCCCTATATGTATGTGCAGGACCAATAATTATTAAACCACATACCACTTAGCTTGGGTTGCAGCAACGTTGTAAATAGTATAATCAAAAGACAGAAGATGACATTCTTGCTCAATAAAATAAATCACCTTACTTACGAGTTTTCAAGAAAGAAGAAAACTGGATATTACATATAGTGGAAGCAGAGGAATAAACAAGTAACCCAATCAACTTAAGAAAGAGAAGCAACTTCCTTCATTATGCCATGCAAATGCATGAATATTACTGATAACCATGACATGCCTAACAAGTTTCTTAAAAAATCAGAGAGATGGATGTAAATGCAGACAAATCAATGATTTACTGATAACCATTAATGTTATTAAATTGTTATATTTTAGTCATTCATCTATTATCTCTCGTTAAATGATAATGTAGTATATCTTGAATAATAAATAAAATTTTTTAATTTTTTTAATAATTTTAAATAAGATTTTAAATTTTTATTATGAAAAAGATTACATTTAAAATGTTTGTATAATTGATGTATTCTATTTACATACAAATTTTTATTTTTTATATAAAGTTAATATTAAAATATATTATGTTGGGTTTAAAATTAGTTTATATTTAAATCAGATGCTTTAGGAAATATCAAGATAATTTCTTTATTTGAATAAGAGAAAAAAACATCAAACATATTTTGCACATGTTTCATTCATTTACTTTTTTAATAAATTTACTTTTTCCTTCTAGGAAAGTGAAAAGGTAGAACTAAAATTATTTTAGTAAATTATTCATTTTTACTAAAATATTATGGGATAAATATATTATTACATATGTAATATTATTTCAACTTATAATACTCAAAGAAAAGCCACTTCATTTTAATTAATGTTACCATTAGAGTCAAAGCTGAAATTTTATAATTTGAAAAAGTATTAAAAATAAAATTTTAATAGATATTAAATTCACAAATTACACTTAATATAAAACTAATAATAAAATCTAACTTAACAAATTCAAAGAAAATTAAAATATAAAAACTATATCTAGTATAAGTAATAGTTATTTTTTTAACACTTAACCCATGGGGCAGTGTGGAGTTGGGGGTGAGACATGGACTTGGACTTTGGAAAACAGGATATAAGGGGGTCATGATAGAGGCAGAGGGAAAGGTTGAGAAACTTGGACAAATGTGCAAATCATGACAAGAAACAAACAAATATAGATTTAGGTTAGGAGAGAACAAAGGAAATTTGATTTGACCTTTGAATGCACGAAGTTAAAGGGTGCATGAACTCTGGAAATACCGACAACCTATGTTGCTTTGCTATTGTGTTTGGATTTTGGAGGATTCCGTTTATACATTGCGTACTGTGTTTGAAGTGGTTTAACAAAATTCATTGGAGCAAGTGGTTAACTAGAAGCAGCCAATTTTAGAAAAGTGAAAGAGCCAAAGTATATCGAAGCCAACAAAGAACCTAGTGTTTGAGATTTGAATCTATCAATCACACATCTAAAAGATAAAAAGCGAACCTAACTCAATTCTTCATGCATAAAAGAAGAGCAAATGAAATAGAAATTTAAAGAGTTTGAAAGTAAATCTAAGTTTCATGGTGTAAAAACGTAGTATATCACAGATTAGCAATCGAAAGAAACACAAAATTGGAATTTGGAATGATACCCTTCAAGGTCAATACTCAAAGCTTCTTAGCTGACATAAAATGGAAACAAAATAAGATAGAATATAAACTGTGAAGCCAAGATTACCTTAGATATTGCTAGGGTACATAAAGACTCTGACTCGATCTCCCTGCAATGGAAACAAAAAGATAAAGTAAGATCTAAAACACAATGTTGAGAAACCCATTAAATAATAACAATGTAACACGCTCACCATAGATTTTGGGGGAAGGTTAGACTTGAACTTAGCACGAACAACACCACTGTTACCATGAGGTCTAGTGACCTTTCCCCAAATGCAGCGATAGTGTGAGCCATTCTTCTTCACCTTAGCTTTGTATATATAAGCCATGCGCTTTCCTGCATACCAAGCTACTTCCTCCTTGGTGTTAACTCCCTCAATGAGAAACAGTCCATAAAAATCCTTTTTATGGGGCTACAATTTATGTTGTTCTGTCATTGTTGGATTCTGAAGTTGATTTTTTGGCCAGAAGGAGATCCATATTTTACCTCAAGAATTGTTGCCTAAAGTCCTACCAAGCTCGGTGCCCAATTAATTGCTTGAGCTAATACCAAAAACACAAATATCATCAACTATTTTTCAAATTATGATCTATTAAGCTAGTAAAATGCTGGTAATTCTTCCACTCTTCACGAAGAAATGTCCTTTCTGATTGTTCTCAGAATGATTAATGACATGCCAGTCGAGAGCCTAAGGGCCCGACCTTTTATGCTGATTTTTTTTCAGGTGGGGGTGGGGGGAAGGATTAAGAATGAGAATGAGAACTTACAAAATGATTGAGCATAGACACAACTTTATCCCCAGCTTTGTAATTTGTGACTCCCGGTCCAACTTTTACGACTTCTCCCGCTACATCGTGTTTGCACATGAAAAAAATTCTTTGACCAATGCTTAAAATGCGGCAATCCAAATATAGACAGAGAAAACTACAAAGCTTCATCGATGATGAGTTCTTTAATATAATTTGCAAACGGTATATTGACAACTTTCGTTTGAGATATCAAATCTTCCATGACAATAGGATGCCAAAAATTACCATCAAATAACCACAAGTGCTTAACCTAAGAGACCTACCAACCAGTCTATTATTATGTTGGTTAATTATAGAAAAAGATATGCCTTAACAAATAGAACAATTCTGTCCCTTTAATAAAAACTTGTGTTAACAAATACACATTTCTTCCCATCAATTGTCACTACTAACGCAAACTTCACAATGTAAATCGAAGCAAATTAGATTCCAAGTTGATTACTGCTTGGGAATTTGACATGGTACTATGACAAACCCAGATATTGAAGACTGATGTAACTTGAGATACTTAACAGATAGTGTAAATTAAACACAAGTACCAATAACCAAGTAAAAATAAAAGAGTCTCGATAATATTTCAAGACCAAAACAATGTGAAAGGATAAAATAAATAAACTACCAGTATGTAGGGAATTTTCTAGGTAAAAATGGGCGCACATCCCTTTCTCAGTATTTTCCAGCAACCTGGTTTAGACTAGTTGCCTCCGCTTTAAGCAAAATTTCACCTTGATTTGGAGTGGGGATCGAACTTCAACATGCTGTAACAAGCACAAAAAATTCAAAGTCATTATGACATCCAATCATTTGCTATTAGTTTTTCAAGTTTATATCAAGCGAGTCCATATAAAAATTTAAACACTCAACTTCACCATCAAGTATCACCTCGATCTCGGATCTCTTAAAAAGAGCAAATGCTTCATTTACTCCCATTCCGAAAAATCCACTATCCTATCGCCTCGCAAAGACACTCATTCAAATTATCCATATGCTTTCCATCATAAATTTAACAAATAAAATTTGAATCCGACGATAAAATGGCTCAACATTTAACAATCAAGTCATCCTCTCAATCTCGGATCCTTTTTGTGAAATTTTAATTCCGAGTAGCAAATCCTAGTTCATTTCCGTTCAGAAAATTCCACTTCCATAGTAACTTACGGCACTCATCAAATCATCTTCATGCTTTTCATCACAAATTTAACTGATAGTATTTTGAATCAGAAGAGCAAACTTAGATCAATATAAACACTAGATTAACAACCTTTTGAAATCCTCACTTAAAAACGAATTAATATCTCAACTAAACAAAATTATATATGCGACAAAACACTACGAAAAGCAAAATAAATCATCATAAGAAAGTAGATATTTACGTTCAAACCAAAGACGCCTCCGCCATAGTGCATAGCAGCATTTCTACATCAAAACCCCATCGATACCTCAAAAAAGCATCGAAACCAAAAGAATAGAAGAAAAACCAAATAAAATAACCAAATAACGGTAAATCCCAACGTATAAGCAGATGATTGAGGCGGCGTCGATGCTCTCACGCTTCTTCAACCATTGCTTCTACTAATTTCAGGTGAAATTTTAGGATTTCTTTGGGAAGGGGAGGAAACCGATTTTGGGAAAAAGAAAGGAGGGAAAAAAGGAGATTTTGGGATTTCGGGGAAGGGGGAACCGATTTAGGAAAAGTTTTAAGGCATTTTCGGTAATAAAACGGCACCGCTTTGTGTAATATTTTTGCGGCGTTTTTATAGAAACGCCATATTGCTTATCTTTTGTGGCGTTTTTAATAAAAACGCCGCAAAAAGTTATGTTAAAAATCTATTATTTTGTTTTAATATATATAAACTTGATCATTATCTCTTAAATAATTTAAACTATATTGATAATTTTAATATATTAAAACAAATATTATCTTTTTTATAATTATATAAGAAATTGATTAATATATAAATTAAAAAAATCAGTCATATACCCAAAAATAACTTTAAAATTATTTTAATTAATAGTATTTTATTTTTTTCATTTTTGACATGTGTTTTTCTATATTTTTACTTTTAAAATTTTTCTCAATAAAATCCAAATATTGCTTCAATTTTTCAACAGTAAACCCTAAACCTAAACCCTAAACTATAAACCTATATCTTAAACCCTAAATATATATATTACAAGGGATATAAAAGTAATTAAAAAGAATCTTATTACTTACCTAAACCAGAAAAAGAATTTGATTTTTTTATCTTATCAAAAATCCTAACTCTTAAACCTTAATAGCCTAACCCCTAAAAAAACCATGAACAGTACTTACTACGATCCTAATCAGAAAACAAAAACCACAAACTCTAAACCATAACTCTAAACCAAAAATAATAAACATTATATCATAAACCCTAACCCTTAAACCATGGACATTAAACCTTAAATCTTAAATCATAAATTCTAAACCCCAAAAATAATAAATATTATATCATAACCCCTATCCTCTAAACTCTAAACCATAAAACATAAACCATAAACCCTTAACCCCAACCCTTAAACCATAATTAGATATTTAATTATATGTATACACCTAAATTTTGATAGAGATACATATCAAAATTATATATGAATTTCGATTTAATGTGTAATTGTAGATGTGAAATTCTAATTGTGGTTTAAATGTATAATTGAAACTTTAATTTTGATTTAATCATACACATTTTAAAAAATAAATACATCAATATATTTTTATATTGAATAAATATAAATATTTATGTATGCAATATATAAATATAAAATGATGTTATATCAATAATTGTGTTCATAATTTCTGCTTTTAGGATTTAACCTATTGCACACTAAACCATTGTTCACGTATACTTTTGGGATTTAACCCATTTTTTTAAAATAATAATTTATATTTATCTTATTTAGATTTATATTATAAAAAAAATCCAAGATACCCAAGTTAAGTAGTTTACCATATTTACCTCTAAATTCTAAACCCCAAATCCTAAACTCTAGGCCCTAAACACTAAACCATAACTCATAAACTAAATTACTTTTTTGCGGCGTTTCTCCAAAAGCGCCGCTAAAACCTCGGCCTATAGCGGCGTTTTCCAAAAGCGCCGCTAAAACCTCGGCCTATAGCGGCGTTTCTCCAAAAGCGCCGCTAAAACCTGGCCTATAGCGGCGTTTTTCCAAAAGCGCCGCTAAAACCTCGGCCTATAGCGGCGTTTTTTCAAAAGCGCCGCTGAAACCTGGGCCTATAGCGGCGTTTTTCCGGAAGCGCCGCTAAAACCTCGACCTATAGCGGCGTTTGGACCAAAAACGCCGCTATTGCTCAGTTTTTTGCGGCGTTTTATTGCAAACGCCGCTAATGTATAATATTTGCGGCGTTTTTTGTTCAAACGCCACTAAAAACGCCGCTAAAGCCCTATTTTCCTGTAGTGAAACCCTGCTAGATTAGCTTTGCAAATCCCTACCACCCCATCTCTTTTACTAATTACTGTTATTTTGCCAATAGAATTCTGGTTTTCTGGCAAATATAGGAAGAAAGCGAAAGAAGATGCCAGTGGCTCCTACAAGCACTAAATGCAGTAAGAAAGAAGTCAAAAGAGGAGGTTCGACAGCTGAAGAAGACCAACAACTTGCTCAAGTAGTCGAAGTTCATGGCCCAAAGAGGTGGAAAACAGTTGCAGCAAAAGCAGGTTCATAAAGAATACATGTTCGAGCAATTGTTACAATGACCCTTTAGAATGATTAAAGGAAAACATGGGTTAAAATGATATTTGGACCCTTTACAATAAGAATTTCTTGAGTTAAAAATTTGGACCAAAAGCCCTATTGGAATAATACTTTAAGTTCCAAAAACTAAATTTAGCCCTCAACATTTACTAAAGTTTTAAAATTTTGTAAATATTGAGAGTTAAATTTATTGAAATTTTTAGAATTTGAATTAAAATGACAAAGTTTGTAAACAGGGGTGAAGCAAGAAAATTATTTTAGGAAGGGCCGAAATGAAATTTTAATTTTTAATAGCCTATATCTTTATAATTTTTAAATGATTAAATTAAACTCTCATAATTTTAAGGGGGCCAAAGTGTAATTTTACCTTTACTAATTTATAATTTTAAAATTTTCTAAAGGGCTAAAACAATAATTTTCCATTTTAGAGGGGGTGGGGCCTTGCCAACCCCCTAGATTCGCCTCTATTTGTAAATATTGAGAGCTAAATTTGTTGATTTTTTTTATTATGTTTAGGATCAAAATAATAAAATATATAAACAATAAAAAGCTAAATTTGTTAATTTTAAAATCGTGCTAATTCATATAATATTATTAATAAAATTTAACTACATTGGTGAACTTGAGGTCAATATTTCATACTCCATTGAGAAGAATTATATAGTTAATAGTAGTCATAGTCTTTTTTTATTCGATTATAAGCTTGAAATATTTTAACAAAATTGTTTATGATTGAGTCATTTTCTAAATTTATTTTTAAAACTTGGGACCAATGGAGAAGAAAGGTCTTTTGGAAATTAGAAATTGATGTAAACTATAATTAATATTGTTCATTTAGCTTCTAAAATATCTGAATGAACCATATTTTGAACATAAAAGCATTTCATATTATTAATAAGTTACAACTTGATTGAGAATTATTATTATTTTGAATGAGGAAATATATTTTTTATGGAAAAATAAAAAGATAATTTGTCCTACGCTACCTCCATTATACGGCTCCCTCCTACACTTTTAGATAATGTTGGTGTGTGGGGATAAAATAAATTTATGAGAAATTAATTGAAGGTTTCAAATGTGTAACCATGCACTATCTTTAAGGTTCTATTTACCCCACCTATATTTTGTTATACAAAAGAGTTACTGAAAAATGAACCTTAAAGGATACAATAAAATTCAATGGCTATCTACGTTTTGCACTGACAAAAATAGTTAACTGAGTATTGAGCGAAGTATAGTAAAAGTATCAATCTCTATAAAGAACTTTTACAGAAATTCGAAACAAAATTGAAAACTTTTGTTTCTTAGTTTTGTTTGGATGTACTATACAGATGAAATTTCACGTCTATTTATAGGAATTCTTGAAGAGACATAACTATTCAATGGATGCTTATTTGGATAGTCACATCTATTAAAAATGAATACAATTATTCATTACATATTACTTCAATAATTATATATTTTTTGTTAATAATCAATTAACATAATTATCATTAACAAGAAACATCACTCATCGCTATGAACAGTGACAACCTAAGTAGTTAGTATTGTACCAGTAGACATATCGTTTTTCTATTGGTATCGGTACCCGTTTGTTTTGGTGTACCGTTTCAAACTCCTCATTTGGGTCAGAAGGCCTATTCGAAAAATGAGAGGGTATGGAAAAAAGTATAGGCTCGAAAAATAGGCTTGGCCAAAAACACAAGGCCCGTTTAGAAAATGAATCGAGCCTTGGGTAAAGTTTTTTTCTCGGGCCCAACCCAACCAGGCCTGAATTTTCAATTAAAAAAATGCTATTTTTTATGCTACTTTTTTTTTTCCATGTTTTTCAATTAAAAAAACATATATGATTAAGTTTATTACGATCAAATCTCCATATTTTACATTGTTTAACTAGATCAAATATTTATAGGAGGTAAATATGCTAATGTTTAAGAAAAATATAAACTCTTAAAAATTAATTTAAATTTTGATTTTAAAAGTACAATATAATTAAATTTCTAAATAAATAAATATTTAATTTCGTAATAATTTTTTAATTAAAATAAAATTCTAACTAAACTATGTTAAACATCAAGAGCTCCAACTTGTATCAAATCTATTAATACATGTTTCAAACAATTTTAAAATATACATGTTGTGCATCTTCTTGACTCCATCAAGTTTTCCAACTCTTTCTTTTCCAAGATGATATAATAATCAATGATGCAACATGAAAGTTGTAGTTTTGTGTGGAAAAAATTTCCTGAAAAATAATTGCCATGGAAATTTCATGAGTTCTTCCCTTTTTTCAAATATTCTCTCGTTTTATATTTTTTTTAACAATGCATTTGAAATTTTCAGCCTATAATATGATTTAATTGTATATATCAATTGTCAAGCTTTGAAAATTTTGGTATTGTTTAAAATCACAACACACATGGATTGCCCTATAAATAGTAGCCTAAACTGGAGATTATGCTTCACTCATCCTATAAATTTTATCTAATATATTGTCCAAAATGAAAGCAATATTTCTCATAATATGCATTCTCTTGGCTTCCATTCTAGCGTTTCCCACGTCCACCATGGCTCGAGAACTGGCTGAGAAGGGTAAGAACAATCATAGTTTGTTAATAATACCCATATATTTCCTTTAATCTGGTTTATTTTATTGTTTATTAATTCTGTAGAGGCAAACCCATCTCCAAGTCAATGTGCACTACATCCTAATCGGAGCTGTACTCCGAAGACTCCTCCTGAGTGCCCAGCTTACAGTCGAAACTGCCATTAATATTATATTCTGGAATATTATGTTTAATAAATTTGCCAACTTTTGTGTTTTATTGGTAAAGGAAATTAGAATCTAAAGTTTCATGTATGGTTTGTGTTTGATTGATGTGATCGTGATGTTATTTCTACTGCTTGAGATATGAAAATAATAAAGAAAAGCTTGCATATTATATATATCTTTCTCATATATATATTTTTATATTTTCTCAATGCTCCATATGATAAATTTGGATGGATGGCCTGATATAAAAATAATGAAAAAAATTATAATATATATTTTCTTTTGAAATATCTTAGATGTGTCTATTTAAATCCTCAATATTTATAGTCTGAAATCTCTATTTTGGCTTGAAATCCGAAGTATACTATATAAATCTCCACCTTTACTCGTATTTAACTTAACTCTTTTACCAAGCCCTGTCACGAGCCTAATCTGATCTTCGTTGGATACTTACCAAGTCCAAAGAAAATTTTAATAAATTAAATATTTTAATTTGAAAGTATATTTTAGTTAATCACTTTTAATTCTTCTAGAGTTAAAATATGATATATATCCACGATAATGTTATCTTTAGTGTACTCAAACTATCATAATATTTTATATGTTATTTAAAAAATAACCTTTAAAAAATGCAGTTTCTCTATCAATACATTAAAAAAAAAATACATTCCATACCAATACAATACAATATATATATATATATTTAAAATCATTCATTTAACTTGAAATCATGTATTTACAAGGTTCTAACGAAATAAGTATTCAAGTTTACATTACAATTTTTGATGCACGACACCTTTTATTTCAAGCACTTATTTTCAGTTTTGGTAAATTACTCTCATGTTCCTTATCTTTTAATTTTTTTTAATTTTATGTCTTTTGTTTAAATTTATTTTCTTTAAAATTTTTTATATATTAAATATAAAATTGATTTGAAATAAGTTATCTTTTTATTTTAAGAATTTACTCAATTGAATTGAATTTTATATTAAAACTAATTAATATTAAAATCTTAAGCTTAAAAACATTTATTAAAGTAAATTTATATTTTGTTCAAATATAATAAAAGTTAATTACATTCATAGATTAAATTAGAGGAAAAATAAATATATTGAGTATTAAAAATTTTGACATTAAAATAATTAATTATATTTTTTTTACACAAAATAAATTAATTAAAAAAATATATAAAATAACCTATAAAAATATTATTATTATTATTATTATTATTATTATAAACAATCAACCCGTACATTGTAAAGGAATACAAACTGGTAAATACATATAATAGACATTTAAGCATTTCATTGCAACATTTAATTCTCTCTTTCTATATATATAGAAAGACCACAAACAATTTTATTACAATATAATAGTTATTGAGGAGCCAAATCTTAGACACTACAATAAGCTTTAAGACGAGATATAGCAACCCCAGATTTAAAATCAACTTTAGCGATTTCGGAGGAGAAAATTTTCAAAAATTCTTCATGGTCGTGAGGTTTGAAAAGCATGGGATTTTTGTCATCCACAAGCTCAGTCGGAACCTTTACTATGTAGCCTTCTCTTACAGTTGAAAACAGTCCAAGACTATACCTATCTTCGTTACCCTTCATCATGACACGATGATAAGGCGAAGACAATCGACCATTTAACCATACCTGCAACAATATAGAAGTTTATGTTTAAGTCAAGCTATTTGAACACTTGTGCTCCCTTCGGTTAGTAGTCTAATACATGATAAAAAAATAATACTCATATCAAACTTAATATTGATGATGTGAACATAAGGGGAACTTACGCTAAGGCACTCTCCAATCATGACTATGAAAGAGCTGGGTGAAAGCTTCATATTCATCCATTCACCATCTTTGTTTTGAATCTCCAATCCATTAACCTCGTCTTGATACAAAAGGGTCATCATATTTTGGTCACAGTGTGCAGGTGCCATCATGGTTTGCTCGTTGGTTTTTGGCTTTTCATATTTCATGATCCTCAGTTGATAATTTGCGTTGTCAGTGAACTCATCCATGTATTTCTCAAGCCCAAAACTCTCCAAGATCATCTTCAAAATTTTATTCTCTAACTCTGATGTTAGTTGACCGAAGGATGCCAGAGTTTTACTGCCAAATACAAAGTAAATAATGAATAAAAACCAAGTCTAGTGGTTTTGCTAAAGGGGTTTTTATTCAAAAATGAAAATATTCATTCATATACATTAAATTAAAAAGTAAATTAATTTTTTGTATTAAAAATTTTGTCCATTTCTATTATTAAAAACTGGTCTGATGAATGAAATAATTAAACGGTTACACGTAATTGTCATGTGTTCCTCGTGCTGGCGTACAAGGATTAGTTTTCAATAGTAAAAATAGATTAATAAAAAGATTAATTTATTCTTTAATCTAATGTAAGATGACCACAAAATACAATCTAACTTATATTATAATTGCTTTTACCTTAAACTTATATTTCCTTGAGGCCATAAACTGGTGGTGAGGCATTGTTCAATGTTTTCAGCAATATGAGCATCATCCACCGCCATGCTTTGAAACGCACCAGATGGAGAACACGAATAGCCACGAAAGGGTTTGTCGGAAACACACAGTTTTTTTGTTTGTAAAGGCAAGTCAAAGACCTCTTGCAAAGCCCCAAATACTGCCTTTCGAAGTTCCAGGATTGGATCAAACAAAGCTTCGAAACAACCGTACTCCTCCAGTGCTTCCCGAACTTGGGATTTCACTAAATCCCATTCGGGGCTGCCCGCTTTCAGGTTTTGGTTTGAGAAA
This sequence comes from Gossypium anomalum, assembly GCA_025698475.1. NCBI lineage: Eukaryota > Viridiplantae > Streptophyta > Magnoliopsida > Malvales > Malvaceae > Gossypium > Gossypium anomalum. Next base: position 6,322,186 of record CM046960.1, read on the forward strand.
TCTATGACTGGAACCATTGCCTGGGTTTTTGAGCTCATCTCTGTGTTTATATCAAACAATAATGCTTGAATGGTACCTTTTAGATACAATCCAGGATATTTATAATTGCGTCCCTCCTTGCAAATCAAAGGAAAGTTCAATTTTTTTTTTTTTTTTTTTTTTTTGAAAAAACTAAATCGCTATTATACAAATAATGCTTGAATGGTACCTTTTAGATACAATCCAACTTTCCCAGTTGGATTGTTTTTTTCCTGGTTTTTTGTTATTTGTCTGCAAGTAGCAGCCGGCCGTCACAAATCACACAGACACTGTTATTGGATTAATTTGAATTCTTTATCCTGTTATTCTTACGTAGACATTGACGACTTCGATATGCTTACCAATGATATTTATTATATGTTAGAAAATTTTGTTGGGAATTAGAATTAAATTGTATATTTTTATAATAGTAAAAATATAATTTTATTATTTTAATAGTATATATATTTATAATTTTTAAACGATTAGATCAAAATTTTATCATTTTTAGACGTTAAAGTATAATTTTAACATTATTAGTTTAAAATTTTATATTTAAAGGGACCTAAAAAGAAAATTTTTCATTTTAAAGGAGTTGGAACACTGCCAGCCTATTTGTTTCTCCTCTCTATCATATATTACAACGTAAATTTCTAATTCGTTTAGGGTTTAGCTAAGAAAATTTGAAATGTGACAAATAAAGAAAGTATTTGTGGAAAGGAAAATTGCAATATAAATCCTTCTGTCTTTTTAATATAAATTTTAATGGGATATTTCATTATAAGTGTTTCCCATTTATTTATAATTAATGATTCAACTTATAATTTACCTAACAAATTACTATAAAATTTTAAAACCGTGTACATAAAGTGAATTATTAACATGTAAAAGTATATATATATAAATTTATAATACCCTAAGTAAAAAATTATATGAACATGAACCTATAAAAAAAATTGGTTGGATGTAATAGCCAACCGAATAGTGAGTGGTTTAGCAGCCTCCATTTATTCAACGAGTTTTTATTTTTCATGATTTTTTTTTTCAATATCTAAAACTATTTATAGTCTCTCTTAAAACTCAAATACGAAGATAAATTGTGACACCCCTAATTTGACCCTAGTCGGAAAGTGGTTTCGGGACCACAAAACCGAGTCACAAAATAATTAATTGTTATATTTTATGCTTATTATTTATGAATAAGTATGTGTGAAAATTTCATGCTTTAATTTTGTCATTTGGATGTGAAATAAATAAAAAGGGGCTTATGTGAAAAATCTTAAAAATGTCATAGGTTAATTGGTAGTGGCTAAAAATTGCATGGTTTGAAGCATGAGGGACTTGCATGTCAAACATTCCTTTTTCTTGGTAGTGGACGGCAATGATGAGCATGAATGACACATTTTGGCATTTTGTATGTTATATTTTAGTTAAATAATATCAAATAGTTTTATAATAAATAAAGTTATTATATGTCATAAATTATAAGAGGAATTAAATAATTAAAAGGGTGAGAAAAACAAAGTTGGGTCTTTTCTTCTTCTCCATTGCCGTGAGTACAAAAGAGAAAGAAAAAAAAAGAAAAAAAGAAGAAGCTCAAGACACATTTGGCCATTAGCATAGATTGATTCTAAGGTATGAGTTCATGTCATTTTTTTTTGTTGAAAACTTGTGAAATTGAGTTTGTATCTTAGTTCTATCTTAAACCATGAGTTATTCTCTTAGATTTTTTTTTTATGGAAGCATGTACGGTTTTGTATAGAAAATCCTATGTTTGAAATTTGTTGTTAGAAAAGGGATTAAGAGTACTTAATAGACTCCATGAGGTTAAATTTCATATGAATAGGAAATTGTGAGCTTAATTTATGAGCTAGATGCAATCCCTTATAAACCCCACGTTGAATTTCGATTTTGGTCAAAGAATGTGTATTCGGCCAAGTTCTTGATGAGTTAAATTTGATTTCTTGAAGTTTTAATTTGTAATTAGTCGTTAGGTGAGTTTTAAACTTGTCAAAGTTGATAAATTGGGGTTTAAATGGCTTGTTTATATTGTTAAGTTGGTTATGGTGATTTCATCAAATGATGGTTATTAATGATTTTGATAAATTGACCAAAGTGTAGTGATAAGTGTGAATTATATTTGACACATTGCTCATGATTTTGTTAATTCGGTTATGTCATGTTTTTAATGGTGGTGGTATAATGTTTGTGCATTATATGCTAAAATGACTTTAGGCTAAAGGGTAATGTATTAGTAAATTCGGCAATGGAGGCTAATTTATAGAATTTTTTTAAGAAATTTATTATGTGTTATTTGAATGCCGAATATACTCCCAAATTGATGACATGAATTGTTTGTAATTTTGAGAAGTGGTGGTAAGTGAATATGCCAATTGATATTTCTTTAAAAATATTAGTATAGCATTCGCCATAGGTAAAATGTCATAAGGATGGAATTTATGCTTTTTTGTTGGTAGCCTAAATCCATAAAGGAGCATTCGATTTTGGTCTAAAGGATAGTGAATTGTTGTTGAATGGCCTCAAATGAAATGTGTATGTTATAAAATGAGTATTTGGGCAAAGCTAATTGATTGAAAAGTGTTTGAAGCATGTTTGGGTGGAATCTAATTGAGTCCTTGTGATCTGCTTTTAATTGTAATGTAATCGGCTAAAGTGGTTATTGTGTATATTTTTATTATGATAGCCGAATGTAACATAAATAAGGATGTGAATAAATTGTAGTTTCAGAGGTTGTTAATGAAGACATGAGTGTGTAAGCATTCGGTCAAAGAAGAATGGTTGTATGAAAGTAAGATTATAAATGTAGTAGTGCCTTGTAAAGTGCGTAAATTACATGACTTTGATAAGTGTTGCTTGTGTTTTGAGACTTCTCAATGTTTTTAAATGTGCGAATGTGATTTTTTTGGATGATTGAGATGTGATAATTATAGTATTTTATAAATTGCTGAATGCGCTTTTTAAATAATAGAGATGTGATAAGTTGAATTTGTTTAATTAAGCTCAAGGACAAAAAGGGCACAAATTTCGGATAAGGAAAAAGAAAGTAGTGAATAGTCAATTCGTGATAATTCGATAACATCCGAGGTAAGTTTTAAGTATTTAAATGGAATGAATATGAATTATGTATATATGTTAAGGTCAATGACTTTTCTAAATGATGGAATATATGATGTTATGTTTAAATATGTGAATGATAACTTTAAAGAGTAAATTTGTATAAATCACTTGGGACAAATGAAGAATAATGTGTTTGAAAAAAAAAAAAAAAAAAAACTTGCTGAATTTGTGATTATGTTGTAAACCTTGATAAAACTATTTGAGTTGCTTATAAGCTATCGATTAAATATTGGTAATCAAAGTACAAAATCCGTATTAAAGTGAAGCTATAAGCCGTAAATGACTAGTATACCTAGTCAAATTTGTTATGAAGAAATTGATGTACAAGATATGTATGTGTATTGAGGCCAAAATGGCTAACATCAAAGGTGTGTAAGTCATCTGAATGGCCTTTATGAAAATGTGTGCTATCTTTATTTGTGTAATGTGGCCGAATGATCAATTGTGAAAGGTGTGTAGTATTAATTATGTGATAAGGCCGAATGGCCAATGTGATGGATGTGAAAGTGTATATATGTGATAAGGCCGAATGGCCAATGTGATGAATGTGAAAGTGTATAAATGTGATAAGTCCCGGCGTGTTTGTGCCAATACTATATCTCAGGTTAAGATCCCGCGGGCTTTATGCGAGAATATTATCCTGATTTAATGTCCGTAGGCTTCGAGCTCGTACTATATCCGGGTTTTAAAGACCCGAAGGTTAAATGCTGGGATTCAAGTAAGACTTTGATATTGAGTATCCGCATGAAGTTACCATCAAATAAGTATTATGTATTTAAGATGTTCAGTGCGTATTACTTACTCATTGGTGGATTGATTTGAAGTGAATTATTAGTATCAAGGAGGTATGCATATGTGATTAATATTATAACTCCAAATATGAGAATGATCTAATTGGTAATGGTATGCTTGTATAATGAAGTATGTGATGAAATATTCTTATGTATTAATGTATATTCTCGCCCAAAGGCCTTATGATTTGAGTATGGGTTGTGTTCAGCTAGATGTGCCAATACAAGATAAGGAATATGTTCGGTTCTTTATGTGCCAATACGGTAATTTAGTACTTATCATGTGAAGTACTTGAAAATATGGAGGTGATTATGAACAAGTGGATGGGATTATTGAAAGTTGTAAAATTGGTGAAGAATGTGCTTACCATGTGAATCGAACTTGATTGATGAAGAATGTGCTTTGGAAATATTCGACCGTATAGGTCATTATTATTCGAAAGTATATATATGTGATAGCTAAGTAATACGTTTATTGATATTATGGTTCGAGTTGAAGCTCTAGATTAATTTCATCGAACAGTTGAAATGAATGACCAATAATATTGAATGAAAACACTTTGTGACTTAAAACTCAAGGCTAAAGAAAGGTGAATTAAATTATGTGAAATTTTGGGTAGGTATATTGGGTCAAATGAGATTTTACCTAGATTAAGTATATGTGAAAAACGTCATTGATTCAACAAAATTATTGTTTTGCTTAAAACTTACTAAGCTTACGAAAGCTTACTCTGTTCGTTCATGTTTTGGTCTGTAGGTTGTGGATTCTGACTACCAGCTCGGGGATCGTCAGTACTTCGTCACACTATCTACCATTACGACAGCCATAAGATTGGATTATCTTATGGCATGTATAGGATAGACAATAAGTAGGATGATACTTTGACCTTCGTGTAGAAGTCATGTGATTACGGTATCTTATGGAACTTACTTGTATAAGTGTTAAATTCGAACTTTGTTTGCGTCTAGCAATTTAGTAAATGAATGATCTTTATTCAAAAAAAAAAAGTTCAAAATTTTACGGCCCTGATCGGATTCCTAGTTTTTGGTAACGCCTCATCCCATTTCTGTGATGGTTATGGGATAGGGGTGTTACATTTTATTGGTATCAGAGCTACGGTTTAGTCGATTCTAGGACTAACGTAGCACCTGTGAGTCTAGTTATACATGCCGTAAAGTGATAAAAATGATAGTGTGATGATTTCTGACAGTTAAAATGTGTTTTTCATATTGTAATGAATTCCGATCCCGATCGAGTTGTAGCAGATGGTATTGAGAGGACTGAGACATGCTTATGATGTGTCAATATTGAGAAAGGTATAATATAAGTAAGTTTTTAGTAATTGAATTTGGTGTTTAAATTAAAATGACATGATATACATGTATGATAGATAAATGATGTCCTATTGTCCTTACTATAATAAGGTTATTGAGAAAGAAACCTTATACATGTTATGTAGCTGAATGGCTATTAGAGAAATAAATAAGAAAGAGATTGGGGATATATGCTTATGTGTGTTTGCTTATTGAGCTGAAAGTTCAGTAAAAGAAGTATACATATATTAGATTTGAATGATATTTATGACTTAAAGTCAAGAAGCATGTTATATGTTTATATGCGAATGAGTTGATTGAATTGCAAATGTGATTTGTGCTATGTGAAATATGATAACATGTGAATAAATATGTATGAGACTCGATGATGTGAATCCGAGTTTAAAGACCATTGACTATATGTAGAGATTATGTCCGGGTAAAGACCCGATGGCTATGTACAGAGATTATGTCCGGATTAAGACCCACTGGCTTCATATAGAGATTTCATCCGAGCTAAAGGTCTCGAGGATGATCCGGGCTAAGTCCCGAAGGGCATTCGTGCCGGTGTTATATCCGGGCTAAATCGAGAGAACATTCGTGCCGGTGTTATATCCGGGCTAAATCCCGAAGGGTATTCGTGCCGATGTTATATCCGAGCTAAGTCCCGAAGGGCATTCGTGCCGGTGATGTGTATTCGAGCCTTTGTGCCTAGCACACTTAACGCTGGTGATTCGAGCAAAGTTTAAGTGTTCATTACTATATGAATTCAAAGTTAAATGAAAGAATATGTTTAAAGTGTACATATGAGATGTTTTATAGACTTGCTTAAGTCATTTCAATGTGTAATAATGAATGAATAAGAGCACTATGTGTGTGAATGATTAGAGGCACTGTGTGTGCGAATTCTTTTAACCGAGCACTATGAGTGCGAGATCGGTCAGTGGGCACTAAGTGTGTGAAATGGAATTCATGTAAGACATCGTCTGGGACGAAGGCATTGATTTAAGATAGTGTGTAAGACCATGTCTAGGACATGGCATCGGCTCGATATGTGAGAATATGTAAGACCATATCTAGGATATGGTATTGTAAGAGCTATATGTGCTTAATGAGTATCCGTAATGATTTCGAATGATTCAACGGGTATATTTAAGATGATAAATAAAGTAAGATCAGAATAAGTGATACTGATATCGTCTTTTAAAGGTATGTGAAAATCAAATGAAAGTAAAAATTTGTGAGTTCATATTATATTATGTTATGTATACTAAATAAGTGAATACGTAAAAAAGATGGTGGATATGTTGTTAAGAAATGAATTCATGTTATAAATGTGTTACAGATTTAGTCTATGGGATGCTTGGTATATGAAGTCATATGTGCTCTTTGCTAATGACCCCTATTTTTTTATTAATCATGTTCCGAAATTATTTCGATTAAGTTCGACATTTGGAAGTCTGTAAGAATTTTTGATGAATGCCGATAATTTTGGATATATGGGTTATGTGCTAAAATAAATCCCATGCCGGTTGTACTATCACGAGGCTTTATGCCTAATCGATCAGATACTGGTAGCGTTAACGGTGATTGAATGTGCTGAATGAATTAAATGTTTAGGTATATGGAAGTTGATTTTCTGTCGGAAATAAGTTAAGTTGAATATTGAGATACGATGGAGCTATAAAGGATATTTATTGGGATGTTTGAGTATATGTGTATTTTCGGTCAGGTTACAGCTTATACATGAATAAAAATGTGAGTTACGAATATGTGGATTGATGATATGAATTATACATGTTAATATGTGATTTATATGTGTTTGAAATGCATTTGTGAATTAAATTAAGTGATTATTGCTTATGAAATCAAGGAAATGAGATATATGTGCATACTTGTAGAAATGTTTATGTATTTGTTTTAAGATAAGAAAATGATTTTATAGATCGATGCGAAATCAATAATGAATTACAATTGCTATCAATGAGCTAATGTCTTTGTGGATATAATTCAATAAGAGGACATTATCCTAACCTATGCATCGGTGGAAATTTTCGGGGACGAAAATCCCTAAAGGGGGGAGAGTTGTGACACCCTTAATTTGACCCTAGTCGGAAAGTGGTTTCGAGACCACAAAACCGAGTCACAAAATAATTAATTGTTATATTTTATGCTTATTATTTACGAATAAGTATGTGTGAAAATTTCATGCTTTAATTTTGTCATTTGGATGTGAAATAAATAAAAAGGGGCTTATGTGAAAAATCTTGAAAATGGCATAGGTTAATTGGTAGTGGCTAAAAATTGCATGGTTTGAAGCATGAGGGACTTGCATGTCAAACATTCCTTTTTCTTGGTAGTGGACGGCAATGATGAGCATGAATGACACATTTTGGCATTTTGTATGTTATATTTTAGTTAAATAATATCAAATAGTTTTATAATAAATAAAGTTATTATATGTCATAAATTATAAGAGGAATTAAATAATTAAAAGGGTGAGAAAAACAAAGTTGGGTCTTTTCTTCTTCTCCATTGCCGTGAGTAGTAAAGAGAGAAAAAAAAAAAAAAAGAAGAAGCTCAAGACACATTTTGCCATTAGCATAGATTGATTCTAAGGTATGAGTTCATGTCATTTTTTTTTGTTGAAAACTTGTGAAATTGAGTTTGTATCTTAGTTCTATCTTAAACCATGAGTTATTCTCTTAGATTTTTTTTATGGAAGCATGTACGGTTTTGTATAGAAAATCCTATGTTTGAAATTTGTTGTTAGAAAAGGGATTAAGAGTACTTAATAGACTCTATGAGGTTAAATTTCATATGAATAGGAAATTGTGAGCTTAATTTATGAGCTAGATGCAATCCCTTATAAACCCCACGTTGAATTTCGATTTTGGTCAAAGAATGTGTATTCGGCCAAGTTCTTGATGAGTTAAATTTGATTTCTTGAAGTTTTAATTTGTAATTAGTCATTAGGTGAGTTTTAAACTTGTCAAAGTTGATAAATTGGGGGTTTAAATGGCTTGTTTATATTGTTAAGTTGGTTATGGTGATTTCATCAAATGATGGTTATTAATGATTTTGATAAATTGACCAAAGTGTAGTGATAAGTGTGAATTATATTTGACACGTTGCTCATGATTTTGTTAATTCGGTTATGTCATGTTTTTAATGGTGGTGGTATAATGTTTGTGCATTATATGCTAAAATGACTTTAGGTTAAAGGGGTAATGTATTAGTAAATTCGGCAATGGAGGCTAATTTATAGAATTTTTTTTAAGAGAAATTTATTATGTGTTATTTGAATGCCGAATATACTCCCAAATTGATGACATGAATTGTTTGTAATTTTGAGAAGTGGTAAGGTGAATATGCCAATTGATATTTCTTTAAAAATATTAGTATAGCATTCGCCATAGGTAAAATGTCACAAGGATGGAATTTATGCTATTTGTCGGTAGCCTAAATCCATAAAGGAGCATTCGATTTTGGTCTAAAGGATAGTGAATTGTTGTTGAATGGCCTCAAATGAAATGTGTATGTTATAAAATGAGTATTTGGGCAGGCTAATTGATTGAAAAGTGTTTGAAGCATGTTTGGGTGGAATCTAATTGAGTCCTTGTGACTGTTTTAATTGTAGTAATCGACTAAAGTGGTTATTGTGTAACTATTTATATATTTTTATTATGATAGCCGAATGTAACATAAATAAGGATGTGAATAAATTGTAGTTTCAGATGTTGTTAATGAAGACATGAGTGTGGAAGCATTCGGTCAAAGAAGAATGGTTGTATGAAAGTAAGATTATAAATGTAGTAGTGCCTTGTAAAGTGCGTAAATTACATGACTTTGATAAGTGTTGCTTGTGTTTTGAGACTTATCAATGTTTTTAAATGTGCCGAATGTGATTTTTTTTGGATGATTGAGATGTGATAATTATAGTATTTTATAAATTGCTGAATGTAGTTTTAAATAATAGAGATGTGATAAGTTGAATTTGTTTAATTAAGCTCAAGGACAAAAAGGGGCACAAATTTCGGATAAGAGAAAGAGAAAGTAGCTGAATAGTCGATTCGTGATAATTCGATAACATCCGAGGTAAGTTTTAAGTATTTAAATGGAATGAATATGAATTATGTATATATGTTAAGGTCAATGACTTTTCTAAATGATGGAATATATGATGTTATGTTTAAATATGTGAATGATAACTTTAAAGAGTAAATTTGTATAAATCATTTGGGGACAACATCGATGTGTGTTTTGAAAAAAAAAAAAAAAAAACCTTGTGCTGAATTTGTGATTATGTTGTAAACCTTGATAAAACTATTTGAGTTGCTTATAAGCTTATCGATTAAATATTGGTAATCAAAGTCTGAAAATCCGTATTAAAGTGAAGCTATAGTCGTAAATGACTAGTATACCTAGTCAAATTTGTTATGAAGAAATTGATGTACAAGATATGTATGTGTAGTGAGGCCAAAATGGCTAACATCAAAGGTGTGTAAGTCATCTGAATGGCCTTTATGAAAATGTGTGCTATCTTTATTTGTGTAATGTGGCCGAATGATCAATTGTGAAAGGTGTGTAGTATTAATTATGTGATAAGGCCGAATGGCCAATGTGATGGATGTGAAAGTGTATATATGTGATAAGGCCGAATGGCCAATGTGATGAATGTGAAAGTGTATAAATGTGATAAGTCCCGACGGGCATTTGTGCCAATACTATATCCGGGTTAAGATCCCGCAGGCTTTATGCGAGAATATTATCCTGATTTAATGTCCGTAGGCTTCGAGCTCGTACTATATCCGGGTTTTAAAGACCCGAAGGTTAAATGCTGGGATTCAAGTAAGACTTTGATATTGAGTATCCGCAGTAAGTTACCATCAAATAAGTATTATGTATTTAAGATGTTCAGGTACGTATTACTTACTCATTGGTGGATTGATTTCGAAGTGAATTATTAGTATCAAGGAGGTATGCATATGTGATTAATATTATAACTCCAAATATGAGAATGATCTAATTGGTAATGGTATGCTTGTATAATGAAGTATGTGATGAAATATTCTTATGTATTAATGTATATTACACCCAAAGGCCTTATGATTTGAGTATGGGTTGTGTTCACTAGATGTGCCAATACAAGATAAGGAATATGTTCGGTTCTTTATGTGCCAATCACGGTAATTTAGTACTTATCATGTGAAGTACTTGAAAATATGGAGGTGATTATGAACAAGTGGATGGGATTATTGAAAGTTGTAAAATTGGTGAAGAATGTGCTTACCATGTGAATCGAACTTCAGTTGATGAAGAATGTGCTTTGGAAATATTCGACCGTCTAGGTCATTATTATTCGAAAGTAATGCATTTATTGATATTATGGTTCGAGTTGAAGCTCTAGATTAATTTCATCGAACAGTTGAAATGAATGACCAATAATATTGAATGAAAACACTTTGTGACTTAAAACTCAAGGCTAAAGAAAGGTGAATTAAATTATGTGAAATTTTGGCTAGGTATATTGGGTCAAATGAGATTTTACCTAGATTAAGTATATGTGAAAAACGTCATTGATTCAACAAAATTATTGTTTTGTGTTAGAATTAAGTGACCCTAATTCTTATTTAAATAAAATACGATGGAAAATAAAATAAAAGTAAAATCCATATAGAACTAGACTTCTTTTATTTTATTTTAGAATAAGGTTTTTTAAACCTTATTAAACTCCATCTATTTTATATTTACTAGGATAAGGTGTTTCAATCCTACTAGAATATGGCTTTACAAGCCTATAAATAGACATAGTCTATTCCTTTTGTATAGATTCAAATTTTCGACATAGTAAATTTTCTTCTCCTCTGCCCGTGGTTTTTTCCCGAAAGGGTTTCCACGTAAAATTTTGTGTTCTTTATTTTTTATTTTATTTTATTTTTTTTTACAATTGGTATCCGAGCTTCCGGGTTGTTCATCTCGATCACGGTAATGGCGTCTTTGAAATATGAAATTCCGTTGTTGGATCGCAACACCAGATTTGCATTGTGGCAGATTAAGATGCAAGCAGTTCTTGCGCAGATGGATCTGGAGGATGCCCTGCTAGGGATAGATAAGATGCCTTCGACATTAACAGATGAAGAGAAGAAGCGTAAGGATCGAAAGGCATTAACACAATTGCATCTGCATTTGTCCAATGAAATTTTACAGGATGTGATGAAAGAGAAGATTGCCGCTGCATTATGGAAGAGGCTAGAACAAATATGTATGTCGAAAACTCTAACAAGCAAGTTGCATATGAAGCGCGTCTTTATGCTCATCGTTTGGAGGAAGGTGCGTCAGTACACCTAACACTTAACAAATGTTTAAAGAAATTCTCTCAAACTTGGAGGCCATGGAGGTTCGGTATGATAAGGAAGATCTAGGTTGATTCTACTTTGTTCGTTGCCTCCGCTCTTATTCAACCTTTAGAGACACGATTTTATATAGCCATGAGTCTCTCACGCTTGATGAGGTTTATGATTCTTTAACCTCGTATGATAAGATGAAACATCTTGTGGTTAAACTCGACTCTCGGGAGAGGGTCTCATTGTTCGTGGGAGACAAGATCGAATCATCGATGATGATCGTGGTAGGACACAGAAAAAAAATCATCGTGGTAAATCTAAGGGTAGATCGAAGTCTTCAAATAGAGGTAAAACTTGTAACTTCTGTAAGAAGAAAGGGCACATTAAATCTGAGTGCTATAAGCTACAAAATAAGATTAAAAGGGAGGCTGCGAATCAAAAGGGAAAACAACCAGAAAATTCTGGTGAAGCTGATGTTGTAGAAGACTACAGCGATGGTGAACTTCTAGTCGCTTCTGTCAATGATTCTAAAGTAAGTGAGGAGTGGATACTTGATTCAGGCTGCACCTTCCATATGAGTCCCAATCGGGATTGGTTTACAACTTACGAAACAGTGTCTGAAGGTGTTGTTTTAATGGGAAATAATGCTTCGTGTAAGATCGCAGGTGTTGGAACAATTAAAGTTAAGATGTTTGATGGAGTTGTCAGAACACTTAGTGACGTACGGTATGTTCCAGAATTGAAAAGAAATTTAATTTCGTTGAGTACTCTTGATTCAAAAGGGACAGATACACAAATGAAAGTAGGGTTTTAAAGATTTCCAAAGGGTCCCTTGTTGTGATGAAAGGGCAAAGAAAAACTGCCAAGTTATATGTTTTGCAGGGTTCTATTCATATCGTGATGATGCAATTGCCGCTTCTCTTCCTTGTCGGATGATGATATTACTAAACTTTGGCATATGCGCCTAGGGCATATGAGTGAGAATGGCATGGTAAATTGAGCAAAGAGGACTTCTTGATGGGCAAGGAATTTGCAAACTGAATTTCTGTGAGCAACGTGTTTTTGGGAAGCAAAAGAGAGTTCGATTCACTAGAGGAATCCATAACACGAAGGAAACGTTGGAGTATATTCATTACGATCTGTGGGGACCATCCAGAGTGCCTTCGAGAGGTGGAGCTAATTATATGCTAACCTTTATTGATGATTTTTCTAGAAAAGTTTGGGCGTTCTTCCCGAAGCGAAAAAGCGATGTGTTTTCTCGCATTTAATTCTTGGAAAATTATGATTGAAAAAGCAGACGGGAAAGCAGATAAAATACCTCCGCATGCACAATGGCTTAGAGTTACGTTCACGATGAGTTTAATAGATTGTGCAAGTCGGAAGGATCGTGAGACACTTGACGATTCGTCATACTCCACAACAAAACGGCGTTGCGAACGAATGAAACGAACGATCATGGAGAAGGTTCGATGTATGCTTTGTCAAATGCCAACTTACCGAAGTCATTTTGGGCGAAGCGACCTCATCTTGCATGTTTTTGATCAACCGATCTCCATCCGTTGCCATTGAGAAAAAGACTCCACAAGAGGTATGGTCCGTAATCCTGCTAATTATTACGATTTAAAGATCTTTGGGTGTCTGCGTATGCTCATGTTAATAATGGAAAATTGGAACCGAGATCCATTAAATGTGTTTTTCTTGGTTATAAAGTCGTGTAAAAGGGTATAAGTTATGGTGTCTGAAAATAGGAAAGTTGTGATTAGCAGAGATGTTGTTTTTTGATGAAACTGCTATGCTTCCTAACTTATCTCTTAAAGACTCTTCCAATAAAGAAAATCAAAAGCAGGTGGAGCATCAGATTAATACAGAGTCGACTCCTCAAGTCAGTACAAAAATTGAGAATAGAGTTGCTTCTTCGCCTCAATACTCTATCGCCAAAAACAGAACTAAAAGAGAAATTAAACCTCCAAAGAAGTATGCTGAGGCTGATCTAGTTGCTTATGCTTTAAATGTGGCTGAAGATATAGATGCAAATCAAGAGCCATCAAATTATTCTGAGGCGATTAGCTGTGAAGACTCAGAAAAATGGATGTTTGCTATGCAAGAGGAGATGGAATCACTCCACAAAAACAAAACATGGGATCTTGTGAAACTTCCTAAAGGTAAGAAGACTGCTTAGATTGTAAATGGGTGTTTAAAAAGAAAGAAGGGACTCCAGAGTTGAAGAACCTAAATATAAAGCAAGGCTTGTTGCAAAGGGTTCTGATCAAGTTCCGAGAGTGGACTTCACGAATGTGTTCTCCCAGGTTGTGAAGCATAGTTCGATTCGAGCTTTGCTTGGTATTGTGGCCATGCATGATTTAGAGCTTGAGCGAGCTAGATGTAAAAACTGCATTTTTGCATGGAGAACTTGAGGAAGATATTTACATGCAACAACCAGAGGGTTTCTGATCTCGAAAAAAAGAGATTATGTTTGCTTGTTTGAAAAGTCCCTTTACGGTTTGAAAGCAAATCACCAAGGCGAAGTGGTACAAGAGGTTTGATTCCTTTATGACTTCTCACGATTTCAAAAGAAGTAGTTTTGATGATTGTGTTTACTTTAAGAAAAACAATGATGGTTCTTTTGTGTATCTACTTCTTTACGTTGATGACATGTTGATAGCAAAGAAAAGACAAAGGAGAGATAAGAAAGGTCAAAGCCCAACTAAGTGAAGAATTTGAGATGAAAGATTTGGGACCAACAAAGAAGATACTTGGTATGGAGATTCTTAGAGATAGAAAAACAAGTAAATTGTACCTAAGTCGGAAGGGGTACATTGAGAAACTTCTTTGCGAGTTCAATATGCGAGTGCTAAGCTGTTTAATACTCCTTTAGCAAAACCCATTTTAGACTTTCATCGACTTTGTCTCCACAATCGATGATGAGATTGAGTACATGTCACATGTTCTATACTCTAGTGCGATGGGATCTCTCATGTATGCTATGGTTTGTTCATGTCCGATTTATCATATGCGATCGATCACGATAGCGAGATATATGGCGAATCCGGTAAAGAACACTGGAAAGCGCTTAGTGGATTTTAAGATACTTACGAGTACTATCGATGTTTGCTTACAGTTTGGAAGAAGCGAAGATGGAGTTATTGGGTATGTTGATGCTGATTTTGCTTGAGACCTTGATAGAAGAAGATCTCTCACGAGTTATGTCTTTACAATCGGAGGTTGTGCAATAAGTTGGAAAGCCACTTTGCAAACTACAGTCGCTTTGTCTACCACTGAAGCCGAGTACATGGCGATTCACGAGGCTTGTAAGAAGCTATTTGGTTGAAGGACTCTTTAATGAACTAAATGAAGACCTTCAAATCAACCACGATATTTTGTGACAGTCAGTGCCATCTTTCTTACAAAAGATCAAATGTTTCATGAGAGAACAAAACACATTGATGTTCGGTATCATTTTGTTCGTGATATTATTGCTCGTGGTGATATTGTTGTGAGCAAAATCGTGACTTCATGAAAATCCTGCAGATATGATGACCAAGTCACTTCCTATAACCAAGTTTGAGCATTGCTTAGACTTGGTTGGTGTTCATTATTGAAGTTAAACCCTTAAGGGGTTTTATGGAAGAGGTGAAGAACTTGTTCGCGATAAAGAACTTGTTCATTGAGAATTTGTGTCAAGGTGGAGATTGTTAGAATTAAGTGACCCTAATTCTTATTTAAATAAAATACGATGGAAAATAAAATAAAAGTAAAATCCATATAGAACTAGACTTCTTTTATTTTATTTTAGAATAAGGTTTTTTAAACCTTATTAAACTCCATCTATTTTATATTTACTAGGATAAGGTGTTTCAATCCTACTAGAATATGGCTTTACAAGCCTATAAATAGACATAGTCTATTCCTTTTGTATAGATTCAAATTTTCGACATAGTAAATTTTCTTCTCCTCTGCCCGTGGTTTTTTCCCGAAAGGGTTTCCACGTAAAATTTTGTGTTCTTTATTTTTTATTTTATTTTATTTTTTTTTACATTTTGCTTAAAACTTACTACGCTTACGAAAGCTTACTCTGTTCGTTCATGTTTTGGTCTGTAGGTTGTGGATTCTACTACCACTCGAGGATCGTCAAGATTTGATCACACTATCTACCATTACTGGGCACCATAAGATTGGATTATCTTATGGCATGTATAGGATAGACAATAAGTAGAATGATACTTTGACCTTCGTGTAGAAGTCATGTGATTACGGTATCTTATGGAACTTACTTGTATAAGTGTTAAATTCGAACTTTGTTTGCGTCTAGCAATTTAGTAAATGAATGATCTTTATTCAAAAAAAAAAAAAAAGTCAAAATTTTACAGCCCTGATCGGATTCCTAGTTTTCGGTAACGCCTCATCCCATTTCTGTGATGGTTATGGGATAGGGGTGTTACATAAATATATTTTAATGTGCTCGAGTTCACGTCTTTTTGCATTGATAACAATACCGATACCAATCGAGTTAAGGCTTTGTCAAACTTTCATGATTTTTTTAGGTCTAAAAGTTTAGAAGTTAATGTAGAAAATTAATTAAAAAATTAAAAAAGGATGAACTTTGTTATGAGGATAAAATTATGAGAAGAGATGAACATCTGCTGACAACAATGATACATTTTTTATTCTCAGCCAATGTAAATTTTTTATTAAATCCCACAAAGGGAGGACAAACCAAAAGGTTAGAGATAAAGAACATACATCATGCTTAAAGACAACAACAATACAACTACAGTCACCTACAAAACACACACCAAAACAAAATAGCATAAGCATGTACAACCCCTCAAAAAGCAAAATACAACACCATTATACGAAAACCTTAACAACATAAGGCATCTAAAGCATCATTCAAATAAAACCTTAATGATCACTAACATCAACAAAAAATTTCATAAAGAACCGGTTCAAGAGCATTACTTCTTTGTAAAAATCAACGAAAATCACCCTTTCAAAGTGTTAAATAATGTGATGTCATCAATGTTGTATTTGATCAAAGTGATTAAGATGGATGAATTTAGGGAGACTAGTAGTCATTTGATTAACATGCATGGATGTACTTATCTAAGATGCATGTATGTATTAGAGTCATATTAATTACTAGATGCATGAATAAGGTTTGTATGTGATGAAACCATGGTAGAAGAAGAATGGAAAGAGATGTCCTCTAATGTTTTCCAAAAACCATCATGTGATACCAAGGTCCCAATTTGATTTAAACCATAAATGGCCAGTACACAATGGTCATAACCAAATTGCCAAAGCACCATCAACGACAAATAACTAATCAGTCTCCAAATACCAGTTAATGGAACCCAAAAATGATTCCCACGTTCGATTAAAATTGAACTCTTGAGCATCTATGGGCCTCTCCAACCTATATCTGAGTGAGTTAGAGTACTGAAGAAACAAACTCATTCATCTATATGCTTGAAACTAAACTAGGAACTTCTCTGGAATTTAAATAACGAGCACATCGAAGGTACATGGACTTTCTGAAAGTACTTACATTGCACTCAAAATGATGTCTAATCCATACATACAAAATTGGGATACAACTGAAAACACGTCCCTCACCTCTCTATGTAATGTAATTAAGAGACATGATAGTTTTAGCTAAAAAAGCAGGTGTTAAATTCATCCCACCTTCTATCTTGTAAAGGAAATCCTCGAGCCACAAATTAGCATGCCCCAACACCTTTAGAAAGACTAACAATCCTATTATAAATTTAAGAAAAAGAAAGAGGAATGAATTTTTGTATGTCTATTGTTTTACAAGTGCTAGGTATTTTTGCTAGTAGGAACTATACATGAAAACTAACTAGACAAAAATCCTAGATTATAGCCTACTTTGCATGCTAGAATAAGATTTACATGCTAGAATTAGATTAATATAGATTTACATTAACATTCCTCCCTCAAATTCAAGGTGGTGTTGTGGACCGTAGCTTGATTTTGGAAACTAAGTCTTGAAATTTAGTTAGAGGATGTGTCTTTGTGAAAATGTTTACAATCTGAGCTGATGAGGAGACAAAAGTAAGTGTAGAGTGCCTTGAGTAACATGATGTCGTACAAAATGACAATAAATCCCTGTGTTTTGCATGCTCATGAAACACATCATTATGAGCGATCTGAATTGCACTGTGATTATCACAATGTAGGACAGTAGCAGGGAGACGAGAGTCTCATATCTTCAAGTAGTCAGTGTAGCTAAAGTAACTTCAAAGTGGCTTTAGCAAGAGCATGATATTCGGATTCGGTGTTGGAGTGAGCAACAACAATCTATTTCTTACTTTGCCAAGAAATGGGGGAATCACCTAGAAAGAAACAATAACTAGTGGTTGAACATTGATCAGTAGGATCTCTTGCCCAGTCAACGTTAGAATATCTGGCAAGAACGAATGAGGAATAAGCAGAGAAATGAAGACCACAAAAAAGTGTACCCTTGACATATCAAAGAATACGAAGAACTAATAAAAAATGAGATGATCTAGGAGATGTCAAAAACTGACTAACTAGATGAACTGCATGAGCGCTACCAGGTCGAATCATTAAAAGGTAGGTTAGGTTGTCAACAAGCTATAGGTACAAAGTAGGGTAAGAAAGAGTAGTTCCATCTACGGAGTAAGTTTGACATTATGTTCCAAGAGAGTAAGGACAATCTTATTGTCAGTAATATTGGCACGAGAAAATAAATCAGAGGCATACTTTGCCTGAGAAAGATAGTTGCCATCATCATCAAAGAAAACCTTAAGACCCCCCCAAAAAAACTAAGAGACCAAAGATCCTTCATCTCAAAATGTTGACTAAGGTACTATTGCAGTTCAATAATGCCATTTTTGTCATCCCCTGTGGTAATCATATCATCTACATAGAGAAAAAGTAAGACCATACCATAATTAGAGCGTCGAATAAATAATGCAAAATCATGAGGACTTGATACAAAGCGCAATGCAGATATAGTAGAGCTGAATTCGAAAAACGAAGCTCGAGGATCCTTTTCAAACCATACAAAGCACGCTAAAGTTTGTACACTTGACTGGGAGAATGAGAAAAACATGGTGGAGGATGCATGTAGATTTTCTACTGTTAATCACCATTAAGAAAGGCATTCTTGACACCCATCTGATACAATTTGCAACGTTTTAGTGTAGATATAGCCAGTAGACTACAAATAGAAGTGAGATGAGCCACAGGAGAAAGCATTTGCTTATAGTCAATACCATACTCCTAGATGTATCCCATGACTACAAGTCGAGCTTTATAGCGCTCAACAAATCCATTAGAACAGATCTTGATCTTGTACACCCATTTATAGCCAATCGGTATCTTGGCAGGAGGAAGATCAACAGATCCCAAGTATGAGTTTTCTTCAGTGCTTGAAGTTCATCAAACATTGCTTGCTGCCAAGAAGGATTAGTACTAGCCTATAATAGCCCGATTTTTAGTGGTGTCAGAAATAGTGGTTTTGGGACCATAATTCTTACATGTTATTATGTAAATATCAATTATTTAATATTTTACGAAGTCATTGTTGTCGTATTAAATTTTGATTTACAAATTTTATCGTTCCGTTAATTAATTAAAGAAAAAGGATTAATTTGTAATAGGTGGAAAAGTTGTTTATTATTGATTTATTTTAACAATGGCCTAAATAAGTAAAGTAGGGGGTTTATGTTGCAATTAGTCCATAGTTAAGCAATATGGACAGTAAAGAGAGAAAAAAAATATTAAATTGATGTTTTATAATGTTATAATTACATTAAATAAAGATGATAATAATAATAAAAGTAAAGTAAAATAAAAGTGGGATAGTTGTCATCTTCTTTATTTTTCTTAGGTTTTGGCCAAAACACCATTATTGTTCTAAGACTGGGAGCTTTGGTTTTTGCTATTCTTGACTGAATGTAAGTGCATTTTAGTTTTATTTTCATGATTTGTATGTTTTTGAGTTAGTTGAAATAGTATTTATCTAGTATAGGGATTAATTTATGAAATTGATGAAGTTTAGAAAAAAATGTCCATTGATGTTTTGGTGTTTCTTGATGTTTATGTTTTGGATTGAAGTTAAATGATGAATTTTTAACTATTTTGTAAAGTATGTTTGAGTGATTTTTAAGATTAGGGATTAAATAAATAGAATGTTGAAATTACTAGGTTTTCTTGGAAATTCTAGCATGAGTGGGGGCTAGTTTGGAGTAGTTAAAATTGGGTTCTATGGGAAAAAGGGGTTAATTTTAGAAATAATAACTATGTTTTGGTCTTAGGGACCAAATTGAGTAAAATATAAAAGTTTGAGGCTAATGTGTAAATATTGTAAATAAGAAATTAGATGTATTAAATTGATAGAATGAGAAAATTGAGGCTAATAATTGAAATAAATTATATTATAGATCAAGGTCAAGTTGATAATCATGGAAAATGGAAGGTTTTTGATCAATCCTTGAACTTTTGCTGTTTCTGCAGTTTGACCCTAGTAAGTTCGTACGGTTTTGTTTTGTATCATTTAAACATTTAATTATTTATGAATTGAAATTACGAAATGATTTGAAATCATATTGAATGTTGTTATGGGATAAATAAGTGAACTGATAAACATAGGATAGGATGCGATTGACATGCCAATAGGTTATATCGCGCTATAGGGATTGATTAACATTGAGATGATGATTCTGTTTTATTATCGTTTACTAAATATACCGAAGTTCAATATTTTTGTGAACTATTGCGTTATATTACAGTGATTTAGGTGTGTTTCGGGGGCAGATGTAAAGCCTTCGAGCTTGACACTTAGTGCCGAGGTGTGTTTCAGAGAGATGTTAGCCTACGGGCTTGGCACTTGGTGCCTAGTTGTGTTTTCAGATGGTTAGATTATTTGAGTGTATTGGTGTGTTTGGATAGTTAACCATGTATCCGGGTCCGTTATAACGTTCATCGGGTTTATTTTCGATGGTATAATGTAATTGATTGGATTGTTCTGTTGTAATTAAGTTTAAAACTCACCCATGGTTTGATTATGGATGACAGGATTATAATCTATATCTTTTATGTATTCTGTATTAGATAAGTTTATTTGGTAAGTTAATTGTTTTAAATTCGTAGAACTTACAAAGCTTAAGTAAGCTTACTCGTGTTTTTCTATTGTTTTCTTGTAGATACATTTTGTTGATACGGGCGACCGAGTCGACTCAAAGAATCACACTACCCAGAAATCTTTTGGTAGTTTTTTGAATGTTTAACTTGGGGGGTTATATGGCATGTAATAGGTCAATTGAATTTATGTTGATTATATGTGAAGATGTAAAAAATGGATGATACTTTCTTAGTTTTTGGGCACTTGTAAATATGATGTTAGGTTTGGTACATATGTGTGTATGGAACTTACTTGGTATATGTAGATAAGCCTTATAAAGTGTGTGAATATTGTTAAGTGCTGTATGAGTTGAAATAAGTAGTGTTTTGGTATGAATTGTTATTAATGGTTGTGTATTTGAATGATTATACTATGGTCTGAACACGATAATGATTTGATAATTGAATTGTGGTGTCAATGAGGGTACATTGGTTAGGCACTTAGGATGGATATTTTGACATGTTTTAAGTGAGTTTAATTGATGGTAATTAGGTTGCTTGATGTCTAATTAATCATGTTTTGGTAAACCTGATTTTTAAGGTACATTTTGGTACACACGGACTGTCACATGGCCGTGTGCCACACATGGTCTCTCCACATGGCCATGTATCATTTATAGCTTTGAATATAGGTTTCACATAGTCTGAGACATGGCTTGTGACACTACCGTGTGACCTAATATCGAATGTACACACGAGCTAGCACACGGCTTGTGACACAAACGTGTGGCCTTATTTTGAATATTCACACGAGCGGACACACAGGTTGGGACATGGTTGTATATCCTGACTTTGAATATCTAGATGGTCTGGGTTATATCACACGGCCGTGTGACCTCTGTTTCTCAAAATTTTCAAGTTTTTCCTAAAATTTCTATTTTGCTTCAAATTGATCCTGGGTTGATTGCAAACTTTTTTTAAGGCCTCATAAACCTGATTTAAGGCTTGTAAGTGTACTTTTATCCTAGTCTAAATGAATTAGTGAATATTATTAATTATTTTGCATAAATGTTCTGATTTGCTCAGTAATCCTCTGTAACCCTTGTCGTAACCATTTTTTTGTAAAACGGTAGACAGCTTGGCGACTCCACTGGGGACATCTTCGAGAGTCGAACCATAAGTTGATTCACTTTTGTCTTTCTTTCGAAAATCAAAAATTTGGTTTTGATAAACGATCCTTTCATGGCATTTTCACTTGTTATTTTTGTGGTTTATGATATAATACCTGCTGCGTTGGTTCGAGTCTTTAAATAGTTTTGCATATCACATTGCATGACCGTTGTGGTCACACCCTTAAGTGGGAGTGAGAAACTATTCCTTCGTGAGGTCTTCACCTCCGTATAGGATAGTGGATCGCTTTCGGGATACATCCGTACCTGCGTCTTCGTGAGGTTTTCATCTCCATATAGCCGTAGGAAAATGTATTCCCCTGAATCGAACTCGGTCTGTATGAGGCTATAATGGGTGAAGATCGAGGAATTTGCTGGTTCAGGTACCTTTATTTTAGAACCGAAACCCATATAGTGAGCTTTAAGAACCCACCCTAGGTAGAGCCATTCCGAACCCCTAGTTAGTCACTCAGCTAGGTGCTTTATTTGCTATTTATTTCTCCTGTACTAACGTGTTTTGTTTTTGTTTTGGTTATAATTGCATTGCATTACATCATCATAGAAAGGAGGTGTTGATTCATATTTGATTGCTAAATAGAACAGTTTGTCATAAGAAAACGAATTTCTTGATAAAGTGGATTACAACACGGTTGTCTAAATATAGTTCAAGTAAACACAATGAAAGAAGGCTGATAGTCCATGAAGGAATACACGATTTTGCTTCATCGCCTGAGGATTCAAGCTAATAAAGATTATTCGAGAGCCATCATGTCTTAAAGAAGCCTACGAGCATCGTAGGGATAAGCGAGCAACGAGTCGCAGCCTGGATCAAGCAAAAAGGAGTTAACGGGGACATCTTTTAGAAAATCCACCTGACTCGACCATAAGATCCTGATGTGAAGAAGAAAATAGATGTCTTCACTTGGAATATGAGAAAGGCCATATATGTAGTTCATTTTATGTAAAGGAATTTGTTTTCTAGAAAAGTTGTTCTAATGAAATTGAATTCAGAATCAATGCCTTCCTTTCTTTTGCATTCATTTCATGCATTTGCATTGCATTGCATTGCATTATTTGCATTAGACTTTCCTTAAAAGAACCCTAATTAGGTAAAATTATTTCAGTTAACCTGGGAACCGACAAAAGCCAAATAACTAGGCATCTTTACGGTACACGAAAAGGGATAAAAGATATGGATCAAAGATTGGAAAGACTGGAACAACTTCAAAAAGAGATGCAAGACCAGTTACAACTGCAAATGCAAGAGCAACTAGCGAAGATGCAGCAAGACATGAGGGACCAAATGTTAGAGTCCCAAAAGGATATGATGAATCAGTTGTCCCAATTACTGACTAAAGGGCTAAGAAAAGGAAAAAGCCCCATGCTTAATACTGGGGAGAATAATGAGGAGCCTTTGTACCCTCCGGGTTTCACCCCGATAGATGATCAGACATGTCTGCAAGATGTACCTATTGCTATCAGATCACAACAACATCAGGTTGGTATCTCAGCACCCATGAACTACCCGACGGCTCGGTTTCCAATCAAGAGCAGTTCAACCAATCATGAAGTTCCTGATCTAAACGAAATGGCAGGAATAGAAAAAGCAAAGGTTGAACTGGCAAGACAACTCGAAGATCGATACAAGTGGTTGGAAGAAAAACTTAGAGTGATAGAGAATGTTGATTACCGTCACGGGGTCGACGCCAAAGATCTCAGCTTAGTCCCAGATTTAGTACTCCCGCCGAAATTCAAGACTCCAGAATTTGAAAAGTATAATGGGACGAGTTGTCCCGAAGCTCACATCATAATGTTCTGTCGAAGGATGACGGGATATGTTAATAACGACCAATTATTAATTCATTGCTTCCAAGACAGTCTGATTGGGTCAGCGGCCAAATGGTACAACCAACTGAGCCGTGCAAAAATTCATTCATGGAAGGACTTGGCACAGGCTTTCATGAAGCATTATGGCCACGTGACAGACATGGCGCCTGACAGAATTACATTACAGAATATGGAAAAGAAGCAAAGTGAGAGCTTCAGACAATATGCCCAAAGATGGAGAGAGGTAGCGACGCAAGTCCAACCACCTCTTCTGGAGAAAGAAACTACGATGCTTTTTGTCAACACTCTGAAAGCCCCGTTTATTACCCATATGTTGGGAAGTGCTACCATGAGCTTCTCAGACATAATAATGTCCGGCGAGATGATCGAAAACGCAATCAGGAGCGGGAAGATAGATGCGAGAGAAAGCGCCAAGAAGTCAACCCCAAATAGAAACGAAAATGAAGTGAATAATATGAGCTAAGGGAACCCTAAATTGGTCAACATAGGCCAGCCGAGGCAGGAATCCAACTCAAGGCCAAATACAGAAAAGCTCCAGTTTACACCCATCCCGATGTCATATAAGGAGTTGTATCAGAATCTTTTCGATGTGCATGTGGTGTCTCTGTTATACTCAGAACCAGTGCAACCTCCGTTCCCAAAATGGTATAATGAGAATGCCCAATGCGAGTACCATGCGGAAATAACGGGACACTCAATCGAAAACTGCACTACATTTAAAAGTTGGTCGAAAGGTTGATTGAAATGGGAATTGTGAAGTTTGACGATTCCTCAAAACCAAAATCGCTCTGACAATGCAGTAAAGACGATTTGAAAGTGGGGGCAAAAGAGTTGCGATGCCTTGAACAAAGCCTGGAAAGAATATTGGTGAATCTGAATAACCTGTCCGAAGAATGAATCAAGAATCAAAGTTTCCAAACTCTTGCATTACTTGGATGTGTTTTGAACAATAGGACTGTGGAAGAGATCCTCTATTTTAGAGCTAATCTAGGGTAATATTCAAAACACGTTTGTTGCTTTAAGCCTAGAAGCAATTAAACTCCTTTTGTGAAATAGGCTTATGTCCTAAGTCTTTATTTCAATAAAATGCATCTTTTTGAGTAAATATTCTTTAATTTCATTTCATAATGTACAAATAAACGTTCTTAGATTCATTTGTTCTTCAGACTTTCTTTCAAATATTCATGTATACTTCATTCATGATCATACCATACATAACACATCCTTAGAATCATTTATTCTTTGGAACCTGCCTTCAGCGGGTCCCCAGATATCAATGATGTGAGTAAATTTGTCACTGACTCCGAGTCTCTTTTGGAGCGAAATATGGGACCAAAGGGATCTCAGCATTTTGAAGATGACAGAGATGTAGACTACTCCCTGATTTGTTAAAGATGGTAGAGCAAGATGAAAACAGATCCTCTCTTACAAAAAGTCAGTGGACAGTAGGCCCAGGACAAGAGAAAGAGGCAAACATCAGAGTCTGCATCACCACAATGACAAACCGAGATGTCATTGAGTCACTTTAAAGAATTTAGAGATTTTTGCACGATCGTATCAAGATATGCCTAAGCCATTAAGACATGAGAATGCTGCAAGGTATGCTAACGATTTTATGATGGCTAGGCTAGTCATGAGATTCAGGTTCTGCTGGCCCACCGTAGAAGGGAATTGTATCAGTTATGCCATAAATGCCAGATAGAGGAAGACAAGACTTATGTGCCTCTTTCATTTCTTCATAAGTTTTCTCTATGAGGGGCATGGAGGTTATTGGGCCGATCTAATCGAAAGCTTTTAGCAGGCATCAATTACTTCGCCAAGAGGGTGAAAGTCGCTCCATATGCCAATCATCAAATCCTAAAAAAAAAAAAAAAAAAAAGAAACAAAGTTGGTTATTTAGCAAGTTGACACTCAAAATATTTAAACAACTCAAATTTGGTGGATCCTAATAATTTGCGAGACACTAATGGACGAAGTTTAATTTCAAAGGTATGACTAAGTCGAAAATGCCACTGAAGTAAAGAAGGTCATAAGGTGGTGATAGCAAAGATAGTTTTCTGAGGTAGATGCAGCGTAACAAGCTCAAATAATCTCTCTAGTTTCTGAACTGTTTCAAGAATCTTCCTTGTAGCTAGATCCTGCACTTGACAACTAGAGGAAGAAAAAATAATTGTATGACCAAGATCACAAAGCTGTCTAATAGAAATGAGGTTAAAAGCTAACACAGTAGGTGTCCAGGAGACTAAGGGTGGAAGTGGATAGATGACCTATATATGTGAAGCATTTGTGTATCATTAGTTGTATGAAGAGGTGGAAGAAAGGAGGTACAGACATGTGTGAAGAAATTTTGTAAATTAGGTGTCATATGATTATAACAAACAGAATCGAAAAGTCAAGTAGAATTACCCGAAGTAACAGATAGGATGGAATGTAAAGAGGAACTAGAAGATAAAACCTGTTTCAGGAGAGGTACTAAGTCACTTAATGAGAGGGAAGTAGAATCTGTGGAAGCAACAATAACAACTGATGAACTAGGAATAGGAAAAACTCATTTGGATTTAAGAGATCCACCACCTCTGTAGTTTCACTGATTTGACGATAATTTTTACAGAAAACCTTGCTAGGGGCAAGTAATATCCATTTTCTTCATGATAGAGACAAATCAAATAAAAAAAGAGCGAATAAATAAGAGTAGATCGACGGAAATGGTGAGAGTGGTTTGGTCAAAAAAGTATTCAATGGCTCAAAACGGCTTGAGTATGATGGTTGGGCTTGGAGGTGGCTCGGCTTGGGCAAAGAAAGGCAAAGCATGAGAAAAAGAGGACAAAATTAGAAATCGGACCAAAAAGAAAAAGGAAAAAAAAAAAAAGAAGGGGAACCTAAGCTCTTGATACCATGTTATAAACTTTAAAAAAAAATAAAAAATTTATGTATGTCTGTTGCTGTACAAGTGCTAGGTATTTATACTAGTACCTATGAACTATACATGAAAACTAACTAGACAAAAATCTTAGATTATAGCCTAATTTGCATGCTAGAATCATGTTATAATCAGATTTACATGCTAGCATCAAGCTAGAATTTGATTAATACAGATTTACATTAACAAATCCATATAGATCAGATGCAAACAATGATAAATTCCTTTCTCCATCAGTATTCTTGAGGGCTTGTTTGATGGTATACTAAGTGTAACAGTCCTGTTTTTAGTAGTTTTGAAAACGGTGGTTTCGGAACCCCAATTCCAATGATCGAGTTCATAAATATTATTATTTAATATTTATTAGGTTAGTATAAAGTTTAATTAAAATTTGGTCTACTAATTTTTTTCATTCAAATAGTTAATTAAGGTATAAGAACTAAGTTGTAAAAGTAGTAAAAGTTAGTCACTATAGATTTTAAATAGCTAAGGGATCAAAATGATGAATAGACCATTGTCAAAAATCCAAGCGGTGGAGGATGGTTCCATACTCCATTAAATTTTGGGATAACTAGTATTAGGCCTCTAATTAATTAAGGTTTAATTGAAATAAAAGTTGATTAATTAATTGATAGACCAATTAAGCAATAAGACCATTTTTAAATGGTCAAGCAGTGGTGGGTGACATCTAGCAAGCCGTTGTTAGATTCCAAACCATTCAACCCTTCAAAATTGATCTAGAATTGAATCAATCGAAAAATAATCAAAAAAGGGTAAAATTGTAGATTAATCCTTAACATTTTCTAATGATTTATAATCTTAAATAGAAAGTGTTACAACGTTATAATTTTTAACATCATTCATTTAACTTAAAATCATATATATAATATTATAATATTCTAACAAGATAAAAAAAATATTCATGTTTATATTACAATTTTTTAATACATGATACTCTTTATTCAAACACTTATTTTCAATTTTAGTAAATTACTTTTTTTGCGCCTTGCCTTTTAATTTTTTTTAATTATTTCATGCCTTTTGTTCAAATTTATTTTCTTTAAAAATTTTATATATTAAATATAAAATTTATTTTAAATAAATTATCTTTTTATTTTAAGAATTTGCTCAATTGAATTACCTTTATATTAAAATTTTAAGCTTAAAAACATTTATCAAAAGTAAATTTAGATTATGCTCGAATATAATAAAATTTAATTACATTTATTTATTAAAGTAGAGAAAAGATAATTATAAAATTATAAAAAAATTGAGTATTAAAAATTTTGACATTAAAATAAATTAGTTTTTTTGGGTACAAAAAATAAATTAATTTAAATATATATATAAAGTAAATAACCTATAAAATATTAATAATATTTTTAAATAATAACAAATTGATCTTAATATTTAAACTAGAAAGAAATTTTGTATTACTTTAATATTAAATATTTTTAAGTTTAAATAACATTAATATAATGTATTTAAATTTATTTAAATAAATTTAAAAATATTTTGAATTTTTTTTTTCAATTCAATTCATTAATGGTTTTAGGAAAAACTAATGCTTTAAAAAATTATAAAATTAATATATACATTTAACCCGCACATTGCAAGAGAATACAAACCGCTATATATAATATCCATTTAAGCATTCCATTACGGTTGGATACATAAAACATGAAATTCTACATATACATACATATATATATATAGAAAGACCACAAACAATTTGATTACTATATTGATGGCCAAATTTTAAACATTCTAATAAGTAATTTGGCTACAATATAATATATATTTTTAGTGAATTATAAGTGAAAGACAAAGCTCTAATAATAACATAGTTTATGCAACTCGAATTCAGATCACCTTGAGACAGTGAACATCCTGATTATCACGCTAACACATAAAATTTTATGATATAGTAATTATTGATTGCCAAATTTTAAACATTGCAATAAGCAATATAGTAATTATTGACGGGCCAAATCTTAGACAGCACAATAAGTTTTAAGTGGAGCTATAACAGCCCCAGATCTAAAAACACCTTTAGCGACTTCGGAGGAGAAATATTTCAAAAATTCTTCATGGTCATGAGGTTTGAAGAGCATGGGATTTTTGTCATCCACAAGCTCAGTTGGAACCTTTACCATGTAGCCTCCTCTTACAGTTGAAAACAGTCCAAGGCTATACCTATCTTCGTTAGCCTTCATCACGACACGATGATAAGGTGAAGACAATCGACCATTTAACCATACCTGCAACAATATAAAAGTTTATGTTCAAGTCAAGCTATTTAAACACTTGTGACCCGTTTGGCTGTTAGTCTAATAACATGATAAAAAAAGTTTATTTAGTATAAATTTAACTCGAAATTAGAGATACGAGTAAAAACTCTTACAAGAATTAAGAAATTTTCCTTCTCTTTGCTAGAAATAAAAATAATGGGAGTGAATAAATATTACAAATTGAATTAATATTTTGCTAACATATTTTAAAAATTAATACTTGATTATATCAAAATAAGTGGAACTTACGCTAAGGCACTCTCCAATCATGACTATGAAAGAGTTGGGGGAAAACTTCATATTTATCCATTCACCATCTTTGTTTTGAATCTCCAATCCATTAACCTCGTTTTGATACAAAAGGGTCATCATATTAGAGTCACAGTGAGCAGGTACCCCAATGGTTTGGTCGTTGGCTTTTGGCTTTTCATATTTCATGATCCTCAGTTGATAGTTTGAGATGTCAGTGAGCTCATCCATGTATTTCTCAAGCCCAAAACTCTCCAAAATCATCTTCAAAATTGTCTTTTCTAACTCTGACGTTAGTTGAATGAAAGATGCCAGAGTTTTACTGCCAAAACACAAAGCAAATAATTAATAAAAACCAAGTCTACTAGTTTTGGTAAAGGGGCTTTTTGATAGAGGGGTTTTCGCATATTTAAAATTAAAAATCAGATTATATTTTATCTTTATATGTTAAATTAAAAAGTAAATTGATTTTTTTTATTAAATATTTTGTCCATCTCTATTATTAAAAATTGGCTTGATGAATAAAATAACCAAAATATTACACATGACTATCTCCTGTTTCTCATGCGAGTGTATAAGAATTAATTTTTAATAGTAAAAATAGATTAATAGAAAGATTAGTTTAATTTTTTATCTAATGTAGATTAATTAGTTTGCCCAGTTATTTAGTGGAGAAAGACAAAATACATTATCAATTCTAATACAATTGCTTCCACGGAATTTTTACCGTACCTGAAAGCTATATTTCCTTGAGGCCATAAACTGGTGGTGAGGCATTGTTCAATGTTTTCAGCAATATGAGCATCATCCACCGCCATGCTTTGAAACACACCAGATGGAGGACACGAATAGCCACAAAAGGGCTTGTCGGAAACAAACTGTTTTTTTGTTTGTAAAGGCAAGTCAAAGACCTCTTGCAAAGCCCCAAATACTGCCTTTCGAAGCTCCAGGATTGGATCAAACAAAGCCTCGAAACAACCGTACTCCTCCAGTGCTTCCCGAACTTGGGATTTCACTAAATCCCATTCGGGGCTGCCCGCTTTCAGGTTTTGGTTTGAGAAATCTATGACTGGAACCATTGCCTGAGTTGTTGAGCTCATCTCTGTGTTTATATCAAACAATAATGCTTGAATGGTACCTTTTATATACAATCCAGGAGATTTATAAACAATTTTTTTTTTTGTGAAAAAAAAAAACTCTATTATACAAATAATTTGTACATTGAATAGCGATACTAACTATCCCAGTTAGATTGTTTTTTTCCTCTCTTTTTGTTGTTATTCGTCTGTAAGTAGCAGCTGGCCGTCACAAATCACAACCATTTGGATTAATCTGTTTACATAGACGCTGACGACTTCGATATGCTTACGACTGATATATATATACTATATATTATATACTATTTTGAATATTGCGATAACATTTGAATTGAATATTTTAATTACTATTTACAATGAATAATCAACATAGTTATTAACTTTTCGGGTTTAGGGTTTAATAGGTAAGTGAGGAATTTTTTAAAATGGAGAAAGATCCGATAACAGTTTCCTTTCACAACATTCCGGTGACCATGCACTGGAAAGGTTTATGGGCGCTGCTCAGGTACCATGGAGACATCATTGATGCATTCATTCCGGCGAAAAAAAAGGTAAGAATGGCAGAAGATTCGGTTTTGTGAGATATGAATAAATGATGGATGCTCAAAGGGCGATAAAGCCAATAAAACGATTTCGTGATTTTAGGGAATTGGATTTCGGTAGACTTAGAAAGATTCAGGGGGAGAAGACAAGTTTGGAGACAAGTTTCTTTGGAAGGGATACCAAAACAGCAGCAGGTTGTTAATAACGATGCAGGGAAAGGAGAATGTAAAAATATTGAAAGATAGTAGAATGGATTTAGGAGAAAACTCCATGAGAAGTAGCAACGATTTGAGTAAGACAGAAGGTGAAGATTGCAAGGAGAGGAACTTGAGTAAGTTGGTTCAGGGACATGTTGACAACGAGCAACTGTGAAAGCTTCAAAAATGCCTAGTAGGAATTACTTCAATGTGTTGTGATACAAAGAGTTTAACTAAAAGAATAGCTAGAATTGGATTGGGGGAGATTAAAATCAGAAGGATTCAAGGAAGGCATTTTTTGAATAATAAATCCTGGAGCCACATACCAGCATGCCCCAATACCTTTGAAAAGACTAGCAATCCTATTACAAATTTAAGAAAAAGAAAGAGGGATGAATTTTTGCATGTCTATTGTTGTACAAGTGCTAGGTATTTATACTAGTACCTAGGAATTATACATGAAAACTAACTAGACAAAAATCCTAGATTATAGCCTAATTTGCATGCTAGAATAAGATTTACATGCCAGAATCATGCTAGAATCATGCTAGAATCAGATTAATATAGATTTACATTAAAATTCCCCCTCAAACTGAAGGTGGTGTTGTGGACCATAGCTTGAGTTTGGAAACTAAGTCTTGAAATTTGGTTGGAAGATGTGTCTTTTTGAAAATATTTTCAATCTGAGCTGATGAGGAGACAAAAGTAAGGTGTAGAGTGCCCTGAGTAACATGATGTCGTACAAAATGACAATAAATATCTATGTGTTTTGCACGCTCGTGAAACACATCATTATAAGCGATTTAAATTGCACTATGATTATCACAATGTAGGACAGTAGCAGTAAGAGACGAGAATCTCATATCTTCAATTAGTCAGCCTAGCCAAAATAACTTCAAAGTGGCATCAGCAAGAGCATGATATTTGGATTCGGTGCTGGAGCGAGCAACAACAATATATTTCTTACTTCACCAAGAAATGGGGGAATCACCTTGAGAAAAACAATCAGCATTAGAATATCCAGCGAGAACCAAAGAGTAAGTAGAGAAATGAAGACCACAAAAAATTGTACCCTTGACATATCGAAGAATATGAAGAACTGCTAAAAATGAGAAGATCTGGGAGATGTCAAGAAATGACTAACTATATGAACTGTATGAGCGATATTAGGTCGAGTCACTATAAGGTAGACTAGGCTGTCGACAAGCTATTAGTACAAAGTAAGGTAAGAAAGAGAAGTATCATCTAACGAAGTAAGTTTAACATTTGGTTCCAAGAGAATAAGAATAGTCTTATTGTCAGTAATATTGGCGCGGGAAAGTAAATTGGAAGCATATTTTGCCTAAGAAAGATAGTAGCCATCAACAACAGAGAAAACCTTAAGACCTAATAAATAACTAGAAGACCCAGTATCCTTCATCTCAAAATGTTGACTAAGGTACTATTGTTGTTCAATAATATCATTTGTGTCATCCCCTTTTGATGGGCGTCGAAACTACCAAATATAATTCCTACAAAATAACTCTTATTAGTAGTAAAAGTGGTAGTAGGGTCGAATCCACAAGGATTGGATGCTATAATCTACTTCCGTATATAGCTTATAATCAAATTGTTTGTCCTGTTGCAGGTCATGGCAATAGTCGTGCCCACGACTCCAATCGTACCTGCAAAAATTAGAAATAAAAGTAAATCGAGGGTTTTTGAAATGTTTAGAAACTAGATAATTGAAACAGCATAAATTAAACAAATTAGAAAATAAATTAAGAATTTTGCAACATATAAAATAAGCCTTAGCCTTAGACTCGGTAAATTTCGTATCAAGAATCGATCCTCGAAAATTAATTTTCTCCTCCAAACGATAAGCTGGTTATTGTAGTTAAGAATGTCCTAACCACCAATTCCTCCGCTAGTAGCTGGTTCCGGTATGACCTGCAAACCAACCCTTACCGATTATCTAACCGAGATACACATGTTCCTGATTCAAGATTCTGACAGCCTTACGTTCTGAAGAACCCAACTCAAATTAACGGCCTCAACCACGTGGGTCGTTTAAATTTGATCACTTCTTCCTCGATTTGTTCTCGGAGATCCAAATACAGCACAGCCGACTCGTTCCTCCAACTGTCAGCTAACACGACTCCAATCCAACGTTCACTTTTTGACTTATAATCGAGTTAACCTTAAGAGATGAGTCGTCAATCCTGATACTTAGGAAAAGAATGAATATCGATTGGACGGATTTTAGCACGGATATGAATCTCATGATTCCCGACCGGAAAGAACACCGGCCTAAAGCTGAGATGAAATTTAGTTAAACATGAATTTATTCATGCTTGTAAGTTGTGGAAGGTGATTGAATTTGTATGATAATGGAAGAAATTGGGAGATAAAAGGGCTTTGAAAGCAATTGGACGAATTTAGAAAAAAACAAAGTAATTGAAATGAAATGGACAAAGTTCCCACGTCAAATTGAAAGAGAAAAGAGAATAATCCAATTCCAAATGGAAATAGGAAAAGAGAAGAGAGAGTAATTCAATTCCAACTTGAAATAGGAATACAAAATTAATGGATGATTTTCAAAGAACAAAATACCCCTATTTATATACATGGGGTTTATTAAAAATAGCCTAACTAATTTAATAAATTAAAATAAAATAATATATTCCTATTTTTGGCTTTTTACAAAGTCAACAAAATTTGATAACTTCTTGGCTTTCTCCATCTTTTTGAGTTGGCCCCAATTTAATGATTGTCTTTCAATTTGGCCCTTTTTGACTTGTTTTTGACCAATTGCATCCCTGACAAAATTAGATTATAAAAGCACTTAATTAGCAGGGTTCAATTCAACAATAAATCAAATTAAACACAAAAAATATGCAAATTAACATGTTTATCAAATCCCCCCTACTTAGCTCATGCTTGCCCTCAAGCATGCGTTCTTTCAAACATTAGAATCCATTCTATAATTTATTAAAAATCGAGCCTCTTTTCCACATCCTCAATCAATGCAAACAACATAGGCAAAAATAAATGAATGTTCAGAATATATAGTTTGATCAACAAGTGTCATAAAATTGAAATATGTGGACTAAACAATTTCATCAAATTGAGTTTGAATCTAATAATTTGCAAGGCATTGATAATTAACTGTGCATTAGAAAAATTTAGACATGGTCAAACCTTTTTACGCGAACTAAGATTACAACCCAAGCACCCTATCCTGGTTACTTAGTTCAAACCATCTCTATCATTATTTTATCAACATTTTTTTTAGACTCGGTTAGCGGAATGTTTGTAAGTTATCGACTTGTCACTCAAACCTTTTTACATGAGATAAGATGACAACCCAAGCACCTTACCCCAGTTACTCAATTCGGTTACGTTTTCAAAACTTCACTTATAACTTGAGCCTTAAAATTTTTTTATTATTATTTATGCACAAGCAAATATTTTTTCAAACAATCAATTTATACGAAAAGTCTAGCTACATATATCAACCTTAAAACACAAATGTCAACTAATTTATACACTTGAACATTTAAAATAGAAAATTTTCCCAATTGTCCAAATTGACTAAGTATTAGAGTAAAGGCTCAATGTCAAATAAACTATCTAATAAATTCAATGTAAGATTGAACATATGCAAAAGAAAAACATGCAGCAAAAATCGTGCAAAAATCATGCATATTTATCATCAATTTCAACCCCCCACTTAAACTTTGCTTATCCTCAAGCAAGTGTTAAATGAAACCAAATAAAACAACAGCTCAAATAATAAGTAAAAGAAAAGTTCAGAATACTCCTCATATGTCTTTTAACGATTTTGTTGATGTTGGGGGTAACGACTTTGTAGGATGTTAAGGATTGTTGAGACTTGGTTTTCCATTATTCCAAGTCGAGCTTCGATCTGGCTTAAACGTGCCTCCACAGACAGAAGTTGCTCCTCTTGCTCCCTAGCATTGATGTGTGGGCGTTGGCGAAAAACCATATTTCTGCGAGTAGTCTCTGCACCTGGAGGAACAAAATAACACAAAGTAGGGGTACCGGCAAGCAATCCCATAGAATCCAAACAATATTTATCTAAGCTGTCCATACTATATGCACATGTTAAGAACGATAAATCAATTTCAGAGGAAAAAAGTCAAGATGCCAAATTCGTAACATATGACCCAAGTATTAGTGGACGATTACATAGCAAAATGGCATGAAAATTTCATACAAACCAATATCCTAAATTAACCGTAAAACCAGAATGCATACACCACAAAAAGAACAGTTCAGTTTTAGTTAGAATACATGACAAATCATTTTTACCTGAAAAACTAAAGGATAAAAATTGGTAAATATATCTTAAAGCCGGTTCATGCACCAATAAGTTTTTTATGGTTTTCGGATTATAACGCTGATTAGAAAGAGTTAAAACACAATAAACATCTTGAGCATCAAAGTTACTTGGTATATCTAATAGAGCAGTATGATATGAATCGGATTGAATGTTGTTAGGGTCAACGAAACCCATGGCAATGTTAAAGTCAGAAATAGACATCCGAAAGTCCTTACCAAGCAACCGAAAACAGATAATGTCTTATGTTTCAACAGTCTGTAATGCATTAATATTGAAGCTAAATGTGGTGTAGAATTCATAAATCAACTCATAATATGCAGGACAGGAAATATTAGCAAATGAATTCCAACTAATAGCATCAAAATAACTAATCACAGCATCGCGAATATTCAACATATCAAGAGTAGAGAAATTGATTCGCTTACAGACTGGGAGCAGACGTTGTCAGATATTGTCATATCTTGCGCGATGCTCTAAGGTCAAAAAGTTCAAAAACCTTTGCAATCGTCCTTGGTTGGAATGGTGTTTGCCCGACCTCATCTATTACATTGATCGTTTCATGTTGGTCGAACATATTTGTTGGCCGGGTCAGTTGGACTTGAGTTTTCAGCAGCGTCAATACTACTGCTCGGTGGTGTCGGTGGCTCATGTGTCGATTGTCGATGGCTTTGATATCGTGTTTGGCATTGACTGACACGTTCATTCGTGGTCGAAGGAGCCTCGACATGGTCGTTAGAAGTTTGAGCCTCATCTGAATTACCTGCATAATACGTTAGTAAAAGCAAAGTAGGTTGAGGATCAGTAATCTACCTTTTGGGAGTAGAGGGGTTGCTGTCCGGGTGTTCTGTATCGACCAGAGTCGGGCTTCATCGACGACGAGTTCTCGTTGGGCCAATCATTTGGCATGGAGGAGGTGGAGAAGGCTTAGAGTCGTCGTCGGCTATATCGATGATTGGAGGTGCCAAAAATTGATGTCGACTTTGATTGAGTGAAACCGGAATATTATTTGCCGTTTGGTTTCGAGTTTGAACCATTGTGTCCGTGTAGATGACACAAATAATCTGCTCTGTTGGCTATGGTGACATCGGCGGTCGACAGCGAATGGTGGCGGACGGCGAACGGCGACGAAAATAGCGACAACGACTAAGTTGGGTCGATTTTTGTAAGGGTATTTTGGGAATGTCAATTTTAGAGGTGGTTTAGGTGATGGGGGTTTGGTTTTTATTTTGCTTAGGAAGAAGATGAAAGAAAAATAGGGTTTAAGGAGGGGATGAGTGGTGGCGCGCGGGTGAGGGCTCCGTTCGACAATGATGGTGGTGAGGTCTCCATTCGGTAGTAGCTCGGTGGTGGAAAACGACGGCAGACGGCGTGAGGGAAGAGGGAAAAAGAAAAGAAGCGAAGATGGGGGTTTTGGTTTCATCGACAGTGGCGTGGGGTCGGCGACGGGCCTGTGACGACATGAAGTCGGTAACGGTAGGTGATGTCGGCGATGGGCTGTGACGGCGGCGTGGGGTGGTTTAGGGGTTGGGGTTTTATTTTTGAAGAAGATGGAGAAGATGAAGAAGATGGAGAAAAAGTTAGGGAATTAGGGATTGGGATGTTTAAAATTTATTATTATTATTATTTTGTTGGGTTACTGGGTAATGGGTTTATTTGGGTATGGGGTATGGGTTAATTGTGGGATATTTGGTTTGTTTGGGTAGGTAAGTTAATTGGGTTGGGTTGTGGCAATTGGGTTGATGGATGGGTATGGATGTGGGCTTTGGTGGGTAATTTGGTATTTGGGTTTAGGGTAAATGGGTTTGGGTAGGAATTTAGTGCATGGGTGTTGGGATATTGGTTTTTGGGATTTCATGAAGGTTTGGTAATTTGAGATTTTTTTTATAGATAACTGTCACCAAATTAGCAAGTCGTGCCCACGCCGCCATCATTATCCAAGAAAATTCGTGTCCTCCATTACGTTCCTGGAAACATCAAATTAACTGAATTAGAAATTTATTTATTTACATCCTAAAAGAATTGCAATTAAATAAACAAAAATAAATTTGGGTTGCCTCCAAAAAGCGCTTTTGTTTAACGTCGTTAGCTCGATGATCTGGGAATTTATTTATCCAGCTTTTCGAGGGCTAACTCCTCAACCACGTGGACTTGAAAATTCTCGTAGAAAGGCTTTAATTGCTGTCCATTGACTTTAATTTTTTTTCGAATTCCTCGCTTTTAACCTCGATTGCACCATGTGGAAATATGTGAGTAACAACGAAAGGCCCTAACCACTTAGTCCGAAGTTTACCTGTAAAAATTCTTAATGTAGGGTCATAAAGTACTACAAATTGTTTACTACTTATCTTTTGGTCATGATATGCTTTGACCTTATCTTTATAAATTTGGGCACTCTCATACACTTCTCGTTGAATTTCCTCAAGTTCCTCGATATGTAACTTGCGGTGCTTACTTGTAGCTTCCAACTCCATGTTGCCTTGCTTGACCACCCAAAATGCCTTATGTTCTAGCTCAACAAGGAGATGGTACGGTTTACTGAAAATTAGTCTATAAGGAGACATACCTATGGGTCCTTTATAAGCTGTTCGGTATGCCCATAGTGCATCGTTAATTCGTAAACTCTAATATTTTCTATCAGGTTTAATGGTCTTCTCCAAAATCAACTTGATTTCTCGATTCGACACCTCCGCTTGACCGTTTAACTATGGGTGATAAGCCATAGTGACCCGTTGCAGTACCCTGTATTTCTTCAAGAGTGTGTCGATTACCTTATTGCAGAAGTGCATTCCACGATCGCTAATCAATGCTCACGGTGTGCTAAACTTGGAAAAAAATATAACTCTTTAGAAAATCGACTACCATTTTGGCATAAGCATGACTAGTGGCTTTTGCTTACACCCACTTTGACACATAGCCAACTGCAAGTAGAATATAGATGGTACCGTAAGACGAGACCAAAGGTCCCACAAAATCTATGCCCCATATATCAAATATTTCACAAACATGTATCGGGGTTAGAGGTATTTCATTTTTTTGGCTCAAGTTCTCTACCTTTTGGCACTTTTCGCATGTTTTGCAGAACAAATACGCATCTCGAAAAATATGTGGCCAATAGAGACCACATTCAAGCACTTTATGTGCAGTTCGTTTAGGGCCAAGATGTCCACCACATGCATAGGAATGACAAAAAGACAGAATTGATTTTACCTCAGTCTCTGCGACGCATCATCGGATTGCCTGGTCAGAACAGTATTTCCAAAGGTAGGGGTCGTCCCAAATGTAATATCGCGACTCACGTTTGATCTTATCTTTTTCATATCGCGATAAGTTAGAAGAAACTATACCTGTAGCAAGGTAATTCACTATGTCCGCATACCAAGGGAAAATCATTTGAGCAGCAAACAAGCTTTCATCTGAAAAATCGTCTTTAAGTGGTGTTACATCATTCGAGGGAGGAATTCGGCTCAGATGGCAGCTACCAAATTTTTTCTTCCTTTTTTATCCTTTATTTTGAGATCAAACTCTTGCAAAAGTAGTATCCACCTTATAAGTCTCGGTTTTGCTTCCTTCTTCTCGATCAGATATTTAAGAGCTGCATGATCAGAAAAAATGACAATCTTAGTTTCTAACAAATATGAACAAAATTTTTCTAAGGCAAAGACTACCACTAGAAACTTTTTTTCAGTGGTCGAATAATTGCTTTGGGCAGCATCCAAAGTTTTAGAAGTATAGGAGATGACGTGCAGTTCTTTCTCGATTCTTTGTCCAAGGACTGCTCCTACGCTATGGTCACTAGCATCGCACATTATTTTGAAAGGATAACTCTAATTTGGTGGTTGAACAATAGGTGCTGAAACGAGCTTATATTTGAGCGTGTCAAATGCATCTCTACATGATTGGTCAAACTCGAATTCCTTGTCCTTCTGTAAGAGATTGCAAAACAGTTGCGCAATTTTTGAAAAGTCCTTAATGAACCACCTATAAAAACCTGCATGACCAAGGAAAGAACGAATCTCCCTCACAATTGTGGGGTATGGTAGTGAGTTTATGATGTCAATTTTTTCTTTATCGACAGATATTCCCTCAACAGAAATGATATGCCCTAGAATTAATCCCTTGTCTACCATAAAATGACATTTCTCATAATTTAGAACAAGATTAAATTCTAAGCATCTTTCCAAAATTTTGGTAAGATTTGACAAACATACCTCGAAGGACTCACCATATACAGAAAAGTCATCCATGAATACCTCAATTATTTTCTTTACGTAGTCGGAAAATACACTTACCATGCACCTCTGAAATGTAGCCAGTGCATTGCAAAGTTCGAACGGCATCCGCTTGTAAGCGAATGTGCCAAATTGGCATGTAATTTCTTGATCCTCCAGTGCCACTGAAATCTGGAAAAAAACCTGAGTAACGATCCAGGCAACAACATTGAAACTTTCTAACTAAACTTTCTAACATCTGGTCAATAAAAGGAAGTGGAAAATGATCCTTCTGAGTTAAGGAATTAAACTTCCTGTAATCGATGCAGACTCTCCACCCGTTTTGGACTCGAGTGGGAACCATCTCACCCGCCGAATTTTCAATTACGGTTACGCTGATCTTTTTCGGTACTACGTGGAATGGGCTAACCCAACTGCTATCAAAAATAGGATAGATCATCCCGGCATCAAGCAGCTTTTGGACCTCTTTTCTCACCACTTCCATCATAGGCGGATTGAGATGTCTTTGAGCCTCCTTTTTGGGAACAGCATTATCATCAACCTGAGTTTTGTGCATGCAAGTCGAGGGGCTCAAACCTTTAATGTCAGTTATCGTCCATCAAATAACCTCTTTATAGTCCCTAAAAACTCACACCAAGTTTTCCTCTTCTACTCTCGAGAGTTTACTCGAGATTATTACTAGTAAGGTATTTCCTTTGTCGAGGAAAACATACTTCAAGTGGCCCAGAATCTACAAAACGGATGGTACAAGCTTGGATTGTGAAGGAGATAATTTGAAAACTTTACCTAAATTTTTTTGCAGTTGCGTCGCCTCCAAATAAGCTATTGTTTCGTGAACAGACTCTTCAAAGTTTATCCACTCCTTTTGTTCCTTTATGGCATCAAAAGTCTAGACTTCTGCATAGAACAGTTCATAATTCATCCTCGTCATGATATTCTAAATATAACTCAGTTAAAGGATCAATTATATTAATGTTAGAAACATTAGAAATCAGGCTAGGACGGTTCATGGCCTCATAGACATTGAATTTCACCACCTCCCCATCGAACTCCATAGTGAGTATCCCACTTCGTACGTCAATCTTTGTTTGAGCGGTACTCAAAAATGGCCTCCCGAGAAGTATGTCAGATGAATTGGCTGAATTGTCATCCCCCATGTCGATAATGTAGAAGTCTGCAGGAAATATTAGCTCGTTTACCTTGACAAGAACATCCTCTAATACTCCCTCTAGATGCACCACAAATCTATCTGCAAGTTGGATAATCACACTTGTTTCCTTTAAAGGACCCGCGTTAAGTAGTTTATAAATTAACAAAGGCATAACATTAATTGATGCGCCTAAGTCACACATTACTTTTTTAATTCTGACACTACCTATTTTACAAGATATGAACAACATACCTTGGTCCTTACATTTAGGAGGTATTTTCCGTTACAGAACGGTGGAGACATTTTCTCCGACACTTAACTTTTCATTGCCCAGAAGTTTTCTTTTACTCGTGCATAACTCTTTTAGGAATTTTGCGTATCGTGGGATCTGCTTTATCGCATCAAGAAGAGGTATGTTAATTTTTACCTTTTGAAAGGTGTTGAGGATATCCTTCTCATCTTGCTCCTTCTTGTATTGGACAAGTCTTCCGAGAAACAGAGGTGGTATTACAAATGACTTTTGTGGTGCTGACTCTACTGGAGCTTTTCTGTAAATATTATTTTCGTCTCGACCAGCATCATGGGCACGGCTCGTGCCAGGTACGGGCTCCAAAACCTTTCCGCTCCTCAACATTATAGCGTTTATATTGTGTCGAAGATTTGGCTCAGTTTGGGACGACAACTTACCTTGGGACCCCAAACGGCTAACCGTGAGCGCAAGCTTGCTCACTTGCTTATCTAACTCTTGCAAATGTATTTTAGTTTTTAGCTAAAACTTCTCAGTACTATTGGCTAGCCTTTCCACTATTGCTTCCAAGGATAACTTTGGGGGTGATATCTATTGATTCTGCGACGGCCTTTGTTGGAATGGTTGATTGAACCGCGGATTCAACCCATAACTGAGATTCGGGTGATCTTTCCACCCCACACTATACGAGTTCGAGTAGGGGTCATATCACCTTTGGGGCAGTCTTGGAAAGTTTCCGACAACATTCGCTTGTTCTGTCGAATCCTCATGTAAAATCAGACAGGAGTCCGTCAGATGGTCTGGCTTAACGCAAATTCTGCACAACCGTGCTGGGCTCGTCTTATTTGTAAGCAAAGTTTGAACAACATTAGCTAGCTTATCAATTTTATCTTCTAAAGATAAAGAACTTAACCCATGAACCCGTCTTGTGGGTTCTATGACCGGTCAGAATTGTTGAGAGTTAGCAACCATTATTGAAATCAACTCTCCGCTCTTTGGGGTATCATATTAATGAGTGCCCCCCCACTTGCAACATCTATCATCTTCATTTCCATCAGAGTAATCCCTCATAGAAATACTGCAAAAGTGACTGTTCAGTCAGTCCATGTTGTTGGCAACTTGCACACAACTTTTTATATCGCTCCCAATAATCGTAGAGCGATTCAGTGTCTTTTTGATAGATTCCCACAATGTCCCTCCTTAGTTCAGTTGCTTGAGATACATGGAAGAACCTGTTAAGAAACAAACAAGACATGTCAGATCATGTGTTGACAGATCCTGGTGGTAAATAAAATAGCCACTCTCTAGTAGAGTCAGCTAGTGAGAAAGGAAAAGCACGAAGATTGATTTGGTCTTTCGTTACTCCCTGAGGCTTCATGCTTGTGCACACCATATGGAATTCTTTAAGGTGGGTGTGCGGATTCTCATTCTGTAATCCATGAAAAGTGGGTAGTAAATGGATCAAACCAGACTTTAATTCAAACGGCATTCCTCCTGCCGGATAGGTTATACACAAGGGTTGTTGTTCATTCGGTGTCGCAGCGAGTTGGCATATCGTCTATTCAACCATCTTGTTTGGTTCGCCAAACGATAAAATTTCTTTAGTATATGATATAGTTTTGAATCCGGGATTTGGCCGTTTACCGCGTCAATGGCTT
This sequence comes from Gossypium anomalum, assembly GCA_025698475.1. Lineage (NCBI taxonomy): Eukaryota > Viridiplantae > Streptophyta > Magnoliopsida > Malvales > Malvaceae > Gossypium > Gossypium anomalum. The sequence continues at coordinate 6,364,848 of CM046960.1, forward strand.
CTTTCCACAATTGTCGGGCCAATTTCTCAATTTCTGGTTCAAATTTTAAAGTTCCTAGTTTTGATCTGTTCACAAGGAAAACAAACATAAATTAGAGGAATATCTCCAATCTCCGGCAACGGCACCAAAATTTGATGGGCGTCGAAACCACCAAATATAATTATTATGAAATAACTCTTATTAGTAGTAAGAATGGTAGTAGGGTCGAGTCTACAAGGATTGGATGCTATAATCTACTTCCGTGTATAGCTTATGATTAGATTGTTTGTCGTGTTGCAAGTCGTGGCAATAGTCGTGCCCACGACTCCAATCGTACCTGCAAAAATTAGAAATAAAAGTAAATCGGGGGTTTTTGAAATGTTTAGAAACTAGATAATTGAAACAGCATAAATTAAATAAATTAGAAAATAAATTCAGAATTTTGCAATAGATAAAATAAGACTTAGCCTTAGACTCGGTAAATTTCGTATCAAGAATTGATCCTCAAAAATTAATCTTCTCCTCCAAACGATAAGCTGGTTATAGCAGTTGATAATACTCTAGAACGTCATATTTTTATGGGCTAATTGCATGTTTATTTTGAGTATGATCCTACTAATTTGGGCTATTTATGGTCTTTTATCTTTCAGGGACTAAATTGAAGGCAAAAGTAAATTTAAGGGCGAAAAATATGAATTTGGAGATAAAGTGGGCCAACATGCGAAGTAGGAGAGAAGTGGTGTCAAAAATGCAAAGTATGGAAGACATAAGGCAAAAGTGCAAAAGAAGAGATTTTATAGCACAAGACTCTATTTAATATTTAATTATATTAGGATAATTATTAAGGATAATTATTTAGATTTAATTTCATTTATCTTTATTTATTTGTATTTATCTTTTAGAATTTATTTAGGAATAGGCTAGGTTTCTTAGTATTATAAATAAGGGATGAAGTGACACAAATTTTGTCCATCTTTTGCTGTAACACTCTCTCCCCCATCAATTTAGTTCTTTTTGTTCTTTTCATACTTCAATAAAAAATTCTACTCCCATTATTTTTATTTGTTTTCCCCAAAAATCATGAGCCACTAAATCTAATCTAACCAAAGGTTGTCGAAATTCCCAAAAAGGTTCATGAGGCTTAGAATCCGCGCTTAGCCTTCTCAACGAGTATTCATCGCTTCTCCGCATTATGGGGCTGATGCTTCCGTCCATGTCTTTTGATAAGTGACCTTTTCAACTTGCGCAAGGAACGGCCGCTTTGTACATTTTGGGAAGGTTGTACAGTCGGTTCGTTGGCTTTCTGCGTCAGAAGCTGGCGAGTCCAAGAAACAAAATGGCGTGGTATTCGTCGTTGGGAAGTGATGATATAGTAGAAGACATTCCCACAAAAGTGATTATTAGCTAGAGTCAGGTTTCGCCAAATTGTAAGTCTAAATCCTTGGAGCTGGTGGTCGTAGGCATCCTCTTCTACTATAACTGGCTTATTTTGCTTGAGAAGGATTACTTAAAAGCCAAGGATTCAACCCAAGGCGAATCGAGACAATCGGAGGCTGGAATCTTGCCACATAAGAAACTCTCTCTTTTCCCAAACTCTGTTTATTTTTATATTCTCCATTTTAATTTATTTAATTTTGCAATTTCAATTCGACTTCTAATTCTGTTTTTGTTTTATTTTTCCAGATAAAAATTTTAATTCTGTTTTTTTATTTTTTCCAGAAACGCAAGTTTTCTTGGGCACGATTCTGCCCAGGATTTCAAGAAACAAGCATTCGTGCAATCCGGTCCCTGAGGATTCGTGCAATCCGGTCCCTGAGGATTCGACCCTACTTCTCTTTTACTGTTCTTTTTCATTATTTTGTAGGAAATAGGATATATTTGATGCTCTCAACGACCGCATCAGCAGTTAAGAACGTCCTAACCACCAATTCCTCCTTTAGTAGCCAGTTCTGGTACGACCTGCAAACCAACCCTTACCGATTATCTAACCGAGATACACATGTTCCCAATTCAAGATTTCGGCAGCCTTGCATTCTGAAGAACCCAACTCGAATTAAGGGCCTCAACCGCGTGGGTCGTTTAAATTTGATTACTTCTTCCTCGATTTGTTCTCGAAGATTCGAATACAGCACGGTCGAATCGTTCCTCCAACTGTCAGCTAACACGACTCCAACCCAACGTTCACTATTTGACTTGTAATCGAGTTAACCTTAAGGGATGAGTTGTCAATCCCGATACTTAGGAAAATAATGAATACCGATTGGATGGATTTTAACATGGATACGAATCTCACGATTCCCGACCGGAAAGAACACCGGCCTAAAGCTAAGATGAAATTTAGTTAAACATGAATTTATTCATGCTTGTCAGTTGTGGAAGGTGATTAAATTTGAATGATAATGGAAGAAATTGGGGGATAAAAGGGCTTGGAAAGCAATTGGACGAATTTAGAAAAAAACAAAGTAATTGAAATGAAATGGACAAAGTTCCAATGTCAAATTGAAAAAGAAAAGAAAATAATCGAATTCCAAATGGAAATAGGAAAAGAGAAGAGAGAGTAATTCAATTCCAACTTGAAATAGGAATACAAAATTAATGGATGATTTTCAAAAAACAAAATACCTCTATTTATATACATTGGGTTTACTAAAAATAGCCTAACTAATTTAATAAATAAAAATAAAAATAAAATAATTTCTTCCTATTTTTGGCTTTTTACAAAGTCAACAAAATTTGATAACTCATTGGCTTTCTCCATCTTTTTGATTTGGCCCCAATTTAATGATTATTTTTCAATTTGGCCCTTTTTGACTTGTTTTCGACCAATTGCATCCTTGACAAAATTAGATCATAAAAGCACTTAATTAGCATGGTTCAATTTAACAATAAACCAAATTAAACACAAAAAATATGCAAGTTAACATGTTTATCACCTATGATATTATATCACCCACCAATTTGTCAAATGTGATTAATGATGATTAATTAGTTTAATTATGATTTGTTATATAATAACCAAAGTTTAAATAGTAAAATAAAAGATAGACATATTTTATTCTTTCTTCTCCACCGTCCCTAACATGAAGAAAACCTAAGAAGCCATTGTTAGATTCCAAACCATTCGACCCTTCAAAATTGATGGAGAATTGAATCAATCAGAAGACAATCAAGGAAAAGGAAAAATTACGGATTAGTCCTTGACGTCTTGTTTGCTTGTTGTTTTGCAAGAAAAGTTCATATGGAACTTACTATGTTATTATAATGTATAATGGTTTAGGTTGAATGTAATTTTGGTGATTTTGGCATCTAAAGGACTAAATCGTAAATTATGAATGATATGGTTTTTACAAATAGATATGACGTACTGAATGGAAATGAAATGCATATATGGATGATATGTAAGTGATGGCATTACAAGGATTGAAATGAATTGAAAATTGTAATGGTGCCTATGTGAACTTAGTAAACGATTAGGATACAAAGACATGCCATTAGGGTCCCAATAAGGAAAATGAGTGTTTGATCAAGGATTAATACGATGGCTTGAGATCCAACATTTGTTGCGGATTCTCTAAAGTTAGTGTTAGCAGCATAGTACTAAGATAGTGTTAGCAACTTTGATATGAAGCTAGTGTTAGTAGTCCGAATATGTCAACATATGTAAGCAAATCAGTCCCGTGTATTCGAGTTCAATTTACCCTAGTTCTCCGGATGAAAGACAAAAATGAAAATGGTATTAAATGAAAACAAAATGGTCAGAATGAATATATATATACGAATGAAATTTTATATATGTTACATGTTGAATATAATTTAGTTGATATATGTTATATGATGGAATGTTATATAACTATATGGATGTGCTATAAGCTCATGACTGAACTAACATATTCGATGTATTCGTTGAATGTACCTAAAAATATAAGATGCCAAAGGATTGCCATATGTGGACCAATGTGCTTTAATGGCTAATTTTTTGTAATGTCAAGGTAAGTTAAGTAAATTTCATATGAACTTACTAAGCATTCATAATGCTTACCCGTTGTCTCTATTTTTTCCTTGTACATTGTCGGTTTATAGAACATCTTGGTCAAATCATCTTGAAGCTCACACTATCTAGCTATTGACTCAGAGGTCTTTTGCTCATTTTAATCTTATGTACATGTATATAGTTGTTTGTATATGTTAGCTTGGAAGGTTAACTTAGTTGAATCATACCTAATGCTTAATTCTGGAAAGGCTAGTGCTTTTGTGTAAATATGTATTTGCCTTAGTTGCATGTTTTGATGTTTGAATGACATGTAAAGGCATGAAATGGAATCATAAATGTTGATTTGACTGATTAAGAGACATGATTATATAGAATGAGATAGATTAGGTTTAATTGGTGTGTTTTGGTGCCAAATATGGAATAAAGAATTGATTGGTATGAATTGGTTTTAAAATGATGTTTTGAAATGTTATTGGAATGGTTTTATGCAGGTAAGTGTTGTGCAAAATGCATCATTTGGTTAACTTGAAAAGTTAACATGAAATAGGTACCAAATAGCTTAAGTTGTGCTTAAAATAGCGTCCATGTCGCGGCATCAAGTGATGGTTGTCACAACGAGACTTAGGTTTTAAGCCATGGTGTAACAAGGAACCCCAACATCAAAATGAGGGCCAAGTCAATGGGTCACGTCATGACAAGGAACTCCTTTACATTGCGACGTCGAGCTAGAATTTTGAAAATGCTAAAATTTGATCTTTGTTCGATTTTGGGTTAATTTTAGAGCATAAGCAGGCTCAAATAAGACCCGATGAGAACTGTATAATGTGATTATGAACTGAATTGTCTGTAGTTGCTCCGGAAATGATTGCAGCATTCCGTAGCTCGGACCTGGCAATCGAGTTTGGTGAAGGGTGTTACATTTAGTGATATTAGAGCTATGATTTAGTTGATTCTAGGCCTGAAACGTAGGGTATACGAGGCTAGAAAATACATGCTGTAATAACCTGTGATAGTGTGACACCGTTTGATCGATTTTAATATATTTTTTCTTATAGATATATAATGTTGGCAAAATTCAATAGGGTCCTATCCGATAAGGTAGATAGTAATATTCTTGCTTCCAATTAGGAAGCTAGACATAGTGTGCTCGTTTCGTAAGGGCTAAGAGTCAATGTAAGTGGTGCCTTCTTCTAGATGATGAATCAATGGTTCATGCAGTTTGTGCGAGCTAATCCTTCAGCTCAGCAGCCTTCACCCCCGAACATGCCTCCAACGACACCTCTTTATCCTCAAAATATAGTAAGTGTATGTCGGCCTTTGATTGATAAGATTCGAAAGTGTGGGGTTGAATAATTCTGGGTTTTAGGCCACGACATGACGAGGAACCCTGTTGTCACAACGAAAACCAAGTCAGTGAGTCACGTTGCAACAAGGAACTCCCTCACGTCACGACATTAAGCTGAAATTTTAAAAATGTTACAATTTGATCCTTGTTCAATTTCAAGTTAATTTTAGCGCATACGTAGGCTTGTATAAGACCCGAGGAGAACTGTATAATGTGATTATGAACTGAATTGGTTATATTTTTATGATTTATATTTAAATTGACTGTTAATTGTTTGTAATTGCTCTAGCAATGACTGTAACATTTCATAGCTTAGACCTAACGATCGGGAGGATCTTTGAATTCATAGTACAAGAGAGTCTAGTATTCTTCCACTATAGGTACCATATCTACTTCATTAAATACAAAACGTTAAGGCGTGTCCCATAATCAAACCATTGCTTTTATCAACCCATTGTCTATTGAATCACTAAGCAAAGTGTGCGATATATCTGTACTTTACCTGGAAGTAGTATTTCTTTTGCTCCTCCTAAATGCTCCAAGTCTTTTTCAAATCTTCTACGTAATTCTTCTTACAATCCACCCATACAATCTGTAGCAGTAAGGTATCATACTTTTCTAGTAAGCAAGCCCTAATTATTTCTTGTGCTTCTTTCGATCTTTTAGCTAGTGTGCTGAGTGGTTGCACCTAATGCCGAATGCAGGGGGAAAGCCAAAACAATCTTTTAGGGGGGGCCGGATGAAATTTTAATTTTTTATAGTTTATATCTTTATAATTTGTAAAGGATTAAATCAAATTTTTATAATTTAGGGGGGGCAAAGTGCAATTTTACCTTTACTAATTTAAAGTTTTAAAAAAAAATTTAAGGACCTAAATAGCAATTTTACATTTTGGGGGAGCCGGGGCCCATGCCACCCCCTGGCCGAATGGCCATGGTTAGCCGGATGGTGTTCATTTTCTGATATACTTATGGCAATATGTCCCAGACGCTTCGATGATGCATGTAATATAAATGGAAACAAGTACAAACAAATAATAGAAGAATTCATTGACAGGAAAATAATCCAATAGATACAAGGTTTAATTAATTAAAAATAGCTGGGAACTGCTCCTACATCTAAGTTTACAAATTAAAATGCCTACTACATGTTGGCTTACGGTTGACCATAATGCACAGGAAACCCAAATCCGAAATAACGCCATCCACAAGGGATGCCTTCCCTTGAAAAGGTTGGCCCTTGGGTTAACTTTAACCATGAAATAGTCCTCGAACTTATGCGGTGGCAAAGGCTACACGAAAGCCCAAGGTCATCCTACTAATGGGAAAGAATCGAGTTCATGATGCAAGATGAATAACAATGTCAATACATGAAAGTAAACTATAATATGAGAAAATAAATTGAATTAAAACATTAATTAATGACCAAACAAATAACAAATCAATAAGTCAAAGAATCCAATATATACAACACACAACACTAAAAAAGCCTAAATGGATAGAAATATTCTAACTTAACATCTAATAAACAAAATCTAAAAAGGAATATTAAACACAATATTTAAAATAAAAAATTTAAAATTTTGGAGTAAAGCTCTAGCAGCAACACGATTAGGGCGACTCAAATCTAAGCTACACATGAAACAATTAACACCCTAATCGTTAGGTTAACTCATGCGTTTAAAATCTTGAAAATCTTGTTTAAATGTTAGCAATCCTAATGAATAAAACTTAAATGTTTAATAACAATTGTTAATTAAAAAATGATTATTTTCTTGAAGTTTTTTCTTATATTAATAGATTATGTACATTTTTAAAATTGTATACAGTTATTCTACTATCTATTCATTTACAATAATTTTGTTCGTAAATTATTAAATGTACAAAACTTTCTTATAACAAATTGTATAAAAATGATTTCAAAAGTTTAGATAAATTAATAAAAATTACATAATCAAATAAAAATTATAGATTTAAATTTTATTAAGTTTGACATAAACTAATATTATTTAAACTCTGCTTTTATATATTTATTAAATTAGCATAAATAAGATAAAATAAAATATTTTAAGGTGTTTAATAATATAAAACAGTCTAATAATTAGTATAAAAAAAGTCTAATAATTAAAGTTTTTAATAGCGAGATTTCTTTATATATATATATATATATATATATTTTTTTTTAATTTTTAAAAAACATTTTAATCCATCATTTTCAATTGGCTTAAACAAAAAAATGATGCCTATACTTTATTTTTAGTCAAAATCGATACCTAAACTATTCAACCATTACCTATTTTACTCCAACTGTTAGTCCCGTTAGAAAAAAAATTTCAGCTAATCACAACTTGCCACATAGGCCTCTATTTAATTTACCTAAATTGTTAGTATAGTAGTGTTGATTTTACCAGATTTTTTTATATTTTCTTCTCATCAAATAATTTTTACCAAATTTTCTTGCATTTTCTCATCAACCAAACACCCAAAAATAAAATCGATTGCTTTCTTGTACAAAGCTTCCACCATTTATCATCTTCAAGCTTCAACTGCTTCTACCAAAGAAAGAAGAAGACTAGAAGCTTGAAGATGGTAGAAGCAGTAGAAGAAATAAACTAAATAAAAAATTGAAAATATTATATATTAAGTGATAAGTAGCTCTCTATCTACTTATCATTTTTCACACTTTGTCATTGAAAAATATCTATCATTTACTTTTTATATTGGGTTATTAAAAGTGCTTAAAAATCAAATCATTGATAATGTTAATTTTCAGTTGATTTAATTTTTCAATGAGTTATCAAATACAACTTCAATTTTCATATTGATTCATATTTTATGTAATTTTTCACAATAATTTAATTTAGAAATTTTTCTTTATAAATTTTAATATCTTAATATAGTTTTGCATGTCATGTATGTTTTATTTTTGGTGTCATCTCATATTTTAATTAAATTTATTTATTTATGTGCTACTCCTTAATATATAATAATAATAAAAGAAAAAAAATCCAATATACAAATTGTAGCAATTTAAGCATTCCATTGCAGTTAGATACATACCATAAAATTTTATTGCATAATAATTATTTTTATACTACACTTATTTGACACGAATTCAAATCATGTTAATTCAATTTTTATAAAAAAAAATTACTTTTAGTCATATATATATATAGAAATACCCCCAAACAATTGGCTATAATATAATAATTATGGATGGCCAAATCTTAGACACTACAATAAGCTTTAAGACGAGTTATATAACCCCCAGGTTGAGCAGCTGCTTGAGTGATTTCGGAGTAATAAAATTTCAAAAATTCTTCATGGTCATGAGGTTTGAAAAGAATGGGATTATTGTCATCGACAAGCTCATTTGGAACCTTTATTACGTAGCCTCCTCTTGGTCTTGTAAATAGTCCCAAGCTATACCTATCTTCGTTACCCTTCATCATGACACGATGAGAAGGCGAAGGCAATCGACCATTTAACCATACCTGCAACAATATAAAAATTTTATGTTTTAAGTCAAGCTATTTAAACACTCTATGATGTAAAAAATAAGTGGAACTTACGCTAAGGGACTCTCCAATCAAGACTATGAAAGAGTTGGGTGAAGGCTTCATATTGATCCATTCACCATCTTTGCTTTGAATCTGTAGTCCATTAACCTCGTTTTGATACAAAAGGGTCATCGTATTAGAGTCACAGTGCGCAGCTAATGCATGGGTTGAATCATTGGTTTTTAGCTTTTCATATTTCATGACCCTTAGTTGATAGTTTGTGGAGTCAATGAGCTCATCCATGTATTTCTCAATTCCAAAACTCTCCAAAATCATCTTCAAAATTATCTTCTCTAACTCTGATGCTAGTTGAGTGAAAGATGCCAGAGTTTTACTGCCAAAGACAAAGCAAATAATTAATAAAATTGTTCCCTTATTGGGAGAAGTCTTTATAGTGTTGTCCTCTAGTAAACTGATCTGAACCACGAATAATAGAGTTATTGTTCTCCGAGTGTCTATGCTTCATTTTAACTTCAGATTTTTGTCTTTCTACTTCGAGGAAAGCCAAAGTGGTTCACGGAGTTTAAGTAAGAACAACTGGTCCACCAAATGTTTTTATCATTTTGGCTTGGTGGGTTCGAACACATGCCCTTAAAGGGTCTTAATGGGTAAGAACACTACCACTTGGAACCCAAGGACTGAAACCAAGTATACACACCACGGGAACAATGCCTCTACTGTTCAAGGTTTGGGTCTACTTCTTAGAGAACGAAACTTCAAAGATTTTTTTCCAATAAAGAGGTCGATTCCCCCTCAACAAAAACCAAAGAAGTCTAATAGTTTTGCTAAAAGTTGTATTATGAGTCAAATTGCATTTTGATCTTTTACTTAAAAAAAGAACAAAGTAGTCCCTGTATTAGATCAAAGAGTAAACTGGTCTTTTTTAATGAAAATTTATTTCATTTCTACTATTAAAAATTAGTGTAGCTAATGGAATAACCAAACAATCCACGTGTATCTCTTGCTGACGTAAGGGACCAGTTTTTAACAATAAAAATAGATAAAATTTTAACAAAAAAAATCAATTTACTCTTTGATGTAACATTCAAATATATTTTATAGTAGAGGAAACAAAATATAATCTAACTCCTAATATAAGGGCTTCCATAATACTTGTTATTGTACCTGAAACTTATGTTTCCTTGAGGCCATAAAGTGTTGGTGACGCATCGTTCAATGTTTTCAGCAATACAAGCATCATCCATCGCCAAGCTTTGAAACACTCCAGATCGAGGATTCAAATAGCCACGAAAGGGCTTGTCGGAAACACACAGTTTTTTTGTTTGTAAAGGCAAGTCAAAGGTCTCTTGCAAAGCCCCAAACACTGCCTTTCGAAGCTCCAGGATTGGATCAAACAATGCCTCGAAACAACCATACTCCCCCGATGCTTCTCGAACTTGGGACTTCACTAAATCCCATTCGGGGCTGCCCGGTTTCAGGTTTTGGTTTGAGAAATCTATAACTGGAACCATAGCCGGAGTTGTTGAGCTCATCTCTATGTTTATATCAAACAATAATGCTTGAATGGTACCTTTTATATACAATCTATGAGATTTATAATTGCATTGAAAGTCCCTCCTTGTAAAACAAAGGTAAAAAATAATGGGTATATTTTTTTTGTGAAAAAAAACAAATTGCTATGATACAAATAATCTATATATTGAATAGCGATATTAACATTCCAAATTGGATTGTTTTTTTTTTTCTTTATTGTTTCTTGTTATTTGTCTGTTAGTAGAAACCGGCCATATACGATCACAAATTACAGTCATTGATAAGTGCTAAAAGTAACATGTTTTAATTTCATTATTAATACGATTTTAGGTGATTTTCTATGTTAATGATGAATTCTATGCTCTTAATTCTTTAAATTCATATTTTTATACTTAGAAGAACATTTGGGAGCAAAACTAGCGAAAATTAAAATATCGGAGTAAGGTACAAGAGCCACACTGGCTGATTCCTTCCACACAGCCTGACCACATGGCTGTGTGAGCCACACAGGCCACCATACGGCCATGTGGTAGGCAGTGTCGATTTCGTGAATTAGCACTCTAAATTGTGGGAAAACTCAATTTTTAGGTTTTTGAGGTATTCTAAGGCGTATATATAACAAAAATAAGAAGAGATGAGAGAGTCGTCATACAGTACTCAAGAAAACAACTCGAAAAACACCATTGAAGTCGATTCTGAAGCAAATTTTCATCAAGATTAAAGATTCTTAGTTGATTCCCATCATGAATTTCTTTATTTCTTATACTATATCTTGAATGTTTTTATTTGCAAGTATGAACTAATTTTCTAAATACCTATGGAAGATGAATCCTATGATGAATTCTATCCTTTTATTTTTATTTTATGTAATAAATACTTAGTTTCTTGTTCTCAGTTATGTATACTTAATTTCTTGGTTTAATATTTCAAGATTATTGATCCATGTTTGATTTACTTAAATTAGAGGAGGAATAGACCATGTTTAAGAGTAAATCTTACGTAATTGAGTGGAGTTGCATGTAGTCCTAGAAATAAGACGACATAAATCTACCGGATTAGAGTCAAATCTAATAGGGGAATTCATAGATCGAGTTAATGCGATAATAGAGGTTTTAGTTAGAAAGAAATTTCAATTAATCAATCTAGAGTAGGTTTCTCTTACTCTCGAAAGAGATATTAGTATAATTTAGAAATTTCTACAAATCAAGTTACTAAGTAAAGAAATTGTGTAATTTAGATTGATAATGATAGATGAAATCTAGGTGAATTCTTATCTGGTATTGTTTCGTTTCTTGGTTATTAATCGTTTATTTTCCTGATTTATTCTAAAATATTTAGAATATTTAGATTGATCTTTTTGCTTGAATATGCTTTCTTGGTTGTTGTAGGATCTTTGAGAGCTAGTATTTATACCCCTTAATTGATTTTCAACCGTTGCAGTTGTTGGAGATATGAATAGTCATTGGGGATGTGAAAACCAGTGCATTTAATTCACCTGTAATAGCAAGTATCGATACCAGATAAAAAGGTATTGATACCGAATCAATACTTAGCTAAATTTGTGAAAAACAAAATGTCAATTTGTTATTGTGTCTTTCAAAGGGGTATATATTTTAAAAACTATCGATACAAGCCAAAAAATATCTATTCTAACTTGTTTTAAAAATAATTTGACTAGTTAAAATAGTTCTTACTTGATTAAAATTATTTTAACTTGATTTTGAGGTTGATTCAAAAAAATTTCTAAGAGTTTTAAAGTAGGAATTGAAAATTTTATCTCCTAGACTTCATTTGAGAAATCATTTTGTCAATTTTGTTCAACTTTAACTTTTATTCAAGAACCCTTTAATTTGTTATATCAAAACATGTTATCAAATCAAGCTTAGTTTAACTTATATACTTTTTTAAGGGTATTTTGCATCTTATACTTTTATAATAGTTTTTTTTTTCAATTTGTTTATATTCAATAATTTAAGTTACAATTTTACATAATATATTACTGTAAATTTTAAAACAATTTAAAAAAAAAACCTTTCAAGTTGATCACTATTTTTACAAATTAAATACCCTATTAAAATTTATATAACTGTTTAAAAATATAACAATGTTACAATAAATCATTTAGTAGTCACAATATTTAAATTAATTAACAATATGCATTCACTAATTAATATCATATATATATATATACTAGTTTGCATACTTGTGTGGTGCATAAATTTATTATGTGTTATATTTAAAAATATTTAACTAATTTATATTTTTTTAAATAAATATATTAACACATAAAAAATATAATTTTAAAAATTAAAAAAATTGGTAATTAAAAAAATTTATAAAAAAGTAGTAATTAATTTTAATAATTAAAAGTTAAGTGATTTATAAAGTAATTAAAAATAAAAAATTATGATTCTGTTCTTTTTAATTGTAAGGTAGAACTTCATGCTCAATCACCTACTTTTGATTATTGTCCTCCTATCTTTTTAGATATGGAAACAATTTTTAGTTAAATTATAGAATAATAATAATGGTAGTCATAATTGACACGCAAATGCATTTTTGTTCTAAAAAGATTTTAAAATTATTGTTCTATAAAGTTTAGAACTACTTATATCCCTTCCTCAACACATAAATAGGCGAATAATGCGCCCCACGTTCTCTTTTATTGACAACAATACACATGTCAATCGAATCAAGACTTAATCGACTATTATTTTATATTTTTAATGATTGATTCAATTATGAAAAGTTGAAAAGAGTTTTTATTTTAAACATAAATTGATAAGGTATTTTAAATTTTGTTTTTTTTTAAGATTCTTAATTAAAATTAAGTATAAAGAAAATTTTAAAGATGTAAAAATTAAAAATACTGTCGAAACCATTTTTAAATCGAGTTTTGGAAAATGGGAATCGACTTTAAGAAAAACAAAAACGGGAGTCGCCACCAATCTTTTTAGGTGTGATTGGATCACCTTATAAAATGTTTTGTTTTAAAACATTAATTTTGGTCTACGAAAGTCGAGAAAACGGATTCGGGAGTCGGTTACGTATGAGGAAGGGTTAGCACCCTCGTAACGCCCAAAAATTGGTACCTAATTGATTATCAAGTGTCTTTAATGTCGGAAATTTGAAAGTTTTAAGATGCAAACCTCTTTTAATTAGAATGTCTCAATTTTGAAAATTAAGGCTCACTTATTCCAAATGAGTCAAAACATCACATCCAGTAAGTTATGATGTAACATTTTAAAACCTTCGAAACTAAGCTCGTCTTTCGAAAATTTCTATCTCGAAACAACAAAACGCCATATCCAGTAAGTTAGGACACTATGTTTTGAAATCTCGAAATAATTGTTTAAGTTTTGCAAACTCAAAATCACTTAGAAGGGTGCTTGACTATTCGAATTCAACGAGAAAAGTCGCAACACAGTAAGTTAGGGCACTACCTTTCTCGAAGTTTTCAAACATCAAGCATTGCCTTTTATTTTTTATTTAAAAAAAAAAACATTGGAATATTATTTTAAATGACGTTTTAAGATGACATATTAATGCATCATGAAGCATAGATGTACAAAATATTCTAACATTTCCATACAAACATAAATAATATCATTAAGACAAAACTAAATAACATGAACATACGTTTAATGAAAAAAAATCATACTAGGGTAAATATAAGATAATAAACAAATAAAAACATGAGTAAACTAAAAGAAAAATATAATACATGCAAAAATTATACAACAATATATATCATAAAATAGCACATAAAAGAAATAATTAAACATAGCATATAAAAAAAATGAAACTATGCACAAATAAGATAAATGACATACACTAAAAAAATGAATAAATAGAACATTTACAAATTATAAAAATATAATGCAATAGTTCAAAATACATGAAATGATAATATAATATATATACATGCATAGAAAATATATATTTGAAAATAAACTATATAAAAAGGTTAAATATATAATATATAAAATACATAATCAAATGTATAAAAGATAGGAATAAATATACATATTTGAAAAATGAAGAAATTAAAATAAAAAAAAGGTTGAAAAACTAAGATAGACGAAGAATAAAATAAGAACAAACCACAGAGAGTAAGAACGCAAGAGGGAGAGAAATTTGAGTGAATGCTCTCAAGAATTCTTATTGCTTCCCAAAACTCCAGTCATTTACAATTAAGGGAGAGGCCTCTATTTATAGTTGAGCCTCCCTAAATCCAACGGTACAGATCAATTACATCAACGGTTAAGATTAAAGGATATCTACAAATTAAATCTCCAAGATTACAAGATCATATCTTCAAGATTGCATATCATATCTAAGATTGCAATCATATCTAAGATTGTATCATATCTAAGATTGCATATCACATCTAAGATTGCATATCATTGAAGATTATATTCCATATGAGTCAAGCTTGTAGATGGACCTTAAATCTTTTCAAGTAATGGGCCATTCCGATCGGGCCAAATTATATTTGTAATTCTGGACTGAATTTGGACTTCTTTTTTTGGGTTTATTATTTTTGTTTTTGGACTTATTTCTAGGACCGGGCAAAATTGAGTGTCTACAAATACTATTTAAAAAAATTTCAAAATCTTTTGATATATATATTAACAATGTTTTTATGTTTTTTTATTAGCATCAAATATAGAACAATGTATAAAAAAGTTAAAAACTTTTTAAATCATTATTTAAATTTTTTTTATCAACTTTTAACACTTTGAAATGTGCTTTTTGTTTTAAAAGAAATATTTAGATTTTTTTATAAAAGTTAATGATAAATGTCAAAAGTAACATCTTTTAGCCTCATTCTTGATGTGTTTTTGGTTGATTATTCGATTTAAATGATGAAATTTATGCTCCTAACCTTTTAAACATATGTTTCTATATTTAGGAGAGCCTTTGGGAGAAAAAGGAGGGAAAAACAAGCAAAAATTGAAGCAAGTTTTAGGAGCCATACGGGTTGGACACACGGCCGTGTGAGCCACACGAGTTGTCACACGGTCATGTGACAGACCGTGTGAAAATCGCAATTCGCACTCCAACCTACGGGAAAATGCATTTTTTTAGGTTTTTCGGGCATTTTAAGACCTATATATGACAAAGATAAGAAGAGGGGAGAGAGCCGTCATAAAATATTAAAGAAAACGACTCGAAAAACACCTTTGAAGCCTACTTTGAAGCAGATTTCCATCAAGATTGAAGATCTCATTTTGATTTCTTTGAAGTTTATTATGAGTTTCTTTGTTTCTTATGGTTATATTGTCTTTAAGATGTTTTTATTTGCTATTATGAACTAATTTTCTAAATACCTATGGGAGATGAACTCCGTGATGAATTCTGTCTTTTGATTTTTGTTTTATGCAATAAATACTTTAATCTTCTTCTCAATTATGTGTGATTATTTCTTGATTTAATATTTTCAGACTATTAATCCATGTTTGATGTGCTTAAATCAAGGGAGGAAAAATCTCTATTTAAGAGTAGATCTAGTATAATTGAGTGGAGTTGCATACAATCCTAGAAATAAAACGACATAAATCTACCGGATTAGAGTCAAATCTAATAGGGGATCCATAGATCAAGTTAATGTGATAATAGGGGTTTTAATTAGAAAGAAATTTTAATTAATCAACCTAGAGTCGATTTCTCTCCTAGAGTCGGTTTCTCTTACTCTGGAAAGAGATATTAATATAATTTAGGAATTTCTATAGCTCAAGATATTAAGTGAAGAAATTGTTTAATTCTTTCCTAGGTGGATTCTTTCATGGTATTGTTTCGCTTCTTGGGTGTTAAAAGTTTGTTTTCCTTATTTTTTCTTTGTCGTATTCGTTACTTAATTAATTTAGTTAATTTTAGTTTTAATTAATCTATCCAATTTATCAGTTAAATAATAGAAAGAGAGTATCACTATTACTTTTAGTCCTAGTGGGAACGATATCTTTACTCACCGTACCTATACTATTAATTGATAGATACACTTGTCTTAGTCAAATTTTTAGGTAGTTTGCGACTGCATCAATTATGTAGCGATGTAAAAATTTTGGTTTCAGGTCGCTAATTGTGGCGATCTATTGAAAACTTGAAAACTTGAATTTTAATTTTTAAAATAAACAGGGAATCGCCACCGATCTTTTTTTCTAGGTGTGATCGGACACCTATTCGATTTCTTTTTTCTTTAAAAATAAAAAAAAAAGGCCGAGTTAAGGTCTACGTTAAAAGTCAGAGAAAAATTAGGGTTCGGGAGTCGATTACGCGCGAGGAAGGTATTAGCACCCTCGCGACGCCCAAAAATTGGTATCTCATAAACACGTGTTGCCTTGATTTTCAAAAACACGAGTTCAATGCAAAATTCGGTTGTGATCCGATTGAAAATATAAGAAATTTTAACTTTTCAGATTTTTTAGAAGGGTATACCGCTTTAACACGAGCCGACAAATTCCATCCAACATAGCAATGGGATTTACGACTTGATGTTAAATCAATATGTTATCTCAATTATTAATTAAAACATAAAAAATATTCGTGAAGTAAGAATTTAAAAATAAATCAAAGATGCAAACAATGACATTACCAAAATGTTAACATAATACTAGAGCAGTAGCAAAACAATAAGAATAATATTTAAAAGAGAAATAAAAACCAAGCATGAACAAATATAAAATACATTTAGTGATAATAATATAAGGTAATATATACATAGATAATATGCAAAAATATAATATATGACATATATACATGATGTATGAAAATATAATGCCTAATAGACATGTATGTGCAATATTTCTAAATATATACGTACTGGACACAAGTACACATAGTACAATTGAACATATGTAATAATATTAGGAGCACTATGGACAAGGAAAATACATTTATATTAATAATAATAAAAGATGTATGTACATCAAATAATAATATAATAGGTAGCAATAAGGAAAATAATCAATACAAGAACGATAATACGACATACACAAATAATACAAATAAGAAAGGTATATATATGTATGATAAAATAAATATATTAAAATTAATAATAAATACGACATGGGTAAAAATAAATATATACATGATATATACATAATGCGGTATTAAGAAAATATATATATATATATATATAATATATAGTATTTAAAAATATATACATAAGATGGTATAAAAATATTGACATGGTATAATAGAATACATATATACATAAAATAGCGAAAATATATATAACTAGTAATGTTAAAGTATATAAAAATAAGTATTGAAAAATGTATTTACATAACATATATGAAAAAATATACATAATATAATGTGTAAAAATATAATATAATATTCAAGTATACATACATGATATATAAACATATATGACACATATATATATATTAGAAAAGATAATAACAAAAAAACTATTTATACAATATATAAATACTTACATACATATACACAGATAAATATTAAGCGAAAATCAATGCTAGTACTAATAATATTATTAATAAATATAATAATAATAATGGTATGTTAATAACAGAATAACAATATGGTAAAATAAATATAATGTATTAATAAGAATGATAATAATAAAATAAGATAATAATAATAATATTACAAAAAATACATATAAAAGTAATAGTAATAATAATAATAATATTAAGTATAATACAAATAATATGAACATAACAGTAGTAGTAATAATAATAATAATAATAATAATAATAATAATAATAATAATAATAATAATATGAAAATAACAAGAATATTTAAATGAGAATTGAAGATAAACGAAAAAAGGACCAAAATTGAATTAAAATCAAAGTTTTGGGGCCAAATCTAAAATAGAAATAAGCCACGGGGCCGTATTGCAATACGCGTGAAACATGGGGGGCGGAAACAGCAATATTCCCGCTCTATCAAAACGCAGTGCATCACCAGGGGTTAAATCGCAAATCAAATTAAATTTTAGGGCCAATTTATAAATAAAAATAAACCTGATTTAAAACACTGAAAATGCGGAAGGGCCGATTGCACAAATAGCCCTTCCGCTTTGAAAACACGCGGATCCTGTCGGAGCGGGTCGAGTCGACCAGACCCGGAGCCCTAAACGGCGTCGTTTTAGTTTAAACAGAGGGGGGTTCAAAACGCACCGTTTTGGACCCCTATATAAGTCAAAAAAATTTTAAAAAAATTCATTTTACACCGTGAGAAGAAAAAAAAGGAGAAAGAAAGGAAGAAAGAGGAGGGGGAGAGGAGAAGTTCGGCCAGGGGAAAGGGGACCGTCCAGCCATCGATCGTCAAATCATTCATTGCTCGTAGTTAAGTTGCCACGCATTACTTTGACCATCGCACGCGATGGCCGGAAAGGTAAAGATGCTTCTTTTTTTTTTTTGCTTAATAATATATATATGTTTTTATGTATTTTGATATATATATATATATGTAAAAAAAATAGGCTTAAAAGAAACGAAATTAAAATAGGAAAAAGAAATTACCTTGGGTTTTAAAAGTTCTATTTCGGTATCTTGGGGCTTCTGATTTGGTGTTTCACTTATGCTTCTGATTTTTTAGTTTCCTTAGTTATTGTTTTAGTATTTGAAAAATATGATATTTCTATTGAAACTGTCCACCCTTTTACAATGTTTGATTCGGCTCTTTATAGCCTATTTCTTTACAAATTTTTTCTTTTCTGCTATTTCTGTCTCTTTTCTTTACTGTCTTGCAGGTGTAGAAGGTGGGGGATGTGATGGGGCGGTGCTGCAGTGGGGGTTAGGTCGGCTTTGGCAGGGGCAAGTGGGGATTAGGGGTATGGGTTGAGTCGGCGCTGAGGTAGTTTAGGGGCTAGGGTTTCTGTTTAGGGTTAGGTATTAGGCCAAGGGGTTAGTGGGCTAGTGTTTGGGTAGTGGTTGGTTTAGGTTAGCTGATGGGTTAAGGGATTGGGTTTAATGGGCTAACCGGGCTTGAGGGGTATTGGGTCTGATGTTGGGTTGTTTGGGTTTTAATTTGTTAGGTTATGGGGTTATGAAATGGGTTTGAAGTTGGGCCATTCGGGTTTTATGAGCTGAGGGTGTAAATGGGTTTGTAAAAAATGTAACTGGGTTTGGGTTTTAGTTTGGGGCCCAAAATTGGCCTGTACAGCTGCCCCTCTTTGCTCGTTGTCGTGTAATGGGAATGGAGTAAAGACATAAAGACAGGCCAATTTTGCTCAGTCTTGCTGAGTCTTTACTTCAATGGTGCCCTTCTTGCTCAAGTAGTCTCCTTCCAGTCTATCGCATCTGGTAACTTTGGTTCAATCCACTGCATCTTCTGATATATGCCTTGTAACTTCAAGAATATAAGATTTGTGGCTTCGATCTACTTTCATGCAGCTTCAGAAAGACGAGGTCTACAGCTTCAATCTGCTCTTCTATCGTTTCAATAAGATAGGGTTTGTGGTTTTTTCTTCTGTAAGTTAGGAGGCAAGCTTTAATAACTTCGATCAGCTCCACTGCAGCTTCAGGGGGATGAGACTTGCAATTTTGACCTACTTTACTGTGACTTCAAGGAATTCGAATCTGGTGTCTTTCGTCAGCTTCAATCTTTATTCTTTGCTTGGCATGTGATCCTGAGCTCAACTCATTTCTCACAATATGAATTGACTCTTTAAAAACAGACATTTAGAAACAGAAATTGAAAATAGCTCATCACGTGAGCCAAGGCTCAACTCACCTCTCGCAATATGAGTCAATTTTTTTGAAAAATAGAAATTGAGATTACCTCAGCGTGTCCCGAGGCTCAACTTACCTCTCGCAATATGAGTTAATTTTGATGAACAGAAATTGAAAAACAAAAATTAGAAATTCCTCAGCATGTGACCCGGGCCTCAACTCACCTCTCGCAATATGAGTTGGTCTTTTTGAAACTTAATTTGAAAAGTAAATTTTGAAAAAAAAAAAACAGAAATTAAAGGGCTCAACTCACCTCTCACAATATGAGTTGATTTTTGAAAACAGAACTTGAAAAACAAATTTTGAAAATACCTCGACATGTAACCTGAGGCTCAACTCATTTCTCGCAATATGAGTTGATTTTTGAAAAACAGAAATTAAAAGGCTCAACCCCCTCTCGCAATATGAGTTGATTTTTGAAAAACATAAATTAAAAAATACCTCAGGGTGTCCTGAGGCTCAGCTCACTTCTCGCAATATGAGTTAATTTTTTTGAAAAATAAATTAAAACACAAAAATTGAAAATACCTCAGCGTGCCCCGAGGCTCAACTCACCTCTCGCAATATGAGTTGGTTTTTGGAAAAGAAGATTTTTAAAGCAGAAATTGAAGATACCTCAGCGTGCCCTGAGGCTCAACTCATCTCTCGCAATATGAGTTGATTTTTGAAACATAAATGGAAATTACCTCAACGTGTCTTGAGGCTCAACTCATCTCTCGCAATATGAGTTGATTTTAGACTTAACAGGAATTGAAATTACCTCAGCGTGCCCCGAGGTTCAACTCACTTCTCGCAATATGAGTTGATTTTTGAAACATAAATTGAAATTACCTCCACGTGTCTTGAGGCTCAACTCACCTCTCGCAATATGAGTTGATTTTCTTGAAAAGCATGCATTAAAAAGCAAGAATTGAAAATAGCTCAGCGTGCCCTGAGGCTCAACTCACTGCTCGCAATATGAGTTGATTTTTGAAAACAAAATTGGAGAACAGAAATTGAACATCAAAAATATCAAAACCTGTCATTTGGTAGAACACATGAGTCTTTTCCTTTGATTCAATACAGCTATCATCACATCCTCTTGCTCTACTGGGTTACCTGTATATGCCATGCATGATGTCATCATGATATGCACATGTTTGTCTTAAATGCCTTTATGCCTACATGATCATGCAATGCACCTTAGGCATGTTTGTCATATGTCCTTTTTCGTCATGATCGTTGAGGATCTGCGTTCATTGCTTTGATTCTCGACTTTCTCTTCAGGCCTCGTACCCGTATTCGACGTTTCTCAGAAATCACTCTTTTGCCCCTGGTTGAACTTTATTATTGCTTTGAGGCTCTTGCGCTTATCAAATTTTCATCCAGGTAATGCTTAACATTTCTTTTGTTTAGAGTATGTTATTTCACTATTTATCATGTAAATAAACATATAATGAGATGCATGAAGAAAAGGTCAGGTAGGGATAAAAATGACATCTCATATTCATTTATTTCAAGTGTGGCAAACAAAGGAAGTTAACCAATGAGAGTAAAAAATGTCAAAAAGAAAGAAGGATCGTATTCAATGGATACAAATGCTCTAGATATTCAACACATGAACTCTTCCACGTTCCTCAATCAAGAATCTTTTCGAGCATGGTTTCTTGCGTAGAAGATTTCGAGCTTTCAGAAATGCTCCAAATACTATCGTCTCGCTGTTTGTCGTACCATTTAAACGCCTTGCCTTGTAAGCCGAGTGTTTTCTTCATTAGAACGCCCTTTCGGGTTTTCATCCTAATCTTTTGTGTTTAATCAAAGTGCCCATTTTGGGTTTTCGCCTTGATCCCCTCTTTTTTTTTTTAGATGCCCTTTTCGGGTTTTCATCTTGATTTTATTTTTTCAAGCATAATATTTCTTCACCGCATCTGAGTTCACTGGATTCGGTAACTCCTTCCCATCCATCTCGGTAAGGATCAAAGCTCCTCCTGAGAATGCCTTCTTTACGACGTATGGTCCTTCCCAATTTGGTGCCCATTTTCCTCGCAAGTCTTTTTGTATTTGGGAGAATTTTCCTTAGCACGAGTTCTCCTTCATGGAATTCTCTTGGCCGTACCTTCTTGTCATGGGCTGCGATCATTCTCTTCTGGTACATCTGCCCGTGGCAAATTGCCCTTAGGCGTTTTTCTTCAATGAGGTTCAACTGATCATATCGAGCTCGAACCCATTCTGCTTCTTCTAACTTTGATTCCATTAAGACTCGTAGAGAGGGCATCTCAACCTCGATAGGTAGCATAGCTTCCATTCCATAAACCAGAGAGAAAAGAGTTGCTCCCGTAAATGTCCGCACAGATGTGCGATATGCATACAAAGCAAATGGTAGCTTCTCGTGCCAATCTTTATATGTCTCAGTCATTTTCCCAATGATCCTCTTAATATTTTTATTGGCGGCTTCAACAGCCCCATTCATCTTTGGGTGATAGGGCGAGGAGTTATGATGCTTTATTTGGAATTGCTCACACACTTCCTTCATCATCTTGTTGTTCAGATTCATAGCGTTATCCGAAATGATTCTTTCAGGCAAACCATATCGGCAGACGATTTCCTTTTTCAAAAACCTGCAAACGGCAGTCTTTGTCACATTGGCAAATGAAGCGGCTTCTATCCATTTTGTAAAGTAATCGATGACCACAAAAGTGAATCGATGTCCATTTGAAGCTTTTGGGGAAATTGGCCTTATAACATCCATGCCCCACATAAAAAAAGGCCACGGAGAAGTCATGACATGAAGAGGAGAAGGGGCTACATGAATTTTATCGCCATAGATTTGACATTTGTGGCATTTTCTTGCAAAATTGATGCAGTCACTTTCCATCGTCAACCAATAATAACCGAGTCTCATGATCTTTCTGGCGATATTGAAACCATTGGCATGTGTTTCACAAATTCCCTCATGGACCTCTTCAAGTATTTTTCTAACTTCAACATCATCCACACATCTCAAGAGCATCTGATCCTTTCCTCTTTTATATAGGATATCCCCATCAAGAACAAATCCCGCTGCCATTCTTCTGATTGTCCTTTTGTCGTTCTCATTCGCTTGTTCAGGATAGCTTTGATTCTTGATATATTCTAAGATACCATGGAACCATGGCTGCCCGTCTGCCTCTTTCTCAATGCTACAACAGTGTGCAGGTACCTCATATATGCTCATTTTGAGGGGCATTATTTCTGCTTCTCTACTTGCTTTGAACATTGAAGCCAAAATGGCCAGGGCATCAGCCAATTGGTTTTCTTCTCGTGGGAAGTAATGAAAAGTTATTTCTTTGAATTCCTTGATTAATTCAGCCACTAAATCACTGTACTTAATCAATTTTGGGTCCTTCACTTCCCACTCCCGACGGATTTGGTAAACCACTAGGGCTGAGTCCCCGTACACCTCTAAGATTTCGATGTTTCGTTCAATAGCTGCACGAAGCCCCATGATACAGGCCTCATATTCTGCGATATTATTGGTACAGAAAAAGTTTAGTCTTGCAGTAAACGGATAATGATTCCCTTTCGGTGATACCAGGATTGCTCTGATTCCATGCCCTAAAGCATTTGACGCACCATCAAAGCACATCTTTCATGACTTCTCTTTCGATGACTCAGATTCCATTTCTTGATGCACATTAAGTCTTCGTCTGGGAAACCGAATCTTAAAGGCTCATATTCTTCTGTCGTTCGAGTCGCTAGAAGGTCGGCTATTGTGCTTCCTTTTATCGACTTCTGACTTACATAGGCAATGTCATATTTCGAAAGGAGGATCTGCCATCGTGCCATTCTACCTGATAGTGCCGGTGATTCCATCATGTATTTTATTGGGTCCAGCTTCGAAATCAACCAGGTCGTATGGTACAACATGTATTGTCTGAGTCTCCGAGCTACCCAAACCAGAGCGCAACAAAATTTTTTAATGGACGAATACTTTGCCTCATATTCAGTGAACTTTTTACTGAGGTAATAGATCGCCTTTTCTTTCTTTCCTGACTCGTTGTGTTGCCCTAGTACGCAACCCATTGAATTTTTGAATACGGTCAAATACAATATCAATGGTCTCCCCGGAGTTGGCGGTACTAGCACTGGAGGACTAGACAAATATTGCTTTATCTTATCAAAGGCCACTGGTATTCCTCATTCCATTCTCCTGGGTTATGTTTTTGGAGAAGCCAAAAGATTGGGTCGCATTGGTTGGTAAGTTGAGCGATAAATCGGGCGATGTAGTTTAAATCTTCCTAAAAATCCTCTAACTTCTTTTTGCGTGCGTGGAGGTGGTAACTCTTGCATGGCTTTTATTTTATCTGGATCAACCTTGATACCTCTTTCACTGACAATGAAACCTAGCAACTTTCCCGAGGTAGCCCCAAACGTATATTTGGCTGGATTAAGCTTTAACTGGAACTTTCTCAGCCTGTCGAACAACTTCTTCAAGTTCATTACATGCTCTCCTTCCCCTCGGGATTTAGCAATCATATCATCGACGTAGACCTCTATTTCTTTATGCATCATGCATGGAATAACTTCACCATAGCCCTCTGATATGTTGCCCCAGCATTCTTTAACCCGAATGGCATCACCTTGTAGCAGAATGTTCCCCACATTGTTACGAAGGTAGTTTTATCCATATCCTCAGGGGCTATCTTGATCTGATTATACCCCGAGAATCCATCCATGAAAGAAAACAATGAATGTTTTGCTGTGTTGTCCACCAACGTATCAATATGTGGTAAGGGAAAATTATCTTTTGGGCTTGCTCGATTTAGGTCACGGTAATCCACTCACATTCGTACTTTGCCATCTTTCTTTGGCACCGGGACTATGTTAGCCACCCATTCTGGATATTTGGAGGCTTGTAGGAAGCAGCATCAAATTGCTTCTTGACTTCCTCTTTTATTTTCGACAGCATTTCGGGTCTCATCCGTCTTAATTTTTGCTGGATGGGTTTGCATTCTGGCTTTAATGGGAGCTTATGGACCACTAAATCTTCATCTAACCCTGGCATGTCCTGGTATGACCATGCGAATACATCTTTGTACTCGCGGAGTAAAGCGATCAAATTATGCCTGGTGCTCTCTGAAATAGAAGTCCCAATCTTCACTTCTTGCTTCCTTTCTTCAGTGCCCAAATTTATTGTTTCCACAGATTCTTCATGAGGCAAAATCTGTTTATCCTCTTGTTCCACCATTCTTAACAATTCAAGAGATGAGACGTAATCTTCAGCATTTTCTTCGGCTTCAAATTCTCCTAAATAAACAGCCTTTTCAAAATCAATTTCAAGATTCGTAACGGGCTTATTCATGTTGTCGATATCTGAGCACCTGAAAGTTGAATGGAAAAGGAAACTATAGAGGGGCATCCAAGTATTGGAATCAACAAACGAAATGTTATGTCATGGCATAAGGCAAATGTAAGGATAGGCTATGAAATGAGAAAATGATTATGAAATTAGTGATAATGCAAAAAATCGTGACAAAATGCATCTTTATTGATATTTATTTAAATGACAAAGAGCAAATGCAAGCTCTTACAAAAGAATTCTATTATATCCAAGGACACAATAGAATGTTAACATTTGAGCATTACTCTGAAGATTTATAAACTATAAGAAAGTCTTCGGCAGTCCAATTGTTCAACATGAAACCAGGAGGACAAGGGCGTATCCTTGAAACGTCTTTACTCGCATCAGCCCCTTTGTCAATAACATTTATACAGACATTTTGAAGACCCTTTTCAATTAACCACAGCGTGTTTCGTGGACTATCTTGTCCAAGGTACATCATTCCCGCAGATGTAAATGTTTTTGACAAAGGAGGGTACTCTATTGGTTCCCATTCTAGTTCTCGACCCAAAGTCCTCGCAATCTTTCTCTCTTGATCCTTCTTCTATTGTTTTCTTCTTTGACGTATGTCCGACTAGAACCCCAAACCGTATCGGGCCTTGTGGTGTACTGGATTTAGAGCCCTAACTATTTCTTGCAAATATCTCCCTAAACCTCTTCTTGCTTGAGCTCCTCTTCCTATAGTCAATTTGACACCCATTCTGGTATTTATCGACAGTTTTGGTACCAGAATTCTGTTTCCCTCAGCGACGAAAGTGGCATTGACGAATTCAAGGGATCGAAAGGAGCATTCCATTGCGTCTTTGTTCACTTCCAAGTACGGTGCATCAGCAGAGACAGATGCCACAATGTCTTCTTCTCCTTCGACAGTGACCAAACAGCCGTCCATGATAAATTTCACCTTTTGATGGAGGGATGATGGGACCGCTCCAGCGAATGGATCCAAGGCCTTCCCAAGAGACAGTTATACGAGGGTGTAATGTCCATAACTTGGAACTCGACATCATAAATGTAAGGGCCCACTTCCATAGGGATCTCAATCTTTCCCATGACTTCACGCCTTGTACCGTTGAATGCCCTTACCGTGGAATGACAGGGCCTTAAATAGGACAAATCCATTGGAATTTTGGAAAGTGTGGCCAATGGCATAACATTTAGCGCCGACCCATTATCGATGAGCACGTTCGGTATTATGTAGCCCTTGCAGCGAGTCGTAATATGCAGCGCTTTCACCGAGCCTCTACCATTTGGCGGTATCTCATCATCACTAAAAGAAATGAAATTGTCCGCATTCAGATTGTTTACCCACCTATCAAGCTTCTCAACAGATTTGTTGTTGGCCACATAAGCTTGATTTAACACCTTCAATAAAGCATTCCAGTGTGGCTCTGAATTTAACAGTAGATATAAAACTGAGATTCGTGCTGGTTGCTTACTCAATTGTTCCACCACACTATACTCACTGTGCTTGATAAATTTCAAGAATTCCTGAGCATCTTCCTCATTCACAGGCTTTTTAGTTTTTTGCACGAGTGGAATTTCTTGCTCGACTTCGACTTCGGTATCACTGCTTTCCCTTTTTGCTTCGAGTCACTATTCTTTTTCACTGGCTTGATTTCTTTAGAATAACAACGCCCACTGTGGGTAAAATGGCCTACTTTCCCAATGTCTTCAGTTGTGGCTTCGGGCTTTTCACCTTCAGGTGTAACGATGTTGACATCATACTTCCACGGTACTGTTTTATCGTCCTTATAAGGGAAAGGAGATGGTACTTCGATTATCACTTTTGGTTTCACCAGCTCCTTCTTCGCGTCATAATAAATTATTAACGGTCGATCGGCGCTATACGGGAAACCTGATGATTGATTGTCAGAGGCACATATTTCTCCACTATTGGCCTCTTTGGCTTTACAAAAAATCCCAATCTCCTTATTATCCATCATATTTTGCAGTAAACTTCTGAACTCCTCGCAGATCAATGTCGTGCCCCCAATACCATGGAGCTCGCAAAAAAGCGTGACCTTTTGCATTTTTTCCTTCGAAAACTCCGTTAAGACGACAGAGCAACCCTTTTTCAACTAGTACCTCCCAGATTTCTGCAGAAGTGTTCTTATTTCAGAAATCCATCTTCTATTTTGTCGTTCGTCCTCCTCTCCTAATGTGCTCACATTCCCTTCGGTGTGGTTTGGGAATGGATTCCCGGCCACTCTGCATGATAAATCAAATCGTAAAATGCCCGCATCGATGAGCCCTTGAACTCTCCTTTTGAAGGCAAGACAGTTCTCAGTAGAATGCCCCTGGTTCCCGGCATGGTGTGCACAACTAGCGTTTAGGTCGTACCATTTCGGGTATGGAGGTTTAAAGGGTGCCATGTAATGGGGAGAAATCAGTTGTTTCTCCAAAATTTTTGGGTACAATTCCCCATACGACACAGGGATGGGAGTAAACTGTGGTCTCTCGGGATTAGGCCTTGATGGTCTTGGTTCGTTTTTGGGCTGGTTTTGAGCGGATACCGTGTTTTGTGAGAACGTGGTGACAGGTCTTTAGTTGTTCGTGGCGTAAACGGGGTAGGAAGGAGGTGGTGCTTGGTAGTAAGGGGCTTGAGGGGGATAATAGAAATTTGGAGGTGGATAATTTCAAGGTCGGGGTTGGTTTGGATATGGATTAGAGGCATAACGATTTCCCATTCCCACCATGTGGGCTTTTGGTTCTTTCTTCTTCATAGGCGCTGCCCTTTTTGAACCTTCTGAACCTTTCATTCTACCGCTCTTAACGGCATTCTCTATAAGTTCACCGGATATTACAATATCCGCAAAGTCTTTCGTGGCGCTTCCCACTAGTTTGTCATAAAATGGCGCCTTTAAGGTGTTGATAAAGAGAACGGTTATCTCCGTTTTTGTTAGTGGGGGTTCCACTTGGGCTGAGACGTCTCTCCATCTCTGCGCGTACTGTCTAAAGGTCTCTGACGGCTTTTTCTCCATCATTTGCAAGGTCATCCAGTCTGGCACCATATCCGATACATGCTTGTATTGCTCACAGAACGCTGATGCCAAATCCTTCCAAGATCGGATATTTTCCCTACTAAGCTGGTTGTACCACCGAAGAGCCGATCCTGCAAGACTATCTTGAAAACAATGTATGAGTAGCTTATCTTCGTTCACATAGCCGGTCATCTTCCGGCAGAACATGACGAGATGTGCTTTTGGGCTCCTTGTCCCATCATACTTTTCAAAATTAGGCGCCTTGAACTTTGGAGGCAAAATTAGATCGGGTACCAAACTGAGTTCTTTGGAACCTAGTGCGGAGAAGACTTCAGTGCCTTCTATCGCTTTGAGTCTTTCCTCTAGACCCCTATATTTTGCGTCATGATTATCCAATTTCAACTTGGCTACCTCTGCTGGGTCGTCCAAATCTGGAACTAGTGGATCGGCAGGACTAGCCCCTGGGTTCGATGCGAACATTCCTTGCCCCAAATTTGCGGGTGGAGCAGGTGGCATAGGTCGTTGTTCCAAGCCTGTGGGTTCCCCTTGAGTATACCCTCTTTGTGTGGCGTGGGCATGCGGTGGAGTGAATCCCGGGGGATAGAGTGGATCCTGATCGTGGTGAATTCTTGATTGAGATTCCATAATGTCGGGGTTCTACATGGGCCCTTTTCCTTTGACCAAAACCGACATCATTTCCATCATTTTGGCCATTTGATCTTTCTGTTCAAGTGATTCCTCTCGAGATCTCAACATTAAGTCTCTTGTCTCTTGCTGCGATTTGGCCAGTTGCTCTTGTAATTCCTTTTGAATTCTTTCCATCCTTTCGATCCTTTCGTTGAATTCGGCCTCTATTACTCTATCTTGTCAGCGCGTTTTATACGGATGACGTGGTTCCAGTCTTGTGGTATTACAACTGCAAATTATATGATTCTAGCCTTAGCGAACGAGTATGGGATATGCAATGGATGAATGAATGAATGCATGAATGAATGCATGAATGTCAAAATGTTAGTTACGAAAGGAACGCAAAAAATTGGTGTTGATTTCAAGATAGCCCCTATTTAGGCATTTCATTCATCAAAAGAGTTCATTATAAAATATTTTGCCGTTTCCTATTCAACCATTACACAAACTTTCTAGCTATATTGCCATATTTCTTTACTCGCTCTAAGAATTCTGATATGCTCGATCGTTGGCTTGGCGGGAATTGGCAACTGAGATTCTCTGCTTCGTTTGATAGTTGTAACACGTGCATGGCTACCCCACGAATCTCATTGATCAAATAGCTAAGTTGCATTTCTTTTTCTTGGAGACCCTCTTCGTAAGCATGAACGTCTCTATCATATTGATTAGTCTTTTCTTTCAAATCCTTCAAGAGAGTATCTAGCTGCTGTTGACAATCTTGCAGTGTACCTTCTAAATCCTGTATCCTCTCTTTTAGTTCTTGACGTTTAGACCGATTAGTCATTACCTCGGCAGACATAGCTTCACATTTGGCATTCTTTTTCCTCAGCTCCATCATAGCCCGCGCAGCCTTTTCTTCTTCTTTCTTGGCTTTTCCTTTCTAAAATTCCATTCCACCTTTGATGTTGCTTATTTCTTCTTTCCATCCTGCCGACGACTTACCCAGCCCACTGTTCTTTATTGTGCCTCTTAACTTCTTATTTTCCAGGTGAAGATCTCTCAAGTCATTTCTTACGACTTCAACCTCTTTTTGTACTTTCTCGGTTCTGGATCTTTCAATCTGGACGTCGATCTTCAATTGGTAGTTTTCTTCTTGAAGGGCACTAAGGTCCCGAGACATCTTGGCCTTTTCTCGTTCAAATTCTTGTCTTGCCATTTCTAGCTCAGATGGCATTTCCTCCGAAAAAAGATTCTGGACAGTGTAGCTTGTTGACGAGATTTGCTGACTATTTACCCGTTGCTTCCTCCATAGGTCGTAATCTTGGGTTAAGGTATCAGCATATAGGGCCAATTCCATCAGATGAATTTTCTTCCAAGATTTTGCAGTGTCTCGGACCCTCTTTATATATCCCTCACCCGCAAAAGCAAACTCGAACTGTGCTAACCCTTCGGTGGCAGGTATGAATTGTCATGAAGAAAATTGCCTTTGGACTAGTAGTGGGGCATATCCAACTCCTCCCCATAACCTGAGTAGTGGCACCCAGTCTTGATCTCCGACTCTGTATAGTAGAACTGAAGGGCGTATCCATGGTGCTCTCCACGTTATGTCCTCGGCGCGAAGGTTCTGAAAAACTGAGACCCAATGTTGCTCAGTGACTTCCTTAGGCCATTCTTGCTTGAGATAAGCTTCCAACGGGGAGAATGTTTTAGAAAACATATGGAACAGTGTGCGCTCTACTTTCCAGAAGTGACTCAAAATCCAAACATTGAGCAATCACAGCAGCATCAATAAATCGTCCCTCCCTTTCCTTCGACAATTACTCAGGGATCTGAAGGTCTCGGCTAGGATAGTCGGGACAGGGTTGATTCATTATTTTAACCTTTCAAAGAAATCAACTACTGCAACTTCAAGATGTCTGAGAACTTTCGGGAAAATAACCAAACCATAAATGGCCAAAGCGAATAGATTTACCCTTTTCAGCATGTCGAGATGGTTCAGAACCAAATCTCGTAGGGAAGACCATGGAATGCAAATGGGTTCATTCTTTTTCTTTATTTGTTTTTTCGGCCCACGCGTCAGTCATGTCTGTCAATCTCACTAATTTTTTCTTGAATGTCATTGGCTTAGGTTCTTTCACATATATCTTATAAGGTTGTACATTATCGACATGAAGTAAAGCAGCGTATTCTTCTATAGTCGGGGTCATGTCTTCCTGATTGAAAGTAAAGCATTGATAGACCGGATCCCAAAATCTGACCATGACTTGAATCAATCGTTCGTCTATGTTGACAGCAATCAAGTTGGCTATGTCCCCATATCTCTCAGTGAAGATACCCCTAGTGTCCGAGTCCCACTAATTCCAAATCCAAACCAAATCTTCGAGGTTGTTTTGGCGAACATTCACAGTTACGTATTCAGGCAGATTGGCAATACATCCTTCCACTAGACTATCCCCTTTTTCTTTTTGAGTTTTTAGAGACCAGTCCCGGACCACGACATTCTTCTCAGTTGTTGGTATAATTAACTCTTCCATTAGAAACCCGTTTTTTGGCAACCGATCTTTAGTCAACACCTTTCTAATATGATGCCTATAATGCATGATGAAAAACAATAAAGCAAAGACAAACAAACTTGATTAGTAATTTAATACAGGCAGAAAAACGTGGAGAATTCAACAAATCGAACTACCCGATCTAATTTATTAAACAGACCCAATCCCCTTGTATAGAAAGTGAAAATGCAAAGGCTAGATGCGTTCTTCCCATGCACTTATTTTGGTGACTACTAAACGGACGGAGGTTCGGCATGGCTCTAGTTAGGTGGCTCGTATGGTTTATTACATGCGGTTTTGATTCTAAATAGGTACTCGAATTGCCCGTACTATCATCTGCTAAGATTAGTACGAAGCCTCGGTCATAGCCTATCACAGGCTTACGAGTTCAATTCGAGGGATTACATTTACTTATGCCTATGCGGAGGGACAAGTTAACTCACGAAAGCATAAGTCATATG
Organism: Gossypium anomalum; assembly: GCA_025698475.1. NCBI lineage: Eukaryota > Viridiplantae > Streptophyta > Magnoliopsida > Malvales > Malvaceae > Gossypium > Gossypium anomalum. The sequence goes on from CM046960.1 coordinate 6,396,903, forward strand.
TAACCCGAAAGTATTCACTAGCCTGTGCGGAGGGACGAGTTAACTCACGAAGGCATAGCGTTTACTTTCACTTAAACGGACAGAGCCCGGGTAGAGAGCCCATGTTATGTGAAAATGCAAGTGCACGGTGTGTGGGGAGAAACTCACAAACCTTTCGTTTAAAAACTAAACCAATACTAAAAAATTTAAAGCTGAAAAACAACTTGATAAAACAAGTCAGAAGAATACATACAACACGATGCAAATACATGACTTTTCAAAAACACAATTTTGGGATCATGCCTAAATATTAATTTAAAAAAGGAAATTCGAAAATTTTGACAACACGCGTTTAATTCGACTCGACTCTTGAAAATGCGTCCCCAGTGGAGTCGCCAGCTGTAGCGACGTAAAAATTTTGGTTTCAGGTCGCTAATTGTGGCGATCTATTGAAAACTTGAAAACTTGAATTTTAATTTTTAAAATAAACAGGGAATCGCCACCGATCTTTTTTTCTAGGTGTGATCGGACACCTATTAATTTCTTTTTTCTTTAAAGATAAAAAAAAGGCCGAGTTAAGGTCTACGTCAAAAGTCAGAGAAAAATTAGGGTTCGGGAGTGGGTTACGCGCGAGGAAGGTATTAGCACCCTTGCGACGCCCAAAAATTGGTATCTCATAAACATGTGTTGCCTTGATTTTCAAAAACACGAGTTCAATGCAAAATTCAGTTCTGATCCGATTGAAAATATAAGAAATTTTAATTTTTCAGATTTTTTAGAAGGGTATGCCGCTTTAACACGAGCCGACAAATTCCATCCAACATAGCGATGGGATTTATGACTTGATGTTAAATCAATATGTTACCTCAATTATTAATTAAAACATAAAAAATATTCGTGAAGTAAGAATTTAAAAATAAATCAAAGATGCAAACAATGACATTACCAAAATGTTAACATAATACTAGAGCAGTAGCAAAACAATAAGAATAATATTTAAAAGAGAAATAAAAACCAAGCATGAACAAATATAAAATACATTTAGTGATAATAATATAAGGTAATATATACATAGATAATATGCAAAAATATAATATATGACATATATACATGATGTATGAAAATATAATGCCTAATAGACATGTATGTGCAATATTACTAAATATATACGTACTGGACACAAGTACACATAGTACAATTGAACATATGTAATAATATTAAGAGCACTATGGACAAGGAAAATACATTTATATTAATAATAATAAAAGATGTATGTACATCAAATAATAATATAATAGGTATGTGAAAAAAATAAAATAAAATAAAAAATAAAGAACACAAAATTTTACGTGGAAACCCTTTCGGGAAAAAACCACGGGCAGAGGAGAAGAAAATTTACTATGTCGAAAATTTGAATCAATACAAAAGGAATAGACTATGTCTATTTATAGGCTTGTAAAGCCATATTCTAGTAGGATTGAAACACCTTATCCTAGTAAATATAAAATAGATGGAGTTTAATAAGGTTTAAAAAACCTTATTCTAAAATAAAATAAAAGAAGTCTAGTTCTATATGGATTTTACTTTTATTTTATTTTCCATCGTATTTTATTTAAATAAGAATTAGGGTCACTTAATTTAACAATCTCCACCTTGACACAAATTCTCAATGAACAAGTTTTTTTTATCGCGAATGTGTTCTCCACCTCTTCCATAAAACCCTTAAGGGTTTAACTTCAACAATGAACACCAACCAAGTCTAAGCAATGCTCAAACTTGGTTATAGGAAGTGACTTGGTCATCATATCTGCAGGATTTTCATGAGTACTAATTTTGCTCACAACAATATCACCACGAGCAATAATATCACGAACAAAATGATACCAGAACATCAATGTGTTTTGTTCTCTCATGAAACATTTGATCTTTTGTAAGAAAGATGGCACTCATCGTCACAAAATATCAGTGCTGATTTGAAGGTCTTCATTTAGTTCACTAAAGAGTCCCTTCAACCAAATAGCTTCTTTACAAGCCTCGATGAATCGCCATGTACTCGGCTTTCATGTGGTAGACAAAGCGATGTAGTTTGCAAAGTGGCTTTCCAACTTATTGCACAACCTCCGATTGTAAAGACATAACTGTGAGAGATCTTCTTCTATCAAGGTCTCCAGCAAAATCAGCATCAACATACCCAATAACTCCATCTTCGGTTCTTCCAAATCGTAAGCAAACATCGATAGTACCTCGTAAGTATCTTAAAATCCACCGAATCGCTTTCCGGTGTTCTTTACAAGGATTCGCCATATATCTCGCTAATCGCATCGATCGCATATGATAAATCGGGCGTGAACAAACCATAGCATACATGAGAGATCCCACTGCACTAGAGTATGGAACATGTGACATGTACTCAATCTCATCATCCGATTGTGGAGACAAAGTAGATGAAAGTCTAAAATGAAGTTTTGCTAAAGGAGTACTAACAGCTTAGCACTCCATATTGAACTCGCAAAGAAGTTTCTCAATGTACCCTTCCGACTTAGGTACAATTTACTTGTTTTTCTATCTCTAAGAATCTCCATACCAAGTATCTTCTTTGCTGGTCCCAAATCTTTCATCTCAAATTCTTCACTTAGTTGGGTTTGACCTTTCTTATCTCTCCTTTGTCTTTTGCTTTGCCATCAACATGTCATCAACGTAAAGAAGTAGATACACAAAAGAACCATCATTGTTTTTCTTAAAGTAAACACAATCACAAAACTACTTCTTTTGAAATCGTGAGAAGTCATAAAGGAATCAAACCTCTTGTACCACTTGCCTTGGTGATCAAGTTTCAAACCGTAAAGGGACTTTTTCAAATAAGCAAACATAATCCTCTTTTTCTCGAGACTGTAAAACCCTCTCGTTGTTGCATGTAAATATCTTCCTCAAGTTCTCCATGCAAAAATGCGGTTTTACATCTAATCGCTCAAGCTCTAAATCATGTATGGCCACAATACCAAGCAAAGCTCGAATCGAACTATGCTTCACAACTGGGAGAACACATCTTTGAAGTCCACTCTCTGGAACTTGATCAGTAACCCTTTGCAACAAGCCTTGCTTTATATTTAGGTTCTTCAACTCCTGGAGTCCCTTCTTTCTTTTAAACACCCATTTACAACGAATGTCTTCTTACCTTTAGGAAGTTTCACAAGATCCCATGTTTTGTTTTTTGTGGAGTGATTCCATCTCCTCTTGCATAGCAAACATCCATTTTTCTCGAGTCTTCACAACTAATCGCCTCGAGAATAATTTGATGGCTCTTGATTCGCATCTATATCTTCAGCCACATTTAAAGCATATGCAACTAGATCACCCTCAAAGATACTTCTTTAGAGGTTTAATTTCTCTTTTAGTTCTGTTTTTGGCGATAGAGTATTGAGGCGAAGAAGCAACTCTATTCTCAATTTTTGTAATCGACTTGAGGAGTCGACTCAGATTAATCGATGCTCCACCTTTTTGATTTTCTTTATTGGAAGAGTCTTTAAGAGATAAGTTAGGAAGCATAGCGTTTCATCAAAAACAACATCTCTGCTAATCACAACTTTCCTATTTTCAGGACACCATAACTTATACCCTTTTACACCACTTTATAACCAAGAAAAACACATTTAATGGATCTCGGTTCCAATTTTCCATTATTAACATGAACATACGCAGGACACCCAAAGATCTTTAAATCGTAATAATTAGCGAGATTACTGACCATACCTCTTGTGGAGTCTTTTTCTCAATGGCAACGGATGGAGATCGGTTGATCAAAAACATGCACGATGAAGTCATACGCCCAAAACGACTTCGGTAAGTTGGCATTTGACAACATACATCGAACCTTCTCCATGATCGTTACTGTTCATTCGTTCTCAACGCCGCTTTGCTGTCGTGGAGTATGACGAATCGTCAAGTGTCTCACGATCCTTCCGACTTGCACAATCTATTAAACTCATCGAACGTAACTCTAAGCCATTTTACGTGCGGAGGTATTTTATCTGCTTTTCCGTCTGTTTTTCAATCATAATTTTCCAAGACTTAAATGCGGAAAACACATCGCTTTTACCTTCGGAAGAACGCCCAAACTTTTCTCGAAAAATCATCAATAAAGGTTAGCATATAATTAGCTCCACCTCTCGAAGGCACTCTGGATGGTCCCCATAGATCGAATGAATATACTCCAACGTTTCCTTCGTGTTATGGATTCCTCTAGTGAATCGAACTCTCTTTTGCTTCCCAAAAACACGGTGCTCACAGAAATTCGGTTTGCAAATTCCTTGCCCATCAAGAAGTCCTCTTTGCTCAATTCTACCATGCCATTCTCACTCATATGCCCTAGGCGCATATGCCAAAGTTTAGTAATATCATCATCCGACAAGGAAGAGGAAGCGACAATTTGCATCACCATATGATGTAGAACCACCTGCAAAACATATAACTTGGCGCTTTTTCTTTGCCCTTTCATCACAACAAAGGACCCTTTGGAAATCTTTAAAACCCCACTTTCAATGTATCTGTACCTTTTGAATCAAGAGTACTCAACGAAATTACATTTCTTTTCAATTACGGAATATACCGCATGCGTCACTAAGTGTTCGACAAACTCCATCAAACATCTTAACTTTAATTGTTCCAACACTGCGATCTTACACGAAGCATTATTTCCCATCAAAACAACACCTTGAACATAATCGCTTCGTAAGTTGTAAACCAATCCCGATTGGGACTCATATGGAAGGTGCAACTTTGAATCAAGTATCCACTCCTCACTTACTTTAGAATCATTGTGAAGCGACTAGAGAAGTTCACCATCGCTGTAGTCTTCTACAACATCGCTTTCACCTGAATTTTTCGGTTGTTTTCCTTTGATTCGCAGCCCTCCTTTTAATCTTATTTTGTAGCTTATAGCACTCAGATTTAATGTGCCCTTTCTTCTTCTGAAGTTACAAGTTTTACCTCTATTTGAAGACTTCGATCTATCTACCCTTAGATTTACCACGATGATTTCTTTCTGTGTCCTACCACACGATCATCATCGATATTCGATCTTGTCTCCCACGAACAATGAGACCCTCTCCCCGAGAGTCGAGTTTTAACCACAAGATGTTTCATCTTATCATACGAGGTTAAAGAATCATAAACCTCATCAACCGTGAGAGACTCGCGGCTATATAAAATCGTGTCTCTAAAGGTTGAATAAGACGGAGGCAACGAACAAAGTAGAATCAACCTAGATCTTCCTTATCATACCGAACCTCCATGGCCTCCAAGTTTGAGAGAATTTCTTTAAACATCATTAAGTGTTCGTATGAGACGCACCTTCCTCCAAACGATGAGCATAAAGACGCCGCTTCATATGCAACTTGCTTGTTAGAGTTTTCGACATACATATTTGTTCTAGCCTCTTCCATAATGCGAGCGCTCTTCTCTTTCATCACATCCTGCAAAATTTCATTGGACAAATGCAGATGCAATTGTGTTAATGCCTTTCGATCCTTACGCTTCTTCTCTTCATCTGTTAATGTCGAAGGCATCTTATCTATCCCTAGCAGGGCATCCTCCAGATCCATCTGCGCAAGAACTGCTTGCATCTTAATCTGCCACAACGCAAATCTAGTGTTGCGATCCAACAACGGAATTTCATATTTCAAAGACGCCATTACCGTGATCGAGATGAACAACCCTAAGCTCGATACCAATTGTGAAAAAAATAAAATAAAATAAAAATAAAGAACACAAAATTTTACGTGGAAACCCTTTCGGGAAAAAACCACGGGCAGAGGAGAAGAAAATTTACTATGTCGAAAATTTGAATCAATACAAAAGGAATAGACTATGTCTATTTATAGGCTTGTAAAGCCATATTCTAGTAGGATTGAAACACCTTATCCTAGTAAATATAAAATAGATGGAGTTTAATAAGGTTTAAAAAACCTTATTCTAAAATAAAATAAAAGAAGTCTAGTTCTATATGGATTTTACTTTTATTTTATTTTCCATCGTATTTTATTTAAATAAGAATTAGGGTCACTTAATTTAACAAGGTAGCAATAAGGAAAATAATCAATACAAGAATGATAATACGACATACACAAATAATACAAATAAGAAAGGTATATATATATGTATGATAAAATAAATATATTAAAATTAATAATAAATACGACATGGGTAAAAATAAATATATACATGATATATACATAATGCGGTACTAAGAAAATATATATATATATATATATATATACAATATATAGTATTTAAAAATATATACATAAGATGGTATAAAAATATTGACATGGTATAATAGAATACATATATACATAAAATAGCGAAAATATATATAACTAGTAATGTTAAAGTATATAAAAAATAAGTATTGAAAAATGTATTTACATAACATATATGAAAAAAAATATACATAATATAATGTGTAAAAATATAATATAATATTCGAAGTATACATACATGATATATAAACATATATGACACATATATATATTAGAAAAGATAATAACCAAAAAAAAAAAACTATTTATACAATACATAAATACTTACATACATATACACAGATAAATATTAAGCGAAAATCAATGCTAGTACTAATAATATTATTAATAAATATAATAATAATAATGGTATGTTAATAACAGAATAACAATATGGTAAAATAAATATAATGTATTAATAAGAATGATAATAATAAAATAAGATTATAATAATAATATTACAAAAAATAGATATAAAAGTAATAGTAATAATAATAATAATATTAAGTATAATACAAATAATATGAACATAACAGTAATAATAATAATAATAATAATAATAATAATAATAATAATAATAATAATATGAAAATAACAAGAATATTTAAATGAGAATTGAAGATAAACGAAAAAAGGACCAAAATTGAATTAAAATCAAAGTTTTGGGGCCAAATCTAAAATAGAAATAAGCCACGGGGCCGTATTGCAATACGCGTTAAACATGGGGGGCAGAAACAGCAATATTCCCGCTCTATCAAAATGCAGTGCATCACCAGGGGTTAAATCGCAAATCAAATTAAATTTTAGGGGCCAATTTATAAATAAAAATAAACCTGATTTAAAACACTGAAAATGCGGAAGGGCCGATTGCACAAATAGCCCTTCCGCTTTGAAAACACGCGGATCCTGTCGGAGCGGGTCGGGTCGACCCGACTCGGAGCCCTAAACGGCGTCGTTTTAGTTTAAACAGAGGGGGGTCCAAAACGGTGCGTTTTGGACCCTTATATAAGTCAAAAAAAATTTAAAAAAATTCATTTTACACCGTGAGAAGAAAAAAAGAGAAAGAAAGGAAGAAAGAGGAGGGGGGAGAGGAGAAGTTCGGTCAGGGGAAAGGGGACCGACTGGTCACTGGTCGACTCGTTTACAATCGTCATTGTCAAATGCACTTCAAACCACGCTGTGGTGGCGGAAAGTAAAAAATGCTTTTTTTTTTTTTGCTTAATAATATATATATGTTTTTATGTATTTTGATATATATATGTAAAAAAAATAGGCTTAAAAGAAACGAAATTAAAAGAGGAAAAAGAAATTACCTTGGGTTTTAAAAGTTCTATTTCGGTATCTTGGGGCTTCTGATTTGGTGTTTCACTTATGCTTCTGATTTTTTAGTTTCCTTAGTTACTGTTTTAGTATTTGAAAAATATGATATTTCTATTGAAACTGTCCACCCTTTTACAATGTTTGATTCGGCTCTTTATAGCCTATTTCTTTACAATTTTTTCTTTTCTGCTATTTCTGTCTCTTTTCTTTACTGTCTTGCAGGTGTAGAAGGTGGGGGATGTGATGGGGCGGTGCTGCAGTGGGGGTTAGATCGGCTTTGGCAGAGGCAAGTGGGGATTAGAGGTATGGGTTGAGTCGGCACTGAGGTAGTTTAAGGGCTAGGGTTTTTGTTTAGGGTTAGGTATTGGGCCAAGGGGTTAGTGGGCTAGTGTTTGGGTAGTGGTTGGTTTAGGTTAGCTGATGGGTTAAGGGATTGGGTTTAATGGGCTAACCGGGTTTGAGGCGTATTGGGTCTGATGTTGGGTTGTTTGGGTTTTAATTTGTTAGGTTATGGGGTTATGAAATGGGTTTGAAGTTGGGCTATTCGGGTTTTATGGGCTGAGGGTGTAAATGGGTTTGTAAAAAATGTAACTGGGTTTGGGTTTTAGTTTGGGGCCCAAAATTGGCCTGTACAAATTAAAGTATAAAAAAAATTTAATCTAGTACAAAAGAAATATATATTTTTTGATAATGCTACAAAAAGAATTTGCAGCCCAATACATAACATAAAATTCTACTACAGTAATTATATTTGTCTTGACTTATATGGAGCGGTGATTAAACCTCTTATTAAACATTTATTTGACACACATTCAAACCGTATTAACCCAATATCTTACCCTTAATATTGTAGGAAAAAAAAAACAATTATTTTTAGCCATACATATAGAAAGACCCCAAACAATTGGCTATAATATAATAATTATGGATGGCCAAATCTTAGACACTACAATAATCTTATACAACCCCCCAATTATTTCCATGTTTTCCTCTCTTGTTGATCAAGTGAACCTTCCCCACTTGCATTGCCGGATCCGAGATATACTGGATGCAACCAAACTACCGAAGTACTCAATCCCCATTACACCACTCAACTGTCTGGAAATTGATAATTGGTGCGTTAATGCACCAAAGGTGAGAATGAATGTGGGCAGATGAGGGTATAACAGTCGCAATTTTTGGTCTCTGATACGGCATCTAGATAAATTGCTCGATTAATAACATGGTTAAAATTTAACAGAGTTCGAGTAAGATATACAAATTAATTACATGTCACGAATATTAGAATAACTTACCCCTTCCCCGGTATGTTGTTTAATCATCAGACGATATATCGAGATAGAGTACGACCTCCCGATACCCAGATAATAACTCCATCTACGAAAACAAATTACATGTTAGAATAGTATCTTTAAAATAGTATCATTAAAAATAAAAAGGTCAATTAATAACAAGTTAAATTTTATCACTTGTTTACTAGTGGAAATACGTATGGTTGGTGCCTAACCGATGCCAAGAATGACATCCGATAAAGAGCCCATGACTGCAGTAATAGAAGGCATCTGCCTATGTCTACGGCATCAGGCTTTGTCGTCTGATAAAGCTCACGATACAACATAGCCAGAATTGCGGAACCCCAACTATACGAGCGAACATTCTGCAAATCGGCTAATAGGGGTAAATACATCAAATGAACCTTGTTATTGTTCGCATCGAGCATTAGTACACCCCCTATAATATGCATAATGTATGCTTGAGTTGCGCACATCACCTCATGCTTAGTGGCATTAACTGATAAATGTTCAAAATTTGCTTTCAGCCATGAAAATTTCAAACCTGTAAAATTGAACTCATCATCGGCGGGCAAGACTCCTAGAAGACTATGACAAAGGGCAGCCGGCTCAGCTATCGCACTTACGCCGATTACGGCACTCCCGTCGATTGGGAGCCCAAGTTGCAATGTAACATCCTTCAGAGTGACAGTGTACTCCCCACATGGCAAATAGAAAGTGTGGGTCTCCAGGCGCCAACGCTCTACCAATGCGAATATTAAATCGTACTACAAATCAAACATCCGAACCAATGCTACTGACCCGAATCCAGCTAACTCCAAGTATGGCATCAGTCGTTCATCAGGGGAATATCCTAAACCATTCACTTGACCCCTTAATGCGCGGTACGGGCCCTGACAGTGATAAATTATAGAAAATAGTTATAATAACATAATTTATTTCCGTAAATTACGTAGATCTTTTTTTAAGGGAACCCGTGATTAACAAATAATAATATATTACCATATTATTAACTGTGTTTGATATGTGACCATTTTTAATCAATGGAGCCGTTGCGATACCTGCAATTTCAAAACAAATTTTGGTTATTAATTTCAAAGTTTGATGGATTTTAAATATTAATCAAAATACCTAAACTTTATATATTGCTTTTAATTACAAAAAAAATACCAAACAATTTTTTTCACATCATTTTTTTTATACTACATTAACAAAATAAATATATCTTATAAATTCCAACTCAAACTCCAACTCAATGGTCCGATTCAGAAATTTCATCCCAATGGTTTAATTTTTTACCTACATAAAAAACAAAAAATTTATATTAAAATACTAAAAATAATATGTTAATAAAAAAATATAAAAAAAAACATAACATAAACGATACATAATAAATACGAATATTTTTATTATTATTTTAAAATGATAATAAGTAAACATTTTTAGTTTAAAATATAATATATACAATAACACACCAACTTAATTATTGTCAAAAAATATAATTTTTTTCATAGAAGTTCGAAATAAATTTCACTTTTAATATTTATAAAAAATATAAAATAAAATTTTAAAAAACATAAACTCTTATTCTCAATTATAAAATCTTAAAAAATTAGAACATATAAACTAATTTGGAATTTATCTCATAAATTCCAAATTCCATATCAATAGTCTCATCTTTTACCTACATAAAAAATTTATTAAAATAATCAAAATAATAACATGCCAAATAAATTTCATAAAAAATATATCTAATCAACCTAAAACACACATAACAAATAAATTACATAAAATAATAAAACATTCTTTGTATATAACATAAATAGGCTTTTTTACTTCAATAAACATTAAATTAAAAATAAATTATGAATGAATAAAAATGTAAAACAAATACAAACATACCTTAATAGCTCTTTTTAACCAAATAATACCTTACAAAAATAAATTTAAAAATTAAATTTGAATTAAACCAACAATAATAACAACAATAACAAATTAAATTAACATTAATCCATTAATTTATAACAAAAAAAAATACCTTTTCTTTTCTATTTTTTTCCTTCTCCTTCTCTTTTTCTCTTTCTTTTTCCCTTCCTTTCCCTTGTCGCCCTTCCCTTCTCCTTCCCTTTCTTCTCCTTCACCCACCAGTAGAAAATGAAGTTGGGGACCTTATAAAGGTCCCCAAACACACAAAAAACAAACAAACACAGCATGCAACCGTCCCATCCACTGCCAAAGTGATGCCGCTTATGCCAGCCCCTCCATCGGTGCCGCCTGCGCTAACTCCACCACCAGTGCCGCCTCTTCCCTAGGCACGACCTGTGTCGTGTCCAGTCAACACCATTATTTTATTTTATTTTATTTTTACTGTTTTCCGTCAAAAAATGAGGGTGGTGCCGCCTATGCACCACCCTCCACACATCTAAATATACCATTTTGGTACTTAATTTTAGAAACATACCATTTTAGTTTTTTTTTATATTTTTTTGAATAAAAACCTAGAAACCAGCCATATACAGTCACAAATCACAATCATCTAGTGTAATATGATTCTTTATCCTCTTATTTTCACTTCATACAATCACCTTAAACATTTAAAAATATAAATAATGTCACAAGAAATTATTCAGTGATCATTTGATTCATTAATGTTATAGGCCAATTTTGGCCCAATTACATTGGCAAATTACCCAAACTCGAATGGCCCATTTACACCTAAATCCCTTGACCCATGTACAACTAATACTCCTAACCCTTTTACATGTAATCCCAAACTAACCCAAATTACAAAACCCAAACCCTCAGCCCAATTACCCACTAACCCATACCCACTAACCTAAGCCAACCAAGCCCACATAAACCAAACCCACCGAAACCCTAACCCCATGCTCAGCCCCCACTTGCCCACTTGCACTGACCCATGTCCCATCCACCACCGGCCTCTGTCATCTCAAAGACCGCCATTCCAACCTACTCCACACATTGCAACAAATGAAACACGCAAGCAGTAAAAAATAGGAAAATAAGGATTTGTAAATGGCTATAAAAGCCGGATGTACAAAGGAAAAAGGGTTGGCATTTTTTTTTAAATACAAAAAACAGATCAATGAAAAGTAGTAGTTCATTGAATATTAAGAGGCAATAGCAACATTCGAAATAGAAAAAAAATCACAAATATCAACAAATCAGAAATATAAAAACCGAAAGGTAATTCCTTTTTTTTTTCATTTACATTTCTATTTGTTTTTAAATCCTCTATGCATGTTAAAATATAATAAAATAACAATATAATAAAAAAGAAAAAAAACTTAACTTTTTGAATTTTTGGCCACCGTGCACGGTGGCCGGCGCCGGCGCCGGTGACCGGCCGACGATCGGGGCTTGGCCGGAGCTCCTTCCACTCCCCCTCTCCCTCTTCTCTCCTTTCCCTCTCTCTTTTTTTTTTTCCTCTCTTCTCTTCAAATGAATTTTTTTCAGAATTTAGGCCCTTATATAGCCCTCTAAAATGGCTCCGTTTTGAGGGCTGCCATTTAGCCCCAAAACGACGTCGTTTTGGTTTAACCCGATCCAGCCCGACCCGTCTTACCCTAAGATCTGCGTGTTTTTTGTTTGATGGGCTAATTGCCCAATTGGTCCTTCCGCCTTTTCATGTTTCCACAATTGTGTTTTTAATATTTCCTAATTAGGCCTCGAAATTTGTCGCGCTTTGTGATCTAGTCCTTTTCCATGCGCTGCGTTTTAGGAGGTGGGAATATTGCGCCCTTGGTCCCCCAGAGTTGTCCGCGTGTTCGTTTTGGCCCTTTTCTTTTTATTTTTTTTTTTAAAATTTGCCCCGAAATTCTGTTTTTACTCCAACTTCATCCTTTTTCTGTTTTTACCCTTAAATAGTATTTGTAATATTAGTTTTGCTAAATTATTATTATATTATTTTTGCTATTATTATTATTAAAAATTAGTGTATTTTGTATGTATATATTATATTTATGTATATTTTTAAGTATGTATGTATACATTTATAAAGTATTGTTACTATTTGTTTATAGCATTATTTTTTTTATATATATTATTATGCGTATATATATTTTAATACTATATTGTCAAAGGCCAATTTTGGGCCATCCCTAATTACATCAGCCCAAATTAAACCTAAAAATACCCCTTACCGAATAACCCTAAAGCCCACTAACCCAAAACAACCCAAGACCCAAATCAGAAAAAACACCCAACAACCCTAACCCCTATTCCCACTTGCGCCGAACCTATCCCCACTTGCCTCCTGACACCGGCCACCTGCTCTCTGCGCCCATCACCTCCACCACCCATGCCCTGCAAAACAACAGACAAACAAGACAGAAACATTAAGAAATAGAAGAGAAAGGGTATAAAACCCAAAGGAAAAATTGTAAAATGGGGATTTTCTTTTTTGGCTTTCAATAAAAACAGTAATGTCAAAAGAACAACACAATAGTTCAAAGGCAAATAATATCAAAAGGATTTCAATACATATATCAAGGTCACAGCGAGATATATCAAAAAGAGAAATCAAGGTCTACTTATTTTTTCTTTTTCTTTCCTTTCATTTTTTTTCGAATCTATGTATACATAAAATTTATATATCTCGTACATAAATCATACATACATACATATTAAATAAGATAAAAAAAGAAAAAAAAATCATACCTTTTGATTTTCCGGCCACCAGTACGGTGGTGGCCGGCAGTGCAACATGACGGACAGCCTCAGCGATCGGACCGACGCCTCCCGTGGCGGATTTCCCTTTTCCCTCCCTCTCTCCTTTCTTTTTTTCTTTTTTTTTTCCTTCCAGCCACACAAATGAAAAAATAAAAATTTTTTGACTTATATAGGGGACCAAAACGCACCGTTTTGGTCCCCCCCTGTTAAGACGTTAAACGACGTCGTTTTAGTACGGGTCGGGTCTCTAGGTCAGGGTCCACGCGTTTTTAAGGCGGAAGGGCTAATTGCGCTTTTAGCCCTTCCGCTTTTCTGAGACTTTACAATCAAGGTTTTTTTTATTTTTAATTCGGCCCCATTGTTTTGCTCCGAATTCATTCTGGTCTCTATGCTGCGCAGCGTTTTAGTAACTGGGGAAAATTACTGTTTGGGCCCCTCAACGTTTAGCGCGCGTTCAATTAGTCCCCCCTTTTTTGTTTTTATTCTAAATTCGCCCCAAAAATGTCAATTTTTATTCTATTTCGTCCTTTTTCTTATTTTTTCTCATTTTAATATTATTGTATTAATTACTATTTATATTATTATTATTTTTTTACCATATTATTATATTATTGCTGTTTTTTATTTTACTATTATTATATTTATTAATAACATTATTAGTACTAATATATATTTTCACTTAATATTTATGTATGTGTCTACGCGTATATATTTATGTATTGTACTAATAAATTTCTTTTTATGTTATTATGCGTATATATTGTATATGCTTATTTTATATATGTTATTATGTATATTCTAACATTATTAGTTATTTTTTTATATACTATTATATGTATATTTCTAATATCATATTATATATTGTTAATACTGTTATTTATATATATATGTGTGCGTTTGTATTTATGTAGTGTATAAAATAGTTCCTAATATTACTAGTTATATATGTTTCTTATACATTTCCATGTACATACTTTATACCATCCTATGTATATATTTTTTAATACCATGTTGTATAAATATATATATATGTATTAATACCACATTACGTATATATTATGTATATGCTTATTTTACCCTATTATATTTATTATTTAGTATTAATACATTTATTTTATCATATGTGAATATATATGTATACCCTTTTCTTAAAATATCGTATTTTATATATTATATATATATATACATTATGTAAATACTTTATCGTTTCTAGTTATGCTTTTTTACCATTTCATGTATATACTTCAAACACCATATATATTATATTCTAACTCTAATGTTATTTATATATAATACATATCTTACATATATAATCTTAATTATCTCCATGTGTATATTCATTGTATTCTCTTTGTGTTCTTGTATTCAATACTATTATTACATTTAAATCTTGTATGCACGGTTGTTATTTTTAATATTATTGTTATGTTTGGTATTAGTTTCAATATATACCGAGCCTTTTCATTTGCCTATTTTAATCAATTATGTCTTGCATTACTTTGAAAATCATGTTCTTGTTTCTGATTAATTTCAATAATCAAGGCAACCTATCGATTTAACATTAAGTCATCGAGTTCATCGCTATGTTGGGTGAATGTCAATTGACTCGTGTTAAAGCGATATACACTTCTCGAAAACCAAAATAAATTAAAATGTCTCGTCTTTTTTTTATCGGATCACAACTAAATTTTGCATTGAACTCTTATTTTCGAAAATTACGACAACACGTGTTTATGAGATACCAATTTTGGGCGTCGCGAGGGTGCTAATACCTTCCTCGCGCGTAACCGACTCCAGAACCCTAATTTTTATCTGGATTTTGACGTAGACCTAAACTCAGCCTTCCTTTTGTTTAAAAAAAGAAATCTAATAGGTGTCCGATCACACCTAGAAAAAGGATCGGTGGTGACTCCCGGTTTAATCTAAAATCAAATTTCAAATTTCAAGTTTTTAATCGCCACAACTAGCGACCCGAAACCAAAATTTTTACGTCGCTACATATATTATATATATACATTTTTATGCTAAGCATGCATATTTTTAATGTTGTATTTCATGTATATACTCTTAACATCGTATTATTATATCATGTACAAATTCTTAAATACTCTTTTTCATATATGAATATATAAGTATATCGTTACGTAACATTAGTATTATTAATATTAATATGTTTTTAATGTTGTAATAATGTGTGTAAATGTCTTAAATTATATATATATGTTTTATATTTATTATGAATATGTATTTTCAATGTGATTAGTTAAATTTTTGTATACATTACCCTATGTACACCTTTCCATATTATCTCATGTACATATTTCCGATACCATACTAAGTTTTTATACATATTGTGTACATACTTTAATATTTTTGTTATATGTTTTTATATGATCTTATGTATACATCTTTCATTATTCTTGTATATACATATAGTACTATTTTTGTATATTATTACATTCATTATTATACCTATTATTTTCACTTACTTTTTTAAAATTATATATATACCCATCTTTTTATTATTACTATTATTGTCACTGTTAATATATGTTCATATATATACATATATATATATATTTATAATGTTTCAGTTTAATACTATTATTATGTTTGATATAGCATGTATGATTATTGTTTTTAAGATTATTGTCACGATTATTACTTGCTTCAATACATTTCTGGTTATGTCAATTATTCATTTTTATTCCAATTTGCTTTCCATTATTTCAAAACCCTATTCTTGTTTTGCTAAGTAATTTCAATAATCAAGGCAATGTATCGATTTAACATTAAGTCATCGAGTTCATCGTTATGTTGGGTGAACGTCATTTGACTCGTGTTAAAGCGATATACCCTTCTCTCAAAAACCGAAATAAACTAAAATTTCTCGTCTTTTTAATCGGATCACAACTAAATTTTATATTGAACTCGTATTTTTGAAAATTAAGACATCACGTGTTTATAAGATACCAATTTTGGGCGTCGCAAGGGTGCTAATACCTTCCTCGCGCGTAACCGACTCCCGAACCCTAATTTTTCTCTGGATTTTAACGTAAACCTAAACCTAGCCTTTTATTTGTTTCTAAAGAAAAGTCTAATAGGTGTCCGATCACACCTAGAAGAAAGATCGGTGGCGACTCCTGGTTTGTTTTAAAACCAAATTTCAATTTCTAAATTTCTAATAAATCGCCACAATTAGCGACCCGAAAGCAAATTTTTACGTCGCTACAATTAATTAATAGTTAAATAATATATTATATTAGATTAGATTATAAAACAATATTTTTAAGTTATTAATGTGTTCATATTATAAAAAAATTTATGTGACAAGAAAAAAAATAAGAATTTGTGGAGGGGAAGATTGCAACATATACATAAACTTCTTTGCCTTTTTTTTTTTATATTGTTTGCTCACATAATCAAACTGAAATTGCCAAGAGGGAGGGTGAATTGGCCCAAAACAAAGCCTAATGGCCCAACAAGCCCAAAACTTAAATAGTGTACAGAAACCCTAACCCTAGCCTGCGTGCCGCCGCACCTCCCACGTCAGCGCCGCTCCTAGCCTCTACCACCATCAACTGCTCCTCAACCACCACCTGCAAAAAATAGCAAACAACACGCAAATAACAGTAGCCAAGTAGAGATAAAAAAAGAAAAAGAAAAAAAAGAGAAAGATTGTAAATTTAAAATGGTTATAAAGGCCAATTTCTTGTGAGATTCAAGGGGAACCTTTTTTTTGAAAAAAAAAAAAGAAGAGAAATAGGAATCAGATACAAACATAAAAAAAAGGTGATTCTTTTTTTTTCTATCTTTTGTTTCAAAAATAAATAATAATAATAATAATAATAATAATAAAGGAAGCTTTTTTTACCTTTTTATCGCCGTCATCGGAGTCTTATCTAGCCTGGAAAGTGACTGAACCCATAAGGGTTCGCTTGAGGTCGCAGCGGAGAACGTAAAAAATCAAAAGGTTTTCCCCTTTTTTTGAAATTTTGGCTTCGGTCCTAACGGTTTCAACTCCAAATCGGAGTTCTATGCAATGAAAGGAAAAAATGGGAAATTTTGGTTTTTTGGGGCCACCAGGGACGGTGGTCTTCGTCGCCGGTGACCGGTGGCCGTCGTGGGGAAGGGTCACCAAACCTGAAGGCCGGCCAAGGCTGTTGAGAGAAAAGGGAGGGCTATCGGATTTTTTTTAAAGAGAAGGCAGAAATGATTTTTCTAAAAAAAATTGGCTTAAATGGGCGCTACAAAACGACATCGTTTTGGGCCGATTTTTAGACATCAAAACGACGTCGTTTTGACCCAATCCACCAACCCGACCCGACCCTAGCAAGGATCCGTGAGTTTTTAAACTGAGGGTCTATTTATTCTTTCGGTCCTTCCGCTTTTTAATGGCATTTCAATCCAGTCCTGTTTCCTTTTTTTTTTCTTTTTTAAATTTATACCTGGTATTTCTGAATCTTTCATTTTAGTCCCTCCTGGAATGGCACATTTTGGGGGTGCGGGGATAATTTCAGCCCTTTATTATTTATTTTCTCGATTTATCCTTTTAATTTCATTTAAGTTGCGATTAAGCCCTTTATTTATTTATTTTCTTATTTACTTATTTATTAGTTATTTAATTTTTTTAATATTTAAAATTGTTTTTTATTTTCTTTTATCGCGCCTTTATTTTTTCTTTTTTTCTTTTACTTTTTGTGCCTTTATTATTATTATCATTAATTTTATTTATTATGATTATTTTATTATTATCTATATATTTTTTTTACACATACTTATGAATTAGATTGTACACATGTTTTTATTGGCACATTTTTATTATTATGGTCATTGTTATTTTATTTTTGTTTTTTTTGGTGTGTTCTTGTTATTTTACTGTTTCTTTCATTATTTTTGGCATTTTCATGTCATGTCAGTTTATTTTTAACATGCATCTTCCATTTTTTTATTTATTTTAAGTTACTTTATTTATTTATTATTACTATGATATGATTGTTAATATTATTATTATCATTATATTATTATTGTTATAGTACTCCTTTATTTACTTATTATTTATCATTCTAATATTCTACCCATCTAGCCATTTTATATTATTTTATTATCACTATACCATACATTATATTTAGACATATTTGCCCGTTTAATATTGTACCCGAATAAACTAAATATACATCACTTTAAACATCATATTAATTTTTTTACTTGATGCGTAAAAATGAGAATTTCAAAACCAAGGCAACGTTCTTATTTAGAGATTCGAGAAATCAGCCCTAACTTATGGGGTTTGATTTTTTCTTTGAACCAAAATAACCGAACATCCTTTTAAAACTAAAAACACATGAGGTTTAAACAATAATTGAATAGGGAGCATTTTTATTTTCGAGAATTCGAGATGTCGTGACCTAACTTACGGGACATGACCTTTTTTGTTATCTCGAAATAAGAAAGCTTCTTATATAAGTTTTGATTTAACTAAATGATTTAAATTAAAAAACATGCAAAGAGGGATCATATTTAAATTTTCAAAATTTTAACTTTCGACATTACGCTAATTAATCAATTTGGTACCAATTTTGGGCGTCACGAGAATGCTAATCCTTTCTCGTGTGTAACCGACTCTTGAACCCATGTTTTGGATTTTGTTAGACTAAAATTCATTGTTTTTAGTAATTTAAACTTTTTTATTAAAACGATCGAATTACGAGGTGATCTGGTCACACCTCATAAAAAAAGGATTGGTGGTGACTCCCATTTTCATTTTCAAAATAAAAGTAGATTTAAAAAAAAAAGGTCTCGACAATTATTTTATATTTTTATTCATTGATTCAATTATGAAAAGTTAAAAGAAGTTTATATTTTAAACATAGATTGATAAGGTATTTTAAATTTTTTTTAAATATTTTTAATTAAAATTAAGTATAAAATAATATTTAAAACAAGTAAAAAATTAAAAATAATGTTTAAAAAAAATTTATATCTTTTGATATATATTAACAATGTTTTTTTATTTTTTTATTAGCGTCAAATATAGAACAATGTATAAAAAAGTTAAAAACTTTTAAAATCAGTATTTACTTTTTTTATCAACTTTTAACACTTTGAAATGTGCTTTTTGTTTAAAAAAGTAATATTTAAAATTTTTTATAAAAGTTAATGATAAATGCCAAAAGTAATATATTTTAGTCTCATTTTTTATGCATTTTTGAATTATTATTCTATTTAAATGATGAAAGTTATGCTCTTAATCCTTTAAACACATGTGTCTATATTTAGGAGAGCCTTTGGGAGTAAAAGGAGCAACAAACGAGCGAAAATTGGAGCAAGTGTGAAGAACCATACGAGCTGGACACACAGCCATGTGTGCCACACAAGCTGCCATACGGTCATGTGCCAGGCTGTGTGAAAATCACGAATCGCACTCCAAACCTACGGGAAAACGCATTTTTTAGGTTTTTCGGGCATTTTAATAGCTATATAGAAGAGGGGAGAGAGTCGTCATAGAATATTGAAGAAAATTACTCGAAAAACACCATTGAAGCTGACTCTGAAGCAGATTTCTATCAAGATTGGAGATCTCGTTTTGATTTATTTGAAGTTTATTATGAGTTTCTTTGTTTCTTATTGTTATATTGTCTTTAAGATGTTTTTGCTTGCCATTATGAACTAATTTTCTAAATACCTAGGAGAGATGAACCCTATGACGAATTCTATCTTTTGATTTCTGTTTTATGCAATAAATACTTGAATCTTGTTCTCAATTATGTGTACTTAATTCTTGATTTAATATTTTCGGACTATTAGTCCATGTTTGATGTGCTTAAATCAGAGGAGGAAAAGTTTTTATTTAAGAGTCGATCTAGCATAATTGAGTGGAGTTGTATGCAATCTTAGAAATAAGATGACATAAATCTACCGGATTAGAGTCAAACCTAATAGGTAGATCCATAATTTCAATTAATCAACCTATAGTCGGTTTCTGTCTTAGAGTCGATTTCTCTTACTCTGGAAAGAGATATTAGCATAATTTAAGAATTTCTATAGATCAAGATACTAAGAGAAGAAATTGTTTAATTCTATCCTGGGTGGATTCTTTCCTGGGTATTGTTTCGCTTCTTGGGTGTTAATAGTTTGTTTTCCTTATTTTTTCTTTGTCGTATTCTTTACTTAATTAATTTAGTTAATTTTAGTTTTAATCAATCTCTCCAATTTGTCAGTTAAATAATAGAAAGACAGTAATAACTATTACTTTTAGTCCTAGTGGGAACGATATCTTTACTCGCCGTAGCTATTCTATTACTTGATAGATATACTTGTCTTAGTCAAATTTTAAGTTAGTTTGCGACTACATCAATTAAAGTATAAAAAAAATTAATCTAGTACAAAAGAATTTTTTTTTTTTTTTTTGATAATGCTGCAAAAAGAATTTGCAGTCCAATACATAACATAAAATTCAACTATAGTAATTATATTTGTCTTGACTTATATGGAGTGGTGATTAAACCTCTTATTAAACACTTATTTGACATATATTCAAACCGTATCAACCCAATATCTTACCTTTAATATTGTAGGGAAAAAAACAATTATTTTTAGCCATACATATGGAAAGACCCCAAACAATTGGCTATAATATAATAATTATGGATGGCCAAATCTTAGACACTACAATAAGCTTTAAGACGAGATATATAACCCTCAGATTGTACAGCTGAACCCTCAGATTGTGCAACTGCTTGAGTGAATTCGGAGTAATAAATTTTCAAAAATTCTTCATGGTCATGAGGTTTGAAAAGAATGGGATTGTTGTCATCGACAAGCTCATTTGGAACCTTCATTACGTAGCCTCCTCTTGGCCTTGTAAACAGTCCCAAGCTATACCTATCTTCGTAACCCTTCATCATGACACAATGAAAAGGCGAAGGCAATCGACCATTTAACCATACCTGCAACAATATAAAAATTTTATGTTTTAAGTCAAGCTATTTAAACACTCTGTGATGCAAAAAAATAAGTGTTACTTACGCTAAGGGACTCTCCAATCAAGACTATGAAAGAGTTGGGTGAAGGCTTCATATTGATCCTTTCACCATCTTTGCGTTGAATCTGTAGTCCATTAACCTCATTTTGATACAAAAGGGTCATCGTATTAGTGTCACAGTGCCCAGCTAACGCATGGGTTGAATCATTGGTATTTGGCTTTTCATATTTCATGACCATCAGTTGATAGTTTGTGGAGTCAATGAGCTCATCCATGTATTTCTCAATTCCAAAACTCTCCAAAATCATCTTCAAAATTGTCTTCTCTAACTCTGATGCTAGTTGAGTGAAAGACGCCAGAGTTTTACTGCCAAATACAAAGCATATAATTAATAAAATTGCTCCTTTATTGGGAGAAATCTTTATAATATCATCTTTAGTGATGTTGATTTGGAACATGAATAATAGGGTTATTGTTCTCGATTTGTCTATACTTAATTTTAGCTTTGGGTTTTAGTGTTCTTATCCACTAAAATCTGAGGTTAAAACCAAACATACAGAACACAGGAACAATACCTCTATTGTTCTAAATTTGGGTCAACGTATCAGAGAATGATAATTTCAAAAACTTTTCCTAATAAGGAGGTCGATTCCAAGAAGTCTAATAGTTTTATTAAAGGGATTTTTGTGTGAAGTACCTAAAGGCTAAAAGTTGTATTAGAAGTCAAATTGCATTTTGATGTTAGATCAAAAAAATAAGTTGATCTTTTTTGTTAAAAATTTATTTCAATTCTATTGTCAAAAATTATGTAACTAATGGAATAACGAGACAATTACACATGACGTGACACGTGTATCTCATGTTGAAATAAGGGACCAATTTTTAACATTACACACGGCATACCACATGTATCTCATACTGACATAAGGGACCAGTTTTTAATAATAAAAATAGATAAAATTTTTAACAAAAAATCAATTTGCTCTTTGATTTAATATCTAAAAAAATTTTCTAATAGAAAAAATAAAATACATTCTGGCTCTTAATACAAGAACTTTCATAATACTTATTACCGTTACTACCGTACCTGAAACTTATGTTTCCTTGAGGCCATAAAGTGTTGGTGACGCATTGTTGAATGTTTTCAGCAATATGAGCATCATCCATTGTCAAGCTTTGAAACGGTTCAGATGAAGGATTCAAATAGCCACGAAAGGGCTTGTCGGAAACACACAGTTTTTTGGTTTGTAAAGGCAAGTCAAAGGCCTCTTGCAAAGCCCCAAACACTGCCTTTCGAAGCTCCAGGATTGGATCAAACAATGCCTCGAAACAACCGTACTCCTCCAGTGCTTCCCGAACTTGGGATTTCACTAAATCCCATTCGGGGCTGCCAGGTTTCAGGTTTTGGTTTGAGAAATCTATAACTGGAACCATTGCCTGAGTTGTTGAGCTCATCTCTATGTTTATATCAAACAATAATGCTTGAATGGCACCTTTAATATACAATCAGTGAGATTTATAATTGCATTGAAAGTCCCTCCTTGCAAATTAAAGGTACAAAATAATGGGTGTACATTTTTGTGAAAAAAAAATTGCTATGATACGAATAATTTATATATTTGTCTGCTAATAGAAACCAGACACGTATATGGGATCACAAATCACAGCCATATTTTTAACATGTTCATGACTGACAAGAATTTGTGGAGGGAAAGACTGCATCATATACATAAATTCCTCTGCTAACTTAAATAATTAAACCGAAATTGTCAAGAGGAAGGTGAATTAGCTTTTGAAAATTTTGTGGATGCTAGAGAGAAATGAATTACTAACGATTTTCTCAAATTCACTAATTTGATAACTTTTTAGGACAAGGTTTAACTTTATTGTTGAGTATGACTCTTATTTCAGTCAAATTCGAGAAATAATCTTTCAGTTAAACTCTGTTTATTTGTTTCTATCAAACTCTGATTAGTCCAGATTATTTTATTATTATTTGACCTATAAATTTAGCCTATAAATAGACTCTTTTACAACCTTAGAAATTATACCCATTAGAGATTAGAACTTATAACACATTTAGAGAATTTTATGTTTACGTTTTTAGGGTTCTTCATTTTCGAGTTTTTGGGGTTTAGTTTTTATCTCCATCTTTTATTCTCTTCGTTCTTTTTCCATTATAGTAAAATTACCTTACTTGTGGTTTTTTATCCTCTTTGAAGGGGCTTTTCCATGTTAAACTTGTGTGTTCAATTTCTTAATTTATTTCGCTATTTTTTTCTTGTTGCTTAATCAGGTCGATCCGCAACACTTACAAACTCCTTTAAGATTTCTACTCAAATCGTAAAATACAAACTCTCTCAAAGAGATACAAAGAAACAAAGAAAGAAACAATCCTTACAAGATCAAAGTGTTTGTAAATTAAGTTCAATTACAAAGAAAAACACTTAGCAAATAGAATGAAAATAAAGCTCACAAATGTATGAAAGAAAAGTATGGAAATAATTTAACTTACAATTTTACATAATATGTCACTGTAAATTTTAAAACAATTTAAAAAAAAAACCTTTTAAATTTATCACTATCTTTACAAATTAAATACGCTATTAAAATTGATATATATTTAAAAATATAAATAATGTTACAATAAATCATTTATTGGTCACAATATTAAATTATTTAACAATCCGTTATATTTAAAAATATTTAATTCATTTATATTTTATTTTTAAATATAATATATCAAAACAAAAAAATATAATTTTAAAATTAAAAAATTGGTAACAAAAAAATTCTAAAAAAATTAGTAATCAATTTTAATAATAAAAAATAAGTGATTTATAAAGTAATTAAAAATAAAAAAATCATGATTCGATTCTTTTTAACTGTAAGGTAGAGCTTCACGTTCAATCACCTACATTTTATTTTTGTCCTCCTATCTTTTTAGATATGAAAATAATTTTTAAATTAAATTGTAAAAAAAATAATGATAGTCATAATTGACAAGGTAAAGCTTGAATAATTAACGTAACTCGAACCCAAGTTAAATCTGGGACAGTGAACACCCTTGATCATCAGGCCATCACATAAGGTTCATATTTGCTTTCTTTGACATGAAGCTGAAAACTACTCATAGCTCCTCCTTAATCTATAAATAGAAGAATAACGCGATTTGGCACACTTAAACTCACATTCTCCTATATTGACAACAATATTTTTGCTAATCGAGTAAATAAGTAAAGAACAAAGAAAATAAGAAAACAAAAAAGAGAACTTATTTTATTACCCTCAGGCTAATAATGATGGAAACATATCCACTTACCACTTCAATACGAAGTTGTAACTCCAAGAATTTGATTGTCAAAATAAATAATCCAAACACTATTTTACCTCTGATTTGCTTCAAGAAGAACATAAAAAGATGAGATGAGATCAAAAATATATATAACAAATTTAATTTGTAACAAATTATGAGGATTTTGTATTTTAGTGGATTAAAAAGGAAAGGGGAATCTTCCTTTGCAACAAGTTGGTGCTAATTGGTTTGCCAATGACCCATGCATTTGTTTGGGAATTAACAGCCACATGACATGAAATGATAGAGGACAACTTAGAAAAAAGTGAAAGTCTTTGTGTCATATACTTTCCTTTTAAGTTTCAATAATTGATTTGTTTAAATTATTTATATGATTTTCACCAGAGGTGATCATGGCCGTCTGAAAAATAGAAGAGTTTGGATAAAAAAATAGGTCCGAAATATGAGTTTAAGCAAAAAAAGAGGCCCGTTTTATCTCGGGTAAAACTTTTTTAGCCCGGGCCCAAACCGACCCAGCCCGAATTATATACTAATAATTTTTTTTTATTTTTAATCATTTCTACTTTTTTAGTTTCAGCTTCGGTGTTTCACTTTCGTGCCCACCTTCAAAATCCCTAACTCACCACCTCCACTGATCCACCTCCACCTAATTCTAGAATCAAGATTCAAAATCCCAAGTTCCAGAATCCAGTTCCAGTCACCACATTCTCTCTTTTTTCCCTTCTTTTTTTGGTAAAAATTGTGTTATAAAAGCTTCTTTGATTCGCTCCTTTATTACTTCAGTAAGGCTAAATTTTCCTTTCTTTTCCTTTATTATTTTTTTATTTTTTATTTAATTTTTTCGAGTGATATTGTTATGATCTTCTTCTTTACCACCGAAAATGCTTGTGATTTGTGAAGATTCTGGTATTTCTTTCTTTTTCTTCTTATTTTTTTAGTTCATTTTTGTAATTATTCTTTGTTTGGATCGTAGATAAAAAAGAAACGTGAGCTTTCGGTGGGATTGGATTGGGTTTTTTAGTGTCTCTTCGGTAATATTTTCGTTTTTTATTTATATTTTTCTCTTTTTACTGATTTAAGTACTGTTCTTTTTTGGCTTGTAGAAAATGATAATTGTCGAAACCATTTTTTGAAAAAAACGGGGATCGACTTTTTGAAAACACAACATGGAGTCGCCACCAATCTTTTTTGTTTAGGTGTGATCGGATCACCTAATAAAATATTTTATTTAAATCAATTTTGGCCTACGTGAATTTGCGAAAACGGGTTCGGGAGTCAGTTACGTATGAGGAAGGATTAGCACCTCACTACGCCCAAAATTGGTACCAAATTGATTAAATACTGTCCTTGTGTTTGAGATTTGAAGCTATTTTTGAAACATGATTCCTTTGAAAACATTTGAATAGCTCAAGTTGGTCGTCAAAATTCTCTTGTTCCAAAGGAACGAAGCATCATATCCAACACGATAGGACATGCTCCTTTATTCCCTTGAGAACACGGTAAATTTTTTACTTCCAAAAATTTATACGTTGAAAATTACAAAAGGATGCCCAATTATTTAGTCCAACAAGAAACCAAAACCCAGCATGATAGGGCACGATTCCTCGAATTTCCAAATATTGAACATTGCCTTGTTTTAGAATTTAGAGAATACGAATGAAATTCTAAAGAAATATTCGATTATCTTGGACAAACAAGAAATCGAAACCCAGCACGATAGGGCACGATTCCCCGAATTTCTAAGCATCAAACATTGCCTTGTTTTAGAATTTGAAAAAACACGAGTGAAATTCTAAAGGAATACTCGATTATCTTGGATAAACGAGAAATCGAAACCCAGCACGATAGGGCACGATTCCCCGAATTTCTAAGCATCAAATATTGCCTTGTTTTAGAATTTAGGAAAAACACGAGTGAAATTCTAAAGGAATATTCGATTATTTTTGAACAAACGGGAAATCGAAACTCAGTACGGTAGGGCACGATTTCCCGAATTTCCAAGTATCAAATACTGCCTTCGTTTTAAGGAATTTTTAAACGAATAATTATAAAACCAGCTTGAAGTGCATTAATTTGACTTGAAATAAAATGGAAAAATTAGTTTTAAAGAGTTGGGAACTATAAAGTGATATTTGTAAACCCAAAAGGAAAAAATAAAAACATAAGATAATATGCATGTATGAAGATGAATGAATATAATACATTTAATCAACTAACAAAATAAACAATTAAATTCAACCAATCTAAGAAAATGTTATCAAATTTCTAAGCATGAATAAAGAATGATCCATATAATAGAAATACAAGACGGAAATAATACACAACAATAATGTACATAGCCTAATACAACAAATTAAATGCCAAATATGCAAAACAAAATGAAAATTAAAAAATGTATGAGACAAATTTAAAAGCGTGAACACATAATATATTATAAATGAATTGTTGAACTTGAAACTATTTATAAAAACAAACTAAAGATATATATGCATTCATTAAAATATGCGTTATAGAATGAAAACTTTTAAATCAAATAATATATGCATGTAAAATTTTTTATTAAAATACACTCAATAAAAAAAATTTGATAATATCTTGAATGTGAAAGTATAGCAAGGATACATAATAAGATATAACTTTAAGAAATATACATAATAGGTTCACAAAACATATATATATATATATATATATATATATATAGATTTGGGAATTATTAGTTGTAAAAAATTTGCATGAAATTAATAATGTATAGAAGACTAAATTAATTTTTCCATAAGTCATATATGCAACAGATTTAAAAAAAAAAACATAATAATATATATAATAAGAAAACTATATGTATAAACACACGAATTTAATGATGTATAAATCAAATATAAATACCAATATATATATATATATATATATATGTATCATAATAATGTAAAAAAAAAAAACATAAGACATGTGAGATTTTTTTTAAATAACATCAATACATACTATGTAAATAAATTTAAAAAAAACTTACGTATGCAAAATAAAATAAGATTAATAATATACATAGAATATAAAAGGAGAGTAAAAAATATATAATAAGATATGAGATTAGGAAACACTTATACATATATAATAGATTTAAAAACATATATATACATAAATAAATTGAGAAAAAAAAATATATGCAAGAATAACATGGGATTAAATATGTATATAAGATTAAACTAATTTTACTATAAATTATACATGTACGAACATAAAAGCATTTGAATGAAATATTACATAAAATGTTAATATGATATAAGAAAGAACTTAAAAATGACGATCTTATAAAAAAACGAAGTAAAGTTATCAAAATAGGTCAACACATGTATGAAAATATTAAGAATGTTAAAATAATAAGTATCTTAAATGGAAAGTTCAATTAGAATAGCATATATGTACAAATATATATACAAAAGTGTTTGAATGAGATACTATATAATATATTAAAATAATACAATATAAACAATTTCGAAACAATAATTTTATAAGTACAAAAATGAATTTTAAAACAACAATTTAGCCATTAAAATAGTGTATGTATAGGTATACACAAAAATATATAGATGAGATATTATACAAAAGTGTAAATAATGTAATAAAAGGAACTTCACAATAATTATACAAATAAAACAAAGCAAAATTATCAAAAATAAATTAACACATATAAAAATATTAAAAGGATTTTAAAATGGTAAATTATATCAAATAGAAGATTAAATTAAAATTGAATTAAAATAAAAGAGATAATTTGTAAATAAAATAAACTACTGAAATTTTAAAAGAAGGACCAACGCGCAATGTGTGCTAATGCATAGGGATCAAATCTGGAAATATTCTAGATCCCCAAAACGGCGCGTTGAGGCGCGAACCAAAATACACACATGCTCAAATTACAGGGCTAAATTCTAAGATGAAATAAAACAAGCAATGCGCGATTGAGCGCCTGCGTGAAAGAGGGGGACTTAATGCGCAATTATCCCCTCTCTGCAAAAACACGCGGATCCCAGGGGTGAAGAATCGGATCGGGTCGGGTCATTGGATCCCAAACGATGTCGTTTTTTAAAACATGGGAATTGGCTTATGCGGTGTCATTTTTTACTTCCTCATAAAGGCCAAACAGTGCCTTTATTCAACCAAACAGACGTCAAAACCCTAGCCTCCCATTTTGATCCTTTCAACCGGACCCCAACACCCCTCTAAGAGCCGATCTGCCACCATGAACGGCGATCGACCCTTCCGAGCCTCAGAACCAATTTTTAGCTTTAGACCTCTTTCCATACTTCGATTTCGACGAATAAGAAGAAGTCTTATGGCGTATTTGCGAAGGTAAAGCTCCCTTTTCTTTTTTTGTTTCTATTTTATTTTATTATACTAAAAAAAATGAAAAATCTAAAAACAAACAAGTAGAACAGATTCAAAAAGAAAAAATATAAGCACTCGAAATCACCTTCTTAATTTTTGACTGCCTGTTTTATTTCAATCTTCGTGTCTGTGTAAAAAAACAATATGTTTTCTGTTTGGGCTTTATAGCCGAAAATATAATTGATCTATGCTATTCTATGCTCTGCTTGTTTTTGCTTCCTTTTTGCTCTATTTTGTCTTTTTTCCCTATTGTCCTACTTTGCTTGCCTCTTTTGCTCTCTTTTGCAGGTGCACGAAGGTCAACGGGCTGTAGATGACCATTTTGGTGCAACGGGACACGAAGAGCCGAACCTCAGGCGTTGGACGTGCTGACGACGCACGTGGGAGGGTTACGGCTCAAGGAGGAAGCTAGGGTTAGGCTTGGCTGGATTCGGTTTAGGCTTTTGGGCCTATTGGGCCGTCCAGGTCAGGGGTTTAGGGCCCGCTTGTAAAATGGGTATGATCTGGGCCCATTATTGGGCCATTCTTGTAATTGGATTTTTATTTTATATTTTGTTTTGTGTTTGGGCTGGTTAACGATTTTGGGCCCGGGTAAATTTGGGTACCTACAATAATATATTTTTTTTTGTTTTAATGTAATGATATAGTTTATTAAAGTAGCTGAAAAGGGCTAAACAAATTTCAGCTAAATCCAATCTCCACTCAAATAAGTTTATTTTTAGCAGGAAAGATCTCTAAGCCCAAGTTAGTTTATTTATTTCATCTCTATAAATGTTGATATCAAATAATCACTTTTATAATCCATTTCGGTGTTGTTGGTGATGCTTGTAATAACCCAAATTTACCCGGGTCCATAAATAAATAAGTAAATAAACAAATATAAAATAAAAATAGTTCATTAATAAAGTCCATTTACAAAAGCCCAAAGTCCAGTTACCTTTGAAAGCCCTATACCCAATTACAACCCATAACTCAGCTAAACTACCCGTTAGCCCGTTTACACCCAACCCACAAATAGGTACGGCCCAAATGGCCCAACTGGTAACAGATGAGGGAAGACCTAGGGTTTCTGGAACCCTAGGAGCCGTAAATGGAAGGATCCATAAGCTAAGCCATCAGTCACGCCGTTTCACCTCGTGTCGTTTCAGCTACCCTTCATCGGTACCGTGATTCCAGGCCCCGTATCTCGTTGTAATTGAGACGCAAATCGATGCCGTGATCAGTGCCCCTCCTTCTCCTCGATCATCTGCAAAAATGGAAAGAAAGGACAGAAACAAGACAAATATAGGAAGAAAAAGATCAAAAATCTGTAAATATGTTGTAAACAGTGGCTATAAAAGCCCTAATCAAATACGATGTAAAGGATAGATTTTTACAGAAATAAAAAGATATACGTATATATTGACAGATATAAGAACAAAAGAAATATTTGCAGATTACCAAAGAATACAGAGGTGAATATTCTATTTATTTTTACAAAATATATACTGGTAATATAAAAAAGGGAAAAGGGGAACGAACCTTTTCTAATCAGCGTGGAAACGGGAATTTTTTCCAGTTTGGCTCGATAGAGCTCCAAGGCCGGTCCCAAATCCTCTTTCAGAGGATTTCTTCTTTTTTTTTTCCAGAACCAGGTTAAAATGATTTTAAAACTAAAATCAGGGCTTATATAGCCCTACAAAAACGGTGTCGTTTTGCTTAATTCAATAAGCACTAAAACGGCACCGTTTAGGCCAAGATCCGCGTGTTGACCTGAAGACCCGGGAAGGATCCGTGTATTTTTGTAAAATGGGTAAATTGCCCAATTGAACCTTCCTCCTTTTCAAATGTTTATAATTTCATTTTATTTTTTATTTAAATTTGGCCCCAGTATTTTATTTCAATTTAGTCCTGAACGTCATTAAAATCAGTTCTATAAAACGGTGTCGTTTTGGGGTTAGGGCAAATTGCCCAGTGAGTCCCTCAGTTTTTTTACACGCGTGTGCTGAAAGCCCCAAAATTCATTCTTTATTTTAAAATTAACCCCAGGTAATTCAATTGAATTCAATTTTAATCCTTTTTTAAATACTTTATATTTTTTATATTAATTATATAAAATAGTATATATTATTTTTTATTATCCATTATATTATTATTACATTTTTAAATTTTTATCATATATTTTTAATATATATTATTTATTCTGTTATATTTATATTTTACTAAATGTTATATATTTTGATTATATATTATTTATTTTACTATGTTTTATATGAAAAATACTTATTATTATTTTATATATTCTTTATTATATTATATTTCATTAATTTTATTTATGTATTATTATATATTTTATTACATATTATTCTTTATAATATCTATCTTTCTTATATATTTTTTATATTATATACATTTTATTATATATATTATTTATTATATGATTTATATTCTATATTTTATTTGTAAATTATACACTCTATTTTACCATATTTCCTAACGTTACCTTTATTTTATTATAAAACATACATTATTTTATTACTTGTAATACCCCTACCCGTATTCATTGCCGGAATAGGGTGCGAGGCATTACCGGAGTTTACGAATTAAATTTTTTTTCTTTTTATTCAATATAGCCCTTTTATAAATATCTAAACTTCCCTGTAATATTAAATCGAGACCAATCCACATCAATCAAATCAATTTAACATATTTTCATGATAGATTCATGCATTTATATAAGATAACGTTATCACATATCTATAACCAGGTTTGTTAACCATACTAATGGCTAACTTTACATTCATTTCATGTTAACATTTACTTTGTTAGCTTATACATGCCATTGGTTCCCAAAATAAAGTTCCTTTATATACCGAAATCCCGAGGTTGATAGTGTGATGTGTCTCAGGCCAAATCGACCTCAGGAGCTCTTAACACTACAAAGCAGGAGAAAAGGAAATGGGTAAGCACTTTGTGCTTAGTAAGCTCATGTAACAAGAATTACACTTACCTAATATTTTCAGTACAATACAATAAACATTACATATATCCATTCAATGCATTATTACCTAACATGCACAAACTCAACATTCAAGTTAGTACAATAATTTCTATATATCAATAATATATATCATGATTGATGAGCTCATCAATACTATGATTTCCATTCCCTTGTTGTTTTTCCATATTTATCCCGTTGAATTACTCGGAATTTGATGGATTTTTCAGAGGTACACATTTAGTGTACAAATCCGGTCCGTCAATTCATATTCATGTGCGCACATTTCCATTTCAGAGAGCACACTCACGAACCTCAACCTTGCGGCGGGATTACCATCGAGCTAAATCACAGCAATATAAACTCATAGAGTATTGTCGGGATTACGGTCCGAGCTAAATCCCCGCAACGACAATTACTCTAATGAGCTTGAATCTGATTACAGTCGAGCTAAATTCAGACCCTAATTCGGATTACCCGTCCGGGCTAAATCCATTTTCCACATATTCTTGGGGGGCTATATATCGAGATAGGATCACCCGTCCGGGCTAGATCCTTTTACCATCAATTCCTTTTCAGAGATCCATTGAATTTTCCTTTTATTCAACCGGGATTTCTTCCCCTTTATATCAAATATATCAATGTTTCATCAATTTTCATACAATGAACATTCAAATCATATTCACATCAATAACATACATTTCAAGTATTTAAGAATATAATTCAAGTTACATGAACTTACCTTGATACTTGTTTGTAAACAGCAAAAATCTACTAATCCCGAACTTTTTCCTTTCCTCGATCTAGATTCGTATTTGAATCTTCTGGATCTAAATAAATAAATTTAATTATCAATTTAATACATTTCATGTTCATATGC
Organism: Gossypium anomalum; assembly: GCA_025698475.1. Taxonomy (NCBI): domain Eukaryota; kingdom Viridiplantae; phylum Streptophyta; class Magnoliopsida; order Malvales; family Malvaceae; genus Gossypium; species Gossypium anomalum. The sequence continues at coordinate 6,430,022 of CM046960.1, forward strand.
AACATTCTCTATAATTCAACTATTATTTATAGTTCATTCAAAGCTGTCTACTTGAGTCATAGTCACTAAATTATTTATAACTTGAGCTACGGAACTCCAAATTAAGATACTTTAATTTTCCCTAAAACTAGACTCATATATCTTCTTACCATAAAATTTTCAGAATTTTTGGTTTAGCCAATAAGTACAGTTTATTCTTTAAAGTCACCCCTGTTCTACTGTCTGACAGTTCTGACTCTTCTTCACTAAAAATTAATTATCTCCTTGTACAGAATTAAAATGATGTTCTAGTTTTTTTCTATTAAAACTAGACTCACTCAGGATTCTATACATATAAATTTAAACCCCTAATTATTTTTCTTCATTTTTTTATGATTTTTCAAAGTCAGAACAGGGGAACCCGAATTCATTCTGACCTTGTCTCACAAAATTCATTATATCTCAAAATTTACAAATCCATTGCTTGCAGTATTTCTTCTATGAGAAACTAGACTCAATAAGATTTAATTCCATATTTTTTTTCATCTTCTAATTCAATTTCTACAATTTATGGTGATTTTTCAAAATTAGTCTACTGCTGCTGTCCAAACTGTTTTAGTGCAAGCTGTTTATTACTATTTTTCCCCTAAACTTTTAATAAATGATAATTTCGTCCCTACTCAATTAGCCTCTCAATTGATCTTATTTTTCCCAATTAACACTTTATTATATCACCTTAAACTAGTTTACAACCTTTAGGAATCAGAATTTCAGAAATATACTTTAATTCTAAACATTTTCACAATTAGGTCCTAAAAATCAATTTCCATTGAAATTACCTAATAAAATCATCTCATAAACAATTTAAAGCTTTAATTTCATTCTATTTCATCATAAAATTACATAACTCAACCATAGTGACTTTCAATTTCATCCATGAAATCAAAAACTAATGAATTTAATAGTAGGACCTAGTTGTAAAAGTCTTAGAAACACAAAAATTACAAGAAAAAGGCAAGGGTTAACTCACTTGGTGCAAAAATTATGGAATACCAGCTTAGAAAGCCCTCCTATGGCGTTTTTAGCTGCTGGAATTGAAGAGAAATGAAGAGAAATCTAGATATTTCCTATTTAGTCCTAGCTTTATTTAGTTAATTTTGCAATATTCTAATTTTGCCCTTAATTCATCAATTTTTCTGCTGTTTTCATGCCCTTGCTGTCCAGCCCAAATAAATTTTGGGTCTAATTTCCTTTTAAATCCTTTCTCATTAGACACTTAAGCTATTTAATCATCCTACTCACTTTTACACCTTTTACAATTTAGTCCTTTTCATTTAATTAACTATCCAAACATTAAAATTTCCTAACGAAATTTTAATACCACATTACTAACATTTCATAAATATTTATAAAATTATTTTTGACTCGGTTTTACTTGATAGATGTCTCGATAACTTATTTTTACCTAATTTCTTCAATAATTTCTTTTTCTAACTAACCACTAAATCGATAAAAATTTTCTATCAATATTTTCATACGATTTTTCTATCATATAAATATTCATGCAAAAATATTGAAATAAATTTCTCTTTAGATCGGATTTGTGGTTACGAAACCACTGTTCCGATAACCTTGAATTTAGGCCATTACATTACTTATATACATTCTTAAATTATTTTTTTTATAAGCAAAATATCAATATTGAGTACATTTTTAGTATAACCTACATATGTATAAATGTCATTTAAAAAATAGGGTTTCTCTTTTATCATTCTTATATTATTCAATATATTTTCTAAATATCTTGTTTTTATCTGATTTATATTTTATACATTTTAATTTATTTTTAGTTTTCTATTATTTTGATATAGTAGGTTAAACTTTACATATCATTTATTTTTGTATATTTGCATGAAATTAATTATTTATGGTAATTTGCATAAGACATTATCATATATGTATATTGCAATTTATATATGTTGTATCTGTTATGTATTATATGGTGTTTTGCATGTAACCATAATGCATGAACATTTACGTTATTTATAATGATATGTGCATAAAGTGATAATGTATATTGTGTGATTTATGCCATTATTACTATTTCCTATACTATATTTGCATGAAATGATAAAGCATGTATATTGTAATTAGATTTATTTAATTCCTTGTAATATGCAAAACACATCATTACTTTTAAAACCAAAAGTTATATATCATTTAATTCAAAAAAGAATTTTAAAAAAAATGAGGCAATGTTTTGATATTTAGGAATTCGAGAAATAGTGCCCTAACATGCTGGGTTGCGATTTCCCGTTTATCTAAATATTTAAAATATCATTCTAAACGAGTTTTACAAATCATAAGATGATTTTAGTTACGAAAGTTTAAAGATATCGTGTCCAATCATGCTGGATGTGATGTTTGTATTCTTTTAAAACGAATGAATCTTGATTCTTTTCAAAAAGCATTATGGTTTTAAGGGGATCTCATTTCTAAATTCTTTCAAACTTCTAACACTAAGGCAAAATTATTCAATTTGGTACCAATTTTGGGCGTTACGAGGGTGCTAATCCTTCCTCGTACGTAACCGACTCCCGAACCTATTTTCTCATAATTTCATAGACCAAAACATTTTATAAAGTGACCCAATCACACTTTAAAAGATTGGTGGCGACTCCCGTTTTCGTCATTTTTTTAAAACCCGTTTTAAAGGAGGTTTCGACAACTTGGCGACTCCACTGGGGAAATCAAGAGAGTCGAGCCAAGAAATTGAATATTTTATGTCTTAGTGTTGGAAGTTTGGAAATTTCAAAAATTTGATCCTATTTTACATGTGTTTGCTGCATATGTTTGCTATCTTATTGCTGTACATTGCATTTGCATGATCGTTGTGGTCAAACCCTTAAGTGGGAATGAGAAGCTACGCTTTCGTGAGGTTTTCACCTTCGTATGAGCTAGTGGATTGCTTCCGGGATACTGTACCTATGTCTTCGTGAGATTTTCATCTCCGTATGACCATAGGGAAATGTGTCCCCCTGAACTGAACTTGGTCTATATGAGCCTATAATGGGTGAGGACCGAGGAATCTGCCGGTTCAGCTACCCTTGCTTTAGAACTAAAACTCATATAGTGAACCTTTAAGTGCTTATCCAAGGAAAATAATGATAACCTTTAAAAAATTATCCTTGTAAGTATTTGTTTATCATTTTCTTATATATATATGACACTGACCTATTTTTTATTTTGATGTCATTGCATGTCACTTGGCATTTAAAGGTGTCGATTCAAGGCTCGATTTCTAGATTAGAAAGTTTCGTAATGAGGAACGAATACCTTAATAAAGTGGAGGACAATGCTTCTGTCTGTACCTGGTCAGAGAAAATCCAGTTAGAGAAAGGAGATAGTGTCACCGACGGGTATACGTAAGGGTTATCGGACTTCACCCGTGTTAATTCGACACAGAACGAGCTGCAGGAGTTGAGAGATATTTGGGCCCAATGGGATGATGAGGCTAAGCAGCTCTTCTATCAGAATTACGGAGACCTTCCCTATTTGCTAGACGTCAAGGTAGATAGACACTTGTTTCGAGCTATGGTACAATTCTGGAACCCTGCTTATAGTTGCTTTACATTCGGTGATGTTGATCTTGTACCTACTTTGTAGGAGTATACGACTTTACTGCGTTGCCCGAGGATTCAGGGTTACAAGGCTTATGTTAGGCCTGCTAGCCTTCTAGCTTTTACGAAGAAGTTGGTAATGATTACTGGGATGAGTGAGCAGTGGGCTGTAGCTCGCGTGCAGCAAAAAGGTGATAGTAAGTGCATTCCATGGGCCGGCTTGAGGGATTTGATATCGACGCATCCAGACATAAAGAAAAGGGTCGACGTTTTGGCTTTGAGTATTTATGGCATAGTGATTTTCCCAAAGGCGTTAGGGCATGTAAATGAGGCGGTTGCGGATTTATTCGATCGACTTGGTAAACAGAACACACCTGTGCCCGTGATCCTCGCTGAGACATTAAGATCCTTAAGCGCATGTCGAAGAGCCGGTGAATGAAGGTTCATTGGATGTGCGCAGTTGCTATTGGTTTGGTTTCATAGCCACTTCTGGAAGCTTGATAAGGTAAACTGTACATAAAATAAACAAAACATGAACTTAGGACTGAAATAAATACTTTTTTAGAATTAAACTGTGCATAGAAAATAAATGTGATAATAATAATAATAATAATAATAATAATAATAATAATAATAATAATAATAATAATAAAGTGATGTTAAGCTAGTTCAAAACTATTATTTGAGAAGAAAATATTAGAAAAATTGAGATATTTCAAAACAATTAATCTCATATTTTTAAAGAAAGATTTTGAAACTTTTACTTATAAGTTATTTAGTAAAAAAATAAGTTGAAAGGGTAAACTCGTGCAATGGGCCCAAAAGGTTAGTATAATGTACATCTAGGCCCTTTTGTTAATGGAAGTATTTTTTGTTTTTACTAAATTTTTTAGAGTCCAAGAAATGTAAATTTCTTAATTTGTAACACCTACTTTTAGTTAAGCTAAAAATCAATTGAGACTATATTTAATTAAGTCTAGATTCATTAAACCATTTTCAAATTATTTTTAGCTAATTCAATCCACTTACCTTTATTATTTTTAGTCAGGAAACTCTTATGTGTACCATACCTCATTTTCACTCTCAATATACACCTCAAAAATCTATCATTCTCCATTCGCTTATCCTCTCTTCCTTTTTGAGTTTTTTCTATTACAGTTAATCTATTGTTAGATTTTTGTCCTCGTTATTTATAATGGAAGAACTTGTTGAATCCTAGAATACATTATACGAAAAAATATCCTTAAAGATAATATCCAACACGCTTCTAACTATTTAACTCATGTCCTTGAGTCGTTAAATTGATGAATATTTAAAAATAGGAAACTATAAAAACATTAGCTTCATTTATATATACAAGAAAAACTAGATCTTACTATAGTCATTATAATTGTGGGATTATTAACTTTTTTATTTGAAAAAAATTGTAATCAAAGTAATTAAAGGATTGACTAGTAAGATCTGTTCAGTTACTAGCATATTTTATCCCATTTATGCATAATTCATTCTATGACTACTATAAGACTGAGATTCATTTGGTTGAGTTAATATCACGTCCCGATTTTATTTTTTTTTTGGTATGACTAAGCATAAAATGAGTTATTAGTCTAATTGTTAAATATGAGTGAAATTATTTTTAAAATCCAAGTTCGAATCCCCTCTTTTACATTTTTTTTTTAAATTTCGGCATTTTCCTTATATTTAACCCTATTATCGCCCTTAGGGTTTAAAAACCCTAATATTTAAACATCTGCTTCTCATTTGTGTATTCACATTGCCTCCTTTCAGACCCTAACATATTTTTCTCTTAAAAAGACAGTAATTACTAGTAGTTTTAATTCTAGTAAGAACGATATCTTTATTCACCGTAGCTATACTATTAATTGATAGATGCATTTGCCTTAGTCAGATTTTTAGTTAATTTGCGACAGCATCAATTAAAGTATAAAAAAATTTAATCTAGTACAAAAGAAATAATTTTTTTGATAATGCTGAAGTCCATTACAGAACATGAAATTCTACCACAGTAATTATTTTTATCTTGACTTATATGGAGCGGTGCTTAAACCTCTTATTAGACACTTATTTGACACATATTCAAACTATATCAACCCAATATCTTACCCAACAATTAATTTTAACCATATATAGAAAGACTCCAAACAATTGGCTATAATATAATAATTATGGATGGCCAAATCTTAGACACTACAATAAGCTTTAAGCTTAGCTATATAACCCCCAGATTTAACAGCTGCTTGAGTGATTTCGGAGTAATAAAATTTCAAAAATTCTTCATAGTCATGAGGTTTGAAAAGGATGGGATTGTTGTCATCCACAAGCTCATTTGGAACCTTTACTATGTAGCCTCCTCTTGGCCTTGTAAACAGTCCCAAGCTATACCTATCTTCGTTACCCTTCATCATGACACGATGAGGAGGCGAAGGCAATCGACCATTTAACCATACCTGCAACAATATAAAAATTTTATGTTTTAAGTCAAGCTATTTATACACTTTGTGATGCAAAAAATAAGTGGAACTTACGCTAAGGGACTCTCCAATCAAGACTATGAAAGAGTTGGGTGAAGGCTTCATATTGATCCATTCACCATCTTTGCTTTGAATCTGTAGTCCATTAACCTCGTTTTGATACAAAAGGGACATCGTATTAGAGTCACAGTGCGCAGCTAACGCATGGGTTGAATCATTGGGTTTTGGCTTTTCATATTTCATGACCCTCAGTTGATAGCTTGCGGAGTCAATGAGCTCATCCATGTATTTCTCAAGTCCAAAACTCTCCAAAATCATCTCCAAAATTTTCTTCTGTAACTCGGATGCTAGTTGAGTGAAAGACGCCAGAGTTTTACTACCAAATACAAAGCATATAATAAATAAAATTGCTCCTTTATTGGAAGAAATCTTTGTAATATCTTCTTTTGGGATCTTGATTTGGAACATGAAAAATAGAGCTCTTGTTCTTGATGTGTCTATACTTGATTTTAACTTTGGGTTTTCAAGTGGTAGTGCTCTTATCCACTAAAACTTGAGGTTAAAGCCAAGCATACACAAACGGTCCAGATGAAGGATTCAAATAGCCACGAAAGGGCTAGTCGGAAACACACAGTTTTTTTGTTTGTAAAGGCAAGTCAAAGGCCTCTTGCAAAGCCGCAAACACTGCCTTTCGAAGCTCCAGGATTGGATCAAACAATGCCTCGAAACAACCGTACTCCCCCAATGCTTCTCGAACTTGGGATTTCACTAAATCCCATTCAGGGCTGCCCGGTTTCAGGTTTTGGTTTGAGAAATCTATAACTGGAACCATTGCCGGAGTTGTTGAGCTCATCTCTATGTTTATATCAAACAATAATGCTTGAATGGCACCTTTAATATACAATCAATGAGATTTATAATTGCATTGAAAGTCCCTCCTTGCAAATCAATGGGACAAAATAATGGGTATAATTTTTTGTGAAAAAATACAAATTGCTATGATACAAATAATTTATATATTGAATAGCGATATTAAAATTCCAAATTGGATTGGTTTTATTATTATTATTTCTTGTTTCTTGCTATTTCTCTGCTAGTAGAAACCAGCCATATTCGGTCACAAATCACAGTCATCTGGTGTAATATTTTAAAAATATAAATAATGTCATCATTTGATAATAATTTACATTAACTAATTAATAGTTAAATAATATATGTCATATATCATATCATATTATATTATATTATATTATATTATATTATATTATATTATATTATAAAACACAATTTTTAAATTTTTAATGTGTTCATAACTGACAACAAAAAAAATAAGAATTTGTGAAGGGAAAGATTGCATCATATACATAAAATCCTCTCCTAACTCAAATAATCAGACCGAAATTGTCAAGAGGAGTGTGAATTAGCTTCTAAAAATTTTGTGGACACTAAAGCGAAATAAACATAAAAAATTAGAGTGATTCGGCTTCAATTGCTTATTCCACTACCTTACTACTAGGAATTTTCTCAAATTCACAAATTTGATAACTTTTTGGGACAAGGTTTAACCTTATAAACTCGTTTAAGATCTCTACCCAAATCTTAAAACACAAACCCCTCAAAGAGATACAAAAAAGCAAACAAAGAAACAATCCTTACAAGATCAAAATGTTTACAAATTAAGCTCAATTACAAAGAAAAACACTTAGCAAATAGAATGAAAATAAAGCTCACAAGTGTATGAAATAAAGCTAATCATGGGCCGGGTCGGGCCGACTTCGGGCCAGGCCCAAACAAAATTTTAGGCCCGAGCCCAGTCTGGCCCGAAATATGGGCCTAAAAATTGTCCAAGCCCGGTCCAAAATAAAATTGCTAAGCCCGAGCCCGACTTGGGCCGACCCATATTAAAATTTTTTAGCTTATTTTATTAAATAAATTTTTTTTTAAAATATAATAAATTAAATACATTTAAAAATATTAAAACAAATATTAAAACAAATAAAAAATGATACTAAAACAATTCTTAAAACAATACAGAAATTGAAAATATAATAAAAAGTGGTTATATTAAAAATTTAAAATGATTAAAAATAAAATAAAATATAAATTATTATATAATTCAGGCCAGGCCGAGCCCGAGACAAAAAATCTTGCCCAAGGCCTGGCCCATTTTCTAAACAGGCCTCATTTTTTTTGTCCAAGCCCATTTTTCGGGCCTATATTTTTTACCAAACCGTCCCATTTTTCGAGTGGGCTTTTGAGTCGGGCCACCCATTATCAGATCTAGTACGAAAGAAAAGTATGGAAAGAACTCAACATACGATTTTACATAATATGTCACTATAAATTTTAAAACAATTTAAAAAAAAATTTCAAGTTTATCACTATTTTTACAAATTAAATACGCTATTAAAATTGATATAGATGTTTTAAAATATAAATAATGTTACAATAAATTATTTACTGGTCACAATATGAAATTAATTAACAATCCGTATTCACTAATTAATAGTTAAATCATGTATATCATATACATACTAGTTTGCGTACTCGTGTGGTGCACAGATTTATTTTGTGTTATATTTAAAAATATTGAACTAATTTATATTTTATTTTTAAACATAATATATTAACACAAAAAACTATATTTTTAAAAATTAAAAAATTTGGTAATAAAAAATTCTAAAAAAATTAGTAATCAATTTTAATAATTAAAAATTAAGTGATTTATAAAGTAATTAAAAATAAAAAATCATGATTCGGTTCTTTTTAATTGTAAGGTAGAACTTCATTTTCAATCACCTATTTTTTATTTTTGTCCTCCTATCTAAAAATAATTTTTAAATTAAATTATAAAAAATAATAATAATCATAATCATAATTGACCGGGTAAAACTTGAACAACCAACGCGACTAACCTTTATTAATTCACTGAACCATTTTCAAACTATTTTAGTTAATTCAATTCACTTACCTTGTTATTTTTAGTCAATGAAACTCTTATAATACCATACCTCATTTCACTCTCAATATACACCTCAAAAATCTATCATTCTTCATTCGCTTATCCTCTCTTCCTTTTTGAGTTTTTTCTATTACAGTTAATCTATGGTTAGATTTTTGTTCTCGTTATTTATAACGGAAGAACTTGTTGAATCCTGGGAATACATTATACGAAAAAATATCCTTAAAGATAATATCTAACACGCTTCTAACTATTTAACTCATGTTCTTGAATCGTTAAATTGATGAATATTTAAAAATAGGAAACTATAAAAACATTAACTTCATTTATATATACAAGAAAAAATAGATCTTATTATAGTCATTATAATTGTGGGATTATTAACTTTTTTATTTGAAAAAAATTGTAATCAAAATAATTAAAGGATTGACTAGTAAGATTTGTTTAGTTACTAGCATATTTTATACCATTTATGCATAATTCATTCTATGACTACTATAAGACTGAGATTCATTTGGTTGAGTTAATATTACGTCTTGATTTTTTTTTTTTTTTTTGTATGGCTAAACATAAAATGAGTTACTAGTCTAATTGTTAAGTATGAGTGAAACTGTCCTTGAAATCCAAGTTTGAATCCCTTTCCTTACATTTTTTTTTAAAAATTTTGGCATTTTCCTTGTTTTTAACCCTATTGTCGCCCTTAGGGTTTAAAAACCCTAATATTTAAACATATTTTTCTCATTTGTGTGTTCAAATTGCCTCTTTTCAAACCCTAACATATTTTTCTTTTTTGTAATTCTATCTTTACTCTTTCTTCCTCTCCTCCCCTTATGCCGCCCCTCATCTTGCCTTCTATCAATTTTTTTCCTACTTCCTTTTGTTTGTGTCGTCGATCCTCCTCCATCGTTACTGCCTGCCCCACCTTGCACCGTCGCCACCCTCTTTTCCATCACTACCACATTGCCACTATTTTTTTCTCCTCCTCTCTTTTCGTCTTCATTCCTTTCATTGTGGCCATATCTCTACTTATTTTTCTTTATTTTTATTCCCTTATAGTCAAATCTCCCTTTGCTTTTACCATCTTTTCGGCCGAATCTCCTTTGACTGCCAAGATCTCCACTGATTGTCCATTCCCGATTTGGTTACTAGTGTAGAGTAAGTGTTTTATTTTTATTAGATATCAAATCTCATATTTGGATCTTCTTCGTTGTCTTGGCCAAATCTCATGTGTGTGTTCATTCTGTCTAAGGCCCAAATCTGGACTACTCAGATCATCTTTAGTAATTGAGGCTAATCATATCCTCCATTCCGAATCGGTAGAAAATGTAAGTATTCTATAAGATCAGATCTCACTTTTTCCTTCCCAGATATGACAATACCAATTCTAATAAGTGTGTAATTCATTATTTAAGGTACAGATCTGGACGTGTTAGACCAGATCTGATCTCTAGGAGTGTTGTTGTTTCATATCTGTAAATCAGAGAAAAGAATTTGGATGAGATTTGATTAGATCTGTAGTGAATGAGAGTAGCAGGTTAGATCTAGTGTTGTTTAGACATATGGATTAAAGTGTGGGTTCTAACAAAATTTAATATGCATAAGTCTTATCCATAAGTATTTTATCTGTGATTGGTAGTATCCGTATGAATCTATGCCTTAATTGTGACTAACCAAAGGCATGAGTGCCTTTGGTGTTAGCCTAATGGGATTTGAGCCTTTTACTAAGGTTGGCCGAATGTAAGTGTCTCTGACTATGGCTTCTGTGTTGACCGAAATTGTATATACTATTATTGTATATTTGGTTTCGATTCATATGTTTTGTGATATTATGAAATAATACTGTTACCGATATTCTGAACACATGTTAAATCATATTTACTGCTACCATTTTACTGAACGCATGATGAAAGCATGCCCTTTGTTTTTGCTAAAACTAATTGTATTTAGAAGCATGCCTACTATAATGATTTTGATTTTGTTGTGTTATAATGCGTTGCATAGGGATCGGGATGATATGTAAGGAGGAAGTTAGTAGCATTTTATGTACAATTACTTGTGGTTTATCCACAACTTACTGACAATTTATCTACAATTACTAGTGGTTTATTCACAATGCAGTGTGTAGGGATGGATGAACTCTTACTGTGGTGTGTAATGAATGTTGGGTAGGAACTGTAACAGCCAGTTTTCAGGTCAAATCAGAATAGTGGTTTCTAGACCACAAATCTGAAGTTAAAATATTTATTTTGACATTTTAATAAGGTCTACAGCATGATAGATTTATTATGTGAAAGTTTCATAAAGAAATTTTACCATTTAAATGCTTAATTCGGTAAAAATGACTAAATCGCGTAATGCGTAAAAGTAGTAATCTATTGTTTAAAAACATTATATGGCTATAACTTGAAATATGGGAGTACTTACATGTTAATTAGTCCTTTAATAAGTTAGCGGGAGATGTTGGCTTGGTATGATGGAGATTATTAAAGTTTTTAAAGGACATTTTAGTAAATAGATTATTAAATGATAGTTTAATAAAACAAAAGGCAATTTTATTCATCATCTTCATCCCTAGCCGATTCATGCATGAAGAATAGCCATTTTTGTGCTCAAAAATTTGGCCAACTTGTCTAGCTTGCATGTAAGTCCAATTTTGTTCCATTTTTAACGATTTCTATGCTTTTTAGCTCGTTGCTTTGTACTCTAGCTAGCCCGTACCTCAATTTTTGAAATTTTTCATGATTTTTTAAAGTTCCATTGATGAATAATTGAGTTCTTTGATGTTTAATGATAGATTATGGAAGCTTGATGATAGTTTTACATGTTTTGTAATGTGATTTTTGACAAAAATGTCAAATAAAGATTAAATTGTGAATTGTAAAATTATGTGGTTAAAAGTGTGATTAAAATAAAGATCTGGGCTGGTAGTAGTACATAGTAAATTCAGCTAGGCATGGGTTGGTACTAAATTGCATGAATTTGCAATTTTATGTGATAAGGACTAAGTTGTAAAAATTGAAAAGTACAGGGGCAAATGTGTAAATTTGCCAAAATATGAATTATGGGCTAAATTGAATTGATTGAATGCTGAATGTATTGAATTTGGTAAAATATAGATCAAGATAAGCCGAGATCGAGTTTAGATCAAGGAAAAGGAAAGATCGACAAATAACCGATAGTTTTTATCCGGACAAATACGAGGTAAGTTCGTATAATTAGAATCGAACTTCTATATGTTTATGAACATTTGATATGCATAATTTTGATTGAGTAATGGATAAATCTGAAATGCAAGTGTTTATTGATTATATTATATTTGTTACCGAGGCCCGTTGAACCATATAAATTCATAGGATTCGAGTGACTTGTCACTAGGGTTACCGATTTGGTTGAGCTCATGCATTTGTTGTGGACTCACCACAGCTCGTATGAGCTTATCGATATATCAACTCGTCAGAGATTACCATTTCAGCTCGAAAGAGCTTACTTTTTCAGCTTGAAAAAGATCTTACAGATCATGGCTCGAAAGAGCATAAATGATGATAAATTGACAGATTACTGATGTTTATCACCTGAGTATCCTATGAAGTTCTAATAGGTTCAACGGGCATAAATATGGTTTATACCAATGAGTATCGTTATTGAATATATGTTTTAAAATGAAATGTTGATATGGTACATTGTATTTAGTATTGAGAATTGGATAATGAATGATTACATGTATTTATATATATATGACTAACTTGTTGATAAATGCTTGTGATAGACATTGGGAAATTTGAATTGAATTTACCTTATTAAATTACTTTGTTTTGTAAGTTTAATTCTGAATTATACGGGCTTACTAAGCTATAAAGCTTACTCTGTTTCTTTTTCTATGTTTTATAGAGGTTCGTTAGCTCGCTCGTTTCGGACAAGTCGAAGTTGCACACCACACTATCAAATTTCAGTTTGGTACTTTTGAACTTGTGGATATGTAAATATGGCATGTATAGGCTAGTTTAAATGGTATAATTATGGTCACTTGGAAGTTATGTTTTTGTGTATAAGTTAAGCCATGTGATTTGGCTTATTTTCGTATTGTGTTTTGGTTGAATCTTAGTGTTATAATATGATATGTTTTGGCAAGAAATGATGCAATGAAAATGTGCAAGTGAGGTATTGATATATATTGTATATGAAATGGTTATGAAATGTTTGCCAATTTGGTTATAAATGTGATCATTTATACTTGTGAATGCTTGTGGTAATAGGGTGGCAAAATGGCTTTGCAAATAGCCTATTTTTGTCCACACGGGTAGAGACACGGGCGTGTGTCTCAGCCGTGTGTGACACACGGTCATGCTACATGACTATGTGTCCCCTGGGGTAGCTTTTCAAATTAAGGCAGTATACACTACAGTTTTGACACGGCCTAGACACACGGGCGTGTCTATTGGTCGTGTGTGTCACATGGGCTCACACACAGGCGTGTGACTGACCGTGTGACATAAGTCAGTGTACCCCCCTAAATGGCACATGGCCTAGCACACGGGCATGTGTGGCCATTTCGAAGGGTACACGGGCGAGACACACGGGAGTGTGGTCAATCGTGTGACCTAAGTTAGTGTCGATCACGGCCAAGGCACACTGGCGTGTCTCCGGCCGTGTAGTGCAAGTCAGTATGTATACTTTGTTTTCACACAGCCTATGACACGGGCGTGTCTGGTAACCGTGTGAGGTACACGGCCTGTTCACACGGGCGTGTCTCCCTTGAAATGTTGAAAATTTTCTAAGTTCTCGAAATGTTTATATGTTATTGATTTAGTCCCGAATGTATGATTAAAGCTTTGGATACTTGATTTGAATACATATGGAATGTGGATGAATGATATTGACAAAAATGAAAGGACTATTTGATAAATTATTGTTTTGAATTGAGTTACAAGTTCGGTAATGCCTTTTAACCTATTCCAGCGAAGGTTACGGGTTAGGAGTGTTACAGGAATTTTCTTTGTAATACAAAATTTCAATGTCATTCATTAGCATGCACAAGCATACTATCAATTTTGTGATTTTATACTATTGTGATTTTCTGAAAAACTGTTAACTTGTATGTTATGTCTACTATAATGCACTGACTACTTATGTATACGACTCACATTGACCTTCTTAAGCTCACCCTTTAATTTATGATCTTACAGATAACCCAAGAAGTTGGGATTCGGATACAACGCTCGAAGGATTATCTCAGACTTTTCTGTTAAAACGTATTTTCATCAACTTCATTTTTTTATAAGTTTTTATTTGGGACTATACTGATTTCTATTGGATTGTGGCATGGGTTTAAACTAGGTATTTTGGGAATTTTACATTGCATTGATAAAAGTTAAAACTAGATAAATAAATAATTGGATTAGTTATGCATGAAGTAAGCACTTAGGTAAGTCTGATAATCTCACTTTTTCCGCTATGCAACACTGGAACTGGATTTTCTGAAAAGTGAACTCAATCAACTAATTAATTAACTGAGTTTTCAAAATATAAAATTGCTTAAAAACATTTTTTCCGCTGTGTAATTGAAACTGGATTTTTGAAAAGATATTTTAATAAAAAAAATTTACAAAGTTTTCAAAGATACAAAACCTTTACAAATTAGTCTCTAGATTTCAAATTAGTTTAATAGCAAACATTTTTATTTTGTCTTTGTAAAATTTGAGATCACCTAAGTTTTTCAAATAACATAAGAGTTATTACAAGATAACTCCTAACCCAATTTGGCTTAAACTAAAAAAATTACTCAAAAGTATTTTCCAAATGGTTTCAAAAGTAAACTTCTCAATCCGATTGTTTTACTTGGACATTACAGTGACCAACTAATCAATACTTTTGTTTTTTTCTCGATTACCTCTGGTTTGATTTAATTATTGATTTATTCAATTATTTCATTCAATCCATCAATATCAAACATTTATTCATTATCATGACATGAATGAACCTATGAAATCTCATTTTTTGATGCCCCTAAAGTTTTACATTTTATTTAATTTAGTCCTTGAAATCGAAATAACTATATCATTCAATTTTAAGCCTCACTGTAAAAACTGACTTCAATTACATCCATTAGAGACTCTCTACTATCTATTTATATCGAAATATCACATCAATTTCACATTTTATTCACTTTAGTCCTTATGTACAAAACTAATAATTAAACATTATAATTTAGTCCTTTTTCATAATTTAAGCTTAAAACCTATCAATTTAACACCAAAATCTTAAAGAAATCAACAACGAATTTTTTTAAAAACTTTAACAGTTTTACAAATTGGTACATGGGCTAGCTAAATCAAGCTCCCATGACCTCAAAAACATAAGAATTACAAGAAAAAGACTTAAAATTTCTTACCAATTAAGGGTTGAATGATCAATGGTTTTGAAAGTTTTCTTCAAGCTACTTCTATGGTGGTGGAAGGTTCTTTGTGGAAGAAGAAGAGAAATATTCTCTTTCATTCCACCAACTTTCAATTTATACCAAAAATTAAGGATTTTAATTTAACAAATTAAATATAAGACTAATATTAATCATACTTAAGAAATCTAAGCACTACCGTCCACTTTAACTTATCTAAGATGGTTTATTTTCCATTTTTGATCTTTGGCTAATTGCAATTTAAATCCTTAAGTCTTTGGCCAATTAAAAATTTATAGCGATTGAACTTTTACAATTTACTCACTACACCTAAATTAACTGTTAATTCAAACAAATTATGAGACCGAACTATAATATACTTTCATATCAACTCTGTAAATATTCATATTTAACATTTACAGACTCGATTTAAGGAAATGAAGTTCTGAAATCGTTTTTTTCTGACACCATTGAAAACCAGGTTATTACACATACAAGAAATTCAAAAACCTAATGACCCATTTGATCGAAAGAATAAAATCGAGAAATTAAAAAAACAGAACCGAAAGCCACTTTGAACCATAACCGGCAAAGCAAAATCACTTGGTGTTTTCAAAATATCATAACCCTAATAGTTTAGAAAATATCATTTCTACTATTTCGAAGGGTTAAGCAAGAAAAATTTTACCAGATTTCTTTTTCCAATACAAAATTTGACACTTCCTCGATTTAGGGTTTTGCAAAATTTTAGAATTTTTCTAGAAGTTTAAATACCCTTTTCATATTCTATGTGCTATATTAATTTTGGGTTTTTACTTTACTTTTTATTTTTTTCCTTGGAAATAAGTGAATTTCCACGTTAGATTTTATTGTTTTCCACATCTTCCATTAGTCACGACAACATAGGTTAACAGTTACTCAATGTCGATTTCCATTAATAGAAGGGTAGCATGATTTTTAGATGAATAAGAACACAATAGAGTATACTTTTTTAAGGGCTCAATTAATTTTCTTAAATATTTTCAGCTTTCAATTGAAAAAAAAGGACATTTATTTTGGTATGAAAATAATAAAGATCGAAGAATATATAAAATTTAAATGTTGAAGATAATATTATTAAAAAGGATAATTATAAACTTCGAATCTCAAACATATATAATAAAACTGACATAAAAAAAAATATACAAATTAAGTATATTATGCAATAATAGCTTGAGCTTCAATTAAAGAAATGTTGCACACTTTTTTGGAACGAAGTAAAGGGACATATTTTATAGATTTATTCTCAAAATACACTTTGCCATTGCAAGTCATTAAACGAAGTGGCAAAATAGCATTAGATTAAGGGCTATTTTTTTTTCTATCGGTATATTTAATTTTTACTAAATTTTAATATAAATGTATTTTTTTCAATAATATTTGATAAAGGTGTTTTTTATATCGGAAAAATAACATGCTATTTTTTATATTGGTATATTTATTTTTTTTAGTTTAGTATCTAATTATTTTTGGTTCAATTTAGTATCTAAACGTGTACAAATTGCCTAAAATATTAAAGGTGTTAACTTTTTAAGAGAAAAAAATATTTAATGTGTGACCATTATGCGGCAGATGACGTGGAATTTAGTGGTGAAAATGATTATATTTATTTGGAGTTACTCCAAATTTTACTTTTCTTCGAGATTAAGATTATTTTAATCGTTAATGATGGAAATGATTTAAAAGGGATCACGTGCTTAAAGCATGACCTGGACTTCATAAAGCCCTCAATTCTACAAAGATTTCATCAGTATTGGAGGAAATCCTTATTAAAAAATTGTGTTTTGAGCTATGATTAACGAATGAATATTGAAGAATAAAGCAACAATTTTAAAAACTCAGAATAAAAAAGTTTATTATGTTCAATTAAAAAATTAAAAAAAATTAATTAAACTAAAAGTATTTGAACATTTAAAATAATAAAAGAAAAAAATTTATATCATCTACCACATGTCGGTCATACATTAATAATTTTTACTACCTTTTAAAAAAATAACTTTGTTAATATATTAGAGTAATATATATAACATTTGACAAATTTAAGTACCAAATTTATAAAAAAAATTTAATTATCAATTTTTTTTAAAAAATATCAAATTTAGATATCTAATATTATATTTAGCCTTATATATATATATATATATATAAAAAGTCATGGTGAAGCTAGAGGGGGCAGCCAAGGGTCTTGCCCAAAAATGAAAAATTTCCCATTTAATCCTTTGAGTATTGTAAAGTTAAATTAATTTAATGATAAAATTATATTTTTGTCTCTCTTAAAATTTAAAATTTAAAATTTAATTATTCCCTCTCTAAAAATAAAAAAATTTATAATTTAGTCCATTCAAAATTGTAAAATTTTATGAACATTTTTAACTTACTCAAAAAATTATAATTCCAATTCAGTCCTTCCCAAAAAAATTCCGACTTCCCCTCTGTAAACTACTGATATCAAACATGAATGTAAAAGAAAAAAAAAGGGGGGTTGGGGGGATGGAAGTAAGATGAATTGAATTAGAGATTAAATTAGTAGAGGAATATAGTTGCTTCAACCCTTCAAAAATGGAAACAAATAGTATATTTTAATTCCAGAGCTAAAAGGTACCATCATGCTTGAAACTTACTGAAAATTTAGATGACATTTCAAGCATTAAAACAATTAAAGAAATGAAAAGAAGACATACAATAGAAGGAAAGCTAGCAGTTTTGAATTCTATATATAGAGACGGTAAAACCAAGTGTTCTTGCATCATTTGGATCATAATTTTTTTTCTTATAATGGAGATTATAAGAAACAGCTCTATTTTCATCATTTTGCTCGTCTTTGTGTCAACTGCGATTCAATCAAAAGCAGATTCTGTGTATTGCAGTAATCCAAGAAGCCGATGCTATGGAAAATACATAGAATGTCCTTATGAATGTCCAAGCACTAGCTATGGCAATTACAAAGCTAAAGTGTGTCATGTTAACTGTGATTCACCCGTCTGCAAATCTTATTGTAAACGTAAGCTTCACCTATTTCTGCTCCAAACTTATATGAATGTTCAATTAATTTCTCTTTTTGTGGTTTTGGTTCTTGATTTTAGATCGTAAACCAGACTGTAATGGTCCTGGATCAGCTTGTTACGATCCTCGTTTCGTTGGTGGTGATGGCATTGTGTTTTATTTCCATGGAAAGAGCAATGAGCATTTCAGCTTGGTGTCCGATACCAATCTCCAAATCAACGGTCGCTTCATCGGTCATCGTCCCGCTGGTCGAACGAGGGACTTCACTTGGATTCAAGCGCTTGGGATCTTATTCAACTCTCATTCTTTCTCCCTTGAAGCCATCAAAGCTGCAACATGGAACAATGAAGTGGACCATTTAAAATTTAGTTACAATGGGGAGGATTTAATTGTCCCAGAAGGGACTTTGTCCAGTTGGTATTCACCTGAAAAAGATGTGAAAGTCGAAAGAGTTGCAAATAAGAACAGTGTGATTGTAACATTGAAAGATAGTGCAGAGATTATGGTGAATGTGGTTCCTGTGACAAAAGAAGATGATAAAATCCATAACTACAAAGTACCATCAGATGATTGCTTTGCTCACTTGGAAGTTCAGTTTAGGTTCTTTGCCCTTTCACCTAAGGTGGATGGGGTGCTAGGCAGGACTTACCAGCCGGATTTCCAGAACCCGGCGAAACCTGGTGTGGCAATGCCTGTTGTTGGTGGTGAAGATAAGTATAGGACCACTGAACTTCTTTCTGCAAATTGCTTAACTTGTTTATACTCATCGGAAAATAGTTCGAACCAGGAGATGACATCTGTGACTGAATATCTAACTCTTGATTGCACCCGTGGGGCTTCAGCTGGATATGGAATTGTTTGCAAGAAATAATGGAATAATGGGTTTTATTAGTTAAAAGATTAGAAGCTTTTATGGCTATGGCTTCTGTCAATAATGTTATGTATTCGAATACTATATATATACATATATAATGTAACTATGTCTGCATTGATGGTTGTATAATGGAACATAGTAATTGTAATAATAAACATAAACCTCTGATTCATCTACCGTCCACAAGGATTTACAAGTGAATCTTCGGCATCACAATCGGTGCCAGAATTTCCCTCGTTGATCATGGTTACACTGTTATCAAATGACTCAAGCGGTGTCAACCGAATCGCTGGGATATGGTTCGTACTGTTATCATCGGGTTCAGTTAGCACTGATGAGGTCTCCTCCAGCTGAAGAACATACTCGAGGTTTCATAAAACATCTCCCATCAATGATCTCTCAGTGCTATGCTCGGTAAGGCACTTCTCAGCTGTCTCTCCGTACTTCTTAAGAGAAGTCGGATTCAATTTCCAGACCAGATTAGAATCCATAATTTGATCCAACAAACCTTTCTTCTGCCAGCTCATTGCCCATTCCGTGATATTAACTTCTTCTCTTGGGAGGACTGGATGTAAAGCCGGCCTAGCACAGAGAACTTCCATCAGAACCCCGAATGAATACACATCAGACTTCTCAGTGAGTTGCTGTCGTCTAAAGTATTCGGGATCAAAGTAGCCAAAGCTACCTGTCGAAACCATTTTTTTTCGATTTAAAAAAATGGTGGATCGACTTTTTGAAAGCGAAAATGGAGTCGCCACCAAATTTTTTTTGTTTAAGTGTGATCGGATCACCTAGAAATTTGATTATTTTAATAAAATGTTTCTTTTTACTAAAATAATGATTTTGATCTTACGAAAATATGAGGAAACGGGCTCGGGAGTCGGATACGTGTGAGGAAGAATTAGCACACTCACTACGCTCAAAATTGGTACCAAATCGATTAAATACTGTCCTTATGTCTAAGATTTGAAAAAGAGTTTTTGAAAGGTGATTCCTTCTAAATATTTGAATGGCTCGAGTTGGTTGCCAAAATTCTCTTATTTCGGAGGAATGCAGCACCACATCCAGCACGGTAGGACACGATCCTTTATACCCCCGAAAACAACGATAAATTTTGACTTCCGAAAGTTTATACGCTGAAAATTATAAAAGGATGCCCAATTATTCAGTCCTAACGAAAAATCGAAACCCAGCATGGTTGGGCACAATTCCTCGAATTTTCAAACATTGAACATTGCCTTGCTTTAGGATTTAGAGAACATGAGTGAAATTCTAAAGGGATATTCGATTATTTTGAACAAATAGGAGATCGCAACCCAGCACGATAGGGCACGATTCCTCGAATTGCCAAACATCGAACATTACCTTCCTTTTAAAGAAATTTTAAAGACATGAGTGAAATTCCAAAAGAATATTCGATTATTTTGAACAAACGGGAAATCGCAACCCAGCACGATAGGGCACGGTTCCCGAATTGCCAAACATCGAGCATTGCCTTTGTTTTAAAGAATTCTTAAATGAATAATTATAAAAATAGCTTAAAACGCATTAATTTTACTTGAGATAAAACGAAACTATTTTTAAAGATTTGGACTTTATAAAACCACATTTCGTAAACCAAGTGGGAAATTATGATATGGGACAATACACACATAATACAATTAATTAACAAAATAATAATTAAGTATAACTAGTCTAGGAAATATAATTAAACCCACAAGCATGGATGAACAATGATTGGTTTAACGACATCAAAAAAGAATGAGTATGGTACAACCAATATACATATTATATAAAACAATACGAAGAAACCACAACTACAATAATTATTAAAGCAAAGATTATGAAGAAGGAAAAATTGAACCAAATAATATATATATAAACATGATAAAGATGATGTGTTCATTTAAAGTTGACAAACGTACATGCATAAAAAAAAACATAGTATTTAAATGTGAAATTTTAGACCAAAACAATGTGTAGTAAAATGTGTTCTTAAAAAGGTGACTTATGTACGTAAAAAAAAATTATATATATATATATATATATATATATATAATTTTAAGGGAATTCATAAAATAATTTTAGCATGGGACTAGATATGTACATAGAACTAAATTATTAACCATTTATGAACAAATATACATGAAACATTTGGACAAGTGTTATATAAATATTTTAAATAATATAGTATAAAAATAAACTACCAAATGGTGGTTAAAAATATATGAAAAGGTTATTGAAATAGTTCAACAAATATATAAAAATATTAAGCACTTTAAAGTAATAAATGTTACAAATTACAAATTTTAATTAAAAAATGTACATGTACAAATATATATATAGAAAACTTAAAGAAATATCATATAAATATTGAAATATCATGATAAAAAGAAACTCAAACTCATTGTACAAAGAAGACTATAGGTATAAAATCATGGATCTAACAATGTGTATAGATTAAATATATGTACCAATATATATATAAGTACAAAAATAATCTAAATGATATGTAAAACGTGTGTACCAAACATATTAAAATAACAAAAAACATATGGGTTTAGTTATGTATAGATTAATATATATATATACACCAATGTTCATATGTGATATTTAAGTAATATATAAAACATGTGGTTTCCTTTTAAACAACAAATATATATATAAATATGTGAGTAATTCAAAAAACAGACATATGTATGAACTAATGTGATATTAATAATACACATGCAAATAAAGCTAATTTTGTTATCAAATATGTATATATATGTGTGTCTATATCATGGTGTAAATATAAAAACATTTGTAAAAAAAAAAAATAGTATGCGAAAATGTGAAAATATAAATACCAAAATTATGACAAATAAGTAAATAAATGATACAAATGATGTAACTTATACGGATATATAAAAAAATTTAAATGAATTTAGAAAGAAACCAAATTGAAATTAAATTAAAATAAGGAGGATAGTTTAAATAAAATAAACTGTTAAAAATGAAAAAGAAGGACTAGCGCATAACAAGGGAGAATGCGCAGGGACCAAATCTGGAAATAATCCAGACCCCAAAACGCAGTGTTGAAGCTCAGACTAAAGTGCAAACACGCGCAGAATTTCGGGAAAATTTAAAAGAAAAATAAATGCGAATACAGGCTGATTTGAATGCTGTGTGAAAGGGGAAGGACCTATATTGGAAATATCCCCTCACCGCAAGAACACGCGGATTCCAGGGGCAAAGAAACGGATCGGGTCGGGTTATTGGATCCCAAACGACGTCGTTTTTTAAACTATTGCATTTGGTTTAAACGGCGCCATTTTTTGCTTCCTTATAAGGCTAAATGTTGCCTTCATTCAGCCAAACCACAACCAAACCCTAGCTTCCCCATCTTTTCTCCTCAACCGAACCCAAATCCCCTTTCCTCAAACACCATACCGCCACCACGAACTGCGACCAGCGTTCTTAGGCTACGAACGATTACTTTGTAGCCTCGAAGCTCCCCTCTAAACTCCGATTTCGGCAAAGCGAAGAAGAACCGATGGCCTAAACGTAAGGTAAAGTTCCGTTTTCTTTTTTTTTTTTCTCTTTTGTTTTATTATACTAAAAATATATGTAAAATCTAAAGACAAACAAGTAGAACAAATTCAGAAGAAAAATAGAAGCTTTCGAAATCTACCTTTCGATTTTTTTACTTTCTTTTCGTATTTCAATATTCGTGTTTTTGTTTTTGTATTTCAAGTCATCTGTGTAAAAAAGTTCCATTTTTGCTCTTGGTTATATAGCCGAATACATCTGTCGTTGATTTCTATTTATTTTTTGTCTGTCTTTACGTGTTGTACTCTCTGTTCCTCTTTTGGGTCTGTTTGCAGGTTAGGGGAAGGTCAACGAAGGGACGCCTCTGTTTTGGTGTAACAAGATAAAGAGGAAGCTGAATCTTGAGCGTCGGATGTGTCGAAGAAGCACGTGGGTGGCAGAAAGAGGATGCAGCGCTAGGGCTAGCTAGGGTTTCGGCCTGCTGAAACTCAATTTAGACATTCGGCCTATTGGGCCGATTGGGTCAGAGGTTTAGGTGGGTTTAGGTTGGGTAATTTAGGCCTGCTAGTTGTTTGGACCTTCGACTTATTGATTTTTTGTGTTTCATTGTTATTATTGGGTTTTCTAATGGGTCAGGCAAATTTGGGTACCTACACTACCCTTAACAACAGTACTCACATGTGTCTGATCTAAAGTTAGACCGATTTTAGAGAGACCAAAATCTGATACTTTCGCTACGAAATTCTCGTCCAAGAGAATGTTTGTTGTCTTCATATCCTGGTGAATAATGCTTCGGGTTGTAAATGTGTAGATGTAATAAAGTCCTCTAGGAGCTCCAATGCATATTTCAAGTCGTTGCTTCCATGTTAGAGATGGAAAATTTGTTCCATAAAGATGGCTTCTAAGGGGTCCATTAGCCATATACTCATAAACAAGAATCATTTTCGATCTTTCATCACAGTAGCCAATAAGAGAGACAAGGCGACGGTGACGAAGTTTAGATAGAATTTCAATTTCAGTTATAAATTTAGCAAGGTCTTGTTCAGATCTCAAGTTACCTCTTTTGACAGCATCATTAGTCTCATCTTCAAGCATTCCTCTATAGACCCTTCCAAAACCACCAACTCCTAGAAGTAGACTCTCATCAAACTTGTTGGTAGTATCAAAGATTTCTTAGAAGGTGAAGAACCGACTGAAACTTGAGGAAGCCAATGAGATGCAGCTTGCTGTTCCACTCTTTTTTTATGCCATCGACATTTTGGTGGTTGTTTGAGAGTTTCCGTGTAAGGGATGTCCTTGATGATTAGCTTTAGACTTCTGCATCAATAGGCAACAATAGCAGAATCCGATGAACGCCACTATAATTACAGCTCTAACAAGAGAAGCAATTATTATCCATATCTTGTTCATCTTTAAAGATGATAGCAGAAGGAGATTCTTTACAAAAGAAATCCCATTAAGGCTACCAACCTCATAGCTGATTTTCATAATCTCCAACCCGCTCAATGTTGCATTAGTGATATCTGTCGCTGAATCTGAACCGGTACTAACAGTCAAAGTATCAGATCCCTTTGAGTAACAAGAGATGAAACCCATATAGTAAGGCACGTTTTGGTTGCTCATCAACGACGATAGTTCTAGAATTGTAGATGGATTGAAAATCAAAGCATAGAGAGATTAACTGAAGATATCACAAAAATGTGCCCGGACGAAGTACCTGAAGTTCGGATTGACAGGGAAGACCCAAGTTACATTGAAGTTCATGTTAGATACATTTGTATCACCTATCGTTTTAGCAGTAGCATAGACCCAACTCGGTGTTGTTTCCTCTATAATAGAATTAGTCTGAAACAGGAAGTAACTACATTTGTGTCTCACTGTCTGACGTGTTAAAAGGTTAAGGCTGAAATTTAGTTGCCCTGTGGGTTGCTTCGGCCGAATAAATTCTTCTGTGGAAATGTGAGCGGGTGAAATGAATTTTGTTAGTGGATTGCCCTTAACACCCACTAAGAAAGATTCGGTTTGGGTTATCGTTGATCGATTAATCAAGTCCGCTCATTTTCTTCATATCAGGACAAATTACTCACTACAGAAGCTCTCTAAGTTATATGTTTATGAAATTGTAAGACTGCATAAAGTTCCAATCTCTATCATCTTTGACAGGGACCCACGCTTTACGTCTCGGTATTAGAAGAAGCTTCATGAGGCATTAGGCACTCGACTTAATTTTAGTACTACATATCACCCTTAGACCGATGGACAGTCTGAGCGAGTTATTCAAATTCTTATGCTTTTGGGTTATGTCATTGACTTTCAGGGCAATTGGGAGGGTTTTCTATCGCTGGCTGAGTTTGCGTACAATAACAGCTTCCAGTCTAATATTCAGATGGCACCTTACAAGGCTCTGTATAGTCATAAGTGTCGTACTCCTCAATGTTAGACTGAATTAGATGAACATCGGGTTTTGGGTCCCAAGATAGTTTCTGAGACTTAGAATATTTTCAAGCTAATTCGAAACCATCTTAAAGCTGCTTCTGATCGACAGAAATCTTATGCAAATTTAAAGAGAAAAGATATTAAGTTTTATGTAGGTGATCAGGTGTTCCTGAAGGTGTCTTTGTGGAAAAAGGTTCTCTGATTTGGACGTAAGGGCAAGTTGAGCCCGAAAATCATTGGACCTTACCATATACTAAAATGTGTTAGACTTGTTACCTATCAGTCAGAATTACCCCCAGAATTAGGTCGAATTCATGATGTGTTTAATGTCTAGGTGTTGAGACGGAATCGATCTAATCTGTCGTACATGGTTACCATTGAGAAGATTGAGTTACGGCTAGATCTGACTTTTGAGGAGGAACTTATTCAGATTCTGGATCAAGACATCAAGGTACTGAGAAAGAAATTTGTTCCTCTGGTTAATGTGTTGTGGCGAAATCATGGCACTGAGGAAGCCACTTGAGAACCTAAACAGTCCATCCGTCATAAATTCCTTTATCTATTTGAGTCAGGTAAATTTCGAGGTCAAAATTTTTTTTAGGGGGATAGAGTTGTAACACCCCAAAAATTTGAATGTTTGACTGTTGAATTATTTCGTAATTAAATCTCTGTAATTGTGGCTATGTGCGCTATGTATCTGTTTGAGGTTAGGGGTTTGAACCGAATTCTTAGGAAGTTTTGCTCTTTTGTTTAAAATAAACCCCTACTCTTAAGTTATTGACTTAAGTTTATTTCCTAGATAAATTGTGTCAAGAATGAACCTGTGTTCGAGTTTATTCACTGGTTAAGCAGTTGTTTACTCTCTGATCCTGTGTTCGAGTCCTTGTGTAGTTAATAGAGAAATAATTTTGTGTCATTTGTTAAATGTCGTAAATCTTTAGTTAATTTTATTTTATTTTAAAAAAAAAAAGTTATTTGACGTTCTTTCTTCCTCTTTTTCCTTTTCATGTTTCTTTTACATTTATTCTTCTTCCCTTTCTTTCATTTCTTTCCCTTGTTGATTGTCTCGGTAACTTTGCTAGCTGATTAAATCAAGGTTACCATGTTGTTCATTGTTTCGATTGAAAATTTCTACGTAAGTTTTTTTTGTTTTGGTTCCCATTTTCGTTTATTTTCGTCGTTGCATTATGAGTTTGAATGTTACTATAAGGGTTTCTCGAGTTCTCGTTAATTGCTTTTTTTGCTTCCGTTAGGTGAAGATCCTGAAATGAGTGTTCCTTCAACAATTTAATTTCTGTTAGGGGCTAAACAATCTTTGGTAAGTGACTTTTTTGTGTTTCGGGCTTTTTGCGTCAAAGTTTTTGACGTAATTTAATTCGACTGTGATTTAGCGTCTTAGTTCAACTACGTTGTTAATTGAGTTACTGAATGATCGTTTTAGGCTTCGGAAGTTTTCTACATTGTTCCAACTTTGAAACTACTTCAAGTGCGTACTGAAAACCCTACTCTTTGCAAAATTCAGACGCTGAAAACCTTTACTATATACACACATGGCCGTGTGTCACGCCGTGTGGTAGGCCGTGTGTCCAAGCCATGTGGCTCACTGTTTGCC
Source organism: Gossypium anomalum (assembly GCA_025698475.1). NCBI lineage: Eukaryota > Viridiplantae > Streptophyta > Magnoliopsida > Malvales > Malvaceae > Gossypium > Gossypium anomalum. The sequence goes on from CM046960.1 coordinate 6,456,961, forward strand.
ATTAAAGACCACACGGGCCAGAGACATGGGCGTGTGTCCAAGCCATGTGACTCACTATTTTCCATTAAGGACCACAAGGGCCAGAGAAACGAGCGTGTGTCCAAGCCGTGTGACTCACTGTTTGCCATTAAAGACTTCATGGGAAAATGACACGAGCGTGTGTCAGGCCATGTGAGGCCATACAGGCCAGTCATTAAGGCCTTGTGAAACCACACGAGCATGGGTCAAAAATGGGATTTTTCCCGGAGGGCAGTAAGCATCGTCTGACACGAATGTAGGCCTTCCGTAGTGTACATATGTTTTGAATTAGACTGTATATGTGCTATCTAATGATATGAGCCTAAGTAGTTTACTATAAAAATGTATATTGATTGTGATGACTGTTGATGATATTGATCTGTACTACCTAACTATGAATTGTATCTGAATAACTATGTGTATGTTCTTGATATCTGAGATCCGTAATCTGTATTTGCATGGGATGGGAATTGTGTAAATGAGGAAGCGATCTGTTCTAGTTTAATGGCTAAGCCACAATTTATATGTGAATTTGACGTTTTATCGCAATTTGATCTAGCAGCTAGTCAGCAATCACGTTGAATGTGTCAGACCGACACTATATGGTATGTAGGGTTGGATGGGTATTAAATTCCCTTAACGATGTATTGGGTTGGTCGGAGATGGTGTGTCGCGGATGGGGGTAGGAAAAATTGCATATGTTTCTGATCTATTCTATATTTGAACTTGAATTATTCTGCCATTCATCTGATTTGTTAAGACTGTACTGGATATCCTCTGATTCTGATGTGAACATGAGCTTAGGAATTTACTGTTATAGTTATGCTTCCAATTGAATTTATATCGGTTACACACTGAGTTCTCAACTTATTTTGTCTATTGACTAAATTACAGGTAACTCACAGCCTTAATTAGATGGGCGTAATGGAAGCTCAGTCATTCTGCTTTACCACCCTTTTTACATTATCAGTAATTTCAGTATTTTCTTCATATTATGACTTTCTAAGATTGTTGAATTATCGACTGGGTTTTTATGAATGTTTATAATCTGTTAGACGATTTTTAACTGTGTTTGCAAAAGTTGGTTTTCCTAATAACGTTAATGTAACTCTTCAGACTTGGTTTTAACGTTTAGGTCGGTTTTGAAGTGTTACAGCACTTAATCACTAAAGCAAATACTTAGATATGACGAATTTATCAAACCAAAGATTAGACGTTTGGGGCATTACATATAAAATTTCATTTCTACTATTTTGAAGGGTTAAGCAAGCAAAATTTTACCAGATTTCTTTTTTTTTTTTTCAATGCAATATCTAACACTTTCTCGAGTTAGGGTTTTACAAAATTTTAGAATTTTTTTTAAAAGTTTGAATATCCTTTTCATATTTGATGTGCTATATTAATTTTGGGTTTTTACTTTACCTTTTATCTTTTTCTAACAGTTGGTAATAAGTAAATTTCCATGTCAGATTTTATTGTTTTCCACATCAACAATTTTACATGTAGTGCGCAAAGTTAACGGTTAACACGGTCAACGTTGGTTTCCATTAATTGAAGGGGTAACATATTTTTAGGTAAATAAGAACTCAATAGGGTACATTTTTATAAGGGCTAAATTAATTTTTTTTTTCATTTTAAATATTTTAAAATAAAAATTAGGATAAAAAGATGACCAAAGGAAAATTGAGTTGAAGGTAACATTTCGACTTTCAATTGAAGAATATACGAAGTTTAAATCTTAGAGATAATATTATTGAGAGAAATAATCATAAACTCTGAATTTTAAACATATATTATAAAACGGACATACATAAAATATACAATGTATTTAGGAAGTATATTATGCAATAATAGCTTGAGCTTCAATTAAAGAAATGTTGCACACTTTCTTGGAACGAAGCAAAGGGACATATTTTATATTTTATTCCCAAAATACACTTTGCCATTGCAAGTCATTAAACGAAGTGGCAAAATAACATTAGATTAACCTACTAAATTTTAATAGAAGTGTATACTTTTTTCAATAATATTTGATATAGGTATGCTTTTCAGTAATTTTTAATATAAATTTTTTTTAACAATATTTTTAATATAAATAGTATATTAAGCCTTATATTTATATACATATAAAGTCATGGTGAAGCTAGAGGGGCAGCCAAGGGTTTGGCCCAAAAATGAAAATTTTCCCCTTTAGTCCTTTGAGTATTTGTAAAGTTCAATTAATTTAATTATAAACTTATATATATGTTTCTTTTAAAATCTAAAATTTAAAATTAAATTATGCCCTCTCTAAAAATAAAAATTTTATAATTTACTCCATTAAAAATTATAAAATTTTATTTGTATATTTTTAGCTCACTCAAAAAATTATAATTCAAATTCAGCCTTCGGGAAAAAAAATTCTAACTTCCCCCTCTATCAAGTACAGATATCAAACATGAATGTCAAAGAAAAAAAAAAGGGGGATCCAAGTAACATGAATTGAATCAGAGATTAAATTAGTAGAAGAATATAGTTGCTTCAACCCTTCAAAAATGGAAACAAATAATATATTTTAATTCAAGAGCTAAAAGGTACCTTCATGCTTGAAACTTACTGAAAAATTAGATGGCATTTCAAGCATTAAAACAATTAAAGAAACGAAAAGAAGACATACAATAGAAGAAAACCTAGCAGTTTTGAATTCTATAAATAGACCAAGTGTTCTTGCATAATTTGGATCATAATTTTTTTCTTATAATGGAGATTATAAGAAGCAGCTCTATTTTCTTCATTTTGCTCGTCTTTGTGTCAGCTGTGATTCAATCAAAAGCAGATTCTGTGTATTGCAGTAATCCAAGAAGCCGATGCTATGGAAAATACATAAAATGTCCTTATGAATGTCCAAGCACTAGCTACGGCAATTACAAAGCTAAAGTCTGTCATGTTAACTGTGATTCACCCGTCTGCAAATCTTATTGTAAACGTAAGTTTCACCTATTTCTGCTCCAAACTTATATGAATGTTCAATTAATTTCTCTTTTTGTGGTTTTGGTTCTTGATTTTAGATCGTAAACCAGACTGTAATGGTCCTGGATCAGCTTGTTACGATCCTCGTTTCGTTGGTGGTGATGGCATTGTGTTTTATTTCCATGGAAAGAGCAATGAGCATTTCAGCTTGGTGTCCGATACCAATCTCCAAATCAACGGTCGCTTCATCGGTCATCGTCCCGCTGGTCGAACCAGGGACTTCACTTGGATTCAAGCGCTTGGGATCTTATTCAACTCTCATTCTTTCTCCCTTGAAGCCATCAAAGCTGCAACATGGAACAATGAAGTGGACCATTTAAAGTTTAGTTACAATGGGGAGGACTTAATTGTCCCAGAAGGGACTTTGTCCAGTTGGTATTCACCTGAAAAAGATGTGAAAGTCGAAAGAGTTGCAAATAAGAACAGTGTGATTGTAACATTGAAAGATAGTGCAGAGATTATGGTGAATGTGGTTCCTGTGACAAAAGAAGATGATAAAATCCATAACTACAAAGTACCATCAGATGATTGCTTTGCTCACTTGGAAGTTCAGTTTAGGTTCTTTGCCCTTTCACCTAAGGTGGATGGGGTGCTCGGCAGGACTTACCAGCCGGATTTCCAGAACCCGGCGAAACCTGGTGTGGCAATGCCTGTTGTTGGTGGTGAAGATAAGTATAGGACCACTGAACTTCTTTCTGCAAATTGCTTAACTTGTTTATACTCGCCAGAAAATAGTTCGAACCAGGAGATGACATCTATGACTGAATATCTAACTCTTGATTGCACTCGTGGGGCTTCAGCTGGATATGGAATTGTTTGCAAGAAATAATGGAATAATGGGTTTTATTAGTTAAAAGATTAGAAGCTTTTATGGCTATGGCTTCTGTCAATAATGTTATGTATTCGAATACCATATATATATATACATATATAATGTAACTTTTTATGTTGTTTATGTTTGCATTGATGGTTGTATAATGGAACATTGTAATTGTAATAGTAAACATGAACCTCTGATTCATCTACCGTCCACAAGGATTTACGAGTGAATCTTCGGCATCACAATCGGTGCCAGAATTTCCCCTGTTGATCATGGTTACACTGTTATCAAATGACTCAAGCGGTGTCAACCGAATCATCGGGATATGGTTCATACTGTTATCATCGGGTTCAGTTAGCACTGATGAGGTCTCCTCCAGCTGAAGAGCATACTCGAGGTTCCATAAAACATCTCCCATCAATGGTCTCTCAGTGCCGTGCTCAGCAAGGCACTTCTCAGCTGTCTCTCCGTACTTCTTAAGAGAAGCCTGATTCAATTTGCCGACAAGATTAGAATCCATGATTTGATCCAACATACCTTTTTTCTGCCAGCTCATTGCCCATTCCGCGATATTAACTTGTTCTCTTGGGAGAACTGGATTTAAAGCCGGCCTAGCACAGAGAACTTCCATCAGAACCACCCCGAATGAATACACATCAGACTTCTCAGTGAGTTGCTGTCTTCTAAAGTATTCGGGATCGAGGTAGCCAAAGCTACCCTTAACAGCAGTACTCACATGTGTCTGATCTAAAGCTGGACCGGTTTTAGAGAGACCGAAATCTGATACTTTGGCTACGAAATTCTCGTCCAAGAGAATGTTTGTTGTCTTCACATCCCGGTGAATAATGCTTCGGGCTGCAAATGTGTGGAGGTAATGAAGTCCTCTAGCAGCTCCAATGCATATTTCAAGTCGTTGCTTCCATGTTAAAGATGGAAAATTTGTTCCATAAAGATGGCTTCTAAGGGGTCCATTAGCCATATACTCATAAACAAGAATCATTTCCGATCTTTGATCACAGTAGCCAATAAGAGAGACAAGGTGACGGTGACGAAGTTTAGATACCATTTCAATTTCAGTCATAAATTCAGCAAGGCCTTGTTCGGATCTTGAGTTGCCTCTTTTGACAGCACAATTAGTCCCATCTTCAAGCATTCCTCTGTAGACCCTTCCAAAACCACCAACTCCTAGAAGTAGACTCTCATCAAATTTGTTGGTAGCATCAAGGATTTCTTGGAAGGTGAAGAACCGACCGAAACTCAAGGAAGCCGATGAGATGCAGCTAGCCGTTCCACTCCTTTTTGATGCCATCGACATTTTGGTCATTGTTTGAGAGTTTCCGGGATGTCCTTGATGATTAGCTTTAGACTTCTGCATCAACAGGCAACAACAACAGAATCCGATGAATGCCACTGCAATTACAGCTCCAAAAAGAGAACCAATTATTATCCATATCTTGTTCTTCTTCGAAGATGATAGCGGAAGGAGATTCTTTACAGAAGAAATCCCATCGAGGCTACCAGCCTCATTGCTGATTTTCATAATCTCCAACCCGCTCAGTGTTGCATTAGTGATATCTGTCACTGAATCCGGACCGATACTAACAGTCAAAGTATCAGATCCCGCTGAGGAACTGGAGATGAAGTCCATATAGTAAGGCACATTTAGGTTGCTCGTCAACGTCGATAGTTCAAGACTTGCAGCAGCAATATCATCATTTATGTACAGATTGAAAACCAAAGCATAGAGAGACTGACTGAAGATATCACAAAAATGTGCCCGGACGAAGTACCTGAAGTTCGGATTGACAGGGAAGACCCAAGTTACATTGAAGTTCATGTTAGATACATTTGCATCACCCATGGTTTGAGCAGTAGCATAGACCCAATTCGGTGCTGTTTCCTCTGTAATGGAGTCAGTATATTTAATGGAAGCTGGATCAATCGAAACATTCAGAGCAGAACCATTTACACGGAGATATTTCGAATCATTCTCCCATGTTCTTCCAAGTGTATCGTTCTGAGCACTAATTAACGGCCCTCCCATGTTTAACCGATAAACAGTTTCCATCCCAAACTCTGAAAGACCACTAATAGGAGTAGATGGATTCAGAGCTAATGCCTGGTCAGGCAAGACTGAATCCGGTATGGACACAACTTCGATCGCATTAACAAACGAAACCGAATCATTCCAAGGAACAAACGTAAGCGTCAAGGTACCAGAAGTCACATTGATTGCAAACTCCTTGAACAAAAAAGAACCATTATAGTTCTCGAAAGTGAAGTTGTTCAACAACACAAAACCATCAGTGACAACCGTTATCGGAGCAGATATTAAGTTATGTCCCGATTTCGGAACTGCAACAGGAAAAAAGTATAGCCGGACCCAATGCCGGCCTCGTTGTTTGATATCGAACTCGTACGAAGCAATGCTGGAAAAAATCCGAGCGGATCGAAATATAGAAGATGGAACACTGGAATTAGAGCTAGCAACATAATATCTTCTTTTGGTCTTTAAGGAAATTGAAGAATGAAGAAAATCAGGAACAAAAGTTCTACCTTGAAATGTGACATTTTGTGAAGAACCACAAACAATTAAGTAGTTATCAATAGGAGTGAATGATGCCTGTATTCTTCTATAACCCAAAAATTCAAACAAAATAACAGCTAAAACCAAAGGTAGCCACTTCCCTACATTCATCTTCAACAATAAATCCCAAAGTTCTCAATAAACTAACATATAAAGAACCCCAAATTCCCATCAAAATTTGAACCTTAAAATACTAATAATTCAACCCCTAACTAGAACCCTAATGCAGAATGACTACAAAAGATCAAAACCTTTATAAATGGCCATACCTCAAAAATGAAGCCAAAAAGAGAAACAAACCAGCTATTCCCTGGTAGGAAAAAGTGCAGCAGCTGTATATAAAATCAACTACTTTCCCACTCGTTTTTGTTAAGCTGACTTTTAGAGAGAAAAACTAAGAGGACCCAACAGTTCTAATGAAAGAATTACGTAATTGTCTTTAATGTGTCTTTGAATTTTCAGCCTGGGAAAAAATGTATCACTTCCCATCAAAATCCAGCTGTTTGTTATGTCTCTCCCTTTTACTCTGTACACTGAAAAAGGTTTGAATTTTCAGAGTATTCATTAGCCTCACGAGCGTTGGACCCTGGTTATGATATAATTTTTTGGGTAAATTCCACTAGTAGTCACTGAACTATTAGTAAATTTTTTTAGGTCACTTAATTATGAAAGGTTACAAAATTGTTATTCAATTATTTGATTTTGTTTTTGTTGGTCACCAGCTGGCTAACTTAAAAATAAAAATACCAAAAAATCTAAGATAGTGAGGTGACAAAAAAAGATAAAATTGAATAGTTTGAGGATCCATTATGTAACTTTTCATAGATAGATGACTAAAAAAGAAATTTACTAATACTTGAGTGATCATTTTGTAACTTTTTATAGTTGGGTGGGCAAAAATAAAATTTACTAATAATTGAGTGACTGTAGTTTACCCATTTTTTAGCATTATTTTAGAGAGATATCTCAACTTTAGTCAAATGTCAAAAAAAAAAAAAAAAGGGCTTGTCGTTAAATTGGCTAATGTGTTACATCAGCAATTCATTAGTGGATTAACGGAATTTTTAATTATTAATGACTAATTTTTACAATTATTTTAATTAGAGTGACTAATTTGAGAAATAGAATTTAAAGTGACCAAAATAGCACAAACTCTATTTTAGAGTAACCTTGAGTATAGTTTACCCTTCTTCTTTTTCACTAAATGTTGATTAAATCATTATTTTTTTAACGATGTTAACATGGCAACTCACATGACAGCCAATGTGTACTTTATGTTAATGTGGTACTATTTATTTTATGTCATTTCAACACATAATTTAAAATTATAAAAATATTCAAAATTCAAAAAATTATAAAAAAAATCGTAAAAAATTTAACATGAAGTATACGTAGATTGTCATGTTTAAAAAATTAATGTTTTAGCCAATATTCCATTAAAAAACAATAATTTGACTCTTTTTGAAAAGTAGGTGATTAAATTCGACTATTTTTAAATGGTTCAATACCAACTTTAACTCAAATAAAGAATGAGGACCAAGTTGATAAAAAATATAAACACTAAAAAATAAATTTAACATTATTTTCTTTTCACTAAAAAGAGCAGTATGCCTATTTTTAATTCTCATTAAATTTGATTTTTTAAGTCTCGTAATTAAGTGGGTTTTTTATTCTTAAAACGTAACAATTCAACTCCAAAATATTTTAGTAAAAAATTTTATTTCGAAATATTTTAATTTCATTTAGATATTCTAAAATAAAATTCTTGACTTCGTCTTGTAATAATAATAATTATTTTACACAAGTTTTGCTAATTTAATATCAGAAAGGTCCGTGAAAGTCCTGTCACGTGAAGCTTCTATATTTTGTTTGTTTCTAACATAATTAAAATTTGAAGTGAGACAACATAATAATAATAATAATAATAATAAGATAAAATTGTACTTTAGCCCTTTCAAAAAAAAAATTTATGTTTGATCTCTTAAAAATTTATTATTCAATTTCAATCCCTTAAATGGATTTCTAGATTCACCCCTAGAAACAAATATAAATTGGCAAAATTAGGCATATATTTAAAGATTTAAACCGATTTTTTCAAAATGTAGGGACATGTGGCAAAAGTGCGCTCTGCACAACATTTCTTTTCTTTTTTTAAAAAAGATAAAAAGTATATATTAACAAGGTTAGAAACTCAGGAACGTTGATTTTCTAACTATTGGACCAATGACTATAATCTATAAAAAAAATCCCCTAAGGGCTCTAAAATGTTTTCTTAGATAAACCCCTCCACTTATCTTTTTTTCATTCAATCTCATTTATCTGTTCTCTCAACTCTTTTTTCCTAATTTTCTATCCTAATCTCTCAAATTTCTCCCGATTTTCTAGCCTAATTGTTATACCTAGCTTTTTTTGATAATATGTTTTGATATAACAAATTAAAATGTTTTTGAATAAAAATTAAAGTTGAACAAAATTGACAAAATGATAAAATGAAGTTAAAAAAGTTTCAATTGAGTTAAACATTTTCAATAAGTTAAAACTATTTTAAAAGAAGTCAGTATTACACCATGCCAAAAAGTAGTATTGATACTTTTTGGCCAAGTATCGATAGTTTTCAAAATATCAATATCCATTCTAAAATTGATACTAAATTGACATTTTGTTTTCAACCAATTCAACTAAGTATTGATCCAGTATCGATATTTTTTCATATGGTATCGATAAAAGTCTATTTGTATCGATATCTTTAGCTCCAACAATTACTGAAATTTGCATTAAATGCTAATAGTATTGGTACTTATAGAAAAAGTATCAATACCTTTTGTTGTAAGTGAATTTAGTAATCTAGTATTTTCATCATCAACTGCTCTATTCATATTTCCAAAAACTACAACGATTGGAAATGAATTAGAGGGTATAAATACCATATTCTAAAGGTCCTACAACAACTAGAGAGATCATCAAGCCAAAAGATCAATCAATACAACTTTAGTGCTTAATTCTTTTATACTTTTCTTGTATACACTTGTGAGCCTTCATTGTTATTCTTTAGCTCAAGTGTATTCTTGTTTATTTGTGTTTAATTGACAAACATTCTGATCATGTAAGGGTTACTTCTCAATTTGCTATTTGTATTTACTCTTTGAGAGGGTTGAGTATTAAGGTTTGGAAACCTTAAGGGAGTTGCGATCTTAAGATTTTGGGTAGAAATCTTAAGGGAGATTGTAAGGTTAAACCTTGTCCTCAAAGGTTATCAAATTAGAGAATGTCACATCTCGAAAATCGGGTTAGAAGAAATTGGGTTAGTGAAACCAAGAGTGGTCACGTCCGGATTCTTTAGTTTTAATTCTGATAATTTTGAAAAATAATTAAATTTATGGTATGGTGTGTATCAGTTTTGGGCTCGAATCCTTTCCCTTGAAATTTTGTTAATTTTTAGCTCAATTCGTATCCCTAGTCTTTTGGCTTAAATCTTATTTCTGTGCAAGTTATGTTAGAATGAGTTTGTTAGTTTAGTGGTAAGCTGTCAACTTACCCTTTGATTTTATGTTCGAATCCTTGTACATGCAAACAAGAAATTTCTTTTTGTTTTTAAACTCTTTGGGTAAAACCTGATAGGGTAAGTAATCAGATTTAGTGAGGGTAATAGGTAATTTTTAATTAGTTAAAAACAAATTTATTTCCCCAAATTTCTCCCCAAGGTAACTATCCATTACTCCTTCCTTTTTGTCACGTTCTATTTTTCTCCTCTTTTCCCTTTGTTTGTTTTCTTTTTCTTCTTGATTTCATTGGTTCTTGTTAGTCTAACTTGTTGGTGATTCTGTGTCCTTCATCCATACGAGTGGATTGTGGTTTTGTTAAGTAAGTTTAGTGTAAGTGTCGACGTTTTCTTTTTTTCCCTCTCTCTGTGGTAAAGTTTTTAGTTGTGTTGGTATTGAGTTTACGTTCTAGCGCGTTAAGGACTTAGTGTTTGATAAATTTTTTTATTCTGATAGGAGAGAAGCGTGGGACGTTAGAAAAACTTTCAGCAAATTAAGCACTTGGATCGACGGCTTTCCAAGGTAAGTATTCGAATATCAACTTTGAGGGTTGATTTTTTGTAAGGGAAAGTTATCAATTTAAGTGTCGGATTTTTATCTTTGGGTTGTTAATTGGTACAATTTGATGTCGAATGTAGGATTTCAAGATTGCTCTATTGTGTGGTTATTCATAAATAACATCAAGTATGTAAAATCAACCCAAAAAAACTCGATTAGATAATGAAACTAGGTTATTTTTCGAAATTGCCCAATGCCACATAGCTGTGTGGTTGATCGTGTAGGGCACACAGCCGTGTGAAACCATGCAGGCTTTGTGGGGCATGTGATTGTGCAAAATTATGCAGGTCGTATGGAGCACACAACTGTGTGAAATCATGCAGACCGTGTGGACCACATGGGCTAGGTTTTTAGGCCTTGTAGGCCTTTTTGGTCAATTTAGACGCCCGGTTAAGGGCTAATTAAGGTACTCATAAATTGGGTCCATGAGCATTATGTACGCCCAGAAAAGCATAAGTTTCAATAAACAAACATGGGTAAGTGTAAGAAGTATGTTAAATAAGTTCCGATAAGTATAATAATGCGTTATGATTTGTTTTATGATTTGTTATAAATAGGTTTGTAAGTTAAGCATGACTATTTTTAAACCATATGTGTTATACATATTCAATTATATGTTCCGATAAGTTATTCAAATTGACTATGTAATATGATTTGCTATGATCTATATAAGTTGTGTGGAAGTTACGCTTCGTGTAATATCTGTTTACGTGTACATGTCATATAACCTATGTGATATATATGTATGTCAATGTGACTTTGCATAAGCATTGGGGTGGGTTATGATATAATGGAGGAAGTGTTATAATGGAGGAAGTGTTGTATGGAAATTGTTACTGCAAGTATATGGCGACTAGACTACAAATTTCTATATGGAAGCTCAGCTACATATTTGTGAGTGGCACGCCGCCACATATTGGTGTGATTGGACGGATGGACTCTTGTAGTCCTATTTGGTGTGATTGGCTGGTCGGAGTTGGTGTGTAGCAGATGGAGGTAGGATCTTTATCTGCATTTGTTCTGGCCTGATATATGTTTATGAAATTATGATATTCTGATCCGAAATATGTTCCAGAAATATGACATAATGATTTGATATATGTTTCTGGTAATACAGTATTCTGATATGATATTTGTATATTATAAGTAAAAGTTTTGTGGTGACATTTACTTATGTGCTTGTTAAATAAAATTCTACTTGTGAGTCAGGTCACACTGTGGGCTTCTAACTCACTCATTTGTTTGATAAGTTTCAGGTGAACTTCTGACTTAGGACCGGATGGCGTGCGAGAGCTTGGATTGGTCTTTCAAATAATATGGTTTGATTTATGTTAATTAAGAATTTCGAGCATTTGGTTTTGGACTATGTTTTTTAATTTGGTTTTGTTTTTGGGTTTTGATTTGTTCGTTGGTTTTTGGAATTTTCAACGTAAAACTAAAAAAAGAACATACAAGCTAACAAATTAGAACTCGGTTTTCAAACTAAAACAAGCTAAGGACTTTTCGCTGCAAATTTAAAATGGGTTTTATGAAAATTTATAACGAATGTTTTAGAATATGCCCAATTGGTGAACTGTATGTTTTCACTTATCAAGATCACGGTTTCAAAATTATCAACTCTAAAATTTTTGCTACAAAGTTTTATTCAAAATTACAATTTTTATAAAGCAAGCGACATAAGCGCAATGATTTAGTAAAATTTAGACTTTAAGTTAGTAATTGATAGATTCACCTAAGCGATTTAAAAGTGGCAAGTTTTTCTATCAAAGATTTGTGGCAAATTTTATAAAACTTCGATTTTTGGTTTTGCATCGAGCCACATTTTGGAAAGTAAAGATTTCTACGTATTATTGTAACTCTCTAGATTCAACTATAACATCTAGACCGAGTTTAGGGTGTTACGGTGAATTTGAAAAAATATTTAGTTACGGAAAGTTAATGTAGTAAAGTAAACAATTGTGGTCGAACCACCGTAAATCGTTGTGTTCTTTATTGCTCATTTATACATTGCTTCCATCATTTATTCGTTGCTTCAATTGGGGTTAAACCACAGTAAACCATTATTTGTTGCTCAAATAATCTTGTCGTGTGGGATATTATTATGAATAGTCTTTCAATTCTATCCAAACAAGAAGGAGAGATTTTAGTTCCAAAAAGTAAAAAGGAATGAAATGAGTAAGAAGGCAATGCACATTCTATTTTATGCAATTAGTTTAAATATGGGATGTCACATCTAAATCGGGTTATTGTGAACACTCAGAATTTTACTAACTTTTAAAATCAAACTATATTTCCTATTATCTTAAAAGCCTGTACAACAGAGTCTATTCATTTATGGTCATGCTTTGGACCAAATTTGGTATTTTGGTTTGTTGGTTTCATGTAAGTGCCGACAAAGAAACTGTTTGTGGATTGGTAAAATAGTTTTTGCGTAAATTCGATTGACTCGTTAAATCAATTTAATTAAAAAAAAAATTATTTCTTTGAAGTTTTATTTTTGTTTTTCATTTTAGTTAATAAATATATATTTTTTAAAATCCTTAAATCATTAATGAAGCATGGAATTCGTCAAGCAATTGAAGCAATTTAATATGCTCCATTTGTCTTCACAACAAAAGCCCAATGTTTTACCCTTAGACTTTTCCTAATTTTTATGCTTCTAAGACAGATATTTGTCTTTTCACCTTCAGAACAATTAAAGCTGAAATTAAAGCTCAAAATACTTGTCATCTCTTTGTATTGGATACAATAAATTATTTAATAATTTCAACTAGTCTAACCTAATAAATTATTCAAAATTTGAAGGTTATTCTAAAATAATATAATTCTTATTTAAATTTAAATTTTCTTATTTTTAATCGCAGGAGTTAGATAAGACAAACAAGTAGATAAGATAACAATGGTCTTTTCTATCTTAATTAGTGATCAAGGATTCAATCTCGTTTTGAGTATGAAGCAATTTTAAAACTTATAGTCAATATCTACTCCCTTAATGGGCCTATAGAATTTGAAAGATTAGTTACAAGACTCGTTCCGATAGATGCATTAAAGAAAATTCTAGGTAATTATTATTTTTTTTCAAAAATACTTGCTCTCTCTTTTGTTTTTTAATAGTATATATATCATGTTCATGCCATATGCTACTTTAAATACATATATATTACACAGCTGAAAATAAATACAAGATTCAAATATTTTTAAAAGTATAATTTTTTTACATTTTACATTAAGAAAATTATTTTGCTATTAATAACTAGTAGTAGCTTCACTTTCATAGCATTTTACATTAAAATAAAATATCAAAAGCAACCCAAAATTAAGAATATAATTACTTTTTAATTTATTCTACAAATTTTTATTTTCATCAAATCCACGTATATATAATGAGATGCAACTCATAGATGATGATAACATGGAGACAATGATAGCAGTGCATTGCTCCATTGATAACATTAAACCAAAGGAGTTGTTCGCTAAGTTTGGAGGATGTTGAACCGAGAAATGTGACAGTTAATATTCCTATAGCTTTAATAGCTCTAGTACAAAATGTCACACCATTAAATCAACAATAAAGAGTTTAAGGCCAGTAAGTAGAGGCATCAAGAGCGCTTGTGGATTAGACAATTTTTTTATACGAATTTCACTTCGATCTAAATGTTAGGTGGGTAAATTCGTGCAATTATGGAGTGATATCGACATCAGGTGACAATCTATACAATGCGTCTACTTTGTATAATAACCTTAATCTGGGTCCTGATTTTGAGATACATCTATTAGTTTCTAGTCTTCATGCAGGTAATGAAGAAGTACCTGATGATGATGATCCCAACCACTAGGTCGAGGAATTTAGTGACTCCGATGTCGATGAGGTTTTGGATGATATCAATGATGAAGGAGATTATGATGATAATGCAAACACTCATCTGCTCAGGAATCTGACTCATGGCATTATTATATAGGATGAACCTTTACACATATGAAAAAATCCTGATACAATGTATGCATCTAAGTTTCCAGAATACCCAGATATAATATCTTCTCATAAGTTAGTGTCGGATTCAAAATCAGAAGAGTAGGTCGTGGGTAGCTGCCAACAAACATTATAGCCTGAAAGTGTCGATAGACTACAAAGTCATCGTATCTAAACTAGCATTATTTATTATGGTGTATTGTAGGTTTACCCGTATATAAGTTAAGTAGCTAGGGAAATATCTGATGGTAACTAAGGTTCGTATTGTGAGATATTCTTTCATTTTGCTTCGGTCATCAAATCTATAAGGAATTTTTTCCCCCATAGATCACAAACTTCTTATATAATAAAAATATGAAACCAGAGCTTAATTGAGTTGGCATATCACTCAAATTTCAAACTAAAATCCAATCATCTGAATATCAACACAAATATAAATATGGTATAGTAGGGGTTGACGCAGATAAAGTCTATCCTAACCTTTTTAAGATGGCATAGAATGGTCT
The DNA here is from genome assembly GCA_025698475.1 of Gossypium anomalum. NCBI lineage: Eukaryota > Viridiplantae > Streptophyta > Magnoliopsida > Malvales > Malvaceae > Gossypium > Gossypium anomalum. Next base: position 6,471,968 of record CM046960.1, read on the forward strand.
ATCCCAACCTTTTTTGAGTTGATTTTGATTGTGTCTAGTACAACCTTTATAAAGTCGGCATAGGCACAACCTAACCCGACTATTTTTAAATCACCTTTGACAGAGGCATGAGCCAACTCTTTAAAAGTCGGCATATGAATGCTTTATTCTGACCTTTTTTGGGTCGTCTATTTCCTCCTATCCCAACCTTTTTTTAAAGGTCGGCCTTGATTATGTCTTTGCCAACCTTTCAATAAAGGTTGGCCTAGGTTAAATTATCTCAACGCTTTTTCCAAAGCGTCGCAACGCCTATACTAATAACACTAAGAATGGCATTTTTGGAAACGTTGAGGGAATCGTCGAGGGCCTATGCCAACCTTTTTTGGGTCGTCTTAAGTCAAAAAAAAGTGTCGCCAAATAACCTATTTTGTTGTAGTGTTATTTTTAAATACGAAAAGATATCTTTATAAATTTCCTTAATAGAATTAGTATTCAATTGACTCATGACACCAACTTAATTAGAGATTTTATTAACAGTATAGATTATATATTTAAGGCAAAATATTTTCTATTTCTAGCTGTTAAGTAGGACCAATTCATCATTTATGGGCATGCCTTGGACCAAATTTTGGTTTGCTGGTTTCACGTAAGTGGCCGACAAAGAAACTGTTTCGTGGATTGGAAAGAAAATTCTCGGTTGACTCGTAAGATCAATTTAATTAATTCTTTTATTTTTTTTCAAATTTTATTTTTGTTTTTCATTTTAGTTAATAAATATTTTTTTAAAAAAATCCTTAAATCATTAATGAAGCATGGAATTCGTCAAGTAATTGAAGTATGCTCCATTTGTCTCCACAACAATAGCCCAATGTTTTACTCTTAGATTTTTCCCAATTTTTATGCTTCTAAGACAGATATTTGTCTTTTCACATTCAGAACAATTAAAGCTCAAAATACTTGTCATCTCTTTGTATTGGATACAATAAATTATCAGTCTAACCTAATAAATTACTCTTGAAGGCTATTTTAAAATAATATAATTTTAGTTCTTATTTAAATTTTATTACTTTCAACTACGGAAGTTAGGTAAGATGATTAGTGTCTTTTCTACCTTAATTAATGATTTAAGATTTAATACTCGCTTTGGGTATGAAGCAACTTTAAAACTCGTAGTTAGTATCTACCTTGTAAATGGGTTTAATGTTGCAAATTCATACTTCCATTTTCCTTCCAATCATTTTTCCTTGTTTGTGGGTTATCCCACAATTTCTATTCTGATTTTTCACCCCTGTTTACTGTCTCGATAAACTCTCTCTCTCTAAGTTACCATAGCCCAGCTATGGGCTTGCCCAATACACCTCATGTTTAATGTCCTGACGGACTCCATTAGTTGTCATAGTCTAGCTATGGTCCTTCACTTCAGTATCCTCGTTTTTATCATCCCGACAAACCATCCATGATGTCATGGTGTCTTTCAAATATGGTCTTACACGATATACCATGTGTTTATCATCCCGGTGAATCATCCCATGTTTAGTGTCTCGACGGACTATCCCGTATTTAATGTCCTGTCGGACTATCCTGTGTTTAATGTCCCATTGGTCTCTCCCATTTTTAATGTCTTGTCGAACTAACTACGATGTCATAGTGTCTTTCAGCTATGGTCTTACACCATATAACTCCATGTTTACCATCCCGACAGACTATCAAAGGATGCCATAACGTCTTTCAGCTATGGTCTTAGTCCTATTTACCATGATGCCATAGCGTCTTTTAACTATGGTCTTAACCATTTATATCATGATGTCATATCATTTCAGCTATTGTCTTACTCATCCTTATCATGATGTCATAATATCTTTCAGTTTGATCTTACTCATTTTAGGCGTATAACCTCCGATTGGTCTCATGGCCTAGCCATGATCTTTTACTTACTTTCCCCATTACATTTCATCCATTCCTCCATTTGCCATCCTATATATTGATGCTTGAAAATTACAATGACCTCTCCGCAAGGCCTGGAGCTTTGCTCATCACAGGTGCACACAATAACACCGTATGGCGGCATCTAACAAAATCACCGCTTTCTAATATTCCATTTCCTAACTTCGCCTAAACCTGCAATATTTCCCTTACATGCATTGTAACACCCCGAAAATTTTTACAGTAAGATATTATCCTTGATATAGTAAAATAAGGAAATAAAGTGATAAGAAGAGGAAATTTGAGTTATGTCATTGGGAAGTATATTATGACATATTAATTCAAGAAAGGACTAAATTGTAAAAGTGAAAAAAATTTTGTTGCCCAAGAGTAAATACTCAAAATTTGAGGATTAAAGTGTAAATATAAAAAAGTTGAAGGACTAATAGTGCAAATATTTTAAGGGTGGAATAATCTAGAAACCAAGGAAAATTGATGAATTAGGACCAAATTGAATAGGTGAATAATTATGAGGGACTAAATTACAATTTTACCAAATTAAGTGATGACTCAAGAATGAAATTTTAAAATATCACAAGGGCAAAATGGTCAATTGGAAGAGAGAGAAATCTAGAAAGTAATGATGATGATGGTGATATTTTATAATTATTTAATTATTTAATTATTTAATTAGATAATTATTATTTATTTAATATTTTAATAAGATATTTTATTATTTTATTATTTTATTTAGCCTATATATATGTGTGTGTGTGTGAAAAAAAAATATACACACCATCATCCATCTTTTCCATGCACTAACGTGAGAGGAAGAGAGAAAGAAAGAAAGTTTGCTTTCTTTACAATTTGGTCTGTCTACAAAAAATTCACCATTTTCACCCAAAAATCAAAAGAATTTCCATAGTTACCAAGAGAGAAAAATGTTAAGGAGACTATGGGGAGTTAGAATATCAAATTGGATTCAAGGAATAGAAGCTGGAGGAGAGAGAAAATCAAATTAAAGTTGGGAATCAATAGAACAAGGTAAGTACATCAAGATTTTAATATATTTTTAAGTTTGATATTATTGAAAAAGTATGAGATTAATGTTAATGTAGAGCTTCCTTATATATGGTCTTATATTCTTGATATGTTAGTGAAGAGAAAATAAGAGAAAGTAATGAGAAATAGTGTAGAGAAAGAAAATAAGGGTGTTATAAACATGATAAATAAACATCTTGCACTAAAACAGCTTTGGACAACAGCAGTAGGCTAACTTTGAAAAATCACCATAAATTTTTAAAATCGAATTAGAGTATGAAAAAAAAATGGAATTAAAGCTTATTAAGTCTAGTTTCTTATAGAAGAAACAGTGTAGGCAATGGAATTCTGAATCATGAGATATAATAAATTTTGTGAGACAAGGTCAGAATGATTTCAGGTTCCCCTGTTCTGACTTTGGAAAATCATCAAAAATTGGAGAAAAATAATTAGATTCTTAAAGTTATATGTTTAAAATCATGAATTATTATATTTTCAATAGAAACAAACGAGAACATCATCCGAATCCTGTACAATGAGATAATTCATTTTTAGTAAAGAAGGGTCGAAATTGTTAGACAGTAGAATAAGGGTGACTTTAAAGAATAAACTGTACTTATTGGCTAAACCAAAAATTTTAAAAATTTTATAGTAAGAGTATACATAATTCTAGTTTCATGGAAAATTAGCGGATATTAATTTTGAGTTCTGTAGCTCAAGATACAAATAATTTAGTGACAATGACGCAAATGAACAGTTTTGAATATACATATAAGTAAATAATGAAATTATTGATAATGTTACTTGTAGCATGTTATATAAATTAAGGATGTGGAATGGAGAGGAGGAGGAGGAAAAACATGTATGAATATTCAGCTAGCATGGCTAATTTGCATGTTTTAGGCTCAGGGACTAAATTGAATAAAAGTAAAATTTTATGGGCAATTTTGTAAAAATATTAGAAATGACCAATTTGCATGAAATGGATTATTTTATTATTTAAAATTACAAAATTGAATGAAATTATTAATTTAGCTAAAGATCAGGGAAAAACATGTTTTAAGGATTAAATTAAAAAATGTTGAAATTATGGAAAATTCTGATATTTTATAGAATTCATGGGTTGTTATCAATTTGTATGAGAATAACAGCTGGAAATAAGGATTAAATTGCAAGAATTTTATTTTATTTTATTTTTTTAGCCTAAAGATGAAATCGTCATTAATTAAAAGTTTAGGGGCAAAATGGTAATTTTGTTTAGAGCATTAATTGAATGTATTAAAACATGAAATAAATGAAAACGACGGTCAAATTTCTTTATAAAGATCCAGATGACTCGAATACGAGACTTGAACGTGAAAAAGAAAAGATATCAGATTAATGAAATTATAAACATGAACAAGCAACGAGGTAAGTTAGTGTAATTTGAATTGTATTTTTAAATGTATGAAATATCGATATAATGAATTACCTGATTTATGTTTATGAAGAAATGGCAAGAGAATGATATTTATCATGACATGTAAATAGGTGATTATCTTTGATACGTTGACACAAGTAAATTAATTAAATTGAGACGAGTAATAAATTCAAGTAAAACATATCGAGAAAAATAAGTACATTAAGGGACAATATGTTTGATTTTAATTGGTTCTAAATATGATCGTTAGATGAAGTGAAATATCTGATAAATAAATCGGTAACTCCGGTAATGCTTCGTAACTCTATTCCGGTGACGGATTCGGGTTAGGGGCGTTACATGCATTACATGCATTTTATGGATGCAATATCATGGAATCATGGATAATTCATGCACACTGAACTAGAATGGTAAATATTCATAAACTCATGCAACCTTACAACCTACTTAGCATTTTAGGGGTTGAGTGCCGAAACTCACCTAATCCTTCTTCGCCTTGTCCACTTAGCTTTTCAAGGCGCCAAAGCTTCCATTCTCCTGGAAACTAAGCAAGACAACCAATTCATGTGTTAAACTCAATAAATCCTAATTTAAACTCAATTTTCTAAAAATATACAGAACCCTAAAAATGGTTCTGGAATATCTTAACATTGGTTTTTTAAATCTTACATACACTGAAGTCTTAGAATCTTACCAACTTCTTAGATTTCTACTTTGCTAAATAATTTCTTACAATTACTCCATGCAGAACATTCATAACCATTGCTTCCTTGGAGCAACCCAAGGAAGAAGATGAATAAAATGAAATAAAACAAAACAAATTGGAAAGGAAGTCTCCCAGGAAGTCACTCTTCAGCTATTTATAGCCCTTCTCACATAATCCTCAACCGTGTAAAATCCACTTATTTTCAATCAGTTTGTCTCCCACTAAGGGGCCAACTGGTTCTAATCTAACCGAATCTAATCTGGAATCTAACCATGTCTAAATCAACCCTTATATTTCTCTAACTCTTTAGTAGAGACCATTAGCTTATGATATCTTTCAATTTAACCGCTAATTTGTTCCAAATTTCCAAATTTAAATAGACCCTGGTGTGACAATAGCAATAAATATTTTTAAATTGCATAAATATTATTTAATTTTTGTAACATCCCAAAAATTGGGTTAGAAGAAATTGGGTTTGAAACCAAGAGTGGTCATCACTCGATTTTGAGTTTAGATTTTGGAAATTTATGACAATTAAATTGATTTGGTTTAGTGGTTAAGTGTTCAGGGTATGTGTGTGAGGTTCTGGGTTCGAATCTTGTTTCTAGAAATTTTGTTATTTTACTTAAACCTTTACCTTTGAACATTGGGCTTACAAGTTAAATTTTTTCAATTGATCTCAAGAATGAGCCTGTTGGTTCAATGGCTAAGCTTCTGTATACTCCTTGGTTTTGTGTTCAAATCTCGATAAAAGCAATAGGAAATATTTTATTTTGAATTTCATTGTATGGTAGTTAGTTTCGTTTGGTTACTTAAAACCTTCCAAAAACCTCCGGTGGGTTTTTCTTTTCATTTTTGTTCTTTCTTTTTCTGTTATGTTTCTTCTGTCAGTCATTCTCGATACTTAGTTCTTCATTTTGGTTTCTTCCTTTCAAAGTGACCTTTTCTTTTGTTACGTTACATTACACTGATTCTGTATAGGATCTGACTTGTCTTTCTAGTTCAATTCGTTGATCGGGATGGGACCTCATCCTTGTTGGTTCTACTTCAAATCCGTATCAAGTGCATATCGAAAACCCCTGTTTTTGCTAATTTTGGACGTCAAAAAACGTGGCTATCGACGCCACACGGCCAGAGACATGGGCATGTGCCCAAGCCGTGTAAGCCACATGGCCGTGTGCCAGGCCACGTGGTTGGTCATGTAACTCATTGTTCATCAAATTTTAGTCACATGGGCATGTGTCCAAGCCATGTGTGGCCATGTTAGTGCAGGGTTCATACGGGCAAGGACATAGGTGTGTGTCCAAGCCGTGTAACTCAATGTTTATGATTTAAGACCACACAGCTAGGGACATAGATATGTGTGCCCAGGCCGTGTGAGCCACATGGGCAAGGATATGGGTATGTGCCCGGGTCGTGTGAGCCATACGGGCGAGGACATGGGCGTGCGTCCAGGCTGTGTTACTCACTGTGTATAATTTAGTATCACACAGGTAGATGACACGGGCGTGTGATCTGCACATATGTCTGTTATGTTTGAACTTAATTGAATAGAATCCATCAGAACGTAATGTGCTACTGTCTGATGTGTGTGAATTATCTAGGTACGATGTGTATTTGTTAAGTTTTCTGGTACGCCTCTACATTATTCTATTGATGGAGAATATGATATATCTAAATATGTTAGATCAATTATTACTGATTCTGTTTTATAATCGTGCACGTGACTTCATGACAAATCTGATATGATCTGTTATGGTTTGAAAAGTCTATTTTACAAAACATGGATTCTCATGTTTACTGATTCTGTTATTGAAAGATAACATGTCTTATATGCTCATTACTTTGATTCTACATATGCATGCCATGACATAATGCATGGGACTTAGGTTGATGTTAAAGGAGGAAGATTTTGTACTGGCAGTTAATGATATGCGTAATTAGTGGCTTAACCACATATATTTGATTGGTAGTTTAACTGCATATTGATAAGCTATCGTTGCTGGGCAACCCAGGATGGCGGGTCATCATTGCCGGACAACCCGGGATAACTTTGTTGGTGTGTTTGGATGGATGAGTTCGGGGAAGAACTCTATTTTGGTGTGTAACGGAGTTTGGGAATATTGTTTCTAATAAATCTGCATTCTGATCTGTTTTAAAAATACTACATTTACATAAACATACATGCTCTGTTCTGCTCTATTCTGTTCTATTCTGCTCTACTCCATTTTGTTCTATTATGTTTAGTTTTGCTCTGCTATGTACGATTCAGTGTTGTTCTGCTCTATTCTGTTTTGCTTTGTTCTGTTGTACTACCTTTGATTAAATCTCTGTGATACTTTAGAGCTGTCTGTACTAGTTATACAGCTGCTCTTAAATTCTTTGTGTTACTACGAGTTATATAGTATGCTCTGCTTATTTGTATTTGAGTCTAGTTATACGCGATGCTTGGTAACTCACCCTTTGTCTTACCTTCATCTGTTCAGGAAAACATTTGATTCATATCGGATGACGTAGGGGAGATTGTTTTACACTGAAATAACTTCGAATTGATCTTTTGGGTTTGTAAATTGTCTTGGATTTGTACTTTCCTTTTGATAATTTCGTCCGTATCAGTCAATTTCTAACACAAAACTACAAAATCACCTAAATCGACAAAAACAAATTTCTGGTGTCGAAACCATTTTTAAATCGAGTTTTGGAAAATGGGAATCGACTTTAAGAAAAACGAAAACGGGAGTCGCCACCAATCTTTTTAGGTGTGATTGGATCACCTTATAAAATGTTTTGTTTTAAAACATTAATTTTGGTCTGAAAAGTCGAGAAAATGGATTCGAGTCGATTACGTCTTTAGGAAGAATTAGCACCCTCATGCGCCCAAAAATTGGTACCTAATTAATTATCAAATGTCTTTAAGGTCGGAAATTAAAAATTTTAAGATGCAATCTCCTTTAAAATATTTTGATTTTTGAAAATTGGGGTTTGCTTGTATCAAAATATTGATACTAAGTTAGCCTTTTTGGAAATCCGTATCTCGAAATGACAAAACGCCACATCCAGTAAGTTAGGACACAACGCTTTGAAATTCCAAGACAGTTGCTCGTATTTTGAAAATCTTAAAAACTTAGAAAGGTACTTGGATATTCGAACTCAACGAGAAAAATTGCAACCCAATAAGTTAGGGCACTACTTTTCTCGAAGCTTCCGAACACCAAGCATTGCCTTTTTATTTTTGAAACTTTGAAGTCTTTTTTTTTAAAATCGATGCATGAAGGAGCATATTAACATAACATACGGGATAACATATTATAATAATAGCACAACAGCATAAATATTATAGACTAACCAATATATATAAGAATTAAAACATGACAAAAAATAAGAAAGATATACATAAAACGCGATATATATTTAAGAAGAATAGGTAAAAACCCATAAACATGTAATTCAACATATATTTAAACATATAAATGATGCATGATATACAATTTTGACACATATATAATAAAAATATGCATTTGAAAGTAAATTATAAAAGTCTAAGATATTGCATAATATATAAAATACATTAATTCTAAAGTAAAAGCAAATATTGTATAATAATAAAACATAAGTTTTTTTTTAAAAAAATACATGTATAATATAAACAATTGATAAATAGAATGAGCATATATAAAAATGTGATATTTAATAATAGATTTAAAAGTATAATATATAATAAAAATATATTTATAAGAATAATAATTACAAAAGAAATAAAATATATCGATTTAGAAAAATAATATATAAAATATCAAATATGTAAAAGAATTTATATTTACAATAAAATAATTATATAATATATATAAGTTTAGAGTAATATGAAATAAGTAATTAATGATGAAATATACGTATTATACAAATTATAATATTATAATATCTTCAAAATATGTAATAACAGAATATGAGTAAAGTAATTATTAACATATAAATAAAGATATGTATATAATACAAGTTAAAACCTTTAATGATAATAATATATAGATAAAAATATATAATGGTATAAAAAATGACATAATATAAAATAATTATAATTTATAATATGAAAGTGTATGTATGTAAAAATAATATATAATATATAAATAATAATGTAAAATAATAATAATTTGTAAAAAATAATATATAATAAATAATAATAATATGAAATAATATTGTTAAAATGTAAAATAATATAATAGTATAAAGATATATAAACATTATGTGATAAAAATATACTATAATAAATAATAAGTAATGATATATGTTAACATATATTAATATGATAATAGAAAGATATGAAGTAATATAATATAATAAAATATAAGTAAAATATTATAAGATATATAATACGTATATTCATATTAAAATATAATAGTATATGTATAAAGTTTAAAATAAATAGGCTATAAATAGATTAAAAGGGATAAAAGTGACTAAATTGAACACAAATAAAAGTCAGTGGCTAATTTAATAAGAAAATAACTGAAATCAAACCTAATTGAAACGGCCATTAAAACCCTAGGGACTCATCCGGAAATTTTCCCTTGTCCCTAAACGGCAACGTTTTAATCCAGGACTTAAAACAGTTACTACAAGGACTAAATTAAAACTGAAACAAAATATCAGGGCTAAATCATAAATAAAACAAAACAAAATTGTAAACATAAGAAAGGTGGAGGGACTAATTGGGTAATTATCCCAATCCTAAAAAAAACACGCGGATCCTCCCCGGGTAATCGGGTCAACGCACGGATCCTGTGCCAAGAAACGACGTCGTTTTATGCTTATCAGATTAAGCCAAAACGGCACCGTTTCAATTATGCTATATAAGTCAAACTTTTAGTTTTAAAATCATTTGCAACCCGAGTTTAAAAAAAACATCTAAAATTCTCTCTGAAATGAGAGGGGAGAGAGAGAGAGATCTAGGCTCCGGTTTCCGTTGAGCCGAGCCCCGGTCGTCGGCCTCACGCGCCCACGCACCCGCGCGTCGTCGTCGACTCCTCCCCGTACGGTGGTCGGAGGCCCAAAACCTCGATTTTCAACGTGGTTTCGATGGTAAATTTATTTTTTTTAATGGTATTTGCATGCATGTGAAGAAAAATGCAACAAAGTAAGAGTATATCACCTCTTAAAGAAACTGCTTGAACCTTTTTTAGGAATAAGTATATGTATTTTCTTTTTTGTAAAAAATCTCATCCTTACATTGTTTTGATCCGGGCTTTTATAGCCACTGTTGTTATTACATAAATTGGGAAAGAAATCTTTTTATTTCTTTCTATCTTTGTTTTGCTTGTTTGCTGCTGTGGTTCTTTCCTTTCTTTGCAGGTGCTCACGAGAAATCCGGCGATGACGAAGGCCTGACGATGGTCTAACGGTGGCGTTGATCTCGACGTGACTCGGAGTAGCTGGAACGACGGAAACCGAAGGGTTGTGAGGTTTGGCTTCTGGAACCTTCTGTTTGCGGCGCGAGGAGGAAGGAGCTAGGGTTGGAAACCCTAGCTGGTAACTTTAAGTTTTGGGCCTCTGTTATTTGGGTCTAGTTTAGGTTTTGGTTACGGGTGTATTTGGGTGTACGGGTAGTCTAGACTATTGAGGTTGTGCTTAGAGTGCAGCTTGGGTGTGTGTGTAACGGGTCTGAGGTATTTGGTCTTAACGGGCCTTGGCTGTAAATAGACTGTGGACTGTTAAATAAATATTTATTTATTTATTTATTTTTTGTTTTATTTAAGCCTGGTCAAATTTGGGCTATTACAGCTGCCCCTCTTTGCTCATTACCGTGTAACGAGAATTGAGCAAAGATTTAGAAAGACCAAATTTGACCAGTCTTATCAAATCATGATCTTCAATCTGGTGCTTGCAAACTCATGACTGTCATGTTGATATCTTCGATCTGCTCTCCGCCGAACACAGAGACGCCAAATCTACTTCTTCGATTTGTTCTCTGACAATACAGAGATGCCAAATCATCTTAGATTTGCTTTACCGTAAGCACGTGAAAGCCAAATCAGCTATGTCTTCGATTTGTTCCTTGTAAGCACAATGATGCCAAACCATCTTGGATCTGCTTCAGTATAAACATCTGAAGGTTGGATCTGCTATGTGTCTACCCTCCGTTGAATATGGAGACGCTAGACTTCGATTTGTTCTCTGACAATACAGAGACGCTAAATCATCTTAGATTTGCTTCATCGTAAACACGTGAAATCCAAATCAGCTATGTCTTCGATTTGCTCCTTGTAAGCACAAGGATGCCAAATCATCTTGGATCTGCATCAGTATAAACATCTGAAGGTGAGATCTGCTATGTATCTGCTCCTCGTCGAAGTGGAGATGCCAGACTTCAATTTGTTCTCTGACAATACAGAGATGTCAAATCATCTTAGATTTGCTTCAACGTAAACACGTGAAAGCCAAATCAGCTATGTCTTCGGTTTGTTCCTTGTAAGCACAAGGATGCCAAACCATATTGGATCTTGCTTCAGCCAGATCTGCTATGCTGTGGCCTATTACCCTACTGCTTAGGGGATTAAGGCACGCCATCTTTGATAACTTGTAGAATGATTATGCCTAATAATTAGGATGCTATGATCGAAGTAAGTCGAATGTTCCTAATTAAACATGCTATGATGCAAAAATGTTATGTATATGACCCCTATCCTAGACGTCATCACTCATTACTTCATTTGTCTTTTCTTTTCTCAAAGTATTACTCTTGCTCAGCCTGTAGGCCTGTACCCTTCCTCAAATGCTATGATTCACTGAGGACGTCTGCAAAATAATCTTCCCTAGAATTGAATCGTTGGTTTTGTCCATTTTCCTTTTAGACTGGAAGAAAGAAATTCCTCGAGTTCCTTCATCCTTTACTTATGTGAATTTCTCGAATAATTGTCCTGTTTTAGTTTCTTGCATTATCTAGAAATTCCCAAAGTAATGCACAAAACTTCGTTTGTGAAGATATTTTAGTTCATCTATCATTATTTCAATGCAACATACTTAAAAAATAATGGAAAATGAATAAATCTTTAAGAATAATTGGATTTGAATGAATTGTCAAAAATACAAAGGAAATAAATCTGATAGCATATCTTTGAGAAGAAATAGAATCTAAAGATAGCAAACAGGATAAAAGTTAGATGCTCTAGATATCGCCACTTGAGCGTCTATACACTAGCTTCATGAAATCTTTCTTGAGTTCAACATGTGTTTAAAAGATCCAAAGTACTTTGTTGATACCCCAATATATAACGTGCTTCACTCTTTGTTGAGTCAAATATAGCAAGATTGCTGTATGCCCTTCAAAATTTGAGCTGCCCTTTCGGGTTTTCAACTCAAAACCCCTTTGGTCACAAGGCGCCCTTTGCGGGCTTTCACTTTGGCCTCTCTATTTTTTTTTTGTGAAAATTCAAGGCATCATTTGCGAGTTTTCACCTTGGATTCTCCTCTCCTTTAGACAAAGTACTTTTTGACTGAGTTTGAATTCACTGGATTGGGTAGACTCTTCCTATCCATTTCTGTCAAAATTAATGCTCCTCCAGGCAAAGCCTTCTTCACGACGTATGGCCCCTCCCAATTTGGCATCCATTTTCCTCTAAAGTCCTTCTGAATGGGAAGGATCTTTTTTAGCACAAGATTCCCCTCATGGAATTCTCTTGGGTGAACCTTCTTATCATAAACTCGCATCATGCACTTCTGATACATCTGACCATGTCGGATGGCTCTTAGCTTCTTTTCCTCAATCAAATTTAACTGGTCATACCGGGATTGAACCCATTCAGCTTCATCTAACCTTATCTCCGTCAAAATTCGAAGAGAAGGTATTTCTACTTCAATAGGTAACACTGCTTCCATCTCATAAACTAACGAGAATGGGGTTGCCTCAGTAGAGGTTCTGACAGATGTTCGATAGGCCAGGAGTGCAAACGGTAACTTCTCATGCCAATCTCTATAAGTCTCAGTCATCTTTCCCACTATTTTCTTAATGTTCTTGTTGGCGGCCTTCACTGCCCCATTCATTTTTGGACGATAGGGAGAAGAATTGTGATGCTTGATCTTGAACTGGTCACAAACCTCTGCTATTGTTTTGTTGTTCAAGTTCAATGCATTGTTAGATATGATCTTCTCAGGCATTCCATACCGACAAATGATCTCCTTCTTCAAGAATCGACTTACAGCAGACTTAGTAACATTCGCATAAGAAGCGGCCTCTACCCATTTTGTAAAGTAGTCAATTACCACGAAGATAAATCAATGTCCGTTCGAAGCTTTCGGTGATATTGGTCCAATGACATCCATGCCCCACATGGAGAAGGGCCATGGAGAAGTCATGACATGTAAAGGTGAAGGAGGTATATGAATTTTTTCCCCATAAATCTGACACTTATGGCATTTCTTGGCATAGTTGATACAGTCCCCTTCCATAGTGGCCCAATAATAGCCAAACCTCATGATTTGCCTTGCCATCGTGAACCCATTTGCATGCGTCCCACATACACCTTCATGAACTTCTTCTAAAATTAGCTTAGCTTCCACAGCATCGACATATCTCAAAAGTACTTGGTCTTTCCTTCTCTTATACAGGATATCGCCGTCCAAGACATAGTCACAAGCTAACCTTCTCAAAGTTCGTTTGTCATTTTCGGTTGCCTGTTCTGGATATTTACGATCTCTTATATATCACAATATATCCTGATACCAAGGGTTATCATCCTTTTCTTCCTCTTCAATGTTACAACAGCTAGCTGGAGCCTCATAGACACTCATTTGAATTAGTATCACCTCTTCCTCTTTATTTGCCTTAATCATTGAGGCCAAGGTTGCTAAAGCATCTGCCATCTGATTTTCGTCTCGTGGGAGATAATTGAAGGTGATGTCATCGAACTCCTCAAGTAACCCCAAAACTATCTTTCGATAATTGATCAATTTAGGGTCCCTTGTCTCCCATTCACCTCTAAGCTGATAAATTACCAACGTAGAATCTCCATATACTTCTAGGGTTTTTATGCCTCGCTCTATGGCTGCTTGAAGTCCCATGATGCATGCTTCATACTCAGCCATATTATTCGTGCAATCAAAGTCCAACTTGCACGTGAATGGGTAATGATCGCCATTGGGGGATACCAAGACTGCCCCAATTCCATTTCCAACTGCATTAGCAGCCCCATCAAAATTGAGCCTCCATGGAGAATCTTCGGTCATTGCTATACACATTAACTCCTCATTTGAAAAATCAAAGTTCAATGGCTCATAATCCTCTAGAGCTCTACTGGCCAAGAAGTCAGCTATCGCACTTCCTTTTATAACCTTCAGACTTACGTAGACTATATCAAACTCTGAAAGCAAAATTTTCCATCTCGCCATTCTCCAATTTAGAGCCGTTGACTGCATCATGTATTTCAATGGATCCAGCTTTGAGATGAGCCAAGTGGTATGGTATAGCATGTACTGTCTTAATCTCCGAGTGGTCCAAATCAGCGCACAACACAACTTTTCAATTGGTGAATATCTCATTTCACAGTCAGTGAATTTTTTACTGAGATAATAAATTACCTTTTCCTTTTTCCCCGACTTGTCATGTTGACCAAGCACACATCCCATAGAATTACTGAACACTGACAAGTACAGTATTAATGGTTTATTTGGGTTAGGTGGAGATAATACCGAAGCATTCAACAAATATTGCTTGACTTTTTCAAAAGCATTCTGGCATTCCTCATCCCAAGTATCTTGATTGTGCTTTCTGAGGAGGCGAAAGATAGGATCACATTTCTCGGTCAGTTGTGAAATGAACCGAGCGATGTAATTTAACCTTCCTAGGAATCCTCGAACTTTCTTTTGAGTTTGTGGTGGAGGCAATTCTCGTATTGCTCTGACTTTATCTGAATCAACTTCTATTCCCTTTTCACTGACTACGAAACCCAATAGCTTTCCCGATCTAGCTCCGAAGGTGCAATTTGCCGGATTGAGCTTTAACTAAAACTTCCTCAACCTCAAGAATAGTCTTCTCAAAAATTCAATATGCCCTTTCTCTATTCGGGACTTGGCAATCATGTTATCGACATATACATCATGTCGTGGAACAAGTTCACCATGGCCCGCTGGTAGGTTTAAGATCCCTATGCATCATGTCGTGGAACAAGTTCACCATGGCCCGCTGGTAGGTTGCCCCTGCATTTTTCAGTCCAAACGGCATTACTTTGTAGCAAAAGATGCCCCATAAGGTTATGAAGGTAGTTTTATCTATGTCCTCTGGATGCATCTTTATCTGATTGTACCTCGAGAAACCATCCATAAAGGAAAACAACGAATGTCCCGCCGTGTTATCTACCAAAGTGTCGATGTGCGGCAAAGAAAAGTTGTCTTTTGGGCTAGCTTTATTCAGATCTCTGTAGTCAACACACATTCGTACCTTCTCGTCCTTCTTAGGGACTGGCACAATATTAGCTACCCATTCGGAGTACTTGACCTCTTGTATAAATCCTGCATCGAACTGCTTCTTAACCTCATCTTTTATTTTTAGAACAATATCTGGCCGCATTCTCCGCAACTTCTGTTGGACTGGTTTGCAATCTTGTCTTATCAGAAGACGATGTACTACAATGTCAGTACTCAATTCGGGCATATCCTGATAGGACCATGCGAAGATATTCTTGAACTCTTGAAGTAACTCAATCAAGCCACGCCTTGTGTCCTCGGAAATCAGTGTTCCAATTTTCAATCCTTCCCTTCCTCTAGGGCTGTATTCTCTATTGCCTCCTTCTCATGCGGCATAATTTGTTTCTCCTCCTGTTTCACCATTTTTAACAGATCAAGAGACACATCATAATCTTGAACATTTTTAAAATCCTGAGGTTCCTCTAAACACGTGTCTTGTTCGCAAGAGAAATCAGGAGTTGCAGTATCAGTGCTCATATCATTGATATCTAGAGACCTGTGGGGGTATGAAAGAATATACAAAGAATAAATGAATCAAAGAACGGCTGTTTGTATGCTATGAAAGAAAAATTTTAACGAAATATTGATTGATAAAAAGAAATCATATTCGTCCAAATTGATAATTATGTTTTATTACAATAATAATAAATGATCAATAGCCTTTTCACAAACATAATCTTATTACTCCTAGGCCCTAGAGTAACAGACATGTTTCGAGAATTACTTTGAAAAATTCCTAAAGACTACAGAAAGGTCCTCCGCAGTCTAATTGTTCAGAGAACTCCATGGTTCATAAGGGCGAATACCCTCGAGAATTCCTTGCTCCAATCCCTCATTGTGTACAGCGTTGATCTGATGACTTTCTTCCATCAATAATCCTCCTGACTTAAAGGATTCGGATATAGGTGGGAATGTCATCGGTTCCCACTCCACTTCTCCTCCATTCAAACGCGCATTCCGTCTTGCTTGGCGCTTCTCAATCTCTTGCCTCTTATGTTTATGGTCTAGCTTAAAGCCCAAACCAAAGCGATCCTTCTTCTCAATCAGTTTTGGGATCTAAATCCCTCCTTGCAACTGTCTTCCTAATCCTTTTCCTGGCAATGCTCCTTTTCCCATCATCATTTGTAGGGCCATCCTTGTGGCTCTAGACATTTTGGGTACTGGCACCTCACTTCCTTCCAGAATGAAGGTTGCGTTGATGATTTCTAAAGAGCGGAAAGAACACTCAATGGCCTCTTCACTTGCCTCGACATAAGGGGCCTTGCTTGTAACGCCCCCTTACCTGAGACCGTCGCCGGAGTCGAGCAAAAGGCAATACTAAACTTATTTGAGCACTTAACCGAATTCAGACAATTTATATCATACTTTTTAGACAAGCTGTCTAACTGCATCACAGTCGCTAAAAAAATCATATCTTGAGTTACAAAACTTGAAATCAAAATCCGTAAATTTTCCCCGAATCTAGACTCATATATATATTTACTGATTTTTTTCCTAGAATTTTTGGTTGGGCCAATTAGTACAGTTTATTAGTTAAAGCCTCCCCTATTTTAGGGTTCAGCTACTCTGACCCCTGTGCACTTCAAACAAAATTTCTCCCTGTACAGAATTCAAATAACCATTCCGTTTGTTTCTCTTAAAAATAGACTCAATAAGGAATCCATACATATACAGTATGACTCATAATTATTTTTGTACAATTTTTAATGATTTTTACAAATCAGAATAGGGGAGCTCGAAATCACTCTGACCTTGTCTCACAAAAGTTATTATATCTCATGATATACAATTCCATTTCTTACATAATTTCTTTTATAAGAAACTAGACTCAATAAGCTTTAATTTCATATTTCATTCAACCTCTAATTAGATTTTCATAATTTATGGCGAATTTTCAAAGTCAAACTATTGCTACTAACCAAAAACTATTTTAGTACAAAATATTGTTAACTAGTTTATAACATATTTACTTTAATTCCTTTAAACTCTATACATGCCATATAAATCTTTAAACATAAAACAAAAGCTACCGGAATTGATCTGGATAGTGTGCCTTGTTGTGTTGATCCGATCTACCAGCTTCACTTTAATTCAATCTACATAAAAATATCAAATATACACAAGTAAGCTTATTGAAGCTTAGTAAGCTCATAGGCATAAAAACACAAATCTTACCAAACATTGTACACAATCATATATCTTTTAATTTAACTACTTTACCACAGTAAATCACAAATCCATTATTAAGCTCCTTTGAATAAATTTCATATTCCTATTCACAAATTTAACTTCTTTGGGCCCCTTTTTTTCTCATTTATTTCCATTGACAATTTATTGAGAACTAATGGAATTGAGTGCTTCATTAACACATTGCCATAGAAAACTATGGACTTGCACATTGTCACATATCACACACCGAAGCCATAGTCCTGCTATGGTCTTACACGGATCACATCACATGCCGATGCCATATCCTAGATATGGTCTTATACGGAATCACATTATCACATCTCACCGATGCCATAGCCCAGCTATGGTCTTATCTGAGAACACATATCACATTGCACCGATGCCATAGCCCAGCTATGGTCTTAGACGCAGGCGTACTTATCACATCTTTTCCGTCAATTCATCATGGTCACAGAATGAAAGCACTCAAATCCATTATTCCAACTAATGTGTACTTTTATTTAACTATTATTTCATACTTATTACAAATTGATAGTATTCATCTACAATAATATACTTAAAAATCATAATATCTTCATAATCAAACATTAAATTTGCCATATGAACTTACCTGGGCTAATTTGCAAAAGTCGTAGAAATTCAGGGACTATTCTTGAATTTTTTTCTTTCCACGATTCACTTCGTTTTCTTGATCTATAATTATAAAATCATTCCTTCATTAGCATCCATTACAATTCTATTCTATTTCACAAATTATGCCCTTAAAATTATGAAATTACACTATTACCCCAAACTTTTCAATTTTTTTACAATTTAGTCCCTACTTAATTTATTCATCAATTGAACTAATTCTTCTCAAATAACACTTTATTTAAACATTATAAACTATTTCACAGCCTTTGACATTCAAAGTTTCATCACAAAACTCTAATTTCACAACTTTTACGATTAGGTCCTAAATAGTGATTTCTATAAAAATCTCTTCACAAAATCATCATATAATAAAATTAAAACCTCAATTCCATAATAAATCATCATATAATTTCAGCACTTGTTCATGGCAACTTTCAAAATTATCAAAAACTAATGAATTAAACATATGGACCTAGTTGTAAAAGTCTCAAAAATACAAAAATTACAAGAAATAATCAAGAGTTGAACTTACATGCTGTAGGATATAAAAACCAGCTTCTTAAACCTCTCTAATGGTGTTTTTATCTGATGAAGATGAAGAAAAATGAAGAAAACTCTAGATTTTACCTAATATATCATATTTTACAATTAAATTATTACCTTATTTCCAATTTTGCCCCTTGTTCACACTTGATTTTTAATTTTCCTGCACACACATGCCGTCCAGCCCAATAATAGGTGTCTAATTGCCTATTTAGTCCTCTTTTAATTATTACTAGAGCTATTTAATCACATCTCACAATTTTGCACTTAGTTCAATTTAGTCCTTTTCACCTAATTAACTCATCAAAACTTTAAAATTTCTTGACGAAACTTTAATACTAACTTATTTACACTCCATAAATATTTTTAAAAATATTTATGGCTTGATTTATGAATTCGAGGTCTCGATACCTCGTTTTTATTCCGTTTTATCTACAATTTCCTACACTACATAATTTCACTAATTCAAAATTATTTCTAAAACCACACTTAACATTTGCTTACTAATATCTAAGCTCACATGTCGGATTTAGTGATTTCAAATCACTGTTACGGTATCACTAAAATTTGGGCCGTTACAACTCTCCCCCCTTAAAAAATTTCGTCCTCGAAATTTCGTACCTGAAAACAAATGCGGATACTGTGATCTTATAGATTCTTCCGTTTCCCAAGTTGCCTCCTCCAATCCATGTCGATGCCATAACACTTTTACTAATGCTACTCGTTTATTCCGTAGTTCTTTAACTTCCCGAGCTAATATTTTCACTGGTTCCTCCGAATAAGTCATATCTGATTGTAGCTCTATCTCAGTATGAGGAATCACATGTGAATGGTCTGATCTATATCGTCTCAACATAGATACATGAAATACATTATGAATTTTCTCAAGTTCTGGAGGCAAGGCCAATCTATAAGCTACCGGACCGATCCTTTCAATGATTTCGTATGGTCCGATAAATCGTGGACTAAGCTTTCCTTTTCTACCAAACCAGTAAAACTTTCTTCCACGGAGAAACTTTCAAGAACACATGATCACCCACATTGAACTCTATATCCCTTCTTTTCAAATCAGCATATGACTTTTGACGATCGGGCGACTTTCAAACTTTCTCGAATAATCTGAACTTTCTCTTGATTTCCCCAAATTAAATCCACTCAGACTAATTTGATTCACTTAATTACGACCAATACAACGGGGTTCTGCACTTCCTTCCGCATGAGCTTCAAACGGTACCATTTTGATACTAGCTTGATAACTATTATTATAAGCAAATTCAGCTAAAGGTAAGTACCTTTCCACCGCCATCGAACTCGAGTATACTGACACCTTAACATATCTTCCAAAATCAATCACTCGCTCTCGATTGCCCGTCGATCGAGGGTGAAAAGTCAGTACTAAATTTTAACTTAGTCCCTAAAGCTTCCTGTAGTTTATTCCAAAATCTCGAAGTAAGCCTCGGATCTCGATCAGAAATAATTGATGTCGGCACCCCATGTAATCTCACAATTTCGACACATATAGTTCGCTAACTTATCAAGCGAAAAATCTGTTACGACGAGAACAAAATGTGCCGATTTAGTTAATCATCTACTATCACCCAAATCGAATCTTTCTTCTTCTGAGTCACCGGCAACCCGGATACAAAATCCATCGTCACATGTTCCCACTTCCATTACGGAATCATTACGGTTTGTAACAAACACAGTAGGCACTTGATGTTCGACTTTTACTGTTGTGATTAAACATTTGGCCACAAATTCACAAATTTCCGTTTCATACCAGGCCACCAATACATTTTCTTCAAATCACAATACATCTTATTACTACGGGATGAATCGAGTACATACTACTATGAGCCTCACGATAAAATATCCTTCTTTAATTCTAAATTATTCGGGACACAAATTATATTACGATGGTATAACATACCACTTTTATCAATAGAGTACTCTAAATTCAAATCATCCCGAACCATTTGTCGTTTCAACACCAACTTGGATCTTCATCTTGCAACTCCCGAATTCGTTGAAAGAATACTTGGTTTTGTCTTTAATTTAACTAACACGAACCATCTTCATTAACGGACAAATGAGCATTTAACGCCCGAAGAGCAAATAATGACGATTTCAGGCTAAGTGCATCTGCCACTACATTTGCCTTACCGGATGATAATCAATGACAAGATCGTAATCTTTCAACACTCTAACCATCGCCTCTGTCTCAAGTTCAGCTCTTTCTGTGACATTAAATATTTCAAACTTTTATGATCTGTATACACATAACATTTCTCTCCATATAGGTAGTGTCTCCAAATTTTTAAAGCAAATACTATGGCGACTAATTCAAGATCATGTGTAGGGTAGTTCCTCTCGTGTGGTTTCAAGCGTCGAGAAGCATATGCTACAACTTTTCTGGTATGTCAGATACACAACCTAAACCATTCGAGAGATGCATCACTATACACTACATATGGCATACACGATTCAAATGAGTTAACACTGAGCTTACATCAACATTTTCTTTAATTGATCAAAACTTCGTTGGCAATCATCGGACCATACAAATTCAACATTTTTCTGTAATAATCGGGTTATCGATGAAGCAATCGATGAAAAGTCTTTCACAATTCGACGATAGTAACCAGCTAATCCAAGAAAACTTACGTTCCAGTAACATTCTTTGGAGTTTTCCAATTAATCACCACGACACCTTACTCGGATCTACCCATATACCATCAATCGACACAATGTGACCCAAGAATCCTACTTCATGAAGCCAAAATTCACATTTACTAAATTTTGCATATAAGCTGTTTTTCCTCAAAATCAGTAGCACAATTCTTAAGTCTTTGAGCATGCTCGGATTCTGTCTTTGAATAGATCGAGTATATCGTCAATAAACACAACCACAAATCTATCCGGTAAGATTGAAAAATTCGATTCATTAAATCCATAAAAGCGTGAGAGCATTTGTCAAACCGAATGGCATAACTAAGAACTCATAATGACCATCACAGAGTTCTAAAAGGCATTTTTTGGCATATCGCATTCCTTTACCTTTAATCGATAATACCCGGATCCGAGATCTATTTTTGAAAACAACTTTGCAGCACCCTTAAGGTGATCAAATAAATCATCAATACGAGGCAAAGGATATTTATTTTTAACCGTTACCTTATTCAATTGCACGTAGTCTATGCACGACCTCAATGAACCATCCTTTTTTTCACAAATAAGACAGGTGCACCCCATGGCGACATACTCGGTCTAATAAACCCTTTGTCTAACAGACTCTTGCAAGCTGCGTTTTTAACTCTCTTAATTCTGCTGGAGCCATTCTATCTGGTCTGCCGCGATATGGGAGCTGTTCGGAAGCACATCTATCACGAACTCAACTTCTCTATCGGGTGGTAAACCTAGTAATTCTTCAGAAATACATCCATGAATTCATTCACAATGAGATAGTTGCTCTAACTTTGATTCGAACTTGAGTATCAAGAATATAGGATAAATATGCCTCATTTCCTTTACGCAACAATTTACGAAGCGGACATAGAGGAAATCATTCTAACCGTATCATCCAAATTTCGGACTCAACCAAAATAATATCTCTGTTTGACATTTCAAACTAATTCGTTTTTCTCGACAATTCACTACCGCGTCATGTTTCATTAACCAATCCATGCCCAAGATAATATCAAATTCCGAAAGGGTAGCGACATCAAATCGTGGAAATCACGACCTTAACTTTCGGTGGGCGATTATGACATATTAAATTAACTACCACACTTTGACCTAACTGTTTGTAACTTGTACATCATAATCGATGAGGCTCAACAAATAAATTCTTTCGAGATGCTAACATAGTGCAAATATATGAATGAGTAGACCGGGGTCTATTAAAGCATACACAGGAACATCATAAAGATAGAAAGTACCAGCAATTACATCTGGAGCTGTTGCTTCTTCTCTTGCTCAAATGGCATAAGCACGGCGGGGCCCCTAACTTCCGATCGACTAACGGTATCTTTCATGCCCGAACAAGTAGCCCTGTGCCTTTGCTCTGACCAGGCGTCTTCCTTTGAGGAGGAGTTTTACTGTTTCTCCTTCATTTCCACTTCTTCTACTTGTAATTGGGGACAATCACGAATAAAGTGATCAATGGCCCCACATTTATAACAAGCCCCTAACTTACTTCTATATTCACCGGGGTGACTTCTTCCACAATGTTGGCACTTAGGCCGTTGGGTATTTTGTACACTACCCACACTAACAAAGAGTCTGTCGGATGTCTTGTAATCAGTTGTCTTAGTCTACTCTTTCCTGATTTTTCCGGTCTTTGAAGTGGCTCATTGAATTCCTCTTTAGATTTCTTCACCAGTAAGCGAAAATGACTTAGATGCACTTCTTTTGAAAGATTCTTTACTTCTTCTATCTCGTTGCATCTTTCTATTATATACTTCTTCAAGCTTTTGAGCACGATCTGATAGAACAAAAAATTCTCGTATCTCATTGGCCCCTATCATCATTCTAATCTCATCATTAAGCCCTTTCTTCAAATCTGATACACATTTCTTCTTCAGTGGGTACTATATCTCGAGCATATTTGCTCAGATAAACAAATTCTCTTTCGTATTCAACTACTGACTTGTTTCCCTGTCGCAGGTCGAGAAATTCTCTTTTCTTCTTATCCAGATATCTTCTACCGACATATTTCTTCTTAAATTCATTTTGAAAAAATTCCCAAGTGATCTTCTCAGCCGGTACAACAGCTTCTATTGTTTCCCACCAGTTATAAGCTTCTTCTTTCAATAATGACACGGCACATATTAAGTAATCATTTGGTGAGCACGCCATTTGCTTAAAAACCCTCATTATACTTTGTAACCAATATTCACTTTCACGGATTATCATCTGTTCTTCCCAAATTCTTCATTTATGTTTTCTAAGCTTTTGAATGGAGAACGTTTACGGTCGATTATCGGAGGAGGTGGAGGAGCAACTGGGGGTACTACCGATGTTGAAATAGGGGGAGGAGGTTGCGGAGTCTGATTTCTTTCTCGTACATTCTCATTATACCACTGATTCATGAAGCCATAAATCATATTTTTGAGTTCTTGTTCTCGCATCAATGAAATTGGAACTTCACTACTTGTTCCTTGTTCGGAGGTTTGTACTCTGCTTTGTTAACTTTTTCTTGCTCGGTTTGTTACGGTCTATCTGACATCTTTTCAAATCGAAGATAATCTATAATAAAAGCAAGGATTAGATCGGATCATACACATCACACTATCACAGATTTATATGGCATGTAATTCTAGACACTTTTCACATCATACATATTCCGAGAATCGGTTAAACCGAAGCTCTGATACCAATAAATGTAACGTCCCCTTACCCGAGACCGTCGCCGGAGTCGAGCAAAAGGCAATACTAAACTTATTTGAGCACTTAACCGAATTCAGACAATTTATATCATACTTTTTAGACAAGCTGTCTAACTGCATCACAGTCGCTAAAAAAATCATATCTTGAGTTACAAAACTCGAAATCAAAATCCGTAAATTTTCCCCGAATCTAGACTCATATATATATTTACTAATTGTTTTCCTAGAATTTTTGGTTGGGCCAATTAGTACAGTTTATTAGTTAAAGCCTCCCCTGTTTTAGGGTTTAGCTACTCTGACCCCTGTGCACTTCAAACCAAATTTCTCCCTGTACAGAATTCAAATAACCATGCCGTTTGTTTCTCTTAAAAATAGACTCAATAAGGAATCCATACATATACAGTATGACTCATAATTATTTTTTTACAATTTTTAATGATTTTTACAAATCAGAATAGGGGAGCTCGAAATCACTCTGACCTTGTCTCACAAAAGTTATTATATCTCATGATATACAATTCCATTTCTTACATAATTTCTTTTATAAGAAACTAGACTCAATAAGCTTTAATTTCATATTTCATTCAACCTCTAATTAGATTTTCATAATTTATGGTGAATTTTCAAAGTCAAACTATTGCTACTAACCAAAAACTGTTTTAGTACAAAATATTGTTAACTAGTTTATAACATATTTACTTTAATTCCTTTAAACTCTATACATGCCATATAAATCTTTAAACATAAAACAAAAGCTACCGGAATTGATCTGGATAGTGTGCCTTGTTGTGTTGATCCGATCTACCAGCTTCACTTTAATTCAATCTACATAAAAATATCAAATATACACAAGTAAGCTTATTGAAGCTTAGTAAGCTCATAGGCATAAAAACACAAATCTTACCAAACATTGTACACAATCATATATCTTTTAATTTAACTACTTTACCCTGTAAATCACAAATCCATTATTAAGCTCCTTTGAATAAATTTCATATTCCTATTCACAAATTTAACTTCTTTGGGCCCCTTTTTTTTTTCTCATTTATTTCCATTGACAATTTATTGAGAACTAATGGAATTGAGTGCTTCATTAACACATTGCCATAGAAAACTATGAACTTGCACATTGTCACATATCACACACCGGAGCCATAGTCCTGCTATGGTCTTACACGGATCACATCACATGCCGATGCCATATCCCAGATATGGTCTTATACGGAATCACATTATCACATCTCACCGATGCCATAGCCCAACTATGGTCTTATCACGGAACACATATCACATTGCACCGATGCCATAGCCCAGCTATGGTCTTAGACGAGCGTGCTTATCACATCTTTTCCGTCAATTCATCATGGTCACAGAATGAAAGCACTCAAATCCATTATTCCAACTAATGTGTACTTTTATTTAACTATTATTTCATACTTATTACAAATTGATAGTATTCATCTACAATAATATACTTAAAAATCATAATATCTTCATAATCAAACATTAAATTTGCCATATGAACTTACAGGGCTAATTTGCAAAAGTCGTAAATAAATTCGGGGACTATTCTTGAATTTTTTCTTTCCACGATTCACTTCGTTTTCTTGATCTATAATTATAAAATCATTCCTTCATTAGCATCCATTACAATTCTATTCTATTTCACAAATTATGCCCTTAAAATTATGAAATTACACTATTACCCCAAACTTTTCAATTTTTTACAATTTAGTCCCTACTTAATTTATTCATCAATTGAACTAATTCTTCTCAAATAACACTTTATTTAAACATTATAAACTATTTCACAGCCTTTGACATTCAAAGTTTCATCACAAAACTCTAATTTCACAACTTTTACGATTAGGTCCTAAATAGTGATTTCTATAAAAATCTCTTCACAAAATCATCATATAATAAAATTAAAACCTCAATTCCATAATAAATCATCATATAATTTCAGCACTTGTTCATGGCAACTTTCAAAATTATCAAAAACTAATGAATTAAACATATGGACCTAGTTGTAAAAGTCTCAAAAATACAAAAATTACAAGAAATAATCAAGAGTTGAACTTACATGCTGTAGGATATAAAAACCAGCTTCTTAAACCTCTCTAATGGTGTTTTTATCTGATGAAGATGAAGAAAAATGAAGAAAACTCTAGATTTTACCTAATATATCATATTTTACAATTAAATTATTACCTTATTTCCAATTTTGCCCCTTGTTCACACTTGATTTTTAATTTTCCTGCACACACATGCCGTCCAGCCCAATAATAGGTGTCTAATTGCCTATTTAGTCCTCTTTTAATTATTACTAGAGCTATTTAATCACATCTCACAATTTTGCACTTAGTTCAATTTAGTCCTTTTCACCTAATTAACTACAAGAACCTTAAAATTTCTTGTGAAACTTTAATACTAACTTATTTACACTCCATAAATATTTTTAAAAATATTTATGGCTTGATTATGAATTCGAGGTCTCGATACCTCGTTTTTATTAGTTTTATCTACAACTTCCTACACTACATAATTTCACTAATTCAAAATTATTTCTAAAACCACACTTAACATTTGCTTACTAATATCTAAGCTCACATGTCGGATTTAGTGATTTCAAATCACTGTTACGGTATCACTAAAATTTGGGCCGTTACATTGCTAGTGACTGTTGCTATAATATCCTCCTTCGCATTGATGGTTATTAACTGTCCATCTGCCACTAACTTCAATTTTTGGTGTAATGAGGAGGGCACCGCTCCTGCTGAGTGTATCCATGGTCTCCCCAATAAACAATTATAAGAGGGCTTGATATCCATCACCAAGAAATCAACTTCATACGTATTTGGCCCAATTTCTAAAGAGATGTCAATTCGCGCCATTACTTTCCTTTCAGTTCCATCGAAGGTTCTTACCACATTGTGACATGTTTTCATATGCGAGCTATCAATGGGTAGTCTGTTCAATGTGGATAATGGAAGGACGTTCAAAGCCGACCAGTTATCAACGAGTACACTTAGAAGTGTGTATCCTTTGCATCGAGTAGTGATGTGCAAAGCCTTGGTTGACCCTATACCCCCAGGTGGAATTTCATCATCATTGAAGTAGATGAAATTGTCAGCACTGATATTATTCACCAACCGGTCCAACTTGTTAATGGATATGTCGTGGGTGACATATGTTTCGTTAAGTACCTTCAACAATGCATCCCGATGCACCTCAGAACTCAAAAGTAAGGCTAATACTGATATACGCGCTGGCTGCTTATGCAACTGCTCGACCACACTATATTCACTATGCTTAAGGAAATTTAGGAATTCTTTAGCCTCCTCTTCCCTTACTGGTTCATTGATGGATACTTCGGTCTCTTTCTTCTTCTCAATATCCTTTGTTTTCGTGGGCTCCACTCTGATGCCCCCCTTCATCATAACGTTTCCCACTTCGCGTAGAGGAACCTTCACTTTGCACATCCTTAGACGTACTGGCTATACTCTCCCCCTTAGATATTGTTACACTGCAGTCATAACTCCATGGCACCCTCTTGTCATCCTTGTAAAGGAAAGGAGTAGGTTTATGGATGACGACCTTGGGCCTGGTTTGCGCCCCCACTTCATTATTCCCTGGCAGGGAGATAATGATCCGTGGCCGGCTGGTTCTTTTTGTTCACCTTCCAGCGCACTTATTTCTCTTTTATAAGAGCTACCTTCAAAAATTTATAGCTCTTTATTATCTATAAAGCCTTGCACCAAGGCTCTGAATTCTTTACAATTTTGGGTCTCATGACCCTCTTTTCCATGGAACTCACAGTAGTTCCACATTTCTTCTCTTTCTTTCTCAGAGGTTATCATCCCTCTCTTCACCATCTCTTTCTAAATTACCCTCAAAGGCATTCTCACCTCAGCAATATTTTCCTTGATTATCCCTTCCCTAGTTTCATCAATGGCATTCACTCCTTGATTGCCATGATCTGGTAACAGATTTTCAGCATTAGGGGTACTGTCAAACTTCACAACCCCCATCTTAATAAGTCTCTCCACGGCCTTCTTGAATCCGGTGTAATTTTCAATCGAATGCTCCGGTATTCCCACATGATATTTGCATTTAGCATTTGCATCATACCACTTAGGGTACGGTGGCTGTAGTGGTTTCAAGTGAAATGGAGCAATGGCGTGTGCATCGTATAAGCTTTGATAAAGCTCACGATACGTCACTGGGATAGGCGTGAATTGTACCCTCTCCGGTGCATGCGGATCCCGATTCTGTCTTTGAGTAATTTGTTTGCCCAATCGTAGCCACTTTGGGTGACTAATCGTGGATCGCCTTGAGTTGAAGCTACTTGTGTTGTTCACCTCATTATCTTTTCTTCTTCGGGCCGATCTTTTGGTCACTTCCCCCTCAATTTTGCCGCCCCTTGTGGCATTCTCTATCATTTCTCCTGCCATAACTATGTCCACAAAACTTTTGGTAGTGCTTCCAATCATGTGAGTAATAAATGGAGCTTTCAGAGTATTGATGAATAACATGGTAGTCTCCTTCTCCAGCAGTGGTGGTTGAACCTGCATTGCTATCTCTCTCCACCTCTATGCATATTGCTTAAAATTCTCATTAGGCTTCTTCTTTATGTTTTGCAGAGTGATCCTATCAGTGGTCATGTCAGTCACATGATTGTATTGTTGCATGAAGGCTTGCACAAGATCCCTCCATAAATTTATTCTAGTCCGGCTCAACTGATTATACCACCAAGCTGCTGCTCCCACTAAACTGTCTTAAAAACAATGGATCAACAGCTGATCATTATTTACGTACCCAGTCATCCTTCTACAGAACATTGTGATGTGGGCCTCTGGGCAAGTAGTACCATTGTACTTCTCAAACTTTGGCATCTTGAATTTGTGAGGCAACACTAAGTCTAGGACCAAACTCAAGTCTTTGGCATCAATCTCATGATGATTGCTGGCGCCTTCCAAAGTCTTGAATTTTTCTTCCAGCCATCTGCAACGTTTATCCAACTGCCTTGCAGCTTTAGCTTTCAAATCTTCCTTTTCCACCATATCTAGATCAGGAATAAGAGGATTAGTAGGGCTATCACCCAAATTAAATCCCGAGCCATTTGGGTAATTCATATGGATCCCAGCATCAAGTGGCCCATGTTGAGGCCTCACAGTGACAGATGGTCTTCTAGGAGGTGCTTCAGTTTGCAATGACACATGAGGCAGAGTAAAACTCGGAGGATGACCCTCACCCTCCTCACTAGTGATAGCCATAGGGGCCTTCCCTTTGTCAGTGGCCCTTAGAAGCTGAGCCATTTCAGCCATCATATTCCTCTGAGCCTCTAGCATTTGCTCCCTCATGTCATTCTGCATCTTGGCCAACTGCTCCTGCAATTGGTCTTGCATATCCTTTTGCAGTTGCTTGAACCTTTGATCCATACTCTTAGTTTTAGTGTAGGTGCCGTAAGGATGTGTGATTTCCAGATTTTCTTTTCTACCTTTATAAGTAAACTTTAACTAATTAGGGTCTTTCTATAGCCTTGAATGTATTTGATGTAATGCAAATACATGAATGCAAAAAGGCATCGATCTCGATTCAATCTCATTTAGAAAACTTTATCTAGAAAAAGAATATCTTTACATATAAATGGATTACGTATACGCCTTTTCCCTAATGCCCAAAGTTCTAACTTTATTTAATAAAAGGGCTAACTCTCGACCTTTATCAGATGCTGACTCATACATCATACTCAACACATCAACTCGTACTGCTAAGTCTTGAACATATTCAGCAATCTCTCGGATCTGGGCTATAGCTTCCCCCATAATGTAATCCCTATCCATGACTTGGCCTTTAACTTGATGGAGCTCTCCTTTTATACAATCTTTTTGCGCCTCGAGCTGCTTAATCCGAAGTTCACCATCATGCAATGCCACTTCCAAATCTTCAACCTTACTTTTTAGCTCCTCTAACTCGACCGTAGGATCATGGTTTCGGTGCCAACGAAGAGATCTTCCTAGCTCATTTACCTTAGTCTTCAACCCTTTATTCTCTTTTTCTAATGCTAAATTTTGTGACCGCATCTCTTGGAACTTCCTCTCCCAATACCCGGCTCTAGCTTTTTCCTCTTGAACTTCTTTCTGCCATTATTCTGAAGACTTTCCTAACCCCACTTGCTTTAAAGATACTTGTGTTTTCTTATACTCCTCTTTTAAATCATCTCGGTCTTCCTCCACCTTCCTCTTTTCCTTCCTAACTTTTTCAACTTCCTTCTTTTGCAGGTCAACATCTAGACTCAGGTACATCTTTTCCTCCTCAAGCTTTTCTATCTTCTTTTCTAGTTCTAAATTCTTTCTCTTAAATTCTTGCTTTATGATATCAATCTCCGAGGGTATCACTTGCAAGTATACCTCCATTGGTCGAGCTTCCTCTATTTTTGTCATAGGGACATTATCATTAACCCTTCGACTCTTCCACTCGACATATTTCGGGGTCGCAGTAGGACCAATGGCCACTCCTTTCAATCGACAAGTCTTGTTCGAAGCACTAGAAACCTCGCTAACCTTCCTCTTGTAATCGGCTCCTCTGTATACAAACTCACTCTGAGCCAACCCATGAGTCGCTGGCACAAACTGTCTCAATCCATGCTGCCTCAACATGAGTAAAGGGGCATAACCAATGGCACCCCAAATTCCCAACAGGGGACCCAATCAAAACTACCGCATCGGTAAAGAATCTCACCAGGAATCATCCATGGAGCCCTCCGCTCCACATCCTTTGACTGCAGGTTCTAAAGTAGCGCTATCCAATTTTTTTCGGGAACATCAACTCTCCTAGTTGAAGCTGCTATGTCCTTCAACAGGGAGTAATCCTCAAAGAAGACCTGACAAACCACCCTATCTATCAATCGGAAGTGACTGTAGAACCAAGCTAAAAGTAACTGAGCACAACCAACAAACCTGCCTGCACTGGCCCTCCTACATGCATTCAAGGACCTAAATTTCTCTGCCAAAATCGCAAGAACAGAAGTGACCTATTTGCTAAGTCGATGGAAGAGATCCGTGGTCGCCTCATCCACATATCCCAAGGCCTTGGAGAAAACCATCAATCCGTATAAGCTTAAGGCAAAAATGTCTACCCTCTTTTCCTCGTCTGGATGTGTCTGGATCAGATCTTTCAAATCTCCCCATGATATGCACTTACTCTCACCCTTTTCCTTAATTCTAGCCATGATCCACTGCTCGCTCATCCCCGTAATGGTCATAAACTTCTTACCAAAGGTTGGGACACAAAAAGCTCGAGAATAAATCCTATCACACTGAAATCTAGGACACCGAAGTAAGGCTGTGTACTCCTCCACAATAGGCACTAAATCCACCTCCCTAAAGGTAAAACAACTGTAAGCTGGGTTCCAAAACTGAGCGAGAGCTCGAAACAAGTTCTCATTAACCTGAATATCAAACAAATAGGGCAAATCTCCATACTTACCGTAGAATGATTGCTTGGTCTCATTGCCCCACTGATCCCAAATCGCCTTAAGCTCCTGCAGATTATTTTGTGTGACACTGATGTGAGTGTAGTCTGACAGCTCTGACATATATCCCACAGTTATGCTATCCCATTTTCCTAGCTGAGTTTGCTCAGACCATCTATGGACGTTAGCGTTGCCCTCCACTCTATCAAGAAGTCCGTTCTCCATAACAAAACTTCCTAACTTAGAGACTGATCGTGAATCGATACCTTTGTAAATGCAAAAATGTCATGCAAACAAAAGAAAAGAAATAGCCAGTATCAATAAATCTCGACGATAATTTATAAGGGTAATATCTAAAGTTTAACTCTAACTAAGTTGGGCTCTTACGGTTTTTCTATATGAGGTTGGCTCTAAAGTTTGAGGTACCTGAACCAGCAGATTCCTCGATCCTCACCCATTATAGGCTCATTTGAATCGAGTTTAGTTCAGGGGGATACATTTCCCTATGGCTACACGGAGATGAAAATCTCACGAAACCATAGGTATGGATGTATCTCGAAAGTGATCCACTATCCTGCACGGAGGCGAAAACCTCACGAAGGCGTAGCTTTCACTCCCACTTAAGGGTGTGACCACAACGGTCATGCAAATGCAATGCGTATCAGAATATAGTAACACATGCAATAATACAAACAAATGTAATGCAAAAAGGATTAAATTTTAATTTTCGATATTTAAGACAAGAGATAATCAATTATACGGCTTGACTCTCTTATTAGTCCCCAGTGGAGTTGCCAAGCTGTCGAAACCATTTTTAAATCGAGTTTTGGAAAATGGGAATCGACTTTAAGAAAAACGAAAACGGGAGTCGCCACCAATCTTTTTAGGTGTGATTGGATCACCTTATAAAATGTTTTGTTTTAAAACATTAATTTTGGTCTACAAAAGTCGAGAAAATGGATTCGAGAGTCGGTTACGTACGAGGAAGAGTTAGCACCCTCGTTTTTAAAATCGATGCATGAAGGAGCATATTAACATAACATACGAGATAACATATTATAATAATAGCACAATAGCATAAATATTATATACTAACCAATATATATAAGAAATAAAACATGACAAAAAATAAGAAAGATATACATAAAACGCGATATATATTTAAGAAGAATAGGTAAAAACCCATAAACATGTAATTCAACATATATTTAAACATATAAATGATGCATGATATACAATTTTGACACATATATAATAAAAATATGCATTTGAAAGTAAATTATAAAAGTCTAAGATATTGCATAATATATAAAATACATTAATTCTAAAGTAAAAGCAAATATTGTATAATAATAAAACATAAGTTTTTTTTAAAAAAATACATGTATAATATAAACAATTGATAAATAGAATGAGCATATATAAAAATGTGATATTTAATAATAGATTTAAAAGTATAATATATAATAAAAATATATTTATAAGAATAATAATTACAAAAGAAATAAAATATATCGATTTAGAAAAATAATATATAAAATATCAAATATGTAAAAGAATTTATATTTACAATAAAATAATTATACAATATATATAAGTTTAGAATAATATGAAATAAGTAATTAATGATGAAATATACGTATTATATAAATTATAATATTATAATATCTTCAAAATATGTAATAACAGAATATGAGTAAAGTAATTATTAACATATAAATAAAGATATGTATATAATACAAGTTAAAACCTTTAATGATAATAATATATAGATAAAAATATATAATGGTATAAAAAATGACATAATATAAAATAATTATAATTTATAATATGAAAGTGTATGTATGTAAAAATAATATATAATATATAAATAATAATGTAAAATAATAATAATAATTTGTGAAAAATAATATATAATAAATAATAATAATATGAAATAATATTGTTAAAATGTAAAATAATATAATAGTATAAAGATATATAAACATTATGTGATAAAAATATACTATAATAAATAATGAGTAATGATATATGTTAACATATATTAATATGATAATAGAAAGATATGAAGTAATATAATATAATAAAATATAAGTAAAAAATTATAAGATATATAATACGTATATTCATATTAAAATATAATAGTATATGTATAAAGTTTAAAATAAATAGGTTATAAATAGATTAAAAGGGATAAAAGTGACTAAATTGAACACAAATAAAAGTCAGTGGCTAATTTAATAAGAAAATAACTGAAATCAGACCTAATTGAAACGGCCATTAAAACCCTAGGGACTCATCGGGAAATTTTCCCTTGTCCCTAAACGGGAACGTTTTAATCCAGGACTTAAAACAGTTACTACAAGGACTAAATTAAAACTGAAACAAAATATCAGGGCTAAATCATAAATAAAACAAAATAAAATTGTAAACATAAGAAAGGTGGAGGGACTAATTGGGTAATTATCCCAGTCCTAAAAATAACACGCGGATCCTCCCCAGGTAATCGGGTCAACGCGCGGATCCTGTGCCAAGAAACGACATCGTTTTATGCTTATCAGATTAAGCCAAAATGGCACCGTTTCAATTATGCTATATAAGTCAAACTTTTAGTTTTAAAATCATTTGCAACCCGAGTTTAAAAAAAAAATCTAAAATTCTCTCTGAAATGAGAGGGGAGAGAGAGAGAGATCTAGGCTCCGGTCTCCGTTGAGCCGAGCCCCGGTCGTCGGCCTCACGCGCCCACGCACCCACGCGTCGTCGCCGACTTCTCCCCGTACGGTGGTCGGAGGCCCAAAACCTCGATTTTCAACACGATTTCGATGGTAAATTTATTTATTTTAATGGTATTTGCATGCATGTGAAGAAAAATGCAACAAAGTAAGAGTATATCACCTCTTAAAGAAACTGCTTGAACCCTTTTTAGGAATAAGTATATGTATTTTCTTTTTTGTAAAAAATCCCATCCTTACATTGTTTTGATTCGGGCTTTTATAGCCACTGTTGTTATTACATAAACTGGGAAAGAAATCTTTTTATTTCTTTCCATCTTTGTTTTGCTTGTTTGCTGCTGTGATTCTTTCCTTTCTTTGCAGGTGCTCGCGAGAAATCCGGCGATGACGAAGGCCTGACGGTGGTATAACGGTGGCGTTGATCTCGACGTGACTCAGAGCCTGGAATCGTGGCCTTGCTGGGGGGTAGCTGGAATGACGGAAACTGAAGGGTCGTGAGGTTTGGCTTCTGGAACCTTTTGTTTGCGGCGCGAGGAGGAAGGAGCTAGGGTTGGAAACCCTAGCTGGTAACTTTAAGTTTTGGGCCTCTGTTATTTGGGTCTGGTTTAGGTTTGGGCTACGGATGTATTTGGGTGTACGGGTAGTCTAGACTATTGGGCTGTAATCGGTCTGCTTGGGTGTGTGTGTAATGGGTCTGAGGTATTTGGGCTTAACGGGCCTTGGCTATAAATGGACTGTGGACTGTTAAATAAATATTTATTTATTTATTTTCTTTTGTTTTATTTAAGCCCGGTCAAATTTGGGCTATTACATCTGGTTTTCAAAATTAAAATCCCGAAAGAAATTAGCTTTCAATGCATTGGTGTAACTCGTCCAAGTTCAACTTAAACTTCTAAACTGGATTTGGTGTGTTACAATTTTAAATAAAATTATTCATCTAAAATTACTTTTTTTTATTTATATTTTGGAAAGAAAAAAACGTTTAACCAAAAATTAAAATAAAACTTCAATCATTTGATTTAATAGTGTTATAACTTTATTCATTTATATAAATATTTTATTTTTTTTATAAATTATATATTATTTTATATATGATAATGTGGAATTATAAATTATCGGTTTGTATTTATATTATATTAGGAAATGAAAAAAAATACAATTTTTTAAAATATTAAGTCTAAAAAATTAGTGGTGGCTGGGAAAGAAAAGTCACACAAACGTATACATTTAGCGACATTTATAATAAATATTTTAAAAAGTACACATTTAGCAGCATTTGTAATCCAAAACACCACGATACGCATTACATTTTACAGAGCTTTGTGAATGAAAATGTCACTAAAGGTCTTACATGTACCACTATTTTTGCAAGAACCGTGGTGGGTTTTTTACCCAATTGGGTTAAAAAAAATTTAAAACACCAAAATAGGGTGTCAAATACATTATTTACGAAAATGAGTTATTTTTTTGGGTCGAGCCTACCTGACAGGCGCGACCCATTTTTTTAATAATATAATTTTTTTTAAATATTATTATTTTATTATATTTTAATAATTTTTAAATTTTTAAAATTCAATCGGTCAAAACCGGTCGAGCAGACCGAGGCGCGCGACTCATTCGCGCTTTGCCAGTGGGCGCGACTTCCTGTAGTAGCTGCCACGTGTCCCTGTCCCCCACCGCCCGGCCCTGCTCCCTCCCATGCCACCTGCAAAGAGAGAAAAGAAATTAAATTTTAAAATGGGGGACCATATAAGCACCGGTCCCCCAATTTTGTGAAGGCAGCAGCAGAGAGAAAAGAAGAAGAAGAAGAAGAAGAAGAAGAAGAAGAAGAAGAAGAAGAAGAAGAAGAAGAAGAAGAAGGAGAAGGAGGAGGAAGAAGAAAAAATTGTTAGTAATTTTTTTATAATTATTTTAAGATTAAAATGTTAGTAGTTTAGTGTTATGTGATAATTTTTAGTGTTTGTAATTATTTTAAAATTAAAAAAAAAGTACATTTCTAAAAAAAGTAAAATATTAGTAATTTAAGAGTGTTATGTAATTATTGTGCTTGAATATAGTTTATTAGTTGCTAATTTTTGTTTTTGTTTTTAATACTACTTGTCAAGTCTTGCTTTATTTGTTTTTAATTTAAACTTTTTTGTTGAATTATCAAGTCCATGATTTTTGTTTTACTTGTATCTAACACCCTATTTTGGTGTTTTAATTTTTTTAACCTAGTTGGGTAAAACCCCCATTATTTTGCCATTGATGCTCGATTTTGATAGCTTGATGGCAGCCTCCCTTTAAATAAATATATAAAAAAATCAATATTTTGCGGTTGTTGTCCATTTCGGATTTACTTGGAATCAATTTTTTGTATTTTATTTTAAAAAAAACTTTACTAGCATTCACTTCATTGTTAACAAAAAGTGAGAAATACAGTGACTAATACATTCTAAAAAATAAAATAAAAATTTATACCTATGTAAAATGTATAAACTTGAGAGTTAATCCTTTCAAATATTCTTAAATTATAATTTAATTTAATTTCAAACTTTTAAAATTAATTAAATTTATCTATGTAAAGTGTTAAAAAAATAATTCTTTTAAATTTTATAAAAATTTAATCAAAACTTAAGGAAAAAATAAAATATTTTTAAGAGTAAAATAGACTATTAATAAATTATGCTTATATTTTAACTTGTATAAAACACATAACGAGAGAATTAATATATATTAAAGAATTAAACACATTAATATAAATGATATGTTAAAATGCATTTGGCTTTATGATTGGAAGTAATGTAGTACTTTGCGGTTAAATAGATGATAATTGACTAGTTGAAAGTGAGTATATGAGAAATAAGTTGCTTTGAATATGGAAAGATGTTGAATAAACGATCTAAAGAGAGTAAGAAATAGAATTAAATAATTCTGAAGAGAGTAAGAAATTTTAATGTAATTTTGATATAATGTAATTTTATAATTTTTATTTATTTGATAATTTTAATTGCAGATTTGCAGCAAATGGGTTCATTGATTGATAATGAAAATAAGGGTCACATATCGAGTAACATTAATGAGATGGTAATGAAAATTTTATTTGATAGTCACATTATTTGTTGAATGAAATTATATTGTATTAACCATTTCGTAAATATAATAATGTCAGGTCAAGTACCGCGTATTGAGGGGTCGTATTTATAGTATAGGGTTTCAGCCGGATGAACGCGTAATACCATTCTTAGAGTTAGCGGGGTTCGGATCAGCAGCATTGATCCGAACTTTTGATCTGCGATATGACTTAATTTCTGCCTTAGTCGAGCGATGGCGTCCGGAGACGCACACATTTCATTTGCCGTGCGGGGAGTGTACCATAACTTTAGAGGACGTTGCAGTACAGTTGGGGCTCCCCATCGACGAGAACGTGGTCACGGGCGTAAGTTCAATCTCGAGGCCGGCTCGCCTTTGCTACAAGTTACTTGGACGCTCCCCAAGTGAGGGGAAATTTGCCACCTTGCGGTTTTCATGGCTAAAGGCCAATTTTGAGCATTTGCCCAATACTGCCACTGAATTGGAGGTTATGCAGGCCACTCAAGGTTACATTATGCACCTTATAGGAGGTGTACTCGTGCCAGATTCACACGGCAGTGAGGTCAGTTTGATGTACCTACCGCTACTGTCTAATTTGCATAACACGCGTTCATACAGTTGGGGGTCCGCAGTGTTAGCCACGCTATACCACGAACTTTGTCGGACGACAGATCCTTCTGCGATGGACATAGGCGGATGCCTTATACTGCTGCAGTCGTGGGCACTTTATCGGATGCCATTCTTGGCATCCATTAGTCACCAGCCATATATATTTCCACTTGTTAATAGGTGATGAATCTTTACGCGTTATAGCAATTAATTGAATGTGTTGGGTTATATTGTTTTAACAATTTGTTTCCGTAGATGGAGCACGAATCCGGGTATCTGGAGGTCATACACGGTTCTGATATACCGTCTGATGATCGAGAATCATTCTGGGGAGGGGGTAGGTTTTTCCAATATCAATTTAATTTTATTATTTTTATCTCACTCAAATCACGTTAATATGAAAATGTTATTAACTGTGCAGTTCATTTGGATGCCGTATTCTATTCCTAAGATTATGGCCGTTATTCCCTCGCATGCCTACGTCCACTCAAACTTATGGTGCATTAGCGCACCCCTTATCCATTTTCAGACGGTTGAGTGGTATCATGGCGATCGAGTACTCCAACAGTTCGGTTGTGTACAATATATCCCGACACAACCAGCACAATTGCCTACAAAGCTCCATGGCATGACTAGGAGGGGGATGCATTGGGCAGATTGGGGAGATGTGCATGAAGAGTATGTTACGATGTGGAACAACTGGTTTGGTAGGATACCTCCGATGGATCGTTGTTTGGATCTGCGGCCCTCGACACAGTACCTACAGTGGTACTATGAGAAGGGGAAACCATTTTTATTTAGTGGGCGGTCGATGGTAGTTCCCCCTCATATGACACAGATTGGGTAATATTTTCTAGATCCGCATCATGCACCAGCTTCGGAGCCAGAGCCGGAGGCAGTGCCGGATCCAGAGCAGGGGGAAGAGCCGGAGCTACACTCAGGGACTAGTTCTTATCATCCAGATTTGGGAGCCGATGACTATTTCTCGGGCTCTTCAGCCCAGGGATATTATTCAGATTTTGATATCTTCAGTCCACTGTCACATCTGTACTCTACTTCTCCCGGCCCATATCTAGCGCCGTTCTCTACTCCACCCTGCTCGAGTTCATTAGTGGCATTTGAGACATTCTCTACACCCCTACATATGGATGAAGAGAATGTTGATCGTCGTAGTCGCCCACAACGTGAACGTCGAGCTCCACAAAGATATA
This sequence comes from Gossypium anomalum, assembly GCA_025698475.1. Lineage (NCBI taxonomy): Eukaryota > Viridiplantae > Streptophyta > Magnoliopsida > Malvales > Malvaceae > Gossypium > Gossypium anomalum. The sequence goes on from CM046960.1 coordinate 6,511,340, forward strand.
CCCCTAGAACCACACCATCAAACCATCAATTTTAAGGGGTTTTGTAATATATTGAAAGGATAAGGTTATTTTTTACCCATTTACACAACTTGTCGTTTCCAGTCTGCGTTCTTATAATATCGATGGAAGTTAGCCGCGATTTGCCGTATACAGTAAACGGATCTCCATGGCACACCAAAACGCCTAATGGCGCAACTCGTATTTATTTATGTAATGAATATTTTGGCATTTTAATTAACAATTTAATTTTTTTTGCAATTTAAATAGTTAATTTTGTATTTATGTAATGACTTCTTTTGCCATTTTATTTATCAATTTTATGGTTTTTTATTTATTATTTAAATAAATAAACTTTATACTAACTATGTAAGTCAAATTAGATTAACTGCAACAAATTGTTGACAAATTTGTGATTCAATCCTTTTAACATGTCATGAAACTACATCTCAATTTCTACCCGATTGCGACGATTGTCCAACATGATAGTTTCGAAATGGGCATTTACTTCGATTATGACCGGCTAATCTGCATATGCCTCTGTCGGATTTCTCCCTAATGTCCATTTCGTTACGGATTCTGGATGATTGTGGACGACCTTTCAGGTTCCTACGTAACCCTTTATCTGGAACAAGCTCGAAGGTTGTCGGAGGTACCTCCCAAGTAGATAGGTCAGGAAGCACGGGGAACTCGTTCTCCCATACACACAACATGCGTCCAAGGGTGTACACTTCATCGATAAAATGTTCTACATTGAGTGAGACTTTAGCACAAGCTGCCACAACATGTACACATGGATAATAAAGTGTTTGAAACCTCCTGCAATCGCATCGTCTATTTCGAAGATTAACTCCGTAGGATCTAGGTGGTATACCAGGTCGACGACCGATAGTCTCAGTAACTCGAAACGTTTCATTACGTCGTGAATATACTTCTACAGTCATTGACCTCGCCAACGGTTTGTAGCAATTGCATCCCTGACATCTTCTACAAATACATGTCCCGCCTCTATTTGGTTAACTTGTTGTTGACCCATTCTTGGCATTAAGGTAGCCAACCTGTATAATGTAGCTGAGAAGACAGATGAAATTGGAAGATGTCGTGTTTTTAACAGCACAGCGTTGATCCCCTCCACCAAGTTTGTGGTCATTTGACCATAACGAAAGCCCTCGTCAAAACTTTGAGTCCATTGCCACGGCTCCATAGTTCCCAACCACTGTCAGAAAAATGTGTTTGTTTGACCCTCCATGTCACTCTCAAGTCGAGTCATTCTTTGGCAAAAAATGTGTGGCTCTAACTCGTGTGCTGCATATGTATTAAGAAAAGATAAGTTACAACACTGCCCTAAAACATTAAAACTTATACTGAAAAGATAAGGTAATTCTTTACCCATTCTCACAACTTGTCTCTTCTAGTCTGTATTCTTATAATCTCGCTGGAAGTTAGCCGCGATGTGCCAGATGTAGTAAACAGATCTCCATGGCACACCGGAACGCCTAATGGCGGCAATTAATCCTTTCCCTCTATTAGAGATGATGCAAATATTATCGTTACTAATAACATACCTCCGTAGGTTGGTAAGGAAGAATTCCCACGATTCCATGTTCTCCTTATCGACGATGGCAAATGCTATCGGAAGCACGTTCCTGTTACCGTCTTGAGCAATCGCAAGAAGTAGGATCTGTGTATATTTTCCATATAGCCAGGTCCCATCTACTTGCACAAACGGCTTGCAGTGGGGAAATACGCGCACACATGGATCAAACGTCCAGAACATTCGATGAAAAATTCTTTTTCCCGATTGTAGTTGGTCATCCAGCCCGTAATAAGGTCGTGTCTTCAACTCAATGATAGTCCCTGGCACGTACTCCCTCATAGCGTCTATCCATCCCTGTAACTCATTGTACGATGCATCGAAATCTCCGTACAATTGTTCCATTGCCATTTGTTTAGCTATCCATGCCTTTTGGTATGATACTCGATACTAGAATCGTGCCTGTATTTCAGCAATCAGTACTGAAACTTTAATGGTAGGCATGTCTTTCACCATTGGCATGATGCATGTACAGATAGTTTTGGAATCAAGTTTTCGATGATCTTCTGTCATACGTGTTGAAGTGCATGTGTGAGGCCCAACAAATTTTCGTATCTCCCACATCTGCAACTTCTGGATAAATGCAGCTCGTATCCGCCAATTGCAGCCTTCCACCGACCTCCAACACTCTCCAATGTATAATGTCAGTTTAGACGTTACAACTTTATAGTCTACTGATATATTCATGCTATACCGCTTAATAGCAAAAACACATTCTTCCTTACTTTCGAATCTTTGGCCCACGAACAACTCCTCGAAATCGAATATCTGACTATCCGGTGAGCGGTAGTATTTCGAGTACTCGGAAACTCACCGCGTGCGTCGCCGCGTCGGGTCTCTATCGAGAGACATGTGTACCCCAGGATTATTGTGTATCGCAATACGACGAATCTGGTTCCCGACTGAAGATGCGTTAACGTTTCTATCATCATTAATGCCTTCGTCGTCATTATCATTCGGGACCTCGTCTACGTCGGGATCACTCTCACTATCGACTTCGTGATCAGAAGGATCACTACTATGGTATACATCATCACCAACCCCATCAGTCTCGGGTGCAGCATTAAGATCAATGTTGATCCCGTATATAGTTGATTGGCTATCAACGTACGATATCGGAACCACCATACACGGCTCTTGAGCTCTATCTTCTTCACCTAATGAAGTGGGATCTTCAGTTGCCTCTATACCAGCTAACTCAGCAAATAACTGAATCGGTGCATTTTGGTTACTTCGAGTCCCACAATAAAGAGCGACCATTGTCTCCACGTCTTCATCATCTACGACTTCCATTTTAGTGAATTTTATGGGATCCGTCGAAACTGGAAACTTGTATAAAAGTTTCGACATCCTTCTCCCACAACGTTTATAAATTTTTTCACTAATTTTTTCCTTCATATCATCAAACGAGATATTTTTACTAAATCTCATTGCTACTTGTTTGCGACATTCAAATATACATCCCACGGTTGTTGTCAAAATTTCTCCATCGCAAAAAACACATACGGAAAATTAATTCTCCATCTTCAATACCAGATCTGTTAAAAATTTTCAAAATTTTCAAAACAGTTTCGAATAGAAAAAAATATATATAAAATTTTTAATGCAAAAATTTTCATTCATAAGCTAACAAAATTAATAACCTAATTAACAAAATAACTTTCAAATAATAAAATTACTAACAAAACTTTAAATTCTATTTACAAAAAAAAAAAAATACTAAAATACCTTATCCTCCTCCTTGTTTTCTTCTCCTTTCTTTTTTTTCTTCTCCCTATCTTCTTCTTTCCGTTCAACTTTCGTATGCTAAATTTTGTGTATGTGTTTATTTGATTTTCGAGAGTATATATAGGGGAAAAGTTAAGCACGTGTGGGCCCCACCACAACCATTTGCGCCTCTGAGGTAGGCACATTCATTTGCGCCTCTGAGAAAGGCTCGATTAGTCGCGCCTCTCAAGTAGGTGCAACCTATATTCGTATTTATACGCGGGTCATACTAACCCGAAAATAAAAAATAATATTTTAATTAAAAAAATTTAATATAAAATAATCATTTGCGCCTGTCAGATAGGCGCGACCGAAAAAAACACCCCATTTTTATATATAATTGAGCTGACAACCTATTTTGATAAATAATTTTTTTTAAAATTTATTTTAGTAAAAAACCCTAAATAATTATTAAACTTAATAAATTTTTTTTCTTTTCTCTCTTTGCAGGTGGCATGGGAGGGAGCAGGGCCGGGCGGTGGGGGACAGGGACACGTGGCAGCTGCAGGGAAGTCGCGCCCCTGCAGCAGGCCCGAATGGTCGCGCCTCCAGGTCTGGCTCGACCCGGTTTTGACCCGATTGAATTTTAAAAATTTAAAAATTATTAAAATATAATAAAATAATAATATTTAAAAAAATTATATTATTAAAAAAATAGGTCGCGCCTGTCAGGTAGGCTCGACCCAAAAAAACAACCCATTTTCGTAAATAATATATCTAACACCCTATTTTGGTGTTTTAAATTTTTTTTTAACCCAATTGGGTAAAAAACCCAACCGTGGTGGAATGTCATATACCTAGAGTGACGGGTTTTTTGCAAAAATGTAGCTACGTTTTGCGACACTGCAGCTTTTGTTGTGGCATTTTCCCTTTCCATCTTAATAGTTTTAGCAACGTTTATAAATGCCACAAAAAGCTTTAAAAACGTCATTGAATGCTTAATCTACTGCAGTGGAAACACTCTGTAACGGCACACAACCTGATCAAACACACCATAGAATGTGAAAAGTCGAATAATGATATACAAAGCTAATGTTACATGCACAACTTAATAGAAAGAAAGATATAACAAAAGTGACAGAATCAAACATATTTTTTAAAAAATTTTCATGCATGATCGTTAGAAGAATGGTAATATATTCCAAAAATCCATTTAAGTAATAGTTTGGTAGCTTTGTTTATTAAAGCATTACCTACTTCAGTATTTGAAAAGCCAATATAATATAGAAATGTGTAGGCTATGATATTATTACGAGGGAAAGTAAATACGAGTTGCACTCTTGTTTCTTTAATCAAAATTTTGTTTTATTGAATTTTCTTGATAAAAATTTTAATGAGATAATATGTTATTCATATTAAAATAAAATTTCATCTTAAAATTTCTATATAAGAGAAGTGTTATAAATATCTTGTTTAGTGTATAAAAATAAAATTTAGAGAAACATTATAAAAACTACAAATTGTATGACACGCATATGCGTGTGGAAACTATATATATAATAAAGTTTGGTTGAGTGGTAAATTTAAAATTTTACGCATTGGTGTACGTTCAAATCCATCATAAGTGTTTTTTTATATAAAAAGACTAAAATATCATCGAATAATATAACTTATTTTAAATACGAAAAAATATCTTTATAATTTTTTTAACGAAATTATTATTCGGTTAACTCATAACGCCAACTTAATTAGAGATTTTTAATAAAAAAATACATACATCTGTTCTTATTTTTCTACCTCTTATCGTACGTTTTTCAACTATTGTTTTCTATCGGTCTAGTAATTGAAGCAATTTAATATGCTCCATTTGTCTTCACAACAAAAGCCCAGTGTTCTACTCCTAGAATTTTCCCAATTTTCATGCTTCTAGGACAGATATTTGTCTTTTCACCTTCAGAACAATTAAAGCTGAAATTAAAGCTCAAAATACTTGTCATCTCTTTAAATTATTCAAAATTTGAACGCTATTCTAAAATAATATAATTTTAGTTTTTACTTAATTTTTTTTATTTTTAATCACGAGAGTCAAATGAGATAGCAATGATCTCTTTTATCTTAACTAGTGATTAATGATTCAATTCTCGTTTTGAGTATGAAGTAGCTTTAAAATTCATAATCAGTATCTATTCCCTTAATGGACCTACAGAATCCAAAAGATTAATTGCAGGACTCGTTCCGATAGATACATTAAAAAAAATTCTAAGTAATTTTTTTTTTTCAAAAAATACTTTGCTCTTTCTTTTGTTTTTTAATGGTATATATATCATGTTCATGCCATATGCTCCTTTAAATCATCTTTTAATCACCGGCATAAAAAATGAGGAAAATGCTTATAATATTTTCTTATATATATTACACATAGCTGAAAATAAATACAAGATTCAAATATTTTTCAAAACAATAATTTTTTTTACCTTAATAAAATTATTTTGTTATTAATAACTAGTAGTAGCTTGACTTTTACCTTAATTAGTAGTCGATGGTTCAATCCTTACTTTGGGTATAAAGCAGCTTTAAAACTCATGGTCAATATTTACCTTCTTAATGAACTTACAGAATACGAATAATTAGTTATTAAGCTCATTTCAGTAGATATATTAAAAATAAAAAATTCTAGGTAATTATTTTTTTTCAAAAATACTTGCTCTTTCTTTTGTTTTTTAATTGTATATATATCATGTTCATGCCATGTGCCTATGCCATATGCCCCAATTTTTTTCCTTTAATTTAATAAATTCAACTCTATTTTTAAGCCAAATACTTCATTGAAAACTCTTTTATATACATATATAATATATACACATAAATGAAGAAAAAAACAGTCTGACAAACTTAGAACTGAAATGTTTTATTCTATAAGTAATAGTTAATTAGTTATATGTATATATAGACACGAAAAGGCCGACAGAGAAATGAACAGAAGACAGCTTTGAGTTGTTGTTCATCTGTAAGATTTAAGAATAGCTCCACAAAATGTGCATATTATAGCTTTCCATGATTTCCAATAGAACGGAACATAACAAAACCTGGTGATCGTTTTCATGTCTCCGACGCTTGCTCCTCCGCCGCACCGGGAGCACGTCCCGGCTACTGGCTTAGTACCCGTCAGCTTCCACCTTTGGTCCACCAAGAAACAGAAGCACACCATAACAAAACAAAGTTTAACCGGAAAAGTTATTCTTTTTGTTCGAAACTTTTTGATGTAATAATTTTGAGGGTTGCATGAGATATTTATAGACCAGAGATGATGTTAAAGATCGAGCAATTTGTAATTGAAACGACCGTCGGATTGTTGGAAAAGGAAAGTAGTTCGATGTTTTGTTGATGTTATTTCTTCCACAAACCTGTCGAGCCCATCATGGCAATAATGTATGGATGGTTTACACTTGGACAAGGCAGTTGGGGTTTTTAATTAAACCACTGGAAGATTGCTGTACAACAGTAAAAACCTGAATTTTATTTTTTGGAATTTTTATTAAAATAATAAAAAATAAATTAATTTCAAAAACAGAAGGCATGGAGATTAAATAAGAGAATGACACTATTACAGTAGAAGACGATGTCGAATATCTGTAAAACGATACCACTTAAAAATTACTCTATGATTATTAAATAATTAGGTTAGAATCAGACCTGTTCTTAACATTTTTGAGACTTTAAATCAAACAATAAATTAAGCCTCTTTTAAAAAATTATAAAATATAATACAATAAAATTAAAACACAGTAATAATTCATTAAAATAATACATTTTATGAAATTAAGCAATATTTTCTAAAAAAATTTAAAAAAAATATTTTTCATTCAATCTATTCCTATGTCAAGGGATTTAAATAGTGATTGCTGTCGCGTTTTCAGTCGCGTTGCGTTTATTGCGGTTGCGGATATAACGGATGCTATTGCAGTCACTGCAGGTATCGAAGTTGTGAATTTTTATTAAATTTGCACAACTTTTTGTAAAACATAATAATAATTATAATTATAAAAAGTCATTTTTAATGATTTTTAGAGTGTTTTCTAACACTTATGAACTTTTATTAATATGATAACACAATTTTTACAATCATTCATTATTTTTATATTTATTTATGAATTTTATAAGAATATTATATTAATTAATAGAAAAGTACAAAAATAGGAAATATTAAATATTCATCATATTTAATAAGTTTGAAAGTTTTTATAGATAAAATCATTAAAAATTCATACATGAGAGAGGTTTTCAATATTTCTTGACAGCTTTGAAGATGGTCAAGATATCAAAGCATTCAATGGTGCAAAAGAAGAAAATGAATAAATTTATATATTCTCATTAATTATTCCTATTTCCTACCACTTATTATCACTCTCATCCTACTTTCATATATAGTTTAACATGCTTCAATTCTTAATTATATTTTCATAAAATATACTCCATTCATTTATCTATAGATGTATTTTAAACGTTTTAATATCATTAAAATTAAAAACATTAACAAAATTTTTCTTTAAAAAAACATACATTACAAATAGTGGTGGTGGTACAATTTAGCTTTCACCAATTAGTGGAATGACAAGGAGGATCAGGTCCTTCACCTTCACTTTGAAAGCGTTCTTGACTTGATTCTTGTGGTCTTTGTCCAAAAATATATCCAAAAATATGGTAGACTTTTTGCTGATATTTGCCATTATATTTTGGATGTTTCTATAACACCCTAACTTTTATTCCTACTTTTGTATAAATTTGACATAAGTGTGTATTTGCTTTAGTGGTTAAGTGTTCTGGGTGTGTATGAGAGGTCCCAAGATTAAGCCTGGACTTTGGCAATTTTTGGTATTTTTCTGATGTAAGCCTTATACTTAGAGGTGTTCATGGGTCGGGCTACTCGGCTCGGCCCGAAGGCCCGCCAAAATGTGGGAGGGTTTGGACAAAAATATGGGCCCGAAAAATGGGCTTGGAAAAAAAACTAAGGCCCATTTAAAAAAGGGCCGAGCCTCGGGCAAGGTATTTTTAGCCTGGGCCCATCCCGGACCGGCCCGAAGTCACTAAAGGACAAAAAAATTGTATTTTTTAATTTTTGAATATTATTTTCTTGTTGTTTTCTCCCTATTTTGCTACCATTTTACTATTATGTTGCTACTATTTTTTTGTTATTAATTGGATATTATATAAAACTTATTTTATTGTTAATTTTGTTATTATTTTAAAGGTATTTGTTATTTTTTTATTATTTTAGAGGCATTTGCTTGTTAAGTTGCACCTATCTTAGTGTTATTTAAGTCTACATATTTTTTAAAATTTATATTTAATTTGTTGGGAAATATTTATTTTGATTTTTTAGTATTTTTGATGTATTATTTATATTTAAGAATAATATAAAAAATTAATACAGGCAGGCCAGACCAGGCCCGGGTTTTAGTATTTTTATCTGGGCCGGGCTTGGGCAAAATTTTATCCCAATTTTTTAGGCCCGACCAGGCCCGGGCCCAATAAATGTGCATGATTTTCTAGTTGAGCCCGGTCCGAACCTGGGCTGGCCCAGCCCATGAACACCTCTACTTATATTTGCTCAGTGGGTTTATATTAAATTATTAGTAAACCATATCAGAATGAGCTTACTGGTTCAAGTGGTAAGGGAGTCAGTGTATTGGAGGTCTTGTGTTCGAATCTCTGCACGAGCGTGGGTATTATTTTTGCTCAGTTGACTGTTAGAGTTTCGATTTAATTCAAATGCTGAGATGGTTGAGATTGTGTAGTAGTGGGAAGTTAGGGAAAAACCCAATTAGTTTATTCTTCTTCTTTTTTTCCTTCTGCCGAATTTCTCTGTGGAATTATCTTACGTTCTTCCATAAAATTTTCTTCTTCAATCTTTCATTTTTTGATCGTTGTTCTTTTGATTCTTGCTCATTATTCTGTCTTGCGAATCATCGTGGTTGGGTTCTATAGGTAAGTCCTTTTGAAGTTCTAGATTTATGAGAATCGATATCGGGTTAGTAATGTGCTATTTTTGTGTTAGGTGTTGCTCAAGGGGTTAGAGGGTGCTAATCGATATTCTTGTTGACCAGAAGCTTCGCTCTTCGTTTGAAAGCTTTTGGAGGCTCAGGACTATTTTTGCATCAAAACGATACCGAGTGTATACCCAAAACGCAGAAAAATGAGACACGACAGAAGCCGAAAAACCCTACTGTTGATGCCACACGGCTGTGTGGTGGGCCGTGTGCGACGACACGATCGTGTGATCGACGAAGGCCAGGCCTTGCGTAAGACACGGCCGTGTGGGCCACACGGGCTAAACCAAACTGGGCATGTGGGCCCACACGAGTAGTCTATACGGGTGTGTGGGTTTTTGGGCCAGGTCATGTGATACACACGGGCAAGGCCAATCTGGGCATGTGGGCCCATTATACTAAAATCTATGGTCGCACGAGTCGTCCTAATCGACTGTAGTCTTACTGTAGGGTCGATAAATGCTATCTAACCCTAAAACCAAGTGATCTGCTAGACTGAAATATCATTATGAGTATGTCTATGTTCGTTTATCTGTTGTATGTTTATAAAATTATGTTAAACATGATTTATCTGTTAATTCTGTATGTATGTTCCGTTACTGTTATTGGGGTGGGATGATGTATATTGTAGGAAGTGTTCTGAAAGGTAGTTTATGCCTATTATCTGGTAGCACGGCTGCATTTTGTCTATTATGTGCCGCATCGGTACAATATGGTGTGTAGGGCTGGGTGGGTGTTTTAAACCCCACATGGTGTGTAAGGATGGTCGGAGATGGTCTGTAGAGGATAGGGGTAGGACATCTAATTTCTGATTCTAATTTTCACATCTGTATCTGTGTCTGGGATGGGCTTAGGCCTGAATCTACATCTGTATCTGTAATGGGCTTAGGCTCGAATTTGTATCTGACTAATTCTGATTTTCTGGTTGTTTGCATGCTTAATTCTATGGGGTTACACACTGAGTTTACATAAACTCACTCCTTTCTGTTTATTCTGTACAGGTAATCCACAGTCTTAGGCGGACCGGTGCTATGGAGCCCCTCGGTGACCACACATTTGAACTGGTTATAGTTACAATTAAATTTTTATGTTCTAGTTTATTATGGGTTTATTTTATGTAATTCAGACTTTATGGACTATTTTATTTTAATTTGGGTTAGGCTGCGATTTTATGATTTTATAACCACAAAACGTGATATAACTCAGATTTTACCAAAAGCAAGGGTTTTCTAAAAGATTTTCTAAACACAGCATATTTGTTTTAAAGCTTCTGCTACAATACGTTTTACCTCTAAGTAATTAAAAGAAAGAAAGTTTTGAAATTGGTAATAGCGACAGGGGCTAATGAGCTGGTATGGTTTAACTTAACGACAACGGTTTTCAACCCCATTTCATGTGTCATTTCCGGATTCGGCCATAACGTCTAAGCCGGGTTTGGAGTGTTACAGTTTCCATAGCTTATTTTTTTTAGGATTTAAAATTTTGAATCATGATATGTTGATTATTTCTCAAACTTATTCTCAATGTTTGAGATCGTTATTATAGTCGTTTTGACGTTTACTTGATATGGTAAAAGATGCGTGTTGAATAGACTTGTGTTGGAATGGTTTATATGGTTAAATATGCTGAATTTTTACTGTTTAGAGCAGAGGTATCGATATTCGAGTTTTAAAAATGATACCTCTATGATTTCTAAATGTGCAGGAAATCAGAATCGTAATTTGGTATCGACGTCATATCACAAGTATCGATACTTAGGGTAAAATTACCAATACTTATTTGAAAGGTACTGATAATTTCTAATGTTTTATTTTTAGGAGAGAAACAGAATGTTGTTTTGGTATCGATTTTTTTTCAATCGGTATCGATACCGTGTAAGGAAAATATTGATGCCCATGCTCCAGTATTGATACCTACGTAGTCAGACTAGTATGTAGGGTAAGAAAGGGAACACATTACCTTTAATTCCAAAGTTTGTTTGTAGGAATGTGGCTTGGATCATTTCCTCGCCACTCACACCTCTGTTTGTTTGTTTATGTGTTAGACTAGTAGATGCAATATGCCTTCTAGACATGTTAATGCAAGAGCTAACGTTCAAGAGGATGGTACATCCTCTGCACCTTCTGTGTCGCGCTTAAAGTGAACATACCTGATGAGGGTGTAAGCCCTTTGATGGAAGCTATGATTGGAGTGTTTCAGTGGATTGCTGGTGCTAAACCTGCTCCTACACCTGCCAATCATGCGCCTATTAATTGGGGGTTGCCATTTGAACATCTTCGAGCTTTGGGTGGTAAAGAATTTTCTGGGGTAAAAGGGATCGATCCGACCATGGTTGAGTATTGGTTGGAAGGAGTTGAAAGGATCCTCGAACAAATGTTCTATTCTGACGATGAAAAGTAACTATTTAGAAGTTAAAAGTAAATTGTCCATGGTTATCACTCGAAATTAATTAAAAGACATTAAAACAGATATCATGTTCAGATGTCCTATTTATGGTTATCACTCGAAAGACATTTTACATATTCTAAGGTATTGTACTACTACCAAGGAAGTATGGATTAGTTAATGTCTTTTAATGTTTGAAGTAACTATTTAGAAGTTAAAGTAAATTTTCCATGGTTTATTTATTTCTTAATTTATAAATGAAGAAATTAATTACTTCATAAATTATGGCAAAATTACTTAATTTTTTAAATTGGGTTTACTTTGTTGTTTCGGTTGTGCCGGAGTTATTAGTTGAGGTTTTTAAATTTAAAAATATTTTGTATTCTTAATTAATAATTTATAAATTTAATCTAATTATTTTGATATTTGTATTATAGATTTATAATAATAAAAGATTGTGTTCAACATCATCTATAATAAAAATTATTTTAATAATACAAATACTTTTACTATAATGACAAAATTGTGTTCTCATGTAAATAAATATGACATTATAAATAATAATATTTTACTATAATGAGAAAAAATTGAATTCTCATGTTCATTGAGTGTTGTAAATTACCTAAAAACCATTAGAAATTCATTGATTAATATGAGCTTTACTTAAAAAAGGCTAAAACATTTACTTAAGACCTAACACGAGTACAACTGTCAAATAGGCAATAATGTGGGTTTTTTACTAAAATAAATTAAAAAAAAATATTTATCAAAATAGGTTGTCGGCCCAATTATATACGAAAATGGGGTGTTTTTTTCATTCACGCCTATCTGACAGGCGCAAATGATTATTTTATATTAAATTTTTTTAAATAAAATATTATTTTTTATTTTCATTAAAATATTTAAATATATATACGGGTAAAAATACGGTTTAACGGGTCAAAATACGGGTAAAAAAGAATCGTGCCTGTCGGATAGGCGCGATTAATCGCGCCTGATAGATAGGCGCAAATGGGCAGCCCGAACAGTAAACCCAGTGCCCCAAACGGTCCCTCCTGCTGACCTCTGCATGCATGCATGCATGCCCCCAAAGCTCCACAAACCGGTATGCTGCCCATGCAGCCGTTTAGTCCCTTCAATTGGAAGAAAAAGTTGCAAATGGGGGACCTTATAAGTATGGTCCCCCAAACCCCATCCACACCGAAAGAGAGAAAAAAAAAAAGAGAGAAAGGAGAAGAAAAAAAGAAGAAGAAGAGAAGAAGAAGAAAGAAAAAAAAAGGTAATGTATTTTTTAGTAAATAATTTTGTTTATAATTTAAAGAGTTTAATTAAGATATTGTGATTTTTTTTGTTATTAATTATTAATTATAAAATATTTATGTTTAGTGTTTATAGTTTTGGATTAATATTTTATATGAATGTATTTTTTTTGTTTTTTTATAATTATTTTAAAATTAATTTGTTAGTAATTTAGGATTATGTTAAAAAAATTTTGTGTTTGTAATTATTTTAAAATTATTTTATTAGTAAATTAGGATTAAGTTATAAATTGTTGTGTTTAGTTTAGTATTTGGTGATTAAACATATAAGTTTATAAAAAAAATAAAAATCATTTCATCTTGAAAATGAATTTAGACAAATGATGTTTAAGGTCATTTAAAATTTTTAATTTATTATTAAGTATTGGTATGTTATTATTTGATTTTAGGCCAAACAATGAAAATTCATATTTAGCCTAAGCAGATGTGGATGCTTGCTTACTCTATCTTGCAAATATTATTTAAAAATACTCTGTTAAGATATCATATAAAATGTAACCAAGTCGAAAAGCGTAAATCTAAACTAGGCTCAAAGTAAATCAAGCTATTTGATTCGTAAATATCTTTAAAATTGAAATCTTTAATTTTATCTTTATGTACATATTTGATACAAAATATATTCAAGATTTTATATATTTAAAAAATCATATTTTCATATAATATTTGAATATGCATTAGATTACATATTAAATCAAAATTTATAGATTAAATTATACATTTTAAGATTTAGCTCAAATCCTGCTACAAAATCTAGAATATTGATATTGTATTCACCAATTATAGGAACATAACAAATACTTCATTTATATGCCGTCTAATTAAAAACCTCTAAATTTATAAAATTATCATTTGATTTAAGGATTTGAGAATTACTGGTATTAGAAAAAGTTATAAAATCTTAATTCAAATCACTATTATATATAATTAATTTTCATGTGTTTGATTTTTCAATATAATATTTGAAAAAGTTATAAAGTATTTGTTATGCAGTGTAATTTTATTTTATTTTTCATTTATTTGACAATTTTTATTGATTTATTAAAATATTGATTAAATTTGTTGTTATTTTTATAGGTTGTTTGTTTGAAAGAAACTAATCAGGTATGTTTTTATTTCTATTTTTATTTTTTAATTCGTATGTTTTTATGTTTATATAGTTTATATTAATTTTAATTATATTATTATTGTAATCTAACATAATTTTTTTATTGTAGGTAAATTATGGGAAATTATTAGATATTTTCGGTGTTTTGTTTCTGAAATTTGAAATAATTTATTATATTTTTTGAAACAAATTAAATGAATTCATTGTTTTAATTGCAGATTTGCAGCAAATGGGTTTTTTGATTAATAATAATAATCACATATCAAGTACTATTAATGAGATGGTAATAAATTTTTTATTTGATACTCATGTTATTTGCGGAATTAAATTATATTGTATTAACTATTTTGCTAATTTAATAATGTCGGGGCGATCTGCGCGTATTGAGGGCCGTGTTAATAGTGCAGGGTTTCTGCCAGATGAACGCCTAATACCATACTTGGAATTAGCCGGGTTCGGATCAGAGGCATTGATCTGGACTTTTGATCTACGATACGACTTGATTTTCGCTTTAGTCGAGCGATGGCGTCCAGAGACCCACACGTTTCATTTGCCATGCGGGGAGTGTACCATCACTCTAGAGGATGTTGCACTACAGCTCGGGCTTCCCATCGATGGGAATATGGTCACGGGCATAAGTTTGATCTCTAGGCCGGCTACCCTTTGCTATGAATTACTTGGTCGCTCGCCAAGTGAAGGGAAATTTACCGGTTTGAGGTTTTTACGGCTAAAGGCAAAATTTGAGCATTTGCCGAGTACTGCCAATGAAAGAGAGGTGATGCAGGCCGCCCGATCTTATATTATGCACCTTATAGGGGGTGTACTCATGCCGGATGCAAACAGCAGTATGGTTCACTTAATGTACTTACCCCTATTATCCAATTTGCATAACACCCATTCATACAGTTGGGGATCTGCAGTGTTAGCCATGCTGTATCGCGAACTTTGTCGGACGACAGATCCTTCTACGATGGAGATAGACGGATACCTCATACTGCTGCAGTCGTGGGCACTTTACCGGATAGGTGATGAATTTTTACTCGTTATAGGAATTAGTTGACTTTTTTTTCGAATTATATTGTTCTAATGATTTCTTTTCCTTAGATGGAGCACTAATCCTGGTATCGGAAGGTCATACACGGTTCCAATATACCGTCTGATGATTGAGAATCATGCTGGAGAGGGGGTAAGTTTTTCCAATATAAACTTAATTTTATTATTTTATCTCACTCGACCCGCATTAATATAAAAATGTTATTAACTGTGCAGTTCGTTTGGATGCCGTATTCCGTTCCAGAAATTATGGCGGTTATTCCCTCATCTGCCTACGTCCACTCAAACCTATGGTGCATTAGCGCACCTGTTATCAATTTTCATATAGTGGAGTGGTATCATGGCGATCGAGTACTCCGGCAGTTCGGTTGCATACAGTATATCCCGACACTGCCAGTACAATTGGGGGATATCCATGGGATGAGCAAGAGAGGGCGTATGAAAATAATTGGGGAGAAGTGCATGAAGAATATATTACTATGTGGAGCAACCGATTAGGAAGGGTACCTCAGATGGATTGTGCTTTAGATCTACAGCCCTCGTTAGAGTACATACAGTGGTACTGTGAGATAGGGAAACCTTTTTTTATTTGGTGGGCGGTCGATGGTAGTCCATCCGCATACGACACGAATTGGGCAACCATTTTCAAATTCGCATCACGCACCAGAGCCAGAGCCAGAACTACACTCTGGATATAGTTCTTATCATCCAGATTTAGGGGGCAATGACTATTTCCCAGGCTCGTTAGGCCACGGATATCATTCAGAGTTTGATATCTTTAGCCCACTACCACATCAGCACTCCAGTCATCCTGACTCATATCTACCTCAGTGCTCCGCTCCTTCCGGCCCGTATCCACCACCGTACTCCACTCCTCCCGGCCCGTATCAATCGCAATACTCCACTCCTCCCAACTCAAGTTCATCGATGGCGCTTAAGACATATGATTTTTCATCTATGTTTCGCACACCCCCACATACGGATGAAGAGAATGTTAATCGTCATAATTACCCACAACGTGAACGTCGAGCTCCACAAAAATATACCCCTAGAACGACACCATAAAACCATCAATTTTAGGGGGTTTTGTAATATAAATAACATCATATTTATTTATGTAATGAATATTTTGGCATTTTAATTAATAATTTAATTTTTCTTTGCAATTTAAATAGTTAACTTTGTATTTATGTAATGACTTTTTTATCATTTTATTTATCAATTTTATGGTTTTTTATTTATTATTTAAATAAATAAACTTTATACTAACTATGCAAGTCAAATTAGATTAACTGCAACAAATTGTTGACAAATTTGTGATTCAATCCTTTTAACATGTCATGAAACTACATCTCAATTTCTACCCGATTGCGACGATTGTCCAACATGGTAGTTTCGGAGCAGGCATTAACTTCGATTATGATCGGCTAATCTGCATACGCCACACAGCTTTTCATCGAATTTCTCCCTAATGTCCATTTCATTATGGACTCTAGATAATTGTGGACGACCTTTCGGGTTCCTACGTAACCCTTTATCTGGAGCAAGCTCGAAGGTCGTCGGAGGCACCTCCCAAGTAGATAGGTCAGGAAGCACGGGGAACTTGTTCTCCCATACACGCAACGTGCGTCCGAGGGTGTACACTTCATCGATAAAATGTTCTACATTGAGTGAGACTTTAGCACAAGCTGCCACAACATGTGCACATGGATAATGAAGTGTTTGAAAGCTCCTGCAATCGCATCGTCTATTTCGAAGATCAACTCCTTAGGATCTAGGTGGTATACCGGGTCAACGACTGATAGTCTCGGTAACTCGAAACGTTTCATTACATCGTGAATATACTTCTACAGTCATTGACGTCGCCATCTGACGGTTTGCAGCAATTACATCCCTGACATCTTCTACAAACACGTGTCCCGCCTCCATTTGGTTAACTTGTTGTTGACCCATTCTTGGTATTAAGGTAGCCAACCTGTAGAATGTAGCTGGGAAGACAGATGAAATTGAAAGATGTCGTGTTTTTAACAACACAGCATTGATCCCTTCTACCAAGTTTGTGGTCATTTGACCATAACGAAAGCCCTCGTCAAAACTTTGAGTCCATTGCCACTGCTCCATAATACCCAACCACTGTCGGAAAGATGTGTTTGTTTGACCCTTCATGTCGCTCTCAAGTCGAGTCATTCTTTGGCGAAAAATGTGTGGCTCTAACTCGTGCGCTGCATATGTATTAAGAAAAGGTAAGTTACAACACTGCCCTAAAACATTAAAACTTATATTGAAAAGATAAGGTAATCCTTTACCCATTCTCACAACTTGTCTCTTCCAGTCTGCATTCTTATAATCTCGCTGGAAATTAGCCGCGATGTGCCGGATGCAGTAAACGGATCTCCATAGCACACCGGAATGCCTAATAGCGGCAATTAATCCTTTCCCTCTATCAGAGATGATGCAAATATTATCGTTGCTAATAACATACCGCCGTAGGTTGGTAAAGAAAAATACCCACGATTCCATGTTCTCTTTATCGACGATGGAAAATGTTATCGGAAGCACGTTCTTGTTACCATCTTGAGCAATTGCAAGAAGTAGGATATCTGTGTATATTTTCCATATAGTCAGGTCCCATCTACTTGCACAAACGGCTTGCAGTGGGAAAATGCGCGCACACATGGATCAAACGTCCAGAACATTCGATGAAAAATTCTTTTTCCTGATTGTAGTTGGTCATCCGGCCTGTAATAAGGTCGTGTCTGCAACTCAATGACAGTCCCTAGCACGTACTCCCTCATAGCAGCTATCTATCCCGGTAACTCATTGTACGATGCATCGAAATCTCCGTACAATTGTTCCATTGCCATTTGTTTAGCTGTCCATGCCTTTCGGTATGATACTCGATACTGGAATCGTGCCTGCATTTTGGCAATCAGTACTGAAACTTTAATGGTAGGCATGTCTTTCACCATTGGCATGATGCACATACAGATAGTTTTAGAATCAAGTTTTCGATGATCTTTTGTCATACGTGTTGAAGTGCATGTGTGAGACCCAACAAATTTTCGTATCTCCCACATCTGCGACTTCTGGATAAATGCAGCTTGTATCCACTAATTGCAGCCTTCCGCTGACCTCCAACACTCTCCAATATATAATGTCGGTTTAGACGTTACAACTTTATAGTCTACTGATATATTCATGCTATACCGCTTAATGGCAAAAACACATTCTCCCGTGTATAGTTGATTGGCTATCAACGTACGATATCGGAACCACCATACACGGCTCTTGAGCTCTATCTTCTTCACCTAATGAAGTGGGATCTTCAGTTGCCTCTATACCAGCTAACTCAGCAAATAACTAAATTGGTGCATTTTGGTTGCTTCGAGTCCCACAATAAAGAGCGACCATTGTCTCCACGTCTTCATCGTCTACGACTTCCATTTCGGTGAATTTTATGGGATCCGTCGAAACTGGAAACTTGTAGAAAAGTTTCGACATCCTTCTCCCACAAAGTTTATAAATTTTTTCACTAATTTTTTCCTTCATATCATCAAACGATATATTTTTACTAAATCTCATTGCTAATTGTTTGCGACATTCAAATATACATCCCACGGTTGTTGTCAAAATTTCTCCATCGAAAAAAACACATACGAAAAATTGATTCTCCATCTTCAATGCTAGATCTGTTAAAAAATTTTCAAAATTTTCAAAACAGTTTCGAATAGAAAAAAAATATATATAAAATTTTTAATGCAAATATTTTCATTCATAAGCTAACAAAATTAATAACCTAACAAAATAACTTTCAAATAATAAAATTACTAACAAAACTTTACATTCTATTTACAAAAAAAAATGCTAAAAGACCTTATCCTCCTCCTTGTTTTCTTCTCCTTTCTTTTTTTTCTTCTCCCTATCTTCTTCTTTCCGTTCAACTTGCTATGCTAAATTTTGTGTATGTCTTCATTTGATTTTCGGGAGTATATATAGGGGAAAAGTTAAGCACGTGTGGGTCCCACCACAACCATTTGTGCCTCTGAGGTAGGCACATTCATTTGCGCCTCTGAGAAAGGCTCGATTAGTCGCGCCTCTCAAGTAGGCGCAACCTGTATTCGTATGTATACGCGGGTCATACTAACTCGAAAATAAAAAGTAATATTTTATTTTAAAAAAAACAAAAAAATTTAATATAAAATAATCATTTGCGCCTGTCAGATAGGCGCGAATGAAAAAAACACCCCATTTTCGTATATAATTGGGCTGACAACCTATTTTGATAAATAATTTTTTTAATTTATTTTAGTAAAAAACCCCAATAATGTTCTAATGCGTCTAAAATACAAATATCCACCTGTAATAAGTACAAGTGTCAAATATGAATGTGTACAAACATTGTTAGAATGCACACAAATGTCATAATCTTTCTTATCACAAACAACTTTATGACATGTCAACTGTATCTGAACTATTTCCAACATTATTTATATATAATATTTATCATTAAACATGTCTTAGAATCATCGAGCAATATCAAGGATCAGACTGACTCTTTTTTGTAACAATTTATTTATAAGGAGATAGTATATATTCTTATAAATTCATTACAATTCATATATCAATTCACTAGCATATCATCAACAATATAGCATGGGAAATAATTCTTAACCTGGATTACTTAATCAAGTTTATATTAAAATTTAAATTAAGATAGCACAAATTGCAAACCACTATGTTATTACGTTATTCTCTTTCCCCTCGGCCTTAGTTGATTCTACCAGTTTTGTTGCTACAATTATCAACTGAATAGAAAAATGATTAGGAAACCGTGATAAAATAAAATAAAAATGATCTAAAGCTAAATATGAGATGCAATTCGATAAAGTGAGAACTTTATTGCTTCTATCTAACAACATAAGATAACTCTATTCTAACTCATTTGAATTTAAAACTTTAGGACTAAGTTTAGGGACCTCCAAACACTCAAAACCCAATAGCAACTTAAGCTCTTACACACACTCTCACTAAACTCTCCAAGCACTCAACAATGGTAACTTTCAAGAACTCCTCCAAGACCAAAATCAAACTTGAAATTCGATTATCCTACTTGATTCTAAATTCAAATCTAACAAGAATCTAACTTAAAAACAACAAGAAACATCAAATCAAAACTTTCTCTCACTACTTTTGAAAATGCTCAAAAAATGGAAGAAAATGAAGGGAAAATTTAAAAATAAGCTTTTATTGTTTAAAACCATAGATTAATATTAGAGAAATCGTTTTACCTTTACGTAGAAACAAAGATTTGATCAAGAAATCAAAATTTCAGTCTTTCTTTTCTTCTTCTCCAACTAACGTCGTACACAAAGAATGAAAAAGATAATTTTCAAAATCTTAGGGCTTAAATAAGAAATTGGCCCCCTAAACTATATCATTCTTACTACTAGAGGGGTTCATGGGTCGGGTTGGACTCAACTAAAAATTCAAGCCCATTTATTAGGCCCAGGCTTGACCCGAAAAATGGGCCTAAAATTTTTCCCAAGCCCGACCCGAACAAAAATGCTAAAACTTGTGCCTGACCCGGCCCACCCGTATTAATTTTTTATATTATTTTTAAATATATATAATACATCAAAAATACTAAAAACATCAAAATAAATATTTTCTAATAATACTCTAAAATGACGTGTTTTTATATATTAATCATGTGTTTATTTTGAGCTTGAGCCTACTAATTTGAGCTATTTATGTCTTTTTATCTTTTAGGGACTAAATTGGAGGCGAAAAATAAATTCAAGGGAAAAAGCGTCAATTTGGAGATTAAATGGGCCAATATGCAACGTGGGACAAATATGGTGCCAAAAGTGCGAACATGGAAGGCACAAGGACTTAAAAGCAAATAGAAGAGATTTTATTTTAGAAAACTCTATTTTATTTTATTTTATTTATATTAGGATAATTAATATTAAGATAAATATTAGGATAATTTAATTTTAGGATTTTATTTTAATTATCTTTAATTATCTTTAATTAAATGTATTTATCTTTTAGAATTTAAGTTAAATTAGACTATCTTCCTAGCACTATAAATAGGGGGTGAAGTGACTCTGTTAAGGGGTTCATCTTTTCTGTAAACACTCTTCCCCCAAAAGTCTTTTGTTCTTTCCATTTTTTTTCTTTCAATAAAATTTCTTTTTCCATAATTTTATTTACTTTCCCACCATTATCATGAGCCACTAAAACTCTTCTAGCCAAAAGTTGTCAATAATTCCCAAAAAGGGTTCTTATGGCTTAGAATCCGAACTTAGCCTTTTCCACCAAGTATTCATCGTTTCTCCGCACTACGGGCTGACGCTTCCATCCATGGCCCTTAAAAAGTAAGCTTTTCAACGTATGCAAAGGCGGCCGCTTTATGTGTTTTGGAAGGGTTGCATCGTCGGTTCATCAACTTACTGCGTCAGAGGCTGGTGAGCCAAAGAGACAAAATGGCGTGGGATTCGCCATTGAGAGACGTTGATCTAGCATAGAATTTCTGGCTAGAGTTAGGTTCCCTAAAAATTGTAAGTCTAATCTTTGGAGCTGGTGGTCGTAGGCGTCCTCTTCCACTATAACTGGCTTACTTGAGTCGAGAAGGATCATCCAAAAGCCAAGGATTGAGCCCAAGGCGGAATGAGACAACCGAAGGCTGGAATTTTCCCATAAGAATTTCTTTTCTCTTAAAACTCTCTTTATTACTTTTATTATATTTGTAATCATAATTTCAATAAACTTTAAATTCTGTTTTTATTTTATTTTCGCGTCTAAAATCAATTCTTAAATTCTGTTTTTTTATTTTTCCAGGAACGTAGGTTTTCTTGGGCACGATTCTGCCCAGGATTTCGAGAAACAAGCATTCGTATAATCCGGTCCCTGAGGATTCGACCCTACTTCCCTTTTACTATTTCTTTTTCGTTATTTAAAAGGGAATAGGATATTTTTGGTGCTTTCAACGACGCATCAAATTTTGGCGCCGTTGCTGGGGACCTGCAACATACTAATCTTGTTTTTTTTTTTTTTTTCTATGACCAGATCTGCTCCAGGCACTCTTACGATCGACTCAGAAATTAAAAAGACTGCGAGAGCTAATCGCAAGGAAACAAAGCTAAGAAAAAAGCGGTCAATGGTGGTTAGAACTCAAAGCAATCCACCGCCAGAAATCAGAATCGACGACGAAGCAGAGTCTAGGGTTAATGAAAACCCTACTCAAACTTTTGAAAGCGAAAAAGTCGAAGTCGATTCCCCTGAAGAAGTGCTTAACACTAGGGTTGACGAAAACCCTAATTTAGCACCTCAACCTATGGCTCAGACTATTCGGCAACTGGCCAAAGCGCCGACAGAACAACCGCCACTATGCATCGCGTAACCTACTATGATACTGATTTTGAATTAAAGTCAGTCTTGATTCAGCTACTGCTAACTTTTCGGGGGTTACAGAACGAAAATCTCCACAAACATTTGAAAGAATTCCATATGGTTTGCCTTAATATGAAACCTCAAGGGGTAACTGAGGATCAAATTAAATTGCGCGCTTTTTCTTTTTCCCTAGCAGATTCAACTAGGGAATGGTTATTTTATCTACCTCCTGGATCCATTACAACTTGGGCTGATTTATCTCGCTTATTTCTTAACAGGTTTTTCCCTGCATCACAAGCAGCTGAGTTAAGAAGAGAAATCGTGGGCATAAGGCAAAAAGACGCAGAGACTCTGTACGACTATTGGGAGTGATTTAAGAAGTTGTGTGCAAGTTGCCCACAACACGGTATAACGGAACAGTCTTTTCTCCAGTACTTTTATGAAGGCCTAAAACCCATAAAAATGAATATGGTAGATGCCGCTAGTGGAGGAGCATTGGTCAACATGACTCCCCAACAAGCAAGAGACTTGATCTCTACAATGGCGGCGAATTCTCAGCAATCTCGAGCTAATCCTGAACCCCTTAGAAAGGTTCACCAGCTAAGTAATTCGACCTTAGAAGATAAGGTTGATAGAATTGCTAATATTCTGAATTCTCTTGTTGCAAAAAAAGCAAAGACAACCCGAGTATGCGGAATATGTGCTACCCCTGAACATACGTCTGATGTGTACCCTAGTCTGTGTGACGATACTATGGCCCATTTAGATGCTGTGGGAAATTTTCCTGGGCCACCACAAAGGTGATACGACCCTTACGCAAATACCTACAACCCAGGATGGAGGGACCACCCTAACTTTAGTTATGGGGCTAATCCACAATATAACTAGCCATACCAAAATCAGGTCCCACAACAGCCATAAGATTCAGGTAATTCTCTGGAAACTTTGGTCAATAAATTAGCAGCTAATGTCCTTGATTTTCAACAGTAAACTCTTAATTTCCAAAAAGAAACGAAGGCATCTATAAGAGAATTGACCACGTCAATTGAGAAATTAAGTTCTCAAGGGAAGCTATCGTCGCAAACAGAACCAAACCCGAGACAGAATGCAAATGCAGTAACGTTGCGAAGTGGAAAGGTGCTGGAACCAATTCCTGGCAAGAATCTTGGTCAAGAAATCGCCCAGGAAACTCTAGAAAACGACAAACAGATCCAAGCGGCCCACTGCTGAAAATCCAACCTCCATTCCCAAGACGATTAAATCAGTGTCGAAAAAGTAAGGAAGACAAAGAGATACTCGAAACATTCAGAAATGTCGAGATCAACATACCACTGTTGGATGCCATCAGACAGATTCCAAGGTATGCCAAATTCCTTAAAGAGCTCTACACCAACAAACGAAAGTTAACAGGCAATGAAAAGGTAAGTGTTGGTAAAAATGTTTCTGCAGTGCTACAGCGAAAAATGCCGGTTAAATGCAAAGATAGGGGTATGTTTGCTATTCCATGCAAAATTGGCCATTTAGGAATTAAAAAGGCTATGTGCGATTTAGGAGCGTCCATAAATGTAATGCCTTATTCTATTTATGAATCACTTAATGCTGGTTTTTTTGACAAAGACAGGTGTTACCATTCAGTTGGCAGACAGGTCCATTGTGCATCTCGAAGGGGTCCTCGAGGACGTATTAGTCAAAGTCAATGGGCTTATCTTCCCTGCAGATTTTTATGTGATAAAAATGGAGGAGGATAACACTCCTCGGTCTTCAGACATCTTGTTGGGGTGACCTTTCCTTAGTACTGAGAATACTAAGATTGATGTACGAAGCGGAACACTCACGATAGAGTTTGACGGGGAGATCGTGAAGTTTAACGTTTATGGCATTATTAGTCACCCAAGTGAAGTCTTGGACGTAAACCATGTCAACATAATTGACTCATCAGTAGAAAAAACTTTTGAGTCATCTTATGGAGATAAACCTAAAATGATGTTTGATGATTTTGAATCTGTTAATAAATTATTGGCTCCCATGAATACTAAACTTCTACCTCCTATTGTGTAGGCACCAGATCTAAAATTGAAACCACTTCCTGAACATCTCAAATGCACATTTTTGGAGAATATTGAGACTATTGCCGACTTAAAAGGGATCAACCCCTTGGAGGAAAATACAGAACCAAAGAAAGAGGCGCAAGGACGACTAAACCCAAATATGGTGGACGTGTTAAAAAATGAGAATTTCCAAGCTCATAAGAACAAAAGAATTCAGCTGGAACAGCCCCAATACTAGTTGGGACGTCAAGCTAGCGACGTTAAACAAGTGCTTGTTGGGAGGCAACCCAATATTTCTTTTTATTTTTATTTTTATTTTTATCTATTATTTTCCTTTCTTTTCTTTTATTATTTATTATTTATTATTTATTATTTTATTTTATTTTAGTTAAATATTAATAAATTTCTCTTCTTCCATCTAGGTGAAATGGAGCGAAAATACGAAAAAAAAAGACAGAAAGTGTGCACCAAAACAACCCTATCCATGGTACCAAACAGTTCTATTTCAGCCCAGAATGCCATATCTCTGCAGCCAAATAGCCCTATTCCAACCCTAGAATCCCCAAAACCTGCAGCCAAACACCCTTTTTCAGCAAATAAAACCCCCAAACCTTACATTTTTTCCCCAAATTTCTCCATAACTACCGACTCCTTTCTCCTCCACCACCCACCGCCGATTTCTCAGCCACCATGTTGAGAACTCGAAGCCGAACCACCGTTGCACACATCACCCACCCCGTCTCCACCTCTTGCCGCTTCGCCATCTTCTTCTCCACCGTGTGCGCCAACCGATGGTAACTACATTGGGAGTTTTTCTGAACTTTTTTTTCTCCACCTATTTGTTTTCCTTTTACTTTCACATCGAGGACTATATGTTTTAAGTGGAGGGGAGGCATTCTTCGTTGTTACTGTTATTATCTGCTATTTTTGTTGTAATATTGTTGTTGCTGCTGTTTTCTACTCGTTTTTGCCCATTTATTTTAAGAATATCCTGCCGCTTTTCATGCCCAATATTTTACCAGGAATTGCCTACTGTTTGACCTACAAGCATGATTCTTACCTTCTAAGGAAGTTATGATTTTTCCCATAATTGATGCCATCTCCATTGTTTTATTTTTATTAGGCTAAAAATAATTGTGATTAATAGGGTTAATTCTATCTTGCTTTTCGTAAAATTGATCAAGTTTAATATAAAGTGAACACTTAAAATGATTGCATGCTTAATTAATGTTCATGGCTATTAGGTGATTATTGAAACTTATTTTTGACACTTAAATTTTTTCTTTCCTGAGTTCTCAAGAATTTTAAATATCGTTTAATTTTTAAATAAATGTTTTCCATGGTTATGAGTACAACTTAGATCGTGACTGATTGAGTAACCGAGGTAGGGTGCTTGGGTTGTCATTATACTTCGCGTCAAAAGGTTGTGTGACGTGACAAGTAAAACTCCGCTAGCCGAGGTTATGAGTATGGCTCAAATTGTAACTGACTGAGTAACCGGGGTAGGGTGCTTGGGTTGTCATTCTACTTCGCGTCAAAAGGTTGTGTGACGTGTTGGGTAACCGGAAATAAATAATTTTAGGAGTATGTTGGGCTGAGTAACCGGGGTGGGGTGCTTGGGTTGTCATCTCTCTTCGCGTCAAAAGGTTTAATATATTTCTAAGTAAATAAATAATAATAAAATTTAAATAAAAATCAAAAATCAAAAAATGAAAGAAAAAAAAAGAAGAATAAAAAATAAGTACTAATAAAGTTGCACTTCGGGGACTAAATGAGGAAATAATTAAGGTGTCTTAGTAGGTTTGGTAATTTACCTAAATAGCATAACTCAAGTCGATCTTAATTTTTGTGTGAATTAATTGGAATACTTTTTCTGTTTACTTAAAGCAAGCTTAGAGATCTCTTTATTTTTCATATGCATTTTTAACTAATTTTTATGAAACTTTGGAGTGGTATTTCTTTTATGGCAGAATCTAGCTTTCACAGTCGATAGGAACCATACTTGAGGGCAAGCATGGGCTAAGTAGGGAGGAATTTGATAATACTCTAAAATGACGTGTTTTTATATATTAATCATGTGTTTATTTTGAGCTTGAGCCTGCTAATTTGAGCTATTTATGTCTTTTTATCTTTTAGGGACTAAATTGGAGGCGAAAAATAAATTCAAGGGAAAAAGCGTCAATTTGGAGATTAAATGGGCCAATATGCAACGTGGGACAAATATGGTGCCAAAAGTGCGAACATGGAAGGCACAAGGACTTAAAAGCAAATAGAAGAGATTTTATTTTAGAAAACTCTATTTTATTTTATTTTATTTATATTAGGATAATTAATATTAAGATAAATATTAGGATAATTTAATTTTAGGATTTTATTTTAATTATCTTTAATTATCTTTAATTAAATGTATTTATCTTTTAGAATTTAAGTTAAATTAGACTATCTTCCTAGCACTATAAATAGGGGGTGAAGTGACTCTGTTAAGGGGTTCATCTTTTCTGTAAACACTCTTCCCCCAAAAGTCTTTTGTTCTTTCCATTTTTTTTCTTTCAATAAAATTTCTTTTTCCATAATTTTATTTACTTTCCCACCATTATCATGAGCCACTAAAACTCTTCTAGCCAAAAGTTGTCAATAATTCCCAAAAAGGGTTCTTATGGCTTAGAATCCGAACTTAGCCTTTTCCACCAAGTATTCATCGTTTCTCTCACTTTCTTTCGGGTGACGCTTCCATCCATGGCCCTTAAAAAGTAAGCTTTTCAACGTATGCAAAGGCGGCCGCTTTATGTGTTTTGGAAGGGTTGCATCGTCGGTTCATCAACTTACTGCGTCAGAGGCTGGTGAGCCAAAGAGACAAAATGGCGTGGGATTCGCCATTGAGAGACGTTGATCTAGCATAGAATTTCTGGCTAGAGTTAGGTTCCCTAAAAATTGTAAGTCTAATCTTTGGAGCTGGTGGTCGTAGGCGTCCTCTTCCACTATAACTGGCTTACTTGAGTCGAGAAGGATCATCCAAAAGCCAAGGATTGAGCCCAAGGCGGAATGAGACAACCGAAGGCTGGAATTTTCCCATAAGAATTTCTTTTCTCTTAAAACTCTCTTTATTACTTTTATTATTTTCGTAATCATAATTTCAGTAAACTTTAAATTCTATTTTTATTTTATTTTCGCTTCTAAAATCAATTCTTAAATTCTGTTTTTTTTTATTTTTCCAGGAACGCAGATTTTCTTGGGCACAATCCTGCCCAGGATTTCGAGAAACAAGCATTCGTATAATCCGGTCCCTGAGGATTCGACCCTACTTCCCCTTTACTATTTCTTTTTCGTTATTTTACGGGGAATAGGATATTTTTGGTGCTTTCAACGACGCATCATTTCCTAACAAATTGAAAATAAATTTTAAAAAATATATAGACTTAAATAATACTAAGATAAATGCAACTTAACAAGCAAATGCCTCTAAAATAATAACAAAATGAACAAATGCCTTTAAAATAATAGCAAAATTAACAACAAAATAAATTTTATATAATATCCAAACAATAACAACATAATAGTAAAATGGTAGCAAAATAGGGAGAAAACAACAAGAAAATAACATTCGAAAAAGAAAAAAATGAGTAGATTTTTTTTGTCATTTAGTGAATTCAGGTTGGGCTCAGGCCAAAAATGCGTTACCCAAGGCCCAACCCGTTTTTTAAATTGGTCTTATTTTTTTATCCAAGCCCATTTTTTAGGCTTATATTTTTACCCAAACTCTTCCACATTTTGAGTGGGCCTTCGGGCTGGGCCAAGTGGTCCAACCCATGATCAGGTCTAGTTATCATTTAAGTACTTTTTTTTCTGTCAAAAATGGTACCAAAACTTTGATTCCGCATTTGTTCTATTAAAAAAAATTCTCAAAGCTAATAATACTATGACATATGCCACCTTTATTTATTTTGTAATTTATTTAATTTATTTCTTTTTTTTTTCAAAATTTCAATTTTTTTTTTTTGTAATATTCCTTTTTCTTTTTCCTTTTCATGTTGTTCCCAATTCCCTCTCATTCAACCATCTCCATTTTCTTTCCCAATCTCCCTTTCTATTTACTTCTCCCTTGGCTTCCCCTAGTAACCGAAACTATAACCTTCACTCTCCCTTTTTCTAAAGATCGAAACCCAAGAAGAAGAAAAAACCGAAAGCCTTCATGTCCCCCCTATTTTTTGCATGGTTTCCTTTTCTTGTTAGGAGACACTCAACTTTCTCTACTGCGAGAGTCTTGAAACCCGATGAGGCACCATTTTCTCCTTTCTCTTTTGTCTATTTCTCTCTTTTTCATTCTCCAAACAGAAGGTATGATTAAAAAAAAAAAAAAAGGCTTAATATCTTTAATTGCCCTTATGCTATAGCTAAATTATTATCTTGGTATCTGTACTATTTTTTCCTGTCAGTTTGACCGAATTCAGTAATCAAACAACTAATTTTAGTATGGATTCACCAAATTCCAAAAACTCATCCAATCACAATCGGTGGTACTAAATTTTAACAAACCAAAACAAACCAAAATTGAGGCTTCCAATGTTCAACCACTTACCCAAATAGACACGACAAGCCTAGCACAACTTAATTACAGAAGGAGAGTTGTGACCCTACTTGATTAACACCTAATAACAAAAGTTTCACGAAATTAATCCATGTACTAAAAGAATGATTAAAGCATTAATCATAAACCTTTATAAAAATCTACCAAAAACATTTACTTATGAATACTCGAAAAATTGAAACAGCAAAAGAGAGCAGAAGTTGATCCACCAAACGCAATAATGAAATTGGAAGCACAATAACCCAAGAATCAAGAACAGATTGAGAAATAAAATAAATAAATAAATAAAATAGCAAGATGAAAAGAGGAACCGTAAGCCACGATGGAACAAACAAACAAACAAACAAAAAAGAAACAGAAAATAGAAGCAATGACTGAAAGTACTTTTCTTGGCAGTTTCAAAAAGCCAAAAAAAAAAAGAACAAATGGGAATTGTGGAAAAAAAAAGATATTGATATTTTACCAAATTCAAGCAACTTCTTATATATCCTAACAAATTATTAGAAATTAAACTTAATTCTTTTTAACTCGGTTTTTGAGATGTAACAATTTGTGTGTTTCTAAAAAAATTTAAACAGACTTGGATTTTTTTTTATTTCCCATTTCCTTTAGGGATAACTTTTAATTAAGGGTATAGAAAAAGATGTGACAAATACCCAAAAGAAGAACCTGCCCAAATCCACTTTCTAGTTTAGATATGGGCTGCAACTGGGAGGAGAAACTATTGGGTATTTCTTTACATCAATTTTTCATATAATTAATTCTATGCTACATTTTTATGGATGAGGAATTTTAAGATAAAATTTTATTTTTATTAAATTTTTTAAATCTTCGAAAATTTATTTATTTATTTAAATAAAAATAATGGAGAATTTAAATTTTTGTATGGAATTTCAAAAGGAGTTTGAATGATTCAAAATATTTTTTAAATCCCATCTCAATATATATATAAATATAAACTTAAACTTCAAAAAAATCAGTTGATTCTAATATGTATTTTTGTGAAATTTTAATAACAATTTTTCTAAAAAATATTTATTTAAATAAAATAATAAAAATACTATTATAAATACATTAATAATGGAGGTCTATAACCCTTTAAACTCTTATTAAAGTAATGAGATAAAACTCTTTGGTTCATTTATGATCATGAGAGTAAATTAGATGTTTCGATTAAGAAACCAAAAAGCTTCATTTACATGTACTTCATTGAATGTAAAGGAGCTTATAAATAAAGCCCCTTGGAGTGAAAATGGAATACAAGAAATTCCCTTGTACTTTTCACCTACTATGTACTTGTTAGTATTGTTCTCTTTATTTTTTTATAACACGTTATGAGCACGAGCTTCTACAAGTTCATAGTGAAGTTCACATCATTTCGACTTTATATAATTTTCTCGTATAACTTATGTTAAACTATATACAATGTATGTATTTTCATTATTCTTTTATTTTATTTTCTAGATGAATTATTTGCTTTGGGTAACATCTGCATATGTATTTTTACAACTTAAATGTTATAATGATAATCATATATACATGTGTTTTTTACTAAAAGAAATTTCAATTAATGCAATTTATTTTAAATTATTATTATGACTATTCCTCTCTATGCTAATATTTGACATACATATTATTATTTCGCAAACTTGGTATATATAATTGGATTATTTTACGATTGAGAATGCTTATTATTGTACTAATTTTTTTTTTATTTTGATTCAAGAGATTATAATATCAAATCTTGCCAAACTTGAATTTGCGACCCTAGATATCTCAAGAAAGAATTATTTTTCATGAGTGTTAGATGCTGAAATTCACTCAGATACTAAAGGTCTAGGGAATATTATATTAGCAGATGAAGAAGCATCAAATCAAAGTAAGGAAAAAGTAATGATTTTCATCCATCATCATCCACATGAAAGATTAAAAGTGAAATATCTAACTGTGAAAGACCCTCTTGACTTGTGAAATAATTTGAAAGAACGATTTGACTATCAGAAAACAGTGATACTCTCTAAAGCTCGTTATGATTGGATGCACTTACGGTTGCAAGATTTTAAGACTGTAAGTGAATACAATTCAGAACTTTTTAAAATTAGTTCTCAACTGAAATTATGTAGAGAAAACATAATTAATGAGGACTTGTTAGAGAAAACATTTTCAACCTTTCATGCTACTAATCTGCTCCTGCAGCAACAATACCGTGGAAAAGGTTTTAAAAAGTATTCTAAATTGATTTCATGCATTTTGGTGGCTAAACAAAATAATTAGTTGTTAATGAAAAGCCATGGAATTCGTCCCACTGGTTCTACACCATTCCTAAAGTGAATGTTGTAGTACACAATAATTATAGAAATGAAAAATTTAGAGGTCGCAGTCGTGGCCGTGGTCGTGGACGTAGTGCGGAACGTGGTCGATGACGTACTAGTAATCGTTATCATGGTGGTCATAACAGTGGTGCTTCTAACCACCAGAAAAAGAATAACAATGAAGGACAAGAAACAGGTGGTCAAAATAATCTTTCAAAGAATGTTGAGAATTTATGCTACCGATGTGGTATAAAGGTGCATTCGTCACGTACCTGTCGTACGTCTGAGCATCTAGTGAAACTTTATAAAGCATCCATTAAAGAGAAGGGAAAGAACATGGAGACAAATTTTATATGCTAAGATGATGAAGTGGAGGCAAAAGATGGGAATATTCACTATGATACTAAAACTGACCATGCCTACAAGAGTGATAAATTTCATGACCTTAATAATATAACTCTCCTAGATGTGGTAGATTTTCTTTGAGAATCATTAGAAAAGTTGATGTTATTTTGACATTTTTTTGTTGTTTTAAGTATACTTTATTTTCTTGCATAAAGAATAAGTTATATATTCAATAAATATTTGCAATGTTTCTTATATTTTATTTTATTTATTTTTATGAAGAATATGAATATTCAACAAAATTTCGTTGAACCAAAGATCAATGGAGACATGTGTCTTATAGATAGTGCTACAACACACATGATACTCAAAGATAAAAAAATATTTTTTTGTCATTTGACAATAAGTGATCCCTATGTTAGTACAATATCGGGAAGTTCCAAACTTATTGAAGGCTTCAAAAGAGTTATTATATTATTATCTAAAGGGACAAAATTTGTTATTGGAGATGTTTTATTTTCTACTAAGTCTTAAAAAAATTTATTGAGTTTTAAAAATATTCATCTTAATGGATATTATATTGAAACTATGAATGAGAAAATTATTGAATATTTATATATTACAAATATTGAATGTGGAAAGAAATATGTTTTGGAAAGACTACCTGTTTTTCATCAGGTTTATATTATACACATATTAGTTCAATTGAGACAAATGTTACTACAAACCATAAGTTTGTAGAACCACATACTTTTACTATTTGGCATGACCGATTAGGCCATCCCTGATCTATTATGATGCGAAGAATAATCTAGAATTCAATTGGGCACCAATTAAAGAACCATAAGATTCTTGAATTCAAGGATTTCTCTTGTGTTGCTTGTTCTCAAGGTAAATTGATTATTAGACCATCTGTAACGCTCCAAAAATCTAAGTGTTTGATTTGTTAAATTCTAACTAAGTAATCAAGTTGGTCCAATAGTTAGGCAACTTGTGCTCTTTGGGCATGAGTTTGAGTCTCGGCTTGAACAGATAGAATTATTTTTGAGTTATGGTCTTATGAGTTGTTCATCTAGTAGAGTTTGGAAGGGAGTTAAATTCCTAAAAAAAATCTAATTTTTAAAGGTTAGGTGGTTATTTTTGTTTTAAATAATAATAAGTTAGTAAATATTAACAACCCACGTTTCTTGGTCTTTTGTTTATCCCCCATTTTACGCCGTTTTCACTTTTCTTACTTGTGCAATTTGTTTCATTTTTTTTTTCAATTGTGTTTCTCCTTTTGGCCTTTTCACGTCTGTTCTTATTTATTTTCTTGTTTTTGTGCTTTCAATCCTTTCGTTTCATCTTTTAATTTTGCAAGTGTTCACAATATGTTCTGAGTTCTTTTTATTTGGTTTTCAATCCGTGAAGGTAAGGTTCCATTATTATTTTCTATTCTTGTACTGAAATTCTTCATTCGATGTTGAGGATTATTTGGATTTCGAGATTGTAGTGAAAATCTATGTTGTATGTTATCTAATTAAATTGAATCATTTTAAGAGAAGCTGGTGAGACGATTGGCGTCCCTCCAGCAACTTAAGTCGCGTGGTTGCTATTCGTTCTTCTATAAGGATTTGAATATGTTTTGGGGGTCGATTGTGGGCATTGTATTCAATATTTGTTTGATGTGAATTCATGATTCATCGCTAATCTAGTCAACTGAATCCTGTTTTTAGGTTCAGAGAGTCTTGTGGTTGCTTTGGTATCGAAATTGAACCAAGTGTGTAATGAAAAACATGAAAAACAACGAACAGCGAAAGTAAAAAATATGTTCAGTTGATGCCACATAGCCGTGTGGTAGGCAGTGTGCTAGATCGTGTGTGACACATGGTCTAGGCTATTTGGGTTGTATGGGCCACACGGGCGTGTGTAGGCCGTGTGAGCCATACAGGATGGCCATTTAAGCCATGTGGGCCCAAATTTTTAAATTTTTTCTAGGGCTATAAACATCATTTTGATCTATTGTAGGCCTTCCGTGGGGTCGGTATGTGATCAAATAGTTTATAAAACATGAAATTCGGGCATATGTTAGCATAAATTCCGATATTTGTTCATATGTCTGAGACATCATATGATAAGTAAACTTCGTAATAGATTGTGAGTAACCCGAAAAATGCTATGTATGTTCTGAATCTGTTATGTTATGCATGTATACTATTTGGAGGAAGTGTTTCTGTAAATGGCAACAACTCACCTGCTAAGGTGGCAGCTCAATTGCTAATATTCTGTAAAGTGTCATACTAACAGTAAGTGGTGTAGTGTTGGATGAGTGTTTCATACCCCATATGGTGTGTTGGGATGGTCGAAGTTGGTGTGTAGTGGATGGGGGTAGGATTATATGTATGTATCTGTACTGCTCTGAAATGCTTTATTTCTGCTATTTTTGTCTGATTTAAATTAGTTTGTTTAAATTGTATGTTACACACTAAGTTTTGAAACTCATTTCATGCTTATTTGTCTCTTTCAGGTAATCTTCAAACTTAGGCAGATCAGTGCGACGGAGCTTGGTTAAACTGATTTAGTTTCATTTTTTGTTATACTTAAATTTGGGGTTATTATGTTTCATTATTTTTGGATTGTTTTAGACTTTAGACTTTATTTTTCGTTTTTCGTATAGTATTGTTAAAAAGAAACAATATTTTATCAACATCGATTAGTTTTCTGTAAAAACAAAGGTTTTCAAATAACAAACCATGTTTTCCAAAAATATAACTTTCTAAGAGTTTCCGCTACAAAGTTATAAGTTTTTAGAAATATAAACAAACAACGTTTTCAATAAAACAGTTATATAAGATATGTCTTTAAATAAACCGAGATTTTAAAAGTTATGAAGTTTTTCTAAATATACAAAAATTGAATTTTCAATCAATTTACGTAACATCTCTGGATTTAGCCATAACATCTAGGTCAGGGTTTGGGGTGTTACACTATCACCAGCTAAAGTTAGAGTTGAATCTTCCTCATTTTTGGAACGTATTCAAGGTGATATATGTGAACCCATTCATCCACCATGTAGACCATTTAGATATTTTATGGTATTGATATATGCATCTAGTAGGTGGTTACATGTGCGTTTATTATCGACTCGTAACCTGGCGTTTGCTAGACTACTTGCTCAAATAATTCAATTAAAAGCACAATTTCCAGATTATGCAATAAAAACTATTTGTCTTGATAATGCTGGTGAGTTTACGTCCCAAGCTTTCAATGATTATTGTATGTCAACTGGGATAAAAGTTGAACATCTTATAGCTTATGTCCACAAACAAAACAGTTTAGCTAAATCGTTTATCAAACGCCTCTAACTAATAGCTAGATTATTGCTTATGAGAACAAAACTCTCTGTTACAGCTTAGGGATATGCTATTTTGCATGCAACAACACTTATGCTCTCCAGGCCAACAAGTTATAATAAATACTCTCCATTACAATTGGCTTTCGATCAGGAGCCAAATATTTCCCATCTTAGAATTTTTGGGTGTGCGGTATATGTTCCAATTGCTCTACCACAACGCATAAAGATGGGTCCTCAAAGGAGGTTGGCAATATATGTTGGTTATGGATCTCCTTCTATAATTAAGTATGTTGAACCATTAATTTGACATTTATTTACTGCACGATTTGTTGATTGTCATTTTGATGAAACAACATTCCCAACATTAGAGGGAGAGAAAATACAACTGGTAAAAGAAATTATATGGAACGGACCATCATTATCTCAATTAGATCCTCGTACAAGTCAATGTAAACAAGAAATTCAAAAGATCATACATTTGCAAAACATCTTCAATCAACTACCTGATTCATTTACTGGCCTAAATAGAATTACAAAATCTCACATACTAGCTGAAAATGTTCCAATATGAATTGATGTACCAACAGGGCAAACTGTTAATGAAAAAAAAAGTAATCCACACCTAAAGCGTGGAAGACTAGCCGGTTCCAAAGATAAAAATCTTCGTAAAAGGAAATGATCAAATATTCAAGATGGTTATATTCTTGAGGCAAGTGCCCAAGAAGAGACCAAAGATATAACTAATCAAAAAACCCCAGAAGAGGTTTAGATACCTAAAATAGT
Organism: Gossypium anomalum; assembly: GCA_025698475.1. NCBI lineage: Eukaryota > Viridiplantae > Streptophyta > Magnoliopsida > Malvales > Malvaceae > Gossypium > Gossypium anomalum. The sequence goes on from CM046960.1 coordinate 6,547,349, forward strand.
GATAACAAAGAGATCTCAATAAGTTATGTTACTTCAGGAAAAAGATGGAATCGGAAAAATATAGTTGTCGACGAAAAATTTACTTATAATGTTGCTATTGAAATAGCAAAAGAAAATGAGGATCCTGAGCCTAAATCTATTGAGAAATGTAGAAATAGAAAAGATTGGTCAAAATGGAAAGATGCAATTTAAGTAGAATAAAATTCACTTTCTAAATGTAATGTGTTTGGATGAGGTTTTGGACCTATAGTCCAAACACCTAAAATGTAAAGCCGGTGGGATAAAAATGGATATTTGTGTGAAACGAAATTAGAAAAATAAAATTGTAACATATAAAGCATGACTTGTAGCACAAGGACTTTCGTAAAAAGGCACGACATTGATTACGAAGGGACATATTCTCATGTGGTGGATGCAATCACGTTTAGATACCTTATTAGTTTGGTAGTACGTGAAAAACTTGACATACGTCTAATGGATGTTGTTACAGCCTACTTATATGGTACACTTTGTAGTGAAATTTATATGAAAATCCCTGGAGGATTTAAAATCCTAGAAGGATATATAGTTTTTTGAGAAAATTACTCGATCAGATTAAAGAAAAGTTTATATGGATTAAAACAATCTGGACATATGTGGTACAATCGTCTTAGTGAATATTTGTTAAAAGAAGGTTGTAAAAACAATCCAATTTGTCCGTGTGTTTTTATAAAAAGGTCTGGATTAGACTTTGTGATCATTGCTATTTATTTTGATGATCTAAATATTATTAGAACTCTTGAAGAGCTTCAAAATGCAATAAGTCATTTAAAGAAAGAATTTGAGATGAAATATCTTGGAAAAACAAAGTTTTGCCTTGGCCTGCAGATCAAACATTTAAAAAATAGAATTCATGTCCATCAGTCAACTTATACGAAAAAGATCTTTAAGAAATTTTATATGGATAAAGGACATCTATTGAGTACCCTGATGGTTGTCCGACCATTAGATGTGAATAAAGATCAATTTCGCCCTTGCGAGAATGATAAAGAGTTTCTTGGTCCTGAAGTACTATATCTAAATGCCATAGGGACATTTATGTATCTTGCAAACAACACAAGACTTGATATAGCTTTCGTTGTAAATAAAGATGTGCATGGGCCAGGCCGGGCTCAACTAAAAATTTAGGCCCGTTTGCTAGGCCCGAGCCCGACCTAAAAAATGGGCCTAAAATTTTGCCTAAACTCGACTTGGATAAAAATGTTAAAACTCGGGACCGACCCGACCCACCCATATTAATTTTTATATTATGTTTATATAATTTTAAAATATAAATGTAATACATCAAAAATACTAAAAATATCAAAATAAATATTTCCCAACAAATTAAAAATAAATTTTAAAAAATATGTATACTTAAATAACACTAAGATAGATGCAACTTAACAAGTAAATGCCTCTAAAATAATAACAAAATTAACAAATATCTTTAAAATAATAACAAAATTAACAATAAAATAAGTTTTATATAATATCCAAACAATAACAACAAAATAGTAGCAACATAATAGTAAAATGGTAGCAAAATAGGAAGAAAACAATAAGAAAATAACATTAAAAAATAAAAAAAAAGTAGATTTTTTTTGTCCATTAGTGAATTCGGGCCTGGCTCAGGCCAAAAATGCCTCACCCGAGGCCTGGCTCGTTTTTAAACGTGTCTTATTTGTTTTTCCAAGCCTATTTTTTGAGCCTATATTTTTGTCTAAATCCTTCCACATTTTGGGTGGCCCGACCCATGAACAAGTCTAGCTGTAAACTTGTCAACAAGGTTTAGTTCTTCTTCAATACGACATTGAAATGGAATTAAACATGTATTTAGATATCTCAAATGGACCAATGTTATGAGGTTATTTTATTCAAATTATTCAAAATACCTATTAATCGGCTATGCTGATGCTGAATATTTATTGGATCCACATAAAGGTTAATCTCAAATGAGATATTTATTTACATGTGGAGGTACTGTCATATCATGGCGTTCAACAAAGCAAGCATTAGTTGCTGCCTATTCAAATCATGCTGAAATAATTGAAATGCATGAGGCAAGTCGAGAGTGTGTTTGGCTAAGGTTATTAACCCAACATATCCAGAAGATATGTAATTTGCTTTTACAGGAAAAGATGTCAACTATTTATACGAAGATAATACAACCTGTATAGCTCAATTGAAGGGTGGTTACATCAAAGGTGACAGAACGAAATATATTTCACCAAAATTATTCTTCACTTATGATCTTAATAAGAAATGTGACACAAAAATTCAACAAATTCGTTATAATGATAATTTAACAGATCTTTTTATCAAGGCATTGCCAACTTCAACGTTTGAAAGACTACTTCACAAGATTGGAATGTGCCAATTGAAAGTTGTAATGTGATATTGTCATTAGGGGGAGTCAAAAACACGTTGCACTCTTTTCCTTTAACCAAGGTTTTGTCCTATTAGGTTTTCCTAGTAAAAGTTGGGTTTTCCTAGTAAAAGTTTTTAACAAGGCAACTTATAATAATAGATTATATACTCTTTTTCCTTCATTAAGTTTTTATTCCACAGGATTTTTCCAATAAAAGTTTTAATGAGGCACATTTTTATTTAAAGGACATCCAAAGAGAAGTATTGTAAATTCTTTACTAATGGATGTCTATAACCCCTTTAAACCCTCATTAAAGTATTTATGACCATGATAATAAATTAGATGTTTCAATTAAGAAACTAAAAAGGCTTCATTTAATCACAAAAAAAAAGAAAGGCTTCATTTACATTTACTTCATTGAATGCAAAGGAGCTTATAAATAAAGCCCTTTGAAGTGAAATTGGAATACGAGAAATTCTCTTATACCTTTCATCTACTATGTACTTATTAGTATTGTTCTCTTTATTTTTCTATAACAAATACTAACATTTTAAAATGATGGATTATATAACACAAGAATTTTAAAAGTCTTTAAAATTTTAAAAATTTTCATTTAAACAAAGATTAATTTTCACATTGTCAATGTTAGGTTTTTCTTCAATTGAATATCTTTTGGTTTGGTAGAATAGTCTACAATCTTAATGAAACAAAATACATGGTTTTCCAAATTTTAATTAAGACTTTTGATATGTGTTATAAATTCCATCCAATCATGTTCAAAAAATTGATATATATTATTATGATTTTCATTATATTTTGATTAAATTAACGTCACAAATAATAAATTAATCCAGCAATAATTAAATTAAAAAAATATTAAATGAACAAACGTTTAAAATAAAAACCATATATTAAAAGAATTATATAAATGATTTAATTTATTTTTAAAGTAAAATAGAAAAAAAAAAAACCTCCCAAAAGGTTTTAAAGCTTTAACATTATCAACACAACCAAAATTTAATTAACAAAATTGTTTACCCTTTTATTATTTTATTAATAATTATTATTTTTCAAAAAAAATATTATTTAAATATTTTTATAGGTGTATCATAGGTCTTGTCGCATATTTTTGTCAAGTAGTATAAAAAATTAATGAATAAGAGTTTACTAGTTATTAGTTTATACACATTTTTACATAATTGTACGTACATTTACTTGGTCCATATTGTGCTCTCTTTTTTTTAAAAAAAAAATTTAATCATGAACATAGAATTAAATATTATGTAAATTTAGATAGCGATAACTTAAAAAATTAGTGACATGAAATAAAATTTAAATTAACTTTTTAGTAGTCTTTTTTTAATTACAATCTTGAATAGTTCAAATATTATTTCAAATGAATTGCAAATTATTTATATGTATATTAAAAAATTAATACGAATTAATCAAACATTAATACTATTTTTTTTAAACAATTTCATTATATGATCTTATCATATCTATTTTTTTATACAATACTTAAAAACTACCCATAACTTCTCCTCAACGCATAAATAAGAGAAAAAATAAACACTCAAACTTACTTCATCTTATATTGATAATAATACACATATTAATCAAGCATCGGCACTAATTTTTTGATAGATTGACAGTAACTTAATTGATAAATTTGTTTAAAAGTCAAATTAATACACAATAATAAAATATAATAAAATGTACTTTTTAAAAGTAATATCTAAATAACAAATATAATAATGATTTTAAAATTGGAAGAGATCAAATCAAACCATCAAAATGAAGTGCTAACTAAGTCAAAACATGTGGCACCGTTTGAGTAAATAAGAATATCTTCGCCGGAGATGAGTCATCAAATCAGTCCCCTGCATTTATATCGAAAAGAATATATTCACACACTTGTATACATATAATAAAATTTATTTGCATAGCTGTAAAACTAAAATTATTTTATTTTATATATCTTTATATAATTAATAATTTAACGATCTAATCGTTAAATTTATTGATATATTCGTACTTGGTATGCATGTAAAATTTTAAACTGAAATGATATTTCTATCATATCGATTTAAAATATTATATATACAGTCAACCTTCTCTATAACAACATTTTGTTATAATATCGAAGTTTCTAGTAGAACTGATTTTTTATGTTTTATTGAATAAAATTTACGTTAATTAAATATTATTTCAATAAAATGTTTAAATTTCACGTTAAAAAAATATATTAATCATATTTTATTAAATGAAATAATCTTTAATGTGTGGAATTAAATATATCAATTCAATAAACTATTATGTACTCTAATAAAATATTCTACTATGAATTTTGAACATCGTAAACTTACAAATTGATTACTTAAATTTAAGAACTCATGATAAATTAATTAAATTTAATAAGTCATATTGATTAATTGAATTTGATAGATTTATGAAGTTCATAATTAATCATGCAAAAGAATATAAAATAAAATATGCATAAAAACATTGTTATAATAAACATCAATAATGGCGGTAGAACGGTCGCAAAGCAATAAGAAAAGAAAAATAAGAACAAAAAAATTTTACATAAAAACTCTTTCAGGGAAAAAACCACGGGCAGAGAGGAGAAATTCACTAATGTTGAAAAACAAATGATACAAGAGGAGTTTCGACTACATCTACTTAAGGGTTGAAAAACCGTGTACTAATCAAAGTCAAATAGAAGGAAAATAGTTTTATACAGATTCAACTTGAGGCTAAAGCCCGCCACAGATCCCTTTATTTTGTCACTATATTTATTTCTTCAACAAGTGACGGGATTCGGGTCACACAATCTCTAACAAGCATAAATGTTTGCACCCACTATATGTCTTTTAATTTTGTTGATTTAATTCTCACTTTCTTTCTTTTTTTCTTTTTAGCATAATTCTCATTTTCTTCATTTGATGAAATTTTATGACATTAATTTTATGGTAAGTTTACAACAATTATCTCTCTACAACAAAGGTATATAACTGCCACCACTTTATAATATACAAAATTTTGGCAAACAAATGGGGCTATTATAGAGAGGGTTGACTATATTAATATTTATTGGACGGTTGAATTTTTAACATAAAATAAATAGTTAGAAATTTTAAATTTACGTCAAATTTGGTATGCATGATGTATATGAATTGGATATGTAATATGACTATTGGACCATTAAAATATTAATTGTACAAAAATACACGAAAGTGTGTAAAACTACTTTAATTTTACATCGATGTAAATCGATCCTTCTCCAAAAAATAATTATAATTAAAATTTCTTTTAGTAATAAACAAGATTTTTGAAATCAAACTGATGATTAAACTGATCAAACCACTAATTTTTGATTTGATCAATTCGACCAATTCATCTAATTGAATTAAATAAATCATAAAATATCAAAAATATTTAAAAATAAAAGTTAAATTCAACCGATTGAATTACTGATTCAATATGATTTTATAATGTTCAAAATGACATTAAATTTAAATATTAATTATAAATAATATTATTAAATTTTGATGACGAAATTTGAGGGCAAAGAACAGTCTCTGCCGACAGTTTCCCATGTTTTCAACTTGAATGCCACTAAATTTCAATTTTGACATCAACATCATATGCACCAGTGTCTTTAATAAGGGAGGGAGAAAATTAAAAATTAAAGGCTTTGTTTGAACTTAAATGGAATATTCATTAATGGGTTTCTCATTTTTCAATTGTGACTCCATGCTACGACATTGAACAAGAAATTAAAGGTAAAGTTAATGGTGTTCGGCCAAAATGGATCATGGGTCAAATTTGGATTAGGTTTAATTGATTTTATTTTAAATGTAGATTTGATATCATTCATTGTATTATATAAGAAAATTATTTGATCATTGTTAATTAAGAGTAAACATTGTTATATGTTTTTAAGTAATATTAAAAAAAGTAACAATGAAATAAAATTGAGGGATGATATTTATCTCTAGTTATGAAATTACAAAAATTTCATAATAGAACATAATATTGCAAGTGTTGGTAAAAGTATTATAGAGGTCACTGTATTAGTGTCACGAGACTCGAATTTTAGTCTAGCAAATCACACGAATTTAGATGATTTCTTCACTTCAAATTTGCTTAAGTCAGCCTAACTCTCGAAGAACGATAATTCTCGTAAAAAAATTCTCTAAGGCACCGAAAATAAAGCGGAAGCAACTCAAAATGAAAGAATAGAAAATGCCACAAAAAAATAATGCGCACAAGTTGTTTTAGTAAATGCTCTCAAAGTATCTCTATTACTTTAAAGGATTACAATTGGGTGATTACAAATGAGGAGAAGGCCTCTATTTATAGTTGAGCTCCCCCAAAACCAATAGTATAGATAGAGTTACATCAACGGTCGAGATTATAACCTATCTATAATACGAGAGTCCTAAAAGATTTAAGCTCTATACATGTTTATCCCTTAGGATTTATAATAATTACTCGGATACTCTAGTTCTACTGGAGTGTTTCACTAAGCCACTAAGGTTTCAAGTAGATGGGCTCTCCCTGTGTTTCACGAATTGAGACAATTCAAGTGGGTCAAATGAGCTCCCATTTAATCAATTGATATTCATGGGACGTTCTGTACACAATGGTCATGGGCTTTAATCTAGGGCTCATGACACTATATCAAATATCAAATTTGTCATTTATGCTAAAAATTTCATCTATTTGTACTATTAAAAACTTGCGTGGCTAACGTAATAACCAAACAATGACACGTGACTTGTCACGTGTACTTCATGCTAATGCATAGTAACTAATTTTTACTAGTACAAATAAATAAAATTTTAACAAAAAGACTAATTTACTTTTTAATTTAATATACAAAAACTAATTTACCAAATTTTAAAATAAACAATATAATATAACCCTTAATACCATCATTGTACTTTTACCTGCAAATGTTAGAAGATGAATTTAATCATATTAAAAGCGACTTATATAAACCCAACTAAACCTTTAAAGCTCAATAAAAACAATGAAATGCTAGGCTTGTACAAATGTTACAATAATGGAATTGTGGTCCAATGTTAGGTCTTCTAATTTACTCAATAGGGGAGAGAGTTAATATTTATTTCAATCAATCAGTTGCAATAAATTACTCTTTAGATCTTCATAACAATCAACTACATAATTAATAACTATCTCTCTTCTAGAGCTCTAAAGATGACAACAATGAAATATAATGTTTTAACATACCACTTCTTTAAAGTTCATTTTTTTTCCACTATTTTAGAGCACATCTAATAATTATGTGTTTATGTTTGTTGGATGCAATCATTGATGATTATATGTATCATGAATGGACAAAAAAAATTAAAAAAATAGAAATCAACTTTTTTTTCCCTGAAAAAAGGAAATCAAATCTTTTTATCAAAAACAACATTCATGGTCTTGAATTTGATTTGATTTTATTATTATCGACATATTAATTTATGGGGTGAGTAGTGTGTAATGTGTGAAAACCCAAAGGACTAATTAAGTATACAAATAAAAAAAAGTTTTAAAGGTGGAAATTTGTTAATTATTATAAAATATTAATATATATTTAGTAAGTTGAACATTAAATGCAATTGTAAGGCACAACGCATTTTTAAGGAGAGGCATATGTTCGAATCTTAAAAACAATATTGTTGAAATACAAATTCTAAATTGTGGGTGTGCCTCGTATTTTCGGCTGAACAGACGGTGACGTCATGACGAAAAGCTTCCTGATGTTGCGACAACGAACGACGTCATGACGACGCGAATGGGGATGTTGCGACGTGGTGACGTATTCTCCCCACATAAATCGAGTTTCTTCTCAATTAAAGGGGTTTTGTATTCCTATTTTGAGATGCCAATTAAGAGGCAATTAAAAATGTAGTACTACAGGGCTTTTCTTTTGGAGGGCGACAAGATGAGTTCTGATAAGATTTTTCGTGATAATTATGGAAAGAATTTTGCACTATTTTGAGAGAATTCTATAAGAGTTAGACTTTTGTTTTTGGGGTTTGAATTTGTACGTTTAGTACATTTAGGTTTATTTTCTCCATATTGTACTCTCGTATGTTTACTCATTTAGTGAAAATTTAAAACCTCTTTTACCCATGATTTTTCCCTCTTTGAGGGTTTTTCATGTAAAATTTCTGTATTCAATCTTCTTTATCTTTTCTATTTATTTTTTGTACGAGTCGATCCCTAACATAAACAACAAACATAAAAAAATATCAAATATAATTTTCAAACTTAATTTACAAAACATATATCCAATTAATGAACTTGACACCAAAAACAAATTGTTTTTTTAGAAAAAGAAATAACGGCTATTTGTCAAATTACCCCCTCCCCATAATAATGGGTAGCTATAATTTTGTTTGTTTAAGTACAGGTTTTTTCTGAAAAACATGAACGGCTATTTATCAAATTAGACCCCAATAATAATGGGTAGCTATAATTTTGCTTATATAAAAATGGGAACGAGTTTGGCATACTTGTTGGACTCTAGGAGATCATAATTATAACAAATATGAAAATCACTATGATTAACTAAGAAAATGATTCATATGGATTAAGCTTATATAAGCTCCACTCAGAAAATAACTCGAAAGTCGTAATTGAGTTTGCTGTCACAAGTTAGCAAATATCAGTTCAGTTGAAGAATTATTAAAATCTCTTTATTTTTATAAAGGAATAAATATTAATATGAGAATATTTTTGTCTTTTTATTTTTTAATAAAATAAGACTAAAGAATTTGAACTTAAAACACATGATTTTTAAACTTTTAAGTTAACCGTTTCAATCAAGGCATCACTTGGTTTTGATATGAATTTTTTTTATAAATATATTTTTTACATAAATTTTTTTTCATCCAATCGTGGTGTGTCATAATCTAATATCAACTAAGAGCTTAAGACCATCTTCTTCATATAACTAACCGAAGATCCCAACACGAAATATTATAAATCAAATATGTCAATTAGCATTACTCAACTTACATGAATATGACGTTGAGCCTTAGCCAAATTGACGTTGTTATTATTTGTAGCAATAAAAAAATTGGTAGTTTAGATGTGTTTAAACACGTTTTTCTTTCAATTTAATATTTAAAAATTATGAAATTAAAGTGCTAAATGAATAAAAAAAACTAAATTACATTATAAATCCAACTTGAATTTGAATATTTTAATAAATATTTATATTTGATATATTAAGTATGTACGTCATTAGTTGTCTAATGACCAAATTTCAAGATGTATCACTAAAACAACCTTAAACTTCAATGGAAGTGGTGTTGGAAATTGATGATAAATCATTATCCAACTTGTCTCTAACTTGCACTCATAATTGAAGATCATAATCAGATACTCGGTAGCCCATAGGGTGTTTATAAATCAGTCAAAAATAGTGATCAATAAGATTGAAAAAATAATTTAAAGTGAAAGTAAAAACAAGAGGGATGCATTTAGTACTTGTTAGGTAGTAATAAAAGACAAACTGAAGGCCTAATTTTTTACCACTTTTTGTACTTCGGTAAGCCGTCGAACAGTTCGGAACAAAATCAGTCGGTGCTTTGCTTTGCTGGTTTCACGTACCGACGCAGACACTGTTTGCGAATTGGCGAAAACTCGTCCAAAGAAAAGAAAAAAACAACACCAAAGTTGGTGCTTTAATTCCACTCGACTCGACGCATCAGATCGTCGCTTTCGCCTGTCATGCCCGCGTTCTCCTCCTTTGCTTTCTCAGTCACATTGGACCCACTTTATTTAATTTCTTGGATTTCTTTTATTTTTTGTTTTGTCCTTAGAAGCAAATAAAATTTTTTATATATCACTTTGCTTTAAAGGTGTTCATGGATTAGATCAGGTCGAGTTCAGATCAAGTTTAAATATGATATTAACATATTTTATATTTATCTAAGTCCGATTCGGCTCAAAATATGAGCTTAAAATTTTACCTAAACTCACCCATATTTGCAAAAGATTAACCTAAATTCATTTTATGCCAGCCCATATTATTTTTAAATTTTTTAAAATATATATTTATATTATATTATTTTAATAATTTCATACATTTTTTATTTATTGAAAATTTTTATATAGTCATCTTAACATTATTTTAATGTTTACATTAGAGTAGTATCATATATTTAGTATAAGTTTATTTTTTAATGTGTTCTAAATTATATAATATAAAAAATAACATAATATAACATAAAGTATTATAAATTTAAAATGGGTCGGGTCGGGCTTGGACCTTGAATGTTTAAGCTTGAGCTCAGTCCATATTTTAAATAGGCCTAATTTTTTTTTGCCCAAGACCATTTTTCGAGACTAACATTTTTGCCCAAACCTTCTCAAATTTCGGATGGACCTTCAGGCCTAGGCGGGTAGGCCCACCCATGAACAAGTATACTTTGCTTTCTTCACTAGATTTTGTTTTACATTTTAGTCCTGTTAGAAAACTTTTTCATCATTACAATATTTGGAGAAAGGAAATGAGACGATATGGTTTAAATCCATGTCTTCTGGATGTTAGATGAGAGCTCTAATTTGCATTTATGAGATTGAAAATTTTGAAATCTCAAGTTTTAATCTCTTCTTGTGTAATTTGTATGCCTTCTCTTCAAAATAAGTCTGGCTTAAATCTTGTTTTGTGTGGGCATTATTTAAATATATTTTAATATAGGTCTAGATATATTTTAATCATCAATCTTATGGTTTGTAATGATTGATTTTGATATAGTTATACGTGCATGCTACTGAAATTGCAATTTTGATTATAATTATACTTGTAACATAAAAAATGTATATTCACATTAAACTTGAAAGAATATTTTATATTGTAATTGTATTTTAGATGTTAAATTTCTATATTATAATAATGTGTTTGATTGAGTTAGTGTTACCTATTAACTGGGTCTCAATTAGGGGTGCTCATGAGTTAAGTCGGGTCGAGCCTAAGTATAATATTAACATATTTTATGTTTGCCTAAGCTCGACCCAGCCTGAAATATGAGCCTAAAATTTTGCTCAAACCTGCCCATATTTCCAAAAGACTAATCTAAGCTCATTTTAGGTCCACACCCATATTTTTTAAAAAAAAATATTTATTTTATTTTATTTTAATATTTAATAAATTTATTTTTTATTTATTGAAATTTTTTATATAGTCACCTTATCATTATTTTAATGTTTACTTTAGAATAGTATTATATATCTAGTATAGATTTGTTTTTTAATGTGCTATAAATTACATAATATATAAAAATAACATAATATAAAGTATTATAAACTTAAAAAGGGCTAAATCGGACTCGAACTTTGAATGTTTAAGCCTGAACCTGACCCATATTTTAAATGGGCCAAATTTTTTTGCCCAAACCCTCCCAAATTTCGGGCAGGCCTTCGGGCTTAGGTGGGTAATCCGGCTCATGAACAAATCTAGCCCCAACTCAGTTGTAAAATTACCAAGCTCATTCCGTAACATATATTATTTTGAGGGTTTTTATATTTTTATTGATTAATAAATCTAGAAAAATATATGCTCTCGTGGGATCTGAATCCAAAATACCATAATCTTTACTATCTCAACTTTACCCTTTCAACTAAAACCAAATTTAATTTTAACATAATAATATTTAACCCTCCAACTTTACATAAAAAATCATTTTAACTCTCTTTAATTTTTCTCAAACCTAAAGTCATATCCTCACATGCAAATTTCTTTAATTGAAAACTCTTAATCTTTGAAATCTTATTTATTTAAATCATTGGAAAAATTACACCCCAAAAATGATCTCAAATCCCTAATTTTAAACATAGATGTGATTTAAGACAAACACAGTTGTGTGAACTTTGGGACTGATGCCCTTTAATTAAAGGTTATGGAAATATTGTACTCTAATAAATCAAGATCCTATGAAAATCTCAAAAAAATCAAAATCCATGACCAACATAGAACTTCAACTTTACAAGAGGGACATGTTTGTCTTTTGGTTTACATGCGTGTGACAAAAGTGAGAGAACCTAGACAAGCTTTTTTCATCACTATTTTTTAATTAAACAACTACATGTGTATATATTATTGCATTATTCAAAGGGGAATTTAGGAAATACAATAGAAATTCAATCTTCCACTTTAAACTTTTGGAAATTGTAGGTTGAGTAAGTATTCATCATTTCATTAATTTTCAATTTGATTGATTAGGTCAATTAATCTAATTTGATTAAATAAAATTATTAAAATTACATAAAATGAAAAAAATTAGTAAATTCAATTTAATTGTTGATTTACTGATTCAATCTGGATATACTCGTTTACAATTACTCAATTGATTCAACCTCTTCTTTAAAATTAATGTACAGATAAAATTCTTATTCAGTTGATCTCAATTTTAATTATAATTTTAATACAATACTGACAATTTGAATTTGTATCAAACAAGAATTACTATTCAAATACAATGGGAACAAAACAACAATTCATTTAATTGTATCTTCTTCTTGGAATAAAAAAGAAAATTCAAATATTTTAAAAAGTAGAGAGATTTGAGATTCATCAATCTCAAAATATCCTTGGTGTAGGGTCAAGATTATCCCTTCCACTCCATGATTTGCGGAGTATAATTAATGGGGGGGGGGGGGTCTTTTGCTGTGAATTAATAATTTGTTATTCTCATTAAAATGAGATCAAAATTATTCCAAGTGTAAAGTCCAAGTATATCATACATAATTCTGTTCAGAAAAAGCATATGATAGTTCATTAATGGTTTAAGGTCATCCATGGTGGATTCATATTTAATATTAATGATGGCCAAAGTTTTTAGATTTATTACTTCATTATTATTTTTTACATTTTTTTTTTGTCACCGACTATTAAACGATTAGTACAAAGATTACGATAATTGATACTTTTAAAATTGATATAATAATTAATTTAATACTTAAAATGTTATGTTAATTTAGTCATGATTTTATAAATTTAACTTTAATATTTATAAATTATGTCAATTTAATTTTAATTCTAAAAGTTTATAATAAAAAATTGAAGTAGAGCTTTTATATCTTACCATATAAATATATAAATCGATGGATTTAAATGAATTATAATGTTGTTTATAATCTGAACTTGCTTAAAAAGCCACTATCCTAAATAAATATCCACCTATTTCACATGGTAGAATTGAATCGTGAGTTCAATTTCTGAATTTTATTTTGGGTTATTAAACAATTTAAGGGTAGTAAAAGGATTTATGAATACTTAAAGCGCATGTTGATGTGTGGGGTTAATAAAGAGAAGACAGGGAGGAGGATGTAGTGGAATTGGTGGAGGCTAGTTCACATTGAGACTAAAGGCAGCGTAGGTGAAGGCTAAGAGTAAAGTGGCAGAGTGTAAGCAAGAGTGTTGAAGAGTCAATCATTTCCTCCTCGTTCTGGGGGTTATTTATAGGCAATGTCCTGTGTTAAATGACATTAACGTGGTAGATTCATTATTAGGCCATCATTGTAGGGTGTGTAGAGAGGATTTCATGATGGAACATGCTGCCATTTCCTTTTAATTGTGGTACGGAGTAGTTGAGCCCACATAGGGTTCGGTAGCCTCAAGAGTCACGTTCTTAATAGGAGAGCAAGTGCTTGGAGGAACGAATGATGGCATCCTTCCTAGAATGGGTGGCTAACTTCTTTGGGAGGTTTCATTTCGCGTGGTCGAATAGTTGAATCAGGAGGCAAAGATTCTGATAATCACTCAGTCTATAGCGGGTGGAGGTCACTCTTCAAGTGGCCTATTGTGTTATCACGTGTCTAAAATTGATGGCTCATTCTTTAGACTCCTTCCTCAATCCCAAAAAATTGCTATTATCTTGAACTATATTATAAGCCCCCTTAACCAAAAAGATGTTATCCTAATCAATCACACTTAAATTTATGTTAAATTCATATTTAATTAAATTATAGAGACGAATTCATTAAATAATATGTATTTAAAATTAATTATAATTATTTAGAAGGTTTTAGTGGAAAAGAATTTGATAAAAACATAAAAGAAAAGAAATAAACCAAAAATGAGTTAATCTATACCTGAATTAAAATTAAGTTAAAGCTATGTATTTGCATTCAAAAGAATAAAAATAAAAAAGAAAATATAATTATCACTAATGATAATATTTAAAAAAAAGTTTTGAATTTCGCTTATATAAAGATGCACCCTTAATATATTGTTCCTAGCATGGTAGTTGATTCTACACCGATTTCAATCGTATCAGTCGGTGCATATCATTCCAATATTAAGTCAGAATAATCACTCTTTTGTTTGCACTAGTGAAAGTTCTTGTCTGTATTGATTGTACTGATTCGTTCTAATCAATTTCGGTCACACCAGTCGAAACATGGTGCACCGGCTGGCATATGAATAATGTTGAGGAATATAAATTTTTTAATTGTTTACTATTATGTTAAAAACTTAATTGAAATGTGACCAATAAAAAACAACATTAAGTGTACTGAAAACTTACTTTCGCATTTAAATTAATATAAACTAAAATATAATTTATTTTATATAATCAATGAATAGTTTATATTTATATATTTCTATAAATTAAATATATATATTTTTTAAAATCGAATAGATAAATACCAACACGTACCAATTGAAGTGGAAAAATAGTACTACTTATTTCCTAGACAATTGTATTTGACTTTGGATCACACTAATTAAAAACATAAATTACGCAAGCAAATAATATAAATTTCTAAAGAAAAAGAATTTAAAATAAAAAAACAAATTGGAATTTAAAATTAAAAAAAAAAGGTAAAATGAGATTAGGACAACCATTTCAAACTCTAAAATGAAAAGGTCAAATATCCAGCTTTATAAAAGTCTTCCTTGCCGTCTTAACTTTTTTCTCAAATGGCATAATAACTTTTTTGCCCCCTCTAACTTTATAAAAAATCATTTTAACCTTTAATTAATTAATTAATTAATTTTATATCTTTTAGCTCTTGAACTTATATTATTTTATCAAATTATCTCCAAAATAGATGAAAAAATTAATGTTTGTTAACTTTCCTGACGTGTTATTCACGTGAAATCTACATACATGTTACGTCAACAGAGTTAAATAAATAAATGATGGGCTAAAATAATATTTTTTATAAAGTTAGAGGGTAAAAAGAATAATTATTCCTTTCTAAATTCTCATTTAACTTTAAAAAATTATATACGTACCAGCAATATCCCACTCACCAGTAGTTACTCTCTTTTTTTTTCCTTCTGTTTCTGTCAAAATCCGTACATTGTCCACTAGATTTGTTCAACTTTTATAATATTATTTTGATTTTCATATATATTTTCCTTATATATTTCAAATCAACCCCTCAAAATTTAAAGTATCGAAAGCGCGTGAAAAAGAAAATTTTTTCATTGCTAATGATACCATGAATTCCCTGTACAACTGATGTTTTCACTGATTTATTACTATAAATCATGATCCATTGCTCTTCATTTTCCCCTCTTTTATCTGTTTTTCAGTGATGATTTCTTGGATCATTTTCCTTCAAAACCATGATTTGATTTGATTGATCAAGTTCTTCAACAAAAACCCATCAACGAATTCCTTTCGCTTTTTGTTTATTTTTGAGTTTTCGTCGAGTTTTGGAGCATGGGAAAAAGCAATAGTAGCAGAGATTGGACTCAGATCTATGCCATTTACGGCATGGATCAATGGCAAACACTGCTTTTCCTTTTATGTCACGCTGTTTTGTTCTCATTACTTTCTATTATCTTCGTTTTCTACTTCGATTCCATCTTCCACTTCTTCCAAGCTTTATTTCCCAGCCCCAGCGCCGCTCGTTTCGCCGCCGGGTTCAGCGGTGCCGTCACCTCGATTTCGGCTGTTTGCTTGTTCTTCGCTGCGGCCAACTTTTTGTACTCCGCCGGCCCGTTGCATTACGAAATGGCGCAGCGGATGGTGGGGTCAGTTTATGATTGGTCGTCGGTGAAGCTGGCGCTTGATATTGGATGCGGCAGAGGGATTCTTCTCAACTCGGTGGCGACTCAGCTGAAAAAGACTGGTAGTTCGGGTCGGGTTGTTGGGTTGGATCGTTCTAAACGGACTACTTTGTCCACGCTCCGAACAGCCAACGTTGAAGGTTCGTACTTCCTGAATCATTTGCTAAAACTCCCATACAGACTTAACTATATTTTGTTTTTATTTTTACAGTGAATTAATTTTTATACCATAAATTTACGAGTAAATTAACTTTTTTCACTTAAAATTTTTTATTTAAAAAATAAATTAATTTTTATACCTTAAATTTACGAGTAAATTAAATTATTTAGTTAAATTTTTTTTAAAATTAACATTGTTAATGGAATAACAAATCAGTTTCACATGACGTGTTACAATGTAAATAAATTAATTTTTAACAATAAAAATAAATAAAATTTTTGATAAAATGAATAATTTATTTTTTAATTTGATATATAAGTATAATTTTACTTATTTTTTATTTAAAAAAATGTAATTCGACTTTTTACCATTTTATTTACATTTAAAGTATATAAATTTATAAATGAAATTAATTTTAATGATTAAAAATGGGAAATTTGAAACAGGTGTGGGGGAGTATGTAACGTGCAAAGAAGGCGATGTGAGGAGTTTACCATTCGAGGATAACTATTTCGACGTGGTGGTTTCAGCCGTGTTCGTCCATACGGTGGGAAAAGAATACGGTCATCGCACGGTGGAGGCGGCAGCGGAGAGAATGAGGGTGGTGGGGGAGATGGTGAGGGTCTTAAAGCCCGGCGGCGTTGGGGTAGTTTGGGATCTACTCCACGTGCCGGAATACGTGCGGCGGTTGCAGGAATTAAAGATGGAAGATATTAGGGTTTCCGAGCGTGTAACCGCCTTCATGGTTAGCAGCCACATGGTATCATTTAGGAAGCCTAGTCAGCATGTTGTCGGTCCCGGTGAAGTACGGTTGGATTGGCGATGCTGACGTGGAAATATCGAGCTTAAATTATAGATAAAACATTTAGTTATTTAAATACGATACTTAGGGGGAAAAAAACACTAATGAAAATTATAGATAATATTTAGAGTTTTTTTTTTTTAATTTATTTAAAGTCTGGAGAGACGAAGCCAAACCAGATGATTTTGTTGGATATATACTACTTTAAGTTATGTAATATGATATATATATATATATATATATATGTTTTTTTCCCTTTTTGATACATCCATAGTAATGTATTTTAAAGCAAAACATTTGTGAATAAAAAAAATTGTTATGTATTTTCTTCTGTAATTGTTGATATTTTTTTGGTGAATTGCAATAATAAGATAAAACTCGAACAATCAACGCGAGTGATGTAATTTAAACTCAAGCCATATCTGGGGGTGAACACTCTTAGGTCCTTGACCATCAAATTATCATATAGGGTTTGTAATTATTCATATATTGTTATGATTGGAACGACGTATTTTTATTAATTTTTTAATTTAACAATTTGTTTATATATTATTTATTTATTTTCTTACATTTTTATGTATGGTTTAATTCAAAAATTAAGCCTAATCTTAAATAAGTACTTAGAACCGTTAGTCCAAACTTTTTTGTCCAATCAGAAGATGCCATGTTGCCATTCATTTCTAATTTTTAAAATTTTACAATAAAATTTTTAAAAATATTTGAAAAATTAAAAAAATATTTTTAATTAAATTTATTTTAGTAATTAATATATATATATTTTTTTTATTTTCTGCTCATTGCTAAATGTGAGAGTTTAATCAAATTGAGTGAAAAAATTTCAAGTTAATTGAATTGACGAGTCTTATTTTATCATCCTAACTCGATTTGAAAAACCTTCAAATCGAGCTGAGTAAAACTATTCGTGGTGAATTAAAACATTGAACATGTCAAATTAAATTCTTATTACAATATAACTAATTTCATATCAAAACATATAAATTTGAAATCATATATATTTGAAGATTTTTTAAAATAAAATAAGAAATAGAAAAGATAGTATGAAAAACTTAAATAATTAATTTATTTATTTAAGTACCCATAATTATTTTAAGAAATTTTAAAATTTTAATTTTTTATATATTCTCTAGAATTTTTTTAAAAATATAAATTTTAAATTTTAAAAATTATTTTAAACTATTTTAAAATTTTTGTTAAAAAAGTGATTAATTTGTTTATTTTTTAAATTGTCAAATACTAAAAATTATTTACATTAATTTATTATTCATATTGTAAACTCGACTCAATATATAAACTAATCTAAAAATTTTGAATAATTCAATTTAATTAACCTGATTTCAAATTAAATCGAGTTTTGCTTACCATTATTCTTCTTTCACTTCCAAATTTCCAATCTGTTTCCATCTACCAAATCCATCTCTCTTTTTCCCAACGATTGAATTAGGGTTTAGTTGTTTTCAAAATGGCATCATAGTCCTTTCCGCTTCTAAACCCTCTAAAATTTCATTCTTTCACAATACATCCATCTCTTTCCAAAATATCCCCATCTCCACTTCAATCATCTTCATCTATTTCCACCCAACTCCAGCCTATAGAAGAACTACCTCCTAAGCTCCACGAAACCATCAAGCTTTTCCAATCAGTTGGAGAACCCAAAGGCAAGTACCAACAGCTGATGTTTTAACAAATATGAAAACAAGTTGATAATATTATTTTGTTTTGGGAGTTTCATCTTTCAAAATCGGATTTGGTCTTTTAGGGTTTCTATTTTGTAAATCAATTTGGGTTTCTAGGGTTCCCAATTCGATTTCAAAATAAAAATAAAGTGATTTCGGTCTGAAAACAATCTAAAATCCCAAGAATTTTTTGCTTCTTGGGAAGATAATGAAAGATTAAGATGATGAAATCGAAAATGAAAAGTTTGGTTTTGATTATCGAGAGCAAACAAATCGGAAGGGTTACGGGGAAGAAGATGGATTTGGGGAAGAATTAGCAGTTTTTCTTTCAATTTATTACATTAATTAAAAATACAGGTGAATGGTGACATGGCACCTTCTGATTGGAAATTGATTAGGAGATAATTTTTGAATTAAGCCAAAAGTTTAATATCTCAACTACTATTAAGACTTTTATTGAGTTTGGTATCACGAGTTTAACGGTAACATTGCTGAGTGGTTTAATTATTAATGGTAGGGTAAACTATAAAAATAGTTATTTTTGTTTGATTTAGATTATATTTTAGTTACTTATATTTAAAATATTACGTCTTAGTTACTTACGTTATCGTTTTGTTACGAAATAGTCACTCAATCGTTAAACTCTGTTACCTCCCTGACGACAGTCTTTCATGGTAGTTCAAATGAGTTCAAAATGCCAATATGGATATTTATATGTTGGGATGAAAATAAATTTTTAATTAAATAAATTTAATTTGGACTGCCACGTAGGACATTTAAGTTGACATTTAAAATCTATTTGGACTGCCAGGTAGGACCACTATTAGAGAGATAACTGAGCTTAACGGTAGAATGACCACTTCTTAATAAAATGATAACGTAAGTGACTAAAATATAACATTTCAATTATAAATGATTAAAATGTAATCTGAGGTAAACAAAAAATGACTATTTTTTGTAGTTTACCATTAATGTGATTGACGTGGACAATTAGTTGTCAAGTTTGATCTAGATGAGTGCAAAACCATAAAAATTAAAAAAAATTATAAAAATAATAAAAATGTGTATAAGAATAAACTTCAACAAATTGTTTTCTAGATTAAATAGATACCCAAATTCATTTAGATTAATACAAAATTATAAAAAATATTGGTAGTTATTAAAATAATTTATTAAAAACATTAAATTTTATAAACTATAATTATTTTTATAGTGCTTAGATCACTTCTTTTTCTTGGGTTGTGCTGTATAATCATCAATCAGTGGTTCAGCATCTTCCCAAATTCTCCCATCCTTTGTGAACAGGCAATATTAACAGGTTGGAAGTGTATATTGCATTTGTTTCTTAGACTTC
The DNA here is from genome assembly GCA_025698475.1 of Gossypium anomalum. NCBI lineage: Eukaryota > Viridiplantae > Streptophyta > Magnoliopsida > Malvales > Malvaceae > Gossypium > Gossypium anomalum. The sequence continues at coordinate 6,567,798 of CM046960.1, forward strand.
ATATGAGTGTGTTACTAATATTTTATAAATTATCAAAACTATTAAAGTTTTACATTTTTTTTTGTAATTCTCGAATACTAAATGTAAAAGGATTATTTTTAATAAATATTAAATTTTTTTTTTTAGTTTTGCACTAACTCAAAATGAATTTAGACATCCATTTGTTTTGATGCGTTTGAATCTAGACAACCATATGTCCAGGTTTATTCTAAATTAGGTATGACAAAAAAATCCAAATTCAACATGCTCCAACCTGATCTGATCCATTAGGGTTGAATTTTTTTTTTTTTGAAAATTCAAGTTAATGGCAGGTAGGTAGAGTGAATTAAAAAAAAACAGTTGGGTCAAGTTTGAGGTAAACCCGTCCCGTCTCATCTCGAGATATTTACAAAAATGTCATTGATATATATATATATATATATATATAAAGTTTTAATTCTAAACTAAAAAAATCTTATTTACTTCAAAATTAAAAAAATTAAAAAGATTAAAAATTTGGGTAGGGAGATTCTGTAACGCCCCAAAAATCAGCTTAGGAATTTAGACTGAATTTCGAAGGTCATATTGATCACCGAAGTGATCTGAAACAATTTTACAAAACGAGTTGTTAAAATTTTATTCAAACACAGTTATTAAAATAGAACTAAACCATTTAGCCCTTTTAGAATTCAAGTCACGTTGAAAGCGCTCGGAAATAAAGTTCCAAAGTTTCTAGATATCAAAACAAAGCTGCTCACGAAAATCTAAAATTAGATTCTACCATAGTCTTTATCGTTGTTTACAGTCCAAAACAATTCACAAATTTAAAAATCTAAAAAGTCATTTTATTAGTCCGACTTAAAACATATCACTCTGAGACCTCTGGCATGCCAAGTCCCGCTACAGAAAACGAAGGTATCTGTAAAGGAATAAACTAAAGGGGTGAGCTACACGTGCTCAATGTGAGTTCGAAAACGATAGATAAATGAACACCAAAATGTCACAATAAAAAAAAAAAAACTCAATGGCAATCCGATATACGAATAGTCTTCACAAACAAATCAAACGTGTCAGTACTAAAACACCTTGATCTATAAACAGTTAGTCTCGCAATTAAACAGACAGACAGAATGCGGAATGAATGCAACAAGTAATAAAAACCCATCCAACCAGCCAAACACCTCTCCGTCCCCCAATCACACCCAAAAAAGAGCTAATTAAGCATATCCAACCATGCACACCACTAGAGGTGTCCATGGGCCGGGCCCATAAAAAATTTCGGCCCGCTTTCAAGGCCCAGGCCCGACCCGAAATATGGGCCTAGAAATTTCTCCAAGCCCGACTTGGGAAAAAAATGGTAGGCCCGAGCCCGGCCCGGCCCGACCACATTAATTTTTTTCTTTTTTTATTAAATAAAAAACTTTAAAATATAATAAATCAAATACATTTAAAAACATAAAAACAAATATTCAAACAAAAAAATAAATAAATAATGAGACTAAAATAATTCTTAAAATAATATATAAATTAAAAATATAATAAAAAGTAATTATATTAAAATTGAAAATTTGAAACAAATTAGAACTAAATTAAAAACCAAATTATATTAACAACAAAAGTTTTACAATATCAAAATAAAATTAAAAACAACAAAAAGTGTAAAGTAAAAGTACTAAAGTTACTTAAAATTAAAAATAAAAAAATTTAAAAATAATTTAATATTAAAATCGGGTAGGGCAAGGTAGAAGTCAGGAGCCCAGACCAAAAATCTTACAGAGGCCCACCCGTTTTCTTCTAACCTACCTCATTTTTGTCCAAGCCCATTTTTCGGGCCTATATTTTTACCCAAACCCTCCCAGTTTTTGGGTGGGCCGCCCGGCCCATGCACACCTCTACACACCACATAGGACCTCGAAAGACCCATCCAACTCTACACACCAAGTATGTAGACTAAGTCACTCAAATGTTAATATGCGTGAGCTAACATATATATAAATGTCTTGTCACGGTGAACCGCTATATCTGATTTAATTGCGATTAAAATCACAAAACAGATAAGACTCCTTTCTCTTCACAACCAAACCCAAAAAGATTAATGCAAATGCAAATGCACACCATTTAAAGACAAACTTATAGAAACAGAGTATGGAATTAGAAATGCACACATTCAAAAACCTATAATCAGAATCAGATATAACATAACATCAATTAACACTCAACCGAATCACTTAATTAGAGCTATGATTGCGAATAACGCACAAGTTCAAGCTGAAACAAAGTCTCGACCACACTTACAAAGACCTAGCCAAGGGTTGAAACACACAAAATCATAATCAGATAAAAAACAGACACAGTACAAAATTTGGCGACATAAGGCCACACAGCTGTGTGGAAGTGCCCAGGCCGTGTTGGGGTCTACACGCCCATGTGAAGGCCACACACGCTCGTGTGGAGGGGACACACGCCCATGTGAGCAGCCCGTGTAACTCACTATCCAAAAGTGCTAAAAATTTAAGAGTAAAGAAGACACAGCCGTGTGGAGATCTCACACGCCCGTGTGGGGACACATGCTCGTGTGGCCAAGCCGTGTGGTACAAAAAATCATAAAAAACCTTAAATTCCCAATTGCACATAGCCGTATGGACCGCCCGTGTGCGGCACACCCCCGTGTGGCCACCCATGTGGTCACGAAACCACACCGAAATAGGCTGCAAAACGTGCCTTTGATGTCGAAACTAATTAAAAAATAGTACATGTATCAAAGTGATAATTTAATTACAATACAAAGGTTAAAATAAGTATTAAATTAAATTAAATTAGGGTTTACTTAACCAATATATTTTTGTAATTAACTTTAACTATATTTTTATTTATTTAATCTAAATTTCGTTTCAACCAATTTGAAGTAAAAAAAAAAAAAAAGGAAGGAAAAGAAAAAAAGCAACCTTGTTATCCAAAACCTGACTTGAACGAACTAAATTCATCAAATTAGACACACTCGATTTATGGATAAATTAATTAGATTAGTTTGTTGATCTTTAAATGAAAAATGTTTCGACAAAACTATAAATAATGATTTTCCGACTCACAGAATTTCAGTCCACATAACTAAGAAATAAAATTTAGTTGTGCAAAATAAACTAATGTAGCATTAAATAGAACATAAATCAACCAAATGTTAAAAGTACAAAGTTTGGTCTCATGTTTTGCCTTGAATGGAACAGTGGTTAAAAATATTATCAGACAGCCGTTTGACACGAGTTCAAACTGTGTAATCCCTATCTCCTATCCTTAATTTTATATAAAAAAAATTGATCCCATATTTGGTCAAATTATTGATTTTAATCTCCTTCTCTATTATTTCCCTAAACCACACTAACAAAACATAAATCAATAGATATTAAATGTCTAGGTATAAACACATTTGATGTATAGATTTTGAGGAATTGAGATTTAGAAAGAATAAAAAAGGAAAATGATGAAAGGATGAAAGGATGAGGCTTACTTCATGTTGAGCAGTTCTTTAATTTTATATAAAGCTCTCCCCATTAAAAACCATTTGTCTTGCCAAAGGGGTTGAAGAACATTTTTAAAGTTTGGATCATCCCACTCCAAAGATTCCCACCATTGTCTGCTTGAATTGATCTTAAGAGAAGGTGGAGCATGTGCATATGGCTGCCCATTGCCAACAAAGGAAACAAAGGGAGGAATTCTCTTCAGTTTATCACATTTATCAACATCGATAAGTTGGAGAGAATCACAAACCATCACTCCACTTTTACTACAAATGCTCTTCAATTCTGGTAATGACTCTAGGTTCAAAAATTTTAGTTTGGGAAGGTCGAATTTGATTAGTGCATCACTTCCTTTTTCTTCATCTTCTGCTGCAAATATTTCTACCAGCTTCTCACAATCCCTCACTCTTATTTCTTCAAGGTTTTGGAGGTTGGGAAGCAACCAATGTGGAAGCAACGTCATAATACTTGGGCAGTCCAATATATGAATATCTTTAAGATTGGAAAAGGTAGCAGACGAAGCTAATATTGATGTTTTTGCTGAACCATATCCTTCAACTTTTATAACTTCACTCAACTTTGGCAGATCAATAAGAAACAAGCACTGGAGGCTCTGGAATTGATGAGTAGAAGAGGAAAAGGAGGAGAAGGAAACAACACATTCTATCCCTTCACAGTGCCCAATTTTGCAAACCCTCAAGTCAACCACATTTTTTAAGGAAGAAATATGGCTTATGTGTCTCAAATAGTGGCAATATGAAATGCTGAGTTCTTGCATATCAACTGGGAACATTAACTCACTGCCACCAATTTCAAGGTCATTGATTGATACAACTCTCTCTTCTGAACCAACAAGAGAAAATAAGCCTACATATAACTGGTACTTGATGAGATTTTTCTTACATTGCTGCATTGAGGAGACAAACTTATTCAGTTCATGCCTGTTCTCGAAACGTCCATAAAAGCATTCCAATTTTTGCAATGGCACTACCTCATCCGCCTTAAGGCCCTTTGTTTCATCATGCATATAAACTTTCAAGTGCTGAAGGTGAAAGAGTTTTGGCAAAACTCTGGTGGGTATCACTTTCAGAGTGTAAACAAAAAGGTTAAGATACCTTAGATTGATCAACATATCCATGCCTTCAGGGACTTTTTCAATGCTGGTGTAATTAAGATCCAACTTCTTCAATCTTTGAAGCTTTGAGAGACAAGGCAAAGCTCTTAACTCTTCACAACCTTCAAGCAGCAATGCGGTGAGATTCTTTAACTCAGAGATGGAATCTGGCAAACATTCGATGTTCGTAAAGGACAAATCAAGAACACTTAGACAAGGCATGTTCATAAAGAAAGAATTTGGGATCTTTTTTATAGGATTCCGCCCTAGTAACAACGTTGTAAGCAGTTGGCATTTTGGAGGCGACATGTCTATAGGAATCTCTGATATGGAGTTATTCCTAAGTGACACTTTCTCAATGTCTCTTATCCAGTCCTCCTCTTTTGGTAGCTTTTCTAATTGCAGCCCCGCTTGTATCATATATCGAGGATTTATACTTGTGATGGATAATGCCATGTCTCTCACTGCATCATGCATCTTCTTGCAAGGCTGATCATATTGATAGGTACCATTTTCCAACAAGCAATTATCTTCCAACTTTTTCAAAATAGCATGGCCCTTATCTTTCATTTCTTGCCTTGTATTCATTTCATCTATGAATCGCTCATCGATCCAACACTCGATTAGCTCATCTTCCCAAATTGGAAAATTTTCCGGATATAATGCACAATACAAGAAGCAATGCTTCAATTTCTCGTCTTTTAAGTGATCAAAACTAAATTTCAAACGCTCGATCACTTCAGCTTCTACTCCTTCCACCATCCCCACTCGCTCTTTCAGTTCCTTGAGTGCATTTTTCCAAATACAAGGGTCATCTTCTCCTTTCATGGTACCAGCTAGCACAACAACTGTAAGAGGTAGACCCGCACATTCCTTGACGGCAAGCCTCAAAGTTGGCATTAAAGTTGGACTTTGCACTATGGTAGGTCCAACTTTATTCAAGAATAGTATCAATGCCTCTTCTTCTGAAAGGGGCTTCACTAGTATCACTTTACAACCCATATACTTACAAACTTGCTCCGAACGGGTTGTTAACACCAATTTGCATCCACTGCTGCTACTCGGCTCAGGGATCCCAACTTCCTCCAAAGAGACTTTGTCCCACACATCATCTAAGATTAGAACATGCTTTCCCACTTTCTTCAACAATTCTAACAAGATTGCTGCTCGTCTAACCTTATCTCTTTCATTGCCCAAATTTTCGTTCAACTTCAATGCGCTTGCAATATCATCTTGTAACTTCATCACACTGAAGTCTTTTGATATAGTAACCCAAATTACCCTTTCAAAACTATGTTCTTTCAAAAGATCATTATGAATGTGCTTCATGATGGTCGTTTTACCAACACCGCCCATCCCCCAAACCCCAATCTTACTCACCTCCTCTTGCATCAAACATTGCCAAATTTGATCTCTCACGGCTTTCTCACCAACTAGCTCTGATGTTGGCAGGGGCAACCCAACAGTTGGACCATCAATGACAAGACTGTCAGAGACATTAGGAGCTTTATCAAGAAATGTCTGCATTTCTTGAATCTTTCTATCAACCAGCTTTCCATTGCAAGCACGGCAGAGATATCTCCCATTACTTACTTTATTTTCAACATCTTGTGCTTCCATAATCATCACTTTCACTTTTCCTATCCAATTTTCTACTTCCTTCTTTGGTATCTTCCCCACACAATGAAGAAGCTCTGCTTTCAATTGCAGCTCTATATCTTCCATTTTGCTATTCAATTCATCTCTGATTCTCTTAAAGTTTCTCACATAATCATTCAGCTTTCTGTGATACTGCAAGTATTTACAAACTGGAGTTCCGAGACAATTTGCAATGCTAGCTGCAGGTTGTATGCACTCCATAAAATGTCACTGCAATCATATATGTATATTGTCATTCTTTCATGTATTATCATTCTTTCAACTTAATCATCAGTTTCAAAAGAACTTTGAGAAAAAAATTGGGGAAAAAATCATGTAAATAAAAACAACCAAAGAAAACAAACACAGCCCTGCAATCAAAGAATGGAAAGTAGAAATCACCTGACTTGTGGCTTGACAAATTAGAACTGAAAATAAAGTAGTGAACCAAAGAAGCAGTGAACCAATCACACAAAGCTGATATAGCAGTAGCAGATACATACATACGTACGTACGTACATACATACAAACGTGGGCTTAACCAGAACCAGGAGAGGTTCTGAAATAATCAAAATATGTGAGATGTATTGGATTTTCATGAAGTTTTGATTCATTCAGATTTAAATCCAATCTAAAAGCTAAATCAACTGATTTTATCACAGTTGTTCATATTTCATATTATGTGGCCCAAAATTAATAATCTTAGTGAAAGTGGGAAAGAAAACTATATAACCCAGACCAAGATAAAAGCAAAGAAAAGCATATCATGAATTAAGCAAGCAAGCTTACAAACAGCAATAGTACCTTCACTAGCTCGCTGACAACTTCTGCACGACCTTTGAGATTGAAACAAGGAAGAAATGATAACAGAGTTTTGGGAACGCTAATAAAAACAACAGTAAGACGAAGACGAAAGTGAAAAGAAAAACAAGCAAAATTATGGGTCAAGTTTTATGGTCATGGCTGCCACTTTCATGGTAGGTTCCTCCTCAAAGGACAGAATCAACCGGCTACTTTATTGCTTTATACTGATCAGACACGGCAATATAATTTTGGTCAACATATAGTCTAAACATAACGTTTAAGCATTTTAAATATATTAAAAAGGTTAAAATGTGTTACTAGTCCTTGGACTTCTCTAGATTTTGAGATTTAGTCTGTATTTTAAAAGTTAAAAAATTCAATCTCTTACTTTTTCAATTTAAAAATTATAGGTTCAATTATTATTTTTGTTGCTAATTTCCATCAAAATTTGTCAACTTAACACATTTATTTTCTATCAACCATATGCAACGTCATATGAAGATTATCTAATCAACATGCCAAATTGATAGATTTTAACGGGAATTACTGGCAATGTTAATAGTATGAATGAGTTTTTAAATGAAAAAAAGTAAGAGAATTTAATTTTTAACTTTTTAAGTATATAAACTAAATTTTAAATTTTATCAAAGTACATAGACTAACAACATAATTTGACCTATTAAAAATGTTTGAGAACAATTGGGGTCTCTATTTAATATTTACCAAGATATGTTAGGTGTTCTCTCATGAAATTCAATTTGAATGTAAGATTATTAGTGCAAGATTTAATTAGATGCCGGATAACATCATTTTAATATGTTTGAATGAAGATAAAAAAGGGTAAATTTTACCCATGGTCACTCTAAAATAGGGTCTGTTATATTTTGTTCATTTAAAATTAAAATTTCCATTTACTTTTAACGGATTGCTGACATGACACATTAACTTATTGAGTAATTGATATGTGATTTTTTTTGTTGACTTTTGACTAAAGTTTAGGGGAAAAATTTTTGGACTAATTATAGGGAGGTTCCTAAACTTTAGTCAATGCCTTTCACACCTTTGAATTCGGTTTCACCGTACTTCCTCAATTCCTTAATCGGAGCATTTTGGGCTCTAGTTGAAAAAGCGAATTAGGGCGCAACATCGGCAACCCTCCGAAGGACATCCACTATAATGTGAAAAAGTTCATACCCCTCGCCCTTTTGATGGGGTCTCGTAGTTCTAGCTATTCTACATGTACCGTTTTGATTACCACCGAGTGCATCACTGCCATAATCTTAAATCTTATGTAGTTTATCTTAAATTTTATTCTTTTGTATTCTATAAACCAAACTGAACAATGAGATGAAATCATCTGAATTTCTAAATTTATGATTATCCCTTTTATCATTTGATAAACTCAATTATTAAATTATTTAAAATAAAAAATTAACTAATATTTATATAACTAAAATAAATTTTATAATATGAATTTATTTTGTAATGTGACGACATGATTATATTTAGTACATATTATATTATAAAAATAATATACATATACTTTTAAAGACATATAATATATCAATTGTTATATAATTAAATTGTGAATGTATAATAATTATTGTAACATTATGATATTACAACGTGCATTCTTCTATTAGTGATGTGCAACCTAAATGTTAAGCATATAACTAATTTTATGATATAATATAATATATACAATTAGTATTATACAATCAAGGTATACTAGTTATGTATATTATAATAATATAATTGTATATAAGGTTACATATCAAATTCCATTTGGCATGTTGGCTGGAAATAACATCGCCATGTGTCAAATTCTATTGGATTGACAAAAGAGCTTTATCGAGGATCCTCTTTACTAATAAAAAAAAGGTAAGGAAAGAGAAACAAATGAAGGAGAGTGATTTATTTGAAATTAGGATTGGCCGGTAAAAAAATGTATTTTCAGTAGGAGTGAGTCTAGTTGATGTACCAGAGTAGCCTAACCTATATACAATTAGTTACATATTTAAGGTTTAGATTGCATATCGCTAATAGAAGAATGCACATTGTAATATCATCATGTTATAATAATTATTTTACATTCATAATTTAATTATATAACAATTAATATGTTATATGTCCTTAAACATGTATCTATACTATTTTATATAATATCATATGTACTATTATAAAATAAAATCATATAATAATATTTATTTTAATTATATAAATATTAATTAGCTTTTCTTTGTTTAGAAAATTTAATTAATTTAATTGATCAAATAATAAAAGAGATAATCGTGAATCTAAAAATTCTAATGACTCTATCTTATTGTTCAATTAGGTTTACGAATACAAAAAAATAAGATTTAAGAGAATAATATGTTAAATGAGATATATTTTTCTGATTATTCTTTTAAACATATTTAATTTTATTATTAATTATTATATTTAATTTTATTATTAGTTGTTTTATTTTATTTTAGAAATCATTTTATTGATATCTATACATTATTTATTAGTTTATGGAAATTTTAATTAAAATTGAGGATTAATTTTCATGGTTAAAGCATAGTTTTATTCAAATAACAAATTCAGATTTAGATATTCAACGGATAATAATATTTAATTTGAATTTGAATTTAAATAGTAAAAGTCGAATAATATACGAATTTAATTTTTTAAGTAGATTTATAAATTCAAATTCGAATAATTCAGAATTTGCAAATATTTAACCTGTTGCGATCCCTAATATTGGCCCCATAAGTAGGTATTTATTGCGGTTAGAAATGATTTCTTCTAGTAGTCCCTAGTTGTATTCAATTAACTTTTTAAGGGTAAACCTTCTAAATGGTCACCCAACTATGTTCGTGTTTTTATTTTGGTAATTCAAAATTAAAAATGTTTAATTTACGTACTAATGTTTGAATTTGTTCCTATTTTAGTCACCCACCATTAAATTGATAACAGAAAACATTTTTTTAACTGATAAAATAACACATTTAGTCCTTAATATATACATATTCTATCATTTTTATCCTAATTCTAAATAATTCAATAAATTTAACACTTTACATTTACAAATTCTATCAACTTGATCCTCAAACTTCCTAACCAAAACTTTCCGTTTTTAAAATAAAAGTATTCCACATTATAAATTTGTAACCCCCCAAAAAAAAACTCTGTAATAAAACAAATAGTAAGAGGCTCTATATTGGTATCAAAGTAACCCAATAAAACTTTTTTTTTTTTCTAATTTACAATACTCAAACTTAAAATTTTAAATATTAATTTTTTAATCACTTAATCTAATAAGTATATGATTTGTGAGCAATACAAGTAACATCCCAAGAAAATAAAGACACCATTTTGTATTTGTGCAATTAATAAAATATTCTCGTGCAATGAAAAGGCTAAATGTGTGTAGCAATTATAATATAATAATCATTTTTTAATTTATAGATGTGAGCTTTTGAGTTTCTTTAAGGATAAACTACACTTGTAGCCATCCAATTCTTAATAAATTAAAAATAATTTAATTTTTTAAAGTAGCATACTTGAATTTAAAATTTAAAATATACGAATAAAATATTTTAAAAATAGATTAATAAAAATTAAAATAAAAAAAATTAGAAACACTTTCTAAAAAAAATGTTTATTTCAAATAGATTTCATAGAAAAATTAATAGATTTTATAAACACTTTTCATATATGTTTAGTCTAGTACTTTATATATACCATATACATATAATATGATTTAAGACATTAATTTTATCAAATAAGATATTGAATTACAAAATATTTAAAATGATTTAAACTTAACTATAATTTCAATTATAAAATTTATACAAAATCATAAAATATATTTTAATTGATATATACAACTAAATTCGTGCATCAATGAATTGATATATCCAACTATTAGGATAAACGGGCTAGATGTGGGTATCAGTTACTTTTTTTTTCTATTTTGGATTTTACAAAATTATAAATGTTGAATGACTACTATTTTAAAAGTTGAAAGCTTTGGTTAGGAAGTTTGAGAATCAATTGATAGAATTTGTAAACATGAAGGGTTAAATTTATTGAATTATTTAGAATTAAGATCAAATTGATAGAAAATGTAAGTGTTCAGGATCAAATATTATTATACCAGTTAGAAAAAAAAGCTTTACGTTATCAATTTTAACTACGGATGACCAAAATAGAAATGAATTCAAATGTTAGTGCCTAAATTGAAAATTTTTAAAGTTGGGTGACGAAAACAGGAATGCGGGCATAGTTAGTGACCATTGTTATAGTTTACCCTAACTTTAAACTAATATTAATACCTTTTTAGTTGTTCACTAAATAGCAAAAAAATTATTGAAAATAGCAATACACCATGATGGCAACTAGAGTTGGAAAAATAGGCCTGAGTTTGAAAGTCTACCCATGTCGATCCGAGTTCGAGAAAGCTCGAGCTTGAGAAAATTTGAGTTGGGAAAAGCCTGAGCCTGAGAAAATCGGAGCTCGATAAAGCCCGAGCATGTAACAAATCCAAGCCTAAGAATGATCTAGTCCAACTCGATATGAATTCGACCCAAAGCCCAAATTTATAATTAAACAACCATAATGGACATTAATAATTGATATAATTTTATGATATTACTTTTTGAATGTAACCAATGTGGCCGGTATCACTTTGGAGTGTGTAGGTTGAAATACGGATCGTGCTTTAGTTGTGGATCTCTCTAACATTTCAAGAAACATTTCCCGAATCGAATTGAGCCCAACAGAAATCAGAATACAAAACTTATTGTTACTACTACTAAAGGTATATGACCAAGGAATAGTGGTACTGCAGGAGTCAGCAGAAGTTGGACCGAGGATTTAGTGGTTCGATATGAAGCTCGAGCTCTTGCCAGAGCTTATGCGATTTGTGCACATAAGGAGGTCTCAGCTCTTGATGTTATTACCGGTACATTTTCTATCTTTGATGTTACTGTGTATGCATTAATTGACCGTGGATAGACATATTCGTGTATATGTACTAAGGTAGTAACTGAAAAGATTTTACCAATTGAGTCAGCTGAGTATGTCATTAAAGTAATGAATCTTTTAGGTCAGAGTGTCATAGTTGATTTGGTTTGCAAATAGTGTCCACTAAAAATTCAGGGCTATGACTTTCCTGTTGATATGATGTTACTGCCATTTAACGAGTTTGACGTTATCCTGGGAATGAATTAGTTAACTGATAATACTCTAGAATAACGTATTTTTATGTATTAATCATGTGTTTATTCTGAGCTTGATCCTACAAATTTAAGCTATTTATGTCTTTTTATCTTCTAGGGACTGAGTTGGTGGCAAAAGCAAAATTAAGGGACAAAAGTGCGAATTTGGAGACAAAATGGGCTAATATGCGACACAGGAAAAAGATTGTGCCAAAAAAGCGAGCATGAAAGACACAAGGACTAAAAACGCAAAAAGAAGAGATTTTATTTTATAAGACTCTATTTTATTTATATTAGGATAATTAATATGAAGATAATTATTAGGATTATTTTATTTTAATTATCTTTAATTATCTTTAATTAAATGTATTTATCTTTTTAGAATTTAAGTTAAATTAGACTATCTCTCTAGCACTATAAATAGGGGGTGAAGTGACTCTATTTGGTTCATCTTTTTCTGTAAACACTCTCCCCTTAAAAATCTAGGCTTTTGTTTCTTCATATTTTCTTTCAATAAAATTCCCTTTTCCATTTTTATATTTGTTTTCTTTTCCACCATTATCATAAGCCACTAAAACCTATCTAGCCGAAAGTTGTCAATATTCTCCAAAAAGGGTTCTTGAGGCCTAGAATCCGTTTAGCCCTTCTCGCCAAGTATTCATCGTTTCTCACTTTCTGGTGGACGCTTCCATCCATGGCCCTTAAGAAGTAAACTTTTCAGCATATGCAAAGGCGACCGCTTTGTATGTTTTGGAAGAATTGCACAGTTGATTCGTTAATTTACTGCGTCAGAGGTTGGCGAGCCAAAGAGACAAAATGGCGTGGGATTCGCCATTGAGAAGCGTTGATCTAGCATAGATTACTGGCTAGAGTCAGGTTCCCTAAAAATCGTAAGTCTAATCTTTAGAGCTGGTGGTCGTAAGCGTCCTCTTCCACTATAACTGGCTTACTTGAGTTTGGAAGGATTATTTAAAAGATGAGGATTGAACCCAAGGCGGAATGAGACAACTAGAGGCTGGAATCTATCAATAAGAATTTATTTTCCTTTAACTCTCTTTATTATTTTCATTATTTTCGTAATCACAATTTCAGTCAACTTTAGATTCTGTTTTTATTTACTTATTTATTTTTTTCCCAAATTAAATCTTTAATTCTGTTATTTTTATTTCTTTTCTGTCACGTAGGTTTTCCTGGGCACGATTCTGCCTAGGATTTCGAGAAACAAGCATTCGTATAATCCGGTCCCTGAGGATTCGACCCTACTTCCCCTTTACTGTTCTTTTTCATTATTTTGTAGGGAATAGAATATTTTTGGTGCTTTCAACGACGCATCATTAACTGTTCATGATGCTGTAGTGAATTGTCGACGGAAACGAATTGATTTGTGATGTTAGAATGGTGAATTGATTTCTGTTGAATCTGCTAAGTTTGAATATATTTCGAGTATAATTTCAACGATTTCAGCAGAGAAATTTATCCGAAAAGGTTGTGATGCATTTTTAGATTTTATCTTTGACTCCAAAGTATTTGAATTGAAAGCTGATTAGGTACCGACTGTTTGCGATTTTACCGATGTTTTTCCTGAGGAATTGTCAGGTTTACTGCCAAAGCGAGAGGTTAAGTTTGCTATTGAAGTAATGCCAGAGACCGCTCCAATATCAACTATTCCATATCGAATGGCTCCAACTGAATTAAAAGAATTAAAAGTTCAGTTGAAAAAAATTAATTGACAGAGATTTTGTTTGACGGAGTATATCACCTTCGGGTGCACCTGTTCTGTTTGCAAAAAAGAAAGACAAGTCGATGAGATTGTGTATAGATTATTGACAATTTAACAAAGTCACAATAATGAATAAATATTTTTTGCCTCGTATTGATGACTTTTTTTATTAATTGAAAGGTACCATAGTGTTTTCGAAGATTGATCTCAGATCTGGTTACTATCAGTTGCGTGAAATTACAGACCTTGCATGAAAAATAACTTTATGTCAAGTTTAGTAAATGCGAGTTTTGGCTTAAAGAAATTGAATTTCTCGGTCATGTGATTTCAGCTGAAGGGATACAAGTTGGTCCTAGTAAAATGTCTACTATTTTGAACTAAAAACCTCTGCGAAATGTTTTTGAGGTATATAGTTTTCTGGGAATAGACTGATATTATCGAGAACTTGTTAAGAAATTTTTAATAATAGCTTTACCTATGACAAAATTGTTACAGAAAGATGTTAGCTTTGTGTGGTTTGATAAATGTCAGCAAAGTTTTGATCAGTTAAAAAGTATGTTGACAGAGGCACTAGTGTTGACACAACCTGAATCTGGGAAAGAATTGTTATTTACAGTGATGCTTCCTTGAATGGTTTGAGATGTGTTTTGATGCAAGAAGGTAAGGTTATTGCATATGATTGTCGATAGCTTAAAACTCATGAAAAGAATTACCTGACACATGACCTTGAGTTAGCTGCGGTTGTATTTGCATTAAAAATTTGGCGACACTATTTGTACGATAAGAAATGTCATGTTTATACCAATCACAAAAGTCTGAAAATTTTGATAACTTAAAAAGAGTTAAATCTACGTCAATAGAGGTGGCTTGAGTTACTAAAATACTATGATCTGGTTATAGACTAACATCCGGGTAAAGCAAACGTTGTTGTCGATGCTTTGAGCCAGAAATCCTTTTTTGCTCTTCGGTTGATGAATGCTCAACTTAGGTTGAAGTGTGATGGTTCTATTTTAATTTAGTTAAGGGCTAAGCCCTTGTTTCTGCAGAAAATTTGAGAGTGTTAGTTTGATGATTCGAATTTGCTGGTTAAATGGAAAATGGTTGAAAATGGTTAAATAGTCGATTATAGTATTAGTTCAGATGGTAGTTTATATTTCCATAATAGGTTGTGTATACCTAGTGATACTTAATTGAAACAGAACATTTTAAATGAAGCTCACAACAGTGTTTATTCGTTACACCCAGAAAGCACAAAAATGTATTGTGATTTGAAGCAAATGTATTGATGGCTGGGAATGAAATGCGAGATCGTTGAGTTTGTGTCTAAATGTCTTTTGTGTCAACAGGTAAAAGCCGAGCATTAGGTTCCATATAGGTTGTTGTAGTCTATTATGATTTCCAAATTGAAATAAAAGCGTATTACTATGGATTTTGTAACAAGATTACAGTTAACTTTGAGAAAGAAAGATGCCATCTTGGTTATAGCTGATCGATTAACGAAGTTTACACATTTTATACTTATACATACAGATTAATTACTTGATAAATTGGCAGAATTGTATATTTTAGAAATAAAAAAATTACAGGATGTTTCATTATCAATCATTTCTGATCGTGATCTGAGGTTTACCTCCAGGTTTTGGGGTAAGTTAGATGAGGCTCTAGGTACCAAGTTGAAATTCAGTACATCTTTTCACCCGCAAATGAATGGTCAGTCAAAACGGGTAATTCAGGTATTCAAAGATATGCTCCAATGTTGCATTCTTGAGTTTGAGGTTTGCTGGGAAATGTTCATTCCGTTGGTGGAATTTTCTTGTAAAAACAGTTACCAGTCGAGTATTAAAATGACACCATATGAAGCTTTGTATGGGAGAGAATACAAAACTCTATTGTATTGGACTGAGTTAAGTGATAGAAAGATTTATGGTATAGATTTGATTCTCGAGACTAAAGATAAAGCCAAGATTATTCGGGATTGTTTGAAAGCTGCTTCAGACCGTAAGGAATCGTATACTGATTTAAAAAGAAAAGATATCAAGTTTTAAGTTGGTGAGAAAGTATTCTTGAAAGTTTCACCTTGAAAGAAGGTTCTTCATTTCGGTCAGAAAGGAAAACTTAGTCCTAGGTTTATTGGCCTGTACGAAGTTGTTGAAAGAATAGGTCTTGTAGCATTTTGTTTGGCTTTATCAGTAGAACTTGAAAAGATTCACAATGTTTTTCATGTGTCGATGCTAAGATGGTATAGATCAAATCATTCTTATGTGATTTCTCCTATTGAAATAGAACTGCAGCCTGATATGATTTACAGTGAAAAACCGATTAAAATTCTGGCTTAGTATGTTAAAGAACTTCGAAATAAACAGATATCTTTAGTGAAAGTTCTTTGGCAATGTCACGTTGTTGAGGAAGCCACCTGGGAACCCGATGCTATTATGAAAATGTAATACCCGAACCTCTTTTCTAGTAAGATTTTCGAGGACGAAAATTCCTTTAGGGGGGAGAGTTGTAACAACCTGTTTTTAGTGGTGTCGGAAACAATAGTTTCGGGACCATAATTTCGATTAGTCAATCAATATTTTATTATTTAATTAATATTTATAGAGTTATTTCAGTCTCGTATTAAATTTCGATTAGAAAATTTTAGTGATTTGATAGTTAATTAAAAAAAATGATTCAATTATAAAATTTGCAAAAGTTACTCGCTATTAGTTTATAAGTGTTAAATGGATAAAAAAAAACATGAGTTGGAGGCTTTAAAAGGTAATTAAACCTTATTACCCTACTATACAACCCAAATTTGGCCTAGGCTCAATAAGACCCAAACCAGAAACTAAATAATAAAAAAAACCAAAGTCCAAAACAATTAAAAGTCCATTCATTTTACAAACAAGCCCAAAACTCAACTAAGCCCAAACCCAATACAGCCCAAAACCTTAAAACTTTTTAGAAACAAAAAAAAAAAAGTGCCGCCGCCTAACCCTAAACCCTAGGCCTAGTCTGCCGTCGTCACCTTGTCAGCACGAAAGATGCCCTTTCCTATCATCTCCACCACCACCTGTAAAACAAAAAGAACACGCAACAACAACACAAAAATAGGAAATAAATAGTACATAAACAATAGCGAACAGTGTAACAAAATTGGCTATAAAAAGCCATCGTTTATCAATGTAAAAGGGGGGATTTTTTTATGGAATACAAACAATAGATATTTCAAACACATACAAACAAAGAAAAACAACGAAGCAGATTGAAGAAAAAAAGTTAAAAACGCAAAGGTCACTTTTTTTTTATTTTCCTGTTTTTAAAATTGTCTATATCAAAAAATTTTCTTTATTTTCCTTTTGTTTAAAAAAAAATATATCAAATATATATAGTCAAAAAAAGAAAAAAAATTTACCTTGAACTCTGGCCGCCGTACACAGCGGCCGACGGTGGCACCACAACGGTCCCTTTGCCTAATTCTAGGCTTCGGCCAGAGAGGAAACGAGAGAGAAGGACCTTTTTTTTAAAAAGAAAACATGGATAGAATGATTTTTTTTTGGTCAAAAGGTTTGCTTATATACAGCAAGGAAACGACGCCGTTTTAGTTGGCCTCCCCAGACGCCAAAACGACGTCATTTTGGGGAGGTCGACCCGAATCCGACCCACTCCAAGGGGAGGATTCGTGTTTTTTTAAGCAACGGTCTTATTACGCTATTGGTCCTTCCACATTTTCTATCTTTATAATGTAGTTTATTTTTATTTTCAATTTTTACCCTATAATTTTTCTTTCATTTTAATTCAGTCCCGCATAAAGTGATGCGTTTTGGAGGGTGGGAATATTTTCCCTTTAGGTCCCTCTATGTAATTCGCGATTTTCAATGTGGTCATCTACCTCATTTTTTTATTCCGATTTATGCCCCTTAAATTCAATTCGAGTTTCAATCTAGTGCTTTTCGTGTTTATTCATTTATTTTATTATAATTTAAGCCCTAAATTTCATTTTAATTCCACTTTAATCCTTTATTTGCTTAATTTGAAACTTTTATGCTTTCATATATACATTGTTCTTACTTTATTTTATTTATTTATTTTTACATTCATTCATTCATTTATTTATTTTTATCCTTGTGTTCACTTATTATTCTTTCAATCTTTAATTTTCTTTCATTAATTATTCATTTTATTTGTACCTATATTATTATTATTATTATTATTATTATTATTTATCTATTTATTATCCTTTTTATATATACATATGTATATTTCAAAATTTAGATTATTTATTACTACTATTATTATTAATATTGTTCGCATCATTTTTAAGCCATTCTATATATACCATTTATTTATGTGTTTATTTACTATTGTTTTAATTTTGTAGTTTTCCTTATTATTGATAATCAATTTGTTTATTTTATTTATTCATTTATTATATTCTCGTATTCCTTATTGTCATTCATGTTAGCGCATCATCGTTTTGCTACGCGTATTATCATCGTGATTTCTTTTTATATTTTTACAACGAATTCGTGTTACATTAATTTTGCCCGACGCATAAAATGGTTTTTAATAAAGGCAATATTCCGTATTTGAAAATTTGAGAAATTGTGCCCTAACGTACTGGGTTTCGATTTTTTTCGATTTTTTCTCGTTTAATCTAAATAACCGAATACCCTTTTAAAATTAAAGTACATGAGTTTTGAAAAACAAGCTTATTCTCAAAGGTTTAAAACGTCGTGTCCTAACTTACTGGATGTGTCATTACTTCGAGGTAAGGCCTTTAACGTCTATTTCGATTTATCTAAGCATTTTTTGTAAAATTAACATTAACACAAAGAGGAATCGTATTTTAAAACTCTTGTCAAGTTTTCTACTTTCGACACTAAGACACCAATTAATCAACTAGGTACCAATTTTGGGCGTTACGAGGGTGCTAACCCTTCCTCGTACGTAACCAAATCCCGAACCCGTTTTCTGAATTTCGTAGACCAAAAACGTTGTTTTAGTAAATCAAACATTTTATTAAAACGACCATGAGATGATTCGATCACACCTCATAAAAAGGATTGGTGGCGACTCCCATTTTTTCGTTTTCAAAACCAAGTCGACCGTTTTTCAAAAAAATGGTTTCGACACCTATAATGGACGGTTGTGAGTGGAGAAATAATAATGTATATGTTATTTTTTATATTAAAATGTTAATTAAATTATAATAAAACAAAAGAAAAAAAACATTGTCATTTTTCTCCATCTTCCTCACTAGACCAATTTCTCCATTGTTAAAGAAGAAAGTTTTCGGCCAAGCTTTAAGTCTCTTGAAAGGTATGTGTTTCGGGTCTGTTTTTAGTGATTTTTATGTTTTAAACATCATTGTATCTTAATCTATTTAATACGAGGATTAATTCGTAAAACAATTAAATGTTTAGAAATATGCCATGGATGAATTTGTGATGTTTTTAAAGTTTGATTATACATTATTAATCTTGATAGTTGAATAGGATTATTTTTTAAAGTGATTTTGGTTAATTTTAAAGTTTAAAGACTTAATTGCTAAAATAGTAAAGTTACAAGAAATTTTTGTAAAAATATGAGGATATGGGTTGTATGGGTACAAGGGAAAGTTTGGCTAGCTTGAAATTAGGTTAAATTTTGATTGAATTGAAACCTTCGTGTTTAGGGACTAAATTGATTAGGTAAAAGTTTAAGGTAAGAATATAAATTGTTAATAAAGGGTCAAATAAGTGAATTTAAGTATTTTATGATATTCAAATTGATTAATTGAATAAATTATTATAACTAGACCAAGAAATAGATCAGACTGTTGATAAATGCGGGAAAGAAAAAGTCGTTGAGTAGTCATCATCGAGTGTTGGTAGCTATCATAATTTGGTAAGTTCGTATTAGATTTTGTTCTATTTATTGATGTTTTGAATTTTAGTTGATATGTGTATATGCATTTATGTGTATAATGAACATAGTTGATTGAGGAAAGTTACAAATGGAAATAATGTTTAGTATGGCAAAGTACATAGTTGAATTGAATTATGTACTCCTATGAATCTATGTGAATATGGTTAAAGCTATAAGTATGAAAAGATTAAGGTATATAGGTTAAAGCCTGTTTGAACTTAGCGAATAACTACGATGCAAATGACATATCATAAAGATTTATATTCAGCAGGTACTATGTACTAGTGTTGGCTATATGCCATTTATATTCAGCAGGTATTATGTACTAGTGTTGCAGTAGTAGACACTTTTTGCCGGTGTTATATTTAGTAGGTACTATGTACCGTTGATGGATACCATACCGATGGCTTGAGATCCTGCATGTGTTGCAGATTCTCAAAAGCTTGTGTGAGCAGCATCATGTGTAACACCCTAAACCTAACCTAGACGTTATGGCCTCATCTGGAGGAGTTACCATAATATGACTAAAAACCAAATGTCGTATATTTTGGAAATCATTGTAAAATTTTGCTACTTAAAACCCAGTTTATTTGAAAACATATCTTGCTTAGTTGTTTAAGTGAAAACACTATTTGTTTAGTTTGTCTAAATTCAAATACTTTGCAGGGGAAATTCTTAGATCGTTATATTTTAGGAAAACCCAGTTTGTTGTTTCGAAATCGATTATTTTGCAAAAAAATTAACATTTTCAATAAAACATTTAAACAGTTATCATGCGGAAATAAAAAATAAGGTTCAAAGCCAAAGTGTCAAAATTTACAAAACTCTCAAACCCAAATTTAAACAAATTAAATTTATGAAAACATTAATAAAACCAAGCTCCCGTCGCACTGACCTGCCTAAGTTTGGGGGTTACTTGCAAGTGTCAGTCAAATAGAAAGTGAATTTTCACAACTCAGTGTGTAACAAACATTTTAAAAAACTGGTTTAAATCAGACAGAAATAGCAGAAACAAAATATTTCAGAGCAGTACAGATACAAACATATAATCTTACCCCCATCTGCTACAAACCAACTCCGACTATCCTGACACACCATATGGGGTATGAAACTCCCATCCAACCCTACACACCACTTAGTGTCAGCAAGACATCTTACAAAATATTTGCAGCCGAGCTACCGGTTTAGTAGGCAAGTTATCGCCATTTACAAAAACACGTCCTCCATATAGCAAACCCATCCCAGATACAAATACAGATTATAACAAATGTCAAACATGGCATTTCTTTTCGGGTTACACATACATAATATAACAGATACGAAACATACATAACATTTCTTTTCGGGTTACACATAGCCTATTACAAAGTTTACTAATCATATGGCATTTCAAATATACAGCAGATACCAAAATTAATACTAACAGATTACCAAATTTCATGTTTTATAGCTTATCAGGCCACATACTGACCCCATGGGAGGCTTATGATCGATCAAAATGACGTTTATGGCCTTAGGGAAAAATTTAAAATTTTGGGCCAACACGCCCGTATAGCCCACACACCTAAATAGCCTAGACCGTGTGTCTTACACAGTCTAGCACATGGTCGTGTAGTGTCGGCAACACAATTTTTTAGTTTTCACCGATCGCTGTTTTTTAGGTTTCTAATTATACACATTGACTATTTTTTCATGTGAATCCACCCACGATATTTCCAGAATCCTAAAATTGTCAATTAATTCACCAAATCAGCAAGAATTTACAATTACCAAAACCAACCTACAAAAATCGTTACAGTCAACCTTACAGTTTTAATAAAAAATTTTGACCTAACATCACAAATTAACCTCTTACCTTTAAACAAAAACAAAAGCCCACCAACGATACTGGGTCGCCGGAGAATTAATTACCTCGCCAACTTTCCTTATAACTCAACGATTAATCATACAGTACAAATTTAAACTACATATTAACGAAGAAGAAACAAAAAACAATAAGAATAAACTCACTTACCACTGAAAGAACAACTTAATGGCATAAGCACAAGTAATCAAAAAAATGATTACTCTCTAATGACGATTGAATTTTCCACAAATAAAAGGAGTAACAAATGTTTCTTGATACCTTATGAAACAAAAAGAAAAGAAACAAAATGTAGCACGGTTCAAGAAAAAAAAGAGAAAGAAATTGGCCTAGTGGTAACAACAAAGAAATGTGGGAATTGAGGCAGGAGAAAGTGGAGAAACAAAATTAAAAAAAAATTGGAATTGCAAAACAGAAGGGAATGATAGTGGGAAAGTTGCATGTCAGTTAGGCTTAAAAAAATATTTTGACTAAACTAATTAATTCAAACAAAACAAACAAAAAGATAAGATACAATAAAAACTTAACCAAAATACAACTACCCGCTAACCCCCAAATCCCATCCAAATCCAACAGATTCCTTAAAGTTAGATTTTAACTCAATTTCTACTAGCTAAACAAAAAAAAATAATATAGCAAAAATGATCTCCCAGGGACTCGAACCAATAACCTCAAACACATAATTAAAGCCCTTAACCACCAAAGCAGACACTTATTGATGGCAAAAAAATCAACAAATAGAAATTCATATTTTTGGGGCGTTACATTGTGTATCAGTTAATGTCCTTTGTTAGCTTGTGTGAGCATTGCCTATCCGAAACCAATTTACTATTGTTCTCCGAGCAGAACAGGTAATTATTGAAATGGAAATGAAACCAGGTAATATGATGAATTAGGTTATGTTGAGTATAGCTTGATATATGAATCTTAGCATGTTATATTTTGATGATTTGATTTTTCCAGGCTTATCCATTTGACATGGTAGAAATTACGGATCAAGACAAAGGACTGTAATTCCTATGTTATGTATGAATAGTAAACTTAAATTGACATGTATGTAATGTTTTGTTTTATAAACTTACTAAGCTCTACGTAAACGTACCCTATTTAGTTTTCTTCCTTGTAGATTGACAGACTCTTATTGTCAATGGAACATCGTTGGAGATCACACTATCCAACAACTCTTTTTGGTAGCTATTCATTTATTTTGACATGTTTATAAGTGACATGTAAATAGGGTTTCAATATGTTTATGTTATTAAGTAACTTGGCGATGACCTGTGTCAATTTGGTATGTAAAACTGGTATTTAATATTTTGGTATCTTGAAATGGTAGTTTATTTCTTAATGTCTTATTGAAATGGCCATTTTGGTTATGGTAAATTATGAACTTAGGATGAAGTATAATTGCATTTAAAAGTTAACATAAATGGATGAGTTTTGACATATAGTATTTAGAATTTGGTTGAGGATTGAATGAGTTTAACTTGTTGATTATATTTTTCATTGAATGATTGTTGTTATGTTTAAACTGTGGTGCCTATGAGGGCATATTGTTAGACCGATAGGTTCGATTGATTGTGTATATATATTACATGTCTATCTATATTCATCTTTAAGCTAGATTTTGATATTGGTATGAAGTGATCTCTTTTAAGTTAACATTTTTTTACCATTTTAATTAAAGTATCGACAAAATGGATTAAGGTATCAATACCAAACCATATGAACAATTTCCAAAATTGACAAAATTCAAATTTGGTATCGATAATTTTACTTAATATTGATATTTTTCTAATTGGTATCAATATCGTGGAAATAATATTGATACATTATTTTGTCAGAATGCCAAAATGGTATCAATAAATATTTTCGTATCAATACTTGTTATAAAATATCGATACTTATTTACTTAGTATTGATATTGGTCCAAAGTTTAAAAGTTTTATAATTTAGTTCATTTATTCGAACTCGATTCAAATTTTATAGTAGTTTAAAGTTCGATATAATTCTATTTTCATTCTTATTGGTTAACGTGTGTATACTTATGAATAGTTTATGGTTAAAATGAACAAGTTTATTCTGGTTTGTTTGTAGCATATCGTAACTTAGGTCTGGTGATTGGATCAGGTATGGGGTGCTACACCTTGCCTGTATCGCTTGGACCTTCATAAGCTTTTTGAGCTAGAATAAAGATAATAAACATTTCATATTACTGAATTCATCGAATTTAGACATGCATGCAAGGATCATCTACTCTTACCCAAGACCAAGAATTTTCCTTCTTTAAGCACCACTCTAACACGTATGTATTCATAATCGAAAACATGTAAATAAATTTAAGAATAACCTAGGGTTCATTAGCAATTAGTAGTGAGCTAATGAAAGCATAGAAGTTGGCTAAATATAGCAAACTCAACCTCAAAGGAGTTTCTAAACTTAGGTTTCTCCCATAGAAGGTTTCAAAAGAAATTCAAGAAGAAAAAACAAAGAAGACGTAAAAAGATATTCAGGAGAACCACCCCTATCCTTATATACCTAAGCACAGAGACAAGAATTAGTGGAAAAATATGATAATCCGCTAACACTCTTAATTCTCGTGATTAAGAGCACTTAAAAGGTTTTATGTCCTATCATGTACAGTAGTCTAGTTCCATTCTAACTAAATCTTAACTTAACTAACCAGATTACTATACTTAAAAATGAATAAAGAAATCCACTCACTACAAACTTAATGAGTTTGCCCAAACATCTAGGGTAGCGTATACTCATCAAAAGGGTCTGCTAAACCACAAATCATGCCAACTTAAGGAGTTCGCCAAGTGGCGCATATACAGAATTCTACACTTAATCAAATCAAACAAATTTTACTTACTTATATCTATCTAATACTTTACCACTACACGCCAAATAATAACCCGATACAGAGACTTCGCTGGGTGAGGTGTTACAGGAGGTATGATCAGAATCAGTGAGACCATGGATAACTATCCCCCCAGACCTTACAAAAACCCCATTCCCAAACAACTCTTCTCTTAGTTGTTTCCTCTCAGAATCCTAAGCACTTTTCTTGGATTTTTTGAACCTTCTAATGGTACATTACCTACACAATGTCACCAATAAAAGGGTTAACTTTAAAAGGCATACAACAATAACAACAGAAACATTTATATCAGAAATAATTACCAGACTCATTATTATCAAGATTATGGGGCTCTAAAGCATCCAAATGACGATCATCTTGAATCTAGAGAATAATTTGCCTAGTACCTGGTGGCACTTTACAACTACATTCGACTGGATAGAAATATTTGATAGTATAACATATAAGCTTTAAATTCACCCCCCAAAAATGCATAGTTATCCAAAACTTGACATAAAAAGAAAAGGCATATGACGCTAAGGGCTAATCCCCATTGTTTTAGAAGTCATTCGCTATATAGTTGAGAGTATACCCACAAATATTTTCCTCCTCAAGATAGTACTTGAGGGCAATCTTTAAAGTAATATAAAGAGAAACCACTAATATCCCCTTCTGGTTCATCTTTTTATGCTCGCAAGAACCCCTAGGGACATCTAATAGACATGGATGATAATAATATTTCCTAGTAGATAGATGTGTCCACTCAATGGGAAAATCAAATATCCTACCAAACTTTAACTCTACGAGGATATAATTACTATAATCAACATCTATTGTCATGTCTTCGAGATACAATAAGTTCTCCATCCGGAGAGTAGTTGTCTAAGGATGAAATTCAAATAGTCTAGGAGATCTCTCTTCGTCCACCTCTCGCAACAAATACATATATCGAAACATCTGATCAAGAGGATACACGTCTCTCTTGCAGAACATAATGAAAAACCTAACTAGTGACCACTAAGATAAGCTTGTCCACTACCCTAACACCATATTAAAATCATAAAGGACATCCCAGATAAAATCCGGAAGGGGAAGAGTGAAGCCTACCTGAAAAAGGAACAAACACTTTACTAAGACGATGCGACCCTTCTAGAATACTAAACTTATACTTGTGGTGTTTCGTAAGTAACTCATGACATATCAATAAATTTTTCATCTCCTAATGGGTTGTAGAGTACGGATAGTTGAGGCTAACAGTAGGTTTGTTGTCTTTCCTTTTAGACTTCTTTACAGTAAACTTGCACTCCCTCACCAGCTCTATCAGCGGAGCATTACCAAAACAACCACCACCTCGATTGTAAGTCTTCCCAGCTCGTTCGTTTCCCCTAGTCATTTTCTTCAAAAATGCCAAAGATAACTCAACTGATAACAAAAAGAAAAATTGTAAGATGAATCAAAACAAGGACGCTTGAAAGTAGAAATCACTGCAAAAACCAACCAAAACCAAAAACTCACAAGAACAGTTGAAGAAATTTCAAAAATGAAAGAGCAAGAGTAACTCTAAAGAAGGAAACCCAAAGAATATATAAACCTATCTCCTAAAACACATCATTTTGAAAAACAAACGATGCCCAATGATGACTTACCACCTATTTGAAAAAGATGTTGCCCATCTTTACCACAATTCCCTAGAAACACAATCCTCAGAAAACACTTATGATAGAATCTCAAAAGTTTTTGTCACAACGTTTCATTGTCAAACAAGACACTCATCTGCTGAAAAATAGTTGAATGAGTAAAGACAATCGAACAAGGTATCTTGAGGAGGACCATTTTATAACCTCCCTCTCGACTTCAATAGGGGAATATTGTTATATCACTATTCGTATGAGGATACGTGGTGTAACGCCCTAAAATTTATGTTTTTAATTCTTATTGAGTATGACATAAATCTATATCTGCTTCAGTGGTTATGGGTTCTGGGTGTGTGTGCGAGGTCCCAAGTTCAAGCCTTAGGTTTGACAAATTTTAGTATTTTGACGAATAAAGCCTTACTCTTGTTCAGTAGGCTTAAGTTTAAATGCTAGCAGGACTATATCAGAATGGGCCTACTGGTCTGGTGGTTAAGATGTGTGTTGGAGTGAGGGAGGTATAGAGTTCGAATCCCTGCGTGAGCAAGGGATTTATTTTGCTGCTTGTGCCGTATGAGATTTTGAAAAGGACTATAATGCTGATAGTGAAGAAGTTTATAGAGAAAATTAAGGGATTGGGATAGAAAAGTTATCAAGATTTTAGTCTTTTCCGTCTATAGAAATTTCTCTGCAATTTTTCCCTTTCTCCATATTCTTTTTCTTTCTTTTTCTTTCCCAGCCGAAAATCCCTTGTTGCTGCCCTTTTTACTTTTTTTTTAGTATCGATTTTTGGACGTTTTCCTTCACCATTACCCATCTCTGCGATTGGTACGAATTCGGTAAGTGTAGAGATACTTTTAGGTCTCGTTATTGATTATGGGGTTGTTAAGGGACTGTTCTTTTGTTTAGGAGACAAGCAATGTGCCGTGGGTTGCTAAAACGGTGTTCTAATCAGCAAGTAACTGCCGTTGTTTATTAAAGGTAAGGTCGTCAGTAACTTTCAAGATTTTTCTGTCTTTAGTAACTCAGTTTAAGTGACTAACGAAGTGGCGTAATGTTTGATATTAGGTTCTGGAGTGCTCATGGTTGCGTTAGCTTCGAAACGATACCAGGACTGTACTCCAATCGATCTGAAATCGCATTTTGACGAAAGCCAAAAACACCACTGTCGACGCCATACGGGCGTGTGGACTGCCTGTGTGGAAGCCGTGTAGTGAGACACGATCGTGTAATCAACGAGCTAGGTCGTGCGCGTGCCACATAGACACGATGGAGACGGGCGTGTGATGGCTTATAGGCCGTGTGCGAGGCACGGGCTCAGGCAAATGGGTTGTATGAGCCACACAGGCGTGTGAGAATCTGGGCCAGGCCATGTGACCCACACTGGCAGGGCACACGGGCGTGTAAGCCTCTTTAATCTGAAAGGTTCTGTAAGGTTGCACGAGTCGCCCAAGTCGATTGTGACCTGTCGTAAGGTCGGTAAGCCTTATCTAGACTCTTAATTCTGTGATGTATGTGTTAGCATGTTATACCTGGCATGATTATCTGATCTGTTCTGAAAATAAATGTATGATCCGTTTGTCTGCATTATAGCATGTCATATTTGTATG
Organism: Gossypium anomalum; assembly: GCA_025698475.1. Taxonomy (NCBI): domain Eukaryota; kingdom Viridiplantae; phylum Streptophyta; class Magnoliopsida; order Malvales; family Malvaceae; genus Gossypium; species Gossypium anomalum. The sequence continues at coordinate 6,595,635 of CM046960.1, forward strand.
ATGTATTGCATCGAGGTGGGTTTGATGAAGAGAATGGAGTATCTAAAGGGCTTCATGAGCCTGATATCTGGCAGCTAAGCTGCATACTTATTATATATGCTGCATTGCAGTACCTTATGGTGTGTAGGGATGGATGGGTCGATTGTATCCCCATATACATTGTGCAGGGATAGGTGGGTCGATTTTATCCCCACATGGTGTGTTGGGTTGGACAGAGTTAGTGTGCAGGGCTGGTAGGCATATTCTGTTGATCTGATCTGTTATGCATGCTATATCTGAGATAGGCTGAAGCCCTAAAATTGTATCTGGTAATGATTCTATAAGGGCCCAGGCCCGAATTATGATTGTATTTTGTTATCTGTTTGTATGCATGCTATACTGTGGGGATGTACACATTGAGTTGCAAAAACTCACCCCTTTATTTATTTATCTGTTCAGGCAATCCCCAGCAGTAGGCAGATCGGTGCAGTGGAGGACTCGACGGTGACCACGTTCGCATACATTTTGGTTATGACTTTTACTTTGGTTTATTCATTATTTGTTTGGTGGTTTGATGTGGCTTTGGATTTGGAATTTTGGATTTTAATTTGGGTTTTGAACTGTGGATGGGATTATAAATTACAATATTAATATTATGGTTTTCCTGAAATAAACTAAGAATTTTCGTAAATAAAAATGGGTTATCAAAATGATAATCAACAATTGAGTTTCAAACGCTTCCGCGATAAAGAAACGTTTTCAAAACAATACAACTTTTTCATGTTTTTCGACTAAGTAAAAGATAATGAATTATATGGTTTATAAATCAAAATGGTTTAGTTAAAAATACTCCTGTGTGACATCACCAAATTCGACCATAACGTCTAGGTCGGGTTTAGATGTTACATTTAATGGTATTAGAACCAAGTTGAAAACTCAGCTGTAAATTTTGGGTTCCAAAATTTATTTTAAAGAGTTACTTTCGAATATTTTTCAAATACTCTGATTAAGTATGTGGTTCATCGAGTCTCCGGCGCTGATCCTGTAAGTTTCTGAAACTCTGTTTAGAATTGTCTAAAAGCATGCTTAGAATTCTATTTGAATCTATTTGGAAATACTGTTGTATGCTGTGAAACAACTGTAGGTAGTAAACTCTACTGAAACACTCTAAGTAGTGTAAACTGAAAACTGTAGTAAACTACGACTTGCGATAACAGACTCTGAATACTCTGATAAACTTTACTGTGTAAAATATCTATTAACAAATATCGAAACTGTAAATTGATTTGCATAAAATTTTTAATGCAGATTAGTTCAAAATTATGATGAGCACACGTGGTACTCGTGGACAGGGTGCTAGAGGACGCGGTAGGGGCCGTAGAGGGGCTCGAGCTGAGTCATTCACATCTGATACGATTCTAAATTTAAAAACTAGCGAGATGCCGGTTTCACCTGTTACTGATACCGAGTCAGAGTCACATGATCGTGCTGCTGGGAACGGCACACTGTCCCAAACCATGCTGTGGATTTTGGAGAGGGTCGCTGGATCCAACACTAGTTCTGAGGGCTATGGGCCAGTTACGGAATGACTCTGGTCTAATGGGGCTGAGGTATTCAGGGACATCGCTGGAGTTGCTCCTAATGTGGCTGAGTACTGGATGGAGGCCACGGAGCATATTATGGATGATATAGATTTTATTATCAAGCAGAAGCTCAAGGAGGCTGTTTCGTTGCTTCGCGATGAAGCATATCAATGGTGGCTGACGGTTAGGGATGGCACTCAGCCTAACAGTCTGACGTGGGATTTGTTTAAGACGGCTTTCCAGAGCAAATATGTGGGGTCTAGTTACATCGATGCTAGGAGGCGTGAATTCCTCAATGGACAGTCCTTAACATGATGCTCAGAAGACCCACATCTAAGACAAGCTCCAGTAGACCTCTAACACTTACCCGGATGGCGCCTATTATAAAGCTGACAAATCGCCACTCCAGAAGGTACAACAGTAGGCCCAACTCTCACGGGCCCATTAGATATGGCCTTTTTCCTAGGTCTCACCCCAGCATTCGAAGGCTCTATATCCCTCTTAGCCTTCCCTCTGTTATGGTTATGGCACTTAGCGCGCTTAACCTCTTTTGCAATCTTGGCCTTCTCGACCAACACGGCAAACTCACGCGAGCAAGGGATTTATTTTGCTGCTTGTGCAATGTGAGAGTTTGAGAAGGACTATAATGCTGATAGTGAAGAAATTTATGGAGAAAATTAAGGGTTTGGGATAGGGAAGTTATCAAGATTTTAGTCTTTTCCGTCTACCGAAATTTCTCTGTAATTTTTCCCTTTCTCCATATTCTTTTTCTTTTTTTTTCTTTCCCAGCCGAAAATCCCTTATTGCTGCCATTTTTACTTTTTTTTAAGTATCGATTTTTAAGCATTTTTAGTATCGATTTTTGGGCGTTTTTCTTCATCATTACCCATCTCTGTGGTTGGTGCGAATTCGATAAGTGTAGGGATACTTTTGGGTCTCGTTATTGATTATGGGGTTGCTAAGAGATTGTTTTTTATTTAGGAGAAAACCAAGGTGCTGTGGGTTACTAAAATGGTGTTCTAATCAGCAAGGAACTACCGTTGTTCGTTAAAGGTAAAGTCGTCAGTAACTTTCGGGATTTGCCTGTGTTTAGTAACTCAGTTTAAGTGACTAACAAATTGGCGTAATGTTTGATATTAGGTTCTAGAGTGCTCGTGGTTGCGTTAGCTTCGAAATGATACCAGGTGTATACTCCAATCGATCTGAAATCGCATTTCGATGAAAGCTGAAAACACCATTGTCGACGCCACACGGGTGTGTGGGCTGCCCGTGTGGAGGCCGTGTGGCGAGACACGACTGTGTGATCGACGAGCTAGGCCGTGCACGTGCCACACAGGCACGACGGACACGGGAGTATGATGGCTTGTAGGCCGTGTGCGAGGCACGAGATCAGGCAAATAGGCTGTATAGGCCACACGGGTGAACCACACGAGCGTGTGGGAATCTAGGCTAGGCCGTGTGACCCACACGGGCAAGGCACACGGGTGTGTGAGCCTCTTTAATCTAAAATGTTCTATAAGGTTGCACGGGTCGCCCAAGTCGACCGTGACCTATCGTAGGGTCGGTAAGTCTTATCTAGACCCTTAATTCTATGATGTATGTGTTAACATGTTATACCCGGCATTATTATCTGATCTGTTCTGAAAATAAATGTATGATCTGTTTGTCTGCATTATAGCATGTCATATTTGTATGATGCATTGCATCGATGTGGGTTTGATGAAAAGAATGGGGTATCTGAAGGGCTTCATGAGCCTGATATCTGGCAGCTAAGCTGCATACTTATTATATGTGCTGCATTGCAGTACCTTATGGTGTGTAGGGATGGATGGGTCGATTGTATCCCCATATACGTTGTGCAGGGATAGGTGGGTCGATTTTATCCCCACATGGTGTGTTGAGTTGGACAGAGTTAGTGTACAGGGCTGATAGGCATATTCTGTTGATCTGATGTATTATGCATGCTATATCTCGAGATAAAGTTGAAACCCAAAAAGTCATGTCGATAATGATTCTATAAGGGCCCAAGCCCGAATTATGATTGTATTTTGTTATCTGTTTGTATGCATGCTATACTGTGGGGATGTACACATTGAGTTGCGAAAACTCACCCTTTTATTTATTTATCTGCTCAGGCAATCCCCAGCAGTAGGCAGATCGGTGTAGTGGAGGACTCGACGGTGACCACGTCCGCATACATTTTGGTTATGACTTTTACTTTGGTTTATTCATTATTTGTTTGGGGGTTTGACGTGGCTTTAGATTTGGATTTGGAATTTTGGATTTTAATTTGGGTTTTGAACTGTGGATGTGGATTATAAATTACAATATCAATATTATGGTTTTCCTGAAATAAACTAAAAAATTTCGTAAATAAAAATGGGTTCTCAAAATGATAATCTACAATTGAGTTTCAAACGCTTCCGCGATAAAGAAACGTTTTAAAAATAATGCGACTTTTTCATGTTTTTTGACTAAGTAAAAGATAACAAATGATATGGTTTATGAATCAAAATGGTTTAGTTAAAAACACTTTTATGTGACATCGCCAAATTCGGTCATAACATCTAGGCCGAGTTTGGGGTGTTACACGTGGCAAGTCAGAAGGCTACCGGAATAGTAAACTAGCTAACAACGGACCAGGAAGACCCATTTTTTGGCATGACCATCCATACAAGCAAACTCTATCTGACACTCAAGCCCTCGAGCTCCTATAAGAAACATGATGTTGTTGTTCACCAAATACTACATGGGCTCAATTGTTCTATATCATCAAGTCAAAATGAATGACATGATTTGTCCCATCATAGACATCCTCGTCCTATAGAATACATTTGTCCCACACATTCCGTTATGCTGGTTAGATGGCAAGTGCAACACATTAACGCCACCTTACATAAGACCCTACCTATAAATACCTCCAGGAACAATGAAGAAGGGATTGACTCTCCAAGGATATCAAGCCTACATTTTGCTAACTTACCTTCACTCTTTATAACCTCCGGCTCTCCACCTCGACTAAGTAAACCGACCTCTATGATAACCACCACTCTCTCCTCCATACCTCATCATTGTTGTATCACTATATCAACAATATATAAACTGGTACCTCAACTTTTATAATGCCATTGATTAGTCTAAATATTTTATTTGATTAGAATGTTGATATAACTTTTAAGAGTTGTAAACATTATTAAAATCATTTGTTAAATTCAAGTCCATTACAATTTTTTTTTGAGTTATATGACTACTAAGTGAGTATTTTCTTTAAATTTTAAAATGTCATACTAACTACTAACTAATTTAATAGAATAATTCTATAGTGTTAAAAATTAGGTATGAATTCTTAAATTAAAAAAATAAGACTAAATTCCTGAAAATAAAAATACGAAAATATTAAATGCCTAAAAATCTAGGTACCATTAAATCCTTGACTCTTATGCTATGGTTTTGTGCCCAAGCAAAGAAAGAGGCAAATCCATATATCATATATGGATGTGTGTAGTTATTGGCCACAAATTCCAGAGAAAAACTTCAAACAAAGAATCTGCCCCATTGTACAAACAAAAGAATATCTTTAAAAAAACTTAGTAAGGGCCTTGAAATTTTTGAATGGTTATCAAAATTTGGTCCTCTCATATTTATCTACAAACAAGTGATTCATCAACAATGACACATTTCTTTCTATCTTTTAATTTCAATGGTCCCACTAAAACTGATGATCTGGGTTTCCAAACTTCATTTTTGACCAATTGCAACTTCATAGAGACCCCACAACTATTATTGAAAGGCTTGTACTTTATGTATTATTGGTTTTTACATTTTTAAGTCGGTAGTGATTTGTAAATTAATATGTACAATATTTTCAATATAATTCAATTAGAGACTTTAAAGGGTAACAAATAGTTAATGATTTATACATATAAATGGTAAAATTAAAAGATCGTTACTTACATACAAGATAGGATATATTCACATTATACATGCACACATTACGTATAAAAGAATCTACTTAAATAAAAAAAATTTTAAATCTCGAGATGAACATCTCTTGGCCACCAAAAATTCAACTAAAAGTTTATATTTGAGTTGACTCAAAAACTAATTTCTAATGTTATTTACGTACCATATAATTTTACGCGTTTAATTTTTTTAACTACTTTTTTTGAGTAACACATTTTGATTATTGTAATTAGTATAAAATAATTCTAGAACATGCGAAAAACATGAGATTATATTTAATTAATTATTTTTTTAAAGCATTTTTTTTGTGTTTTGGGTCAACTATGGTTATTTTATTATTTTGTTAAATCTTAGCTACCTTTTTTATTATGTGGACCTTATTTTCTTATCTTTAAATTATCTCACCCACCAATCACACATAAAGTTATCACCTGTATGACATCTATCATAGTTAAGATACACCTTCACATGTTTCAAGAAGGAAGAGATCATACACCATGGCAATCCCCGTACAAAGTCTAAAATGAAGCCATTATGGGCTTGAATCAAGAGCACTGCATAAAAGCATAAGGCTTACCGCATTGAATCGCCCCTAACGAAGTTATTCTCATATAAGAAACGGCTCTTTCCGACATCTGCAACGTTAGGGACACTAGAAACAACTATTACAAGTGGCTGTTGAAGTTTTTTTTAGTTGCCGAGGCATATCTCGGTCGACTCAACTCCACTCAGTCCGATCCATGGCGTCTCTTCACCCCACGATATCTCCTCAAAGCCTCCTTTCTTTAACAAAACCACGAAAACCCATTTCGAGGCACCTCTCAGCTTCCTCATTAACCACCTCAAAACTGCCCGAGGGCCTTGCTTTCTCGGGAACCAAACAGAAAAACAAAAGGGAAAACTCGGTGGTGGTAGTGAAGTCATTAGCCGAGGAGCTTGACGTGATACCAGTTCAAAGTGAGGATGTTCCAGATATGCAAGGAGGAATTGCGGTGAGTCAGGTGCCGAGAGAATCGTCAGGAGGAGAGTTAGTGACTCAAGTAGGTGGGTTTAGCAATGAAGGAATGTTATCTTTTGAAGGGGTTTCTTCTTCAGGTTCACCTTCAGGGAACGGATTTGGTGATGGACAAGGAAGTCAAGAGGAACTGGATAGGCTTATGGATAGAACTATTAATGCTACTATTGTTCTTGCTGCTGGTACTTATGCCATCACCAAGTTGCTGACCATTGATCAGAATTATTGGCAGGTGAGATTATATCTGCAATTTTACTTCCATTTTGTGGAAAATTGCATGATTTGGCTTAGGAAATTGAATGATTGGTTGCAAAATTCTTTGTATTGTTATTGGTATCAGATTGTTATTGTAAAATCCCCCTCCTTTTTTGTTATTCCCTTTTGCTCTTTCAATTGCTGAATAATACAAAAATATGTGATTAATCTATATGTATGCTTGGCTCTTCATGCTTGTGCCATTATTGAGGGCTCTTGGATGAACTCTTGTAGTAGGCCCATCTCGATTCCAGAGTTCGATTATAAGCTTGTGCATTTGTGGGCGTGTGACTTTGAATTTGTATTGTATAAAAAAATTATATTGCTCTTGGATGTTTTAGTAGCTTGAGATTTTTTAACGAAGATCTTAATCTTATTGTGTTTGATATGCTTATGTACCACATATGCATATAGCACTGGTATTTCATAATGAATTTGGCCTGCAACTTACGAAGAACTGAAAATTTTACGTCTTCGGGTCGTAGGGATGGACTATTTATGAGATAGTAAGATATGCACCTCAACACAATTGGAGTGCTTATGAAGAAGCTTTGAGGACAAACCCTGTTTTAGCGAAAATGGTTATCAGTGGAATCGTCTATTCTATAGGGGATTGGATCGCGCAAGTAAGTTTATATCATCAAAGAAATACTTTTCGATCTTTAGTTTTCGGTCATGAGATTGTCCCTCACACTTTTTCTTGTCTTTATTCTTTCAGTGCTTTGAAGGTAAACCTCTCTTTGAGTTTGATCGTATGCGGATGTTCAGATCTGGCCTTGTTGGCTTTACTCTACATGGTTCCTTGTCTCATTTCTATTACCAATTCTGTGAGGTAATCATTCCGCACTATATATCTCGCAAACAGGTTCGGAGTTGAAATTTTTGTCCTATTTAATGTATTGAAACTCGTTTTTTGCCCGTAGGAGCTTTTTCCTTTCCAAGACTGGTGGGTGGTTCCTGTGAAAGTAGCTTTTGACCAAACTGCATGGGCTGCAGTTTGGAACAGCATTTACTTCGTGGTTTTGGGATTTCTGCGTCTTGAATCTCCGATCAGTATTTTTAACGAATGGAAGGCAACATTCTTGCCTATGTTGACAGTAAGAGAACCTTCTTTCCTTGCCATTCATTCACTTTATATTTGAACAATTTGGTATTGTTTCGTTTTCCTGTGGTATCAAGATTTGTGCATGGTTATTATGTAGGCCGGATGGAAACTTTGGCCATTTGCTCATCTTATCACTTATGGTTTTATTCCGGTAGAACAAAGGCTTCTTTGGGTGGACTGCGTAGAACTTATTTGGGTGACGATTCTCTCAACGTAAGTATCTTGAATATTGAATGGTTCGATATTATGGAATAGCACTGAGAAACACTCTTTCTACTTAAAAACAGTCTGAGATGCATGGAAGAACATTTTATATAAGCTCTAGCTTTTTGGACATGCAACTAATAGATGGTAGTGTAAGTGTTGATATTAGACATGTCCATAGACTAGCCCTATAATAACAAATGTTTTCCTTGCTCAAATATGATTTGAGTTCTACATTATTGATGTTTTTTTTTTTCAACTCTTTGCTAGTTATTCGAATGAAAAATCGGAAGCAAGAATCTCCGAGGCAGCACCAGCAGAAGCAAGTTCGATTTTGCCACCCGTTGGTCCACCCGAGGTACAATAGCTGATTGGTTGTTGTTTAGGCTAGCTAGAGTTGCATAGAATATAATGTCCCTTTACTTTCCACATTTTCTTTACATTTTCCTTCTTGTGCTCTTAGCAGGAGTAAATAATGAGATTTAGGATATCTGGGATTTGAGACATGACAGTGGAATTAACCCTCATTCGCTTCGATCAAACGAGGCTTGACAGGCCGGTCACTGGAAAATATCGCAAAAACAAGGGGAAATTACATGCGTATGCTACGTAAATGCCGTCTTTTGTTTGTATGTACAAAAAGTATACTTTTGGAGACATTGTGATCACTAATTGTGGAAAATATCATGGTATAGTGCTGGAAATTTTCTATAGAATATGGAAGTTTTCATGTATGTAAAACCTTTGTTCCATTATAATTGTGTTCTTTTTTTTTGTTTTGTTTCCATTGATAAAATCTGGACAGGTTTCCATCACAAGAAATTTAATGGTGGGTTGGTAAGCTAAATCAAATGGCATTAGGCACCACAAGTAAGTAATGGTGAGGTTTAATTGCCACTGATATTTTCCCTGTTTAATTTTGTTGTTTGACAAGGAATCTGCAAATGGAGGAACCTTCTCCTCAGGAGCTGCAATGTATATCTCCTATCTCACATTGGGAACTTCTGAAGATTCATCACCATGTTGATTATAGGCATAAGGACTTTTTTACTCTCCAACTTTATCAAAAAAAAAAAAAAAAAAAATTCATTTTCGCCTTCCATTTAATTTTTCATTCTTTTAGCTTTTTTGAATTTGCATTATTTTTCAAATCACCCCTAAAATAGATAGAAAAATTAATCATTGTTATCCACCTGTATGAAAAATGTTAATTTTTCTATTTATTTTAGGGTGATTTGACAAACAACTTAAGTTTAACGGCTAAAGAAAATGAAAAATTAAATGGAAGGGTAAAATAATTTTTTTTGTGAAGTTAGAGGATCAAATAAATCATTATTTCTTGATTAGGAAAAAAATATTATTATTAATAAAATATATTACCATTAACATTAAAGTCTATAAAATTAGAAATTGATTAATTTTGTATGTTAATTGTTTATATTTAAATTGAATTGAAGTTTTTTTTATTAATAAATATTTAACAACATATTTTCCATTTAAAAGATTTAAAATTAATTATTCAATATTTTTATAATTTTAAAAAATATATATAAAATTTAGAATTTTTATAAATATTTTAAATTTTAAAAATTATTTTGAATTATTTTGTAATTTTTGTTGAGAGAGACCAATTTGCTCATTTTTAAACTTGACAGGGGCTAAAAGGGTATTTTCACTAATTGTTATTTGAATTATTTGAATTGTAAAATTCAAGTCGATTCGAACTTGAAACTTGAATTATTTATTCGAGTTGACTTGAATAATTTGAATAACTTAATTCAATTAACTTGAAATTTGAATTTTTTTTAATTTTTTTCGAATCGAGTCGAATTTTGCTTATTCTTATAAGTGGCCATGTATCAATTAACTGATATATATATATATATATATATATATATATATATATATATATATATATGATTTTATTCAAATAAAATATTTATTAATATTTTTATTTGTTTTAATTACAATAAATTATTATTTTTATTAAATTAAATATAGACAGATATTATATATATTTACGTTAATGTATAAATAAATGGTAATGTAGTAAACCAAAGTAATTTTATAAATTTTTTAAATAATTTTTTTATTATTCCAATTCATTAATGAACCTTTGCGTTGAAATTAAGTATTTATCTTCAAACGATCAATTGGATAAATTAAAATTTTACTCAGTGAAATAAAAAGTATTATTTTAATCATTTTAATAAAATATTATGATTTAAAATAAAGAGAATATGTTAGCCATTATATATTTATAAAAGAGTACGGAAATATATTAAAACATGTTAACTACTAGAATTTAATGGGTCGGTATTGTTATTTTTAATAAAAAAATTATAATTTTAAAATTTTTAGAAATTTTTTTATATTTTTTTATGATTTTTAAATAATTTTTAAAATTTAAAAGGGCTTAATGGATTTTTTTTAATTTAATACTAAAATATTTTTGACCCTTTAGACTTATTAGTTTAAAAATTTTCTAATTTACTTTCAATAAAAGAGTAGGGCCAAATAATTGAATAAATGTGTAAAGTTTGAGGGCTAAATTTGTTATTATAACTTATATATATACACCAAATGTTAATGGATGGGCTGTTTTGCTCACTCATCTAACGTACAGGGCCTAAATTGCTAATTTTTTAAGTAGAGGGACTAAAAAGCAATTCAGGGTATAGTGTAGGAGGTTTTGTGGTACTTTTACCATTGATGGCAACAACTCGTCTGGTAAATATTTTTATGTCTTTAATGGTCCAAGGGTAGGCCATATCACGGATAGCTTTGACCTTTTTTGGATTTGCCTTGATTTCTCGTTGGGTGACCATGAATTGAGCTTCATGTTGTATTTTTGCAACACTTCAAATGTTTTGCCTAAGTCTGTGATGTGGTCTCCTAGGTTAGGACTCTTCACAAGCAACGTATACTACCATGTTTCATCCAATTTGGCCCTCAAACACTTGGTTTACGAGCTGTCGATAGATGGCTTCAATATTCTTTAATTCAAAGGGCTATGATGAAGGATGGCTTCTCCTTGTCGTCAAGCATCATTCTTATTTGGTTATACCCAAAGTAAGCATCCATGAAGCTTAGGAGTTCTTCTCTGAAGCTTCCATCAACAAGTTTATCAATGTTGAGCAGTGGAAAACTAGCTTTCAAACAAGCTTTATTTAAGCTTGCGAAATCCACACATTCTCCACTTATCATTGTACTTGTGTACCATCACAACGTTCATAATCCATTTAAGTTAGTGGACTCTGTGGAGGAATCCAATATTGAGGACTATCTTTGGATAGGTGTTATAGAGATGGTATAATCTTCCTTACACGTAATCGTACCTCTAAATTTATATTTGGTTTTGAGATTGAGCCTTAGTTTTTAGATTAGCCTTAGGATTAGTTTAGAGACTTTAGACTATAGGTGGCAAACCGACCTAACTCAGATGATTAGTGTTGACTCGATTTTCTTTAAAATTTCTGAGTCTAGCTTATTAAGTTCCTAGGTCTAGCAATGTTACGACAATAGCTATTCATTTTAGACTAAAATGTAAAATCATTTTCCAATTTATTTAAGTTTTATTAAATTAATAGTTGATTAGATTATTATCAATAAAAATAAGAATAAATAAATAATCATATCTCTATTAAGAATAAAAAAATTAAAAAAAAATCAATTATCTAAACATAAAATCTATTGCAATCCTAAAATGAAATTTTAATGTTTGAAAAATCGCATCACTAAAAAGGGTAATCGTAGAAATAAGAGGAAGTAAATCAAGTCTACTTGTCGAATTCTATTGACTTTTGATGTTTGAAAGCTTTGGCCGCTTTCACTTTTCACACTCTCCTTTAGGTGCGAGCAAAATTTGATTTAATTTAAAAAAATAAATTTTAAGTTAGTTGAATCGAGTTATTTGAGTTAAATCGAATAAATAATTAAAGTTTCGAGTTTGAGTCGGGTTAAATTTTATAATTCAAAAAACTCGAATAATATAAATAACATATTGGTGTAAATACTCATTTAATTCCTGTCAATTTTGGAAATGAGTAAATTGGTCACTCTCAACAAAATTTACAAAAAAAATTGAAAATATTTATAAAAATTTCAAAATTTATATATTTTTAAAAAGATTTTAAAAAATATATTTTCTAAAATAATAACTTTGGAGACTTAAATAAATTAACTAATAATTCAAGCTTATCATATCTTATTATTATTTTGCTTTGAAAAAGTTTTCAGATATATACAGTTTTAAATTTATATACTCTAACATGAAATTAATTATATTATAACAAAATTTTAATTAACTAGAATGATAAAATAAGACTCATCAATTTAATTAACTCGAAATTTTTTAATTCGATTCAATTTAACGCTAAAACCACCATTTTTTTTCTCTAAACAAAATCTTTAAAATTGGCAGCCCTAGCATCCAGCAAGAATAGCCTCCACGTGAAGAAAATTGACTACCAAAAGTTTCACATTATTTACACTCTCCCGTGAATGTAAATACACGCCGAAGCGGAAAATCTCTTCCTTGCATCATAATATTTCATGATTGTCAAACCCATAATAAATCAAAGTTTGGGACTTATTTCTAGGACTCTGAATCTAGCTACCGATCAAATGGCGAAATATGTTTTTGACAATTATTTGAGATTGAAGTTTTCTGACGATCCTTCAAATTCGAAATTTTACAATTGAATAGATATATTTTTACTAGTGTTATCTAATTTTATTATTTTCGCTTAAAACTGTTATACTTTCTACTGAAAATTATAATAGTAATAATAAAATCTAGACTAACAATAATTATATATAAAAAAATCAAAATAAAAATAACTAAAATTTTCATATAATCTAAGAAAAAAATGATGATTTTAGAGTAAATTCTTAAAATAAAGTAAAATATAAATAACTTTGAGTTGTTAGAGTTATCAAATACAAAATTTTGTTACATCTATTTGTAATCTTTCCCTTCTTCTAAGTATGATTACATCTTTCCTTTCTTTTAATTATTTTATTTAAAGGTAAATTACATCATAGACTATATTTTTTTTAGTCACTTAGTTATGGGTTTATTTCTTTTTTAGTCATCTAATCATGATTTTTTTTAAATTAGTCATTCAATTAATTGAGATTTATTTTCATTTCCGTTAATTGCACTAAAGGTCACCTAAACACTAAAAAATTAGTAAAATAATAAATTTAACCATCAACTTTTACATATTATATCGATTTAATTATAATTTTAAAATATTGACCCTCAAAAATTACAAATAATCTCAATTTAATCCCAATTCTAAAAATAATAAAAAATAAAAACATATAAATCTTTTCAAAATTTATAATAATAAGTATAATTTTATATTAATATTAAATAAAAATAGACAGAGTTGTGGTTAATAATGTTTCCACAGCTTAATAGAAGCTTTTGTTAACTCATTCCTGAAAAATAAATGACATGCAACTATACAATCTATATTAATGAAATGCTAATGGCTTAGAAGAAGGTGATGATACATTGACAAAACTTTCCTAACATGCTGCCATTTTTACAGCAGCAGCAGTAGAGAGGGTGGGGGAGGGAGAGGGACGGTGGTGGTTTTTTTTTTTAAATTTAATATTAATATAGAATATGAATTTATTATTAAATTTTAAAAAATCAGAATTGAGTCAACAATTTAATTTATTTGTTTGTTCGTATATGCTAATTTTTTCTAGAAAGCTTGACTAAATTTTTGAGATTGTGAAGAAACATAGACTTAGACACACTTTGATGGTCCAAAGTCAAAAAGTAGAATAATTGGTAATAATTAATAATTGCATGAATCTATAATGGAGTTGGAAAATGGAAAAGATTTTTGTGAAAGTTTCTTTTGGCTGCACTGATTCCGGAATTAAAGGAAAAAAGATTGCAGCTAATACTTTTTATTCGAGTAAATTATACAAATGATCATTCAACTATATTCGTGTTTCTATTTTGGATTTTATAAATTTATAGACGTGGAATGTTTTTATTGTAAAAGTTGAGAGCTTTGGTTAGAAAGTTCGAGGATCAAATTGATAGAATTTATAAAAGTGAAGGGTTAAATTTATTGAATTATTTAAAATTAGAATCGATATAATATGCAAATATTGAGGACTAAATGTATTATTATATCATTTAGAAAAAGACTATAATAAATTTAGAAAAAAACTGAAAATTCATAAATTATTTTCTAAAATTGTAAAAAAAAAACATTTTTAAAATACTATAATTATGATTTTTTTAAGAAAATATTAATTAAATTTCATCTTTAACTCGAAATCTCCTTCAGCTCCTCTTGCTTCTTTTGGCATTGTTACTCCCACATCCTCCTACATCGGCTGCCGTAGTAGTTATCTTAGCAATTGTTTTTTTGTTGATAAAGATTAAGACTTTAGGAAGATGTTTACATTGCTTTTTTACTTTAGGCTATTGTTAAAATCTTAATTTTCTAGGGATTCAAAGTAGACACCATAATTTTTTAAAGTGAATTGCTTTTGGAAATTTAGACTTAAAGAAAACAAATTTTGATATTTTAAAAATTATAAATTATATAATAAAATATGTGTACATGTAATAATTATACTTTAAAAATAAAAATATTTGTTGGGTGTCTATTTATTATTTTATAATAAATACAAAATATTATTAGTATTTTTTAATTTATTATAAAAGTAAATATTTTTTTATTTTTTATGAAAATGATATCTCATTAAAAGTTTTAATGTGCTTATTTAATGATTTATAACTCAAATAATCCATATATAATTAAAGTAAATATTTTTTGAATTTTAAATAGATATTTTATTACCTTTAAATGTATAATCCAATCTTAATTAATTTATACATTTTTTTTTTCTTTTTGACAATAAATAAAATTTTCCTTTATCTTAGCATATAAAATCTAGTAAAATTTTGGTATTAAGATAAATTCAAATCATATACGTTATATATGAATACAATTGAATTTATACCTACAATTTAATGAGAAATTGCAAATTGAGTTTTTTTTTTTTTTTTACTTTTATAGTATAGATTTTAATATTATTTATTATATGTGCATAGGTAAGTTATTTTTCAATTTTTTTTTGTTTTTTTGTTTTTGGAGTTGTACCTTAACATCCATGAGTGTCTCGAGTTCAGAGATATATCAAATCACAATAGGAGAGATTGTGCCATGTATGGTGAGGAGAACCAGTAGAAACTATGTTGACCAATACTTTGACACCTATGAGTGTCAAGTTTAGAGATGTGAAGTTTGATCTAAAATTTATTGGGTTGTTAGCCCAACCAACCCAAATAAATACAATGGAAGTCAAGAGTTGACTTCCTCTCGGTAAATATCCACCCTCTTCTTCCTTTCTCCCTACCTAAAATCCTCTCAAACTGTCCCCCAAGAAAAAAAACTTGTTATTTCCTACTTATTACTTGTTTTCTGCGATAGAAAGGCCAAACACATTGCCAACTATGCCATCAATGTGGTAAGGTCTCCAACTCAATTCTTTTGAATTTTTTATTTTTTTTCATAAATATTTTAAAGATTTTTTGAAATATAATATTATTCTTTTATGATTCTTTTAAAAACTAGAAGATCGAGCTCTTTCAATTCACATTCAAAATATTAAGTGCTCGATGCTCAGATCGAAGAATGTTTAAAGGATTCCAATTTACATGTTGTAGTTACAATGGTGAAGTTCAATATCATTCCGGAATTGGTTGATGCTTAGTTGGAAAGATAGAAGCCGAAACCATTTACTGTCCAATTTCCATATGGGGAAGCGACCATCATGCTCGAAGATGTTGCTTTAATAATCAACCTTCTAATCAACGATGATGTGAAGATTAGACCTAGTGGCATTAACTTGAAGTACGGGTGCCAATGGTTTTTGGGTGATGTATCTCTAAAAGAGGCATCGAAGAAGGATCGAGATGGTTGTTGTTTGAAGTGCTCATAGTTGGAACGACTTGTCTCACTAGAACATCTACTACATGCCACCAAGGAGGAGATGGATTGAGACACTAGAGCTTGGATACTCTAGACGGTTAGAGGAATGTTGTTGCCAGACAAGGTCAATCTATTGTATCTTTTTCTATTGCAGATTTTAAGGTGGCCAGTAAATTCAACTAGGGTTTTACAATTATGTCTAATTCATTTTCTAGCATTCCTATTTCTTTCAATAAAGGTTGCCAGCTTACAGTCTCTTTCAATTTAGCCCTCCAATTATTTTAAATTTTAGGTTATTAGAAATCTGATTGTTACAGTTCTACCCTAGATTGTGCTTAAAATTTCTCGTTACAATATACATGTCCACTAGAAGCCCCGCCAACAACATTATATCTTCCAATATCCTCACTTCATCATATGGGAGATGAAACATATGGGTATATGGTTTCCATCGTTTAATTAGATCAAATAGGAATGACGTAACGTAAGTGATGCTCTCTCAATTTGACTTGCATAAAAGAAACTAACATCTCTTAATTGAGAAATGATTCTCTGATTAAGTTAACTCATACTCACATTGCCACGAAGCCAAGCCACAAAAGAATATTGAAATGTTGTTTCACTTTAGCTAACATGAACTTCTTCAAATCTTAATAAGTTGACAACCATTACAATACGATTGATAATTGTAATTTGGAGGTACTTAGTTATGTACGGGGTAAGATGGAATGCAAAAGACGATTTGTTTTGGTTTGTTGTGAAAATTAACAAGTTTAATTACATTTTATAATTTCTAAAATCAAGGTTCTCCTAGGGTTTTAAGTGAAAGTGGTTTCAAAGGGTTTTAAGTGAAAGTGGTTTCAACTTAAATTTATATTTTCATTACAAATTATTCAAATTGTATTATTCATTCATTAAATTAGTACACAACTTGACACCAGTGGGTATTGAGTTTAGGGTTTAAATTTATTCTTAGAATTAAATTAAATTGTTATGGTTTAATTTAAAATTCTTTACTATGAACTTAACACCCACTAGTTTTGAGGTACAATACTCATAACATAATAATTGACCCTAATTCCATGAGTGCACAAAAAAAATTAGAGGTTGACATGCACCTTGAAATCAACGCCCATGAGTTTTAAGATACTCTTAAAAAAACATATTCCAAGAAATCAATATTTATAAATTTTAAGATACTCCTAAAAAAACATATTCCAATAAATTCCCAACCACCTATAATAATTAATTGTGCCCCATAATAAATTTAAATTAATGTGCAAGTTGTGTTTCAATTGTATTCATGTAACAAATTAAATCAAAACGTGAGAATATCAGAACATCAATCACATTTCAACGAATCACATTTTATTAGAATCATAAATGGGTAATTAAAAGAAATGGAGTGAACATCCTTCCCAGATGTTTAGATTAAGTTCGGATTTTGAAACTATCACTATTGAAAGAACTTTACTTCAATACCACTTCGATTCCAATACAATTCTCTTTAAACCTAAAATACTTATAGTTGCAAAAATTCCATTGTAAACTATATATATACTATAGTGAGATTTTTGAGCAAAATTGATAAGTTAGCTTATGTGGCATAAAATTAGGCCATTTATTGGTTGAAATTTGGCACTAATATTTTTCAATTTTACGAAAATCCCGTAATATTAGTATACATATAATACATTGTTAATTATAGAAAAACAATTTATTATTATAATATGATATATTAATACCATAAAGGAGTGGTTTATTTGTCAAAATATCTATCTTTTGGGGTTCAAATTTAAAATTTTTAAATAATATTTGATAATAAAATGCAATACATGTACTTTTTTTTGCATTAACATAATAAAATTTGAATAATTTAGTAAAATCTTGTAAATTAGTTACTCCATCAATCACGGTAAATGCAAATTTTATGTAATTGATACCCACTGAGTTCCGGCACACATTCAATCCGATGATAGAGATGAATTTTTCATTTTAAATTTTTTTATGTAAATCATCATTTAGTTTGTTAATTTTGATTTTTTTATATAAGTAATGCTTCCATTAATATTTGTATTTTCTACTTATTTACATTTGATCAAAAAATTATTTGTTTATTTTTTTATATTTAATTCGACTTTGAATTATCTACTAGTTTTAAAATTAGTCAACATAATATTAGAGTAGATTATATAATTAATGATTTTGTTTGTTAAAAAATGTAAAAGCAAATATAGCTAAATTAATTAATTTTTTAATTCCATTTGATAACAACTAAAATTTTCATCAAGATGGATTAGAACTTAAATCTACTTTGGAAATTTAAAATGTAACTTTCATAACAAAAAAGTTTGAAAAATTACATATCTATGATACTTGCCTCAACGTTGTCCTCAAATGTTAGTATGTTTTCTTATTATGTTTTGGGTTCCTACAAAAATTATATAACCTTGGTTGGTTTATCTTCTCTTGAATATCTGTATTGTTGCATATCCAACTAGATTTCGATCGATCTTTTGGCTTGCAATGCAATTTAATATTCAGTAGCAATTCAAATGGAGCACTCAAAACATAGGGCCATCTACCTTCATTTGGGACCAATGGGAATTCAAACTTCCATAATTTATATATCTATTTTAGTTTGTACAATTCGTCAACATACTTCATGCAATCCAAACGTGCTGAGGCATATGCAACAATTACATGTGTGTATGAAAAATGAAGTGTTTGAAATCTCCCACATTTGAAAGTCCTTGGTTTTAAGTATACACAATATAATCCCCTGATGATACCCTAATTCGGTCTATGGAATTCCATAGCCCAAAATATTTCATTTGAATGCGAGTGACACATTATAGACGTAGACTTTGCTCTTGTTACATTTTTCGCCATATCTTTCCTCACTTCCTCGGACCAAATGTGTTCGACCTTTATCTATCCAACATATTTTTTTTTGCTCACTTCAGAAATAAGGTTGATAAGCAGAAATATGTTTCTTTCACCACTAACATTATCGAAAAATTATATGTCCCCTTCAATACAGAATTTATGTATTCTGTTACATTTGTTGTCATATACCCATATTGTAGACTTCCATCATATGATTGAGTCAACTGTTCCTTGGGTATCCCATCGAGGTATTCAACACCTTTTGATTTTACTGCCCATAAATTCTCAACATTTCATGGAATCGATGTTAGACGAGCTCGTACTCTGTTGAAGAAAATAAGTAGTATATCCATGAATGCAACAATGTATATGTTGAAGAATGATATAGAAAATAATATTTATTACATACCCATGTTAATAGCATATCGTTGCTCCTCATCTTTGTGGAATTGACCTATTTAATTTGACCCGATATGACATATACAATACCTATGGCATGCACGATCTCATATGCTTCCATGTTGATCAATTGTAGCATGTATTTCAAGTGCCCTATCAGAAATGATGCATATATCAAGTTGCAGCACAACATGCCTTCTTAAGTTAGTCACTTATAATTCCCAAGCATCTATGGTTTCTTATTCAACAAGAGCAAAAGCTATTGGCAGAATTTTTGATTATTGTTTTGTACAATGGTCAATAATAAGTGATGCTCATATATCCCGTACATGAATGTACCGTCAATTTGAACTAGTGGTTTACAATATCAAAATGCTTCAATGCTTCACTTGAATACCTAAAAAAGAAGATGGAAAATTATTTTTCCTTTGACCATTTGATTTTCATGATACATAGGTTTTGTTTGCAGATTGATAACAGTACTTGGGTAGTACTGATTCAATAACTTCAACCATTGCTACAAACCTTTATAAGATTTATCTCACCCGTTATACATTTTTTCCATTGCCGTCTATTTTGCAACCCATGCCTTATAGTATGATATGGTGTAATCATACTCACTATGAATATTATCAATCAAATCCGGCATGAGAATCCTAAAATTCACTTTCATCATAAATAAGACAATGTAAAAAATAAGGTCAAAATCCAATTTTGGATGATCTTGTGACATACCTACAACAACGCAAGTATTTCACCATAGGGAATACAATGTCAAAGATAAGATCAAGATCCAATTTCAGGTAATTTTGTGACGTACCTGCAACAACACAAGTATGTGGAGCGTCATATTTTTTTATCGTCTAGAATCCTATCTTCTTTCTCATCGATGTCATGATTTTCTAGGGATATCTATTGCTACATATTGCACACTTCACCTCATATTTTTTTCACTTGCGACTTTGTAACATGGAAATTGATCCCATGCTTTATGCTATACCATTTCATTGCATCAACAACATCTTTGGAGGAAAACTCCATTCCAACTTGTAAATAGCCAAAATTTATAGAAGAACTGGCATGGCCAAGTCTTCTATGAGGAAATTTTGGAAATTCTAAACTACCTTGAGTATCAATGTCGACATTAAGCATGTAAGGTAGAGGTTCATATGCCGTAAAATTTGATTGGGTTCCTCTAGTATTGTTTGGACCTTCACTGTCAAAACCATTCCCTTTTGGTTCAGTAGGAACGACCTCTAGTTTAGAAAATAATACAATTCTTGAACCATCCGACCCTGACTCCAAGATTGGGTCATCATTGGTTTCAACTTCCTCTCCATTCTCAACTTCCTCTTCATTTGCAACTTCCTCTTTGTTGTCAACCTAGTTACAATTTCATGTCCAAGATTGGATGTCCCTTTGCTGTTGCAGGTTGTAGGGAGAACATCATTTGTTCTCTTCAACCCTATGTTAAAACCAATATTCCTTACAGATTGCCCACCCATGTAATTTAATGTCATACCCGCATAAGAATTTCCAACATAGAACATCAACATTTCAAAGTTGAAATCAAAAGAACTCACAGAATGTCGTGTCGGGGTCTCTATGTTTGGGTTACAAGCTAACCCTAACTATATGCCAAGTTGAAACTGAGGGTTGAAACCGAAGAATGCCTTTCCATTGATGGTTCTGACATTCATTGATACAAGCTTTGCAACTACGTCGTGAAACCATTGCACAATTATGTGGTTGGACTTTCTGCTTCCTGTTACTGAAACAAATTAATTAGAGCTGTTGTCGAACTTGGACCACTTTCCTCTACATCGACAAACTGGGCATATAACATTTCCAATTAAGCAGTGCCTATCAAGCATTAACTCTACATCCATCTCACCTTTGAGCTAAAATGTGTTGTATCTAATAAGATTCATTAACGTTAGATATCTATATTTTAAGCTCGAAATTCTCCTCTAGCTTGAAGTTGAGACTTTTCTTCTAATTCTTAATAGAAGTTCGTTCAATTTTATGCTCTGTAGATTGGGCTGATACAAAAACAATACCAATTCTGGTATCACAAATTTGACCGTCGTAATAAATAATGACTCTAATTTGTCTACTCATCTTCGCCAAAAAACTTGTTTCACATGTTTAATATAAATTTAAAGCAAAAAAATTATACAAAAAAAAAAAACTCATTAATCAACTTCAAACAATGACACTAAATTTACTTACTTGAACTAATTTACTTTGTTGGGTCGATTTTTCTACTTCAGACTTTTAACATCAAGAATCTTCTCATTAACATACAAATCTTTTGCTCGAAATTTAACTATGGAAACCTCTCCATATCAATATTCATTTTATAGGAAACTCTACCACTGAATATGAAACATATTTCAAAATATTGGAAAAGATCGGACATGACTCACAAATCAGAAAAAAAAAAACGCTTCTTGTTATAAGTGTTTTTCTAAAAAGTTTTTAAGATTCATATTTTTTGTTTTGTCGTGGAAAAGATGAAACTAAGTTTTAAGGTTAATTTTTTTTTATTTTTAAGTTTAATTAGATAATGTAGAGAGTGTTTTCTACTAACGTAATAAGAGAGAGAAAGAAAACAGATCTCGTAGGATGCGCTTTTACCTCGTCAACAAAAAAAACTTCATTCAAAGAGTATTTTTACCACTTATATTAAAATCGACTTATTTTCTTAAATTTCAAATAAAATAACCTATTTCCCTAATTGTTTATTAGATGCGGCATGTATGCCTAATTTTACCCATTTTTCGTGTCATGTTTCCAAATGTAACTTAATAAAATTTAAAGGTTCCACTAATTTTAACTTTTTCCATTAAAAAAAAGCCTTCAAAAGTTTAACGTTTTCATATCTCTCTACTTTATAAAGCACTTCACCTTTGCTCCCACTCCTCCACTGATTTTCACCACCACCGTCACTAGCGGCGCCGTCACAAAATGTCGTCAACGGAGTCTCTCATCCTCCAACTCCATGAAATCTCCGCCGTTAAATTTGGTAACTTCAAGCTGAAATCTGGGATCTTCTCCCCTATCTACATAGACCTCCGTCTCATCGTCTCTTACCCGTCCCTCCTCCGCCAAATCTCTCACTCCCTCCTCTCCTCTCTCCCTCCCCAAACACCCTTTAACCTCATATGCGGTGTCCCTTACACTGCCCTCCCTATAGCCACCTCCATCTCTCTCGACACCTCCATCCCCATGCTCATGCGCCGCAAAGAAGTGAAAGACTACGGAACTGCCAAGTCCATCGAAGGAGTTTACGAAAAGGGTCAAGTTTGTTTGGTGGTGGAAGACCTCGTAACGTCCGGTGCATCGGTTCTCGAAACGGCGGCACCGCTTCGGTCTTTGGGTATCAACGTAACGGATGCCGTCGTGGTTATAGATAGAGAGCAAGGCGGGAGGGAAACGTTGGAGGAGAATGGGATTAAACTTCATGCACTTTTTACTTTAACTGAGATGGTCAAGGTTTTAAGAGCTAAAGGGAAGCTGGAGGAAGAGATGGAAAGTTTGGTTATGAAGTTTTTGGAGGAGAATAAGAAAGTACCCGTGCCTAAGGTTGAGAAAGTGAGGATTAAGTGTTTGGGGTATCAAGAAAGGGCTAGGATTTCTAAGAATCCAACTGGGAAAAAGCTGTTTGAGATTATGGTTAAGAAAGAGAGTAATCTCTGTTTGGCGGCTGATGTTGCCACTGCTGCTGAGTTGCTTGATATTGCTGAGAAGGTAAGTTTGTGGATTGATTTTGGTTTGTTAGGAAACTTTGGAAATTTCTGGGGAAAGTGATAGAAAATGTATTTTCTGTTTTGGGTTGATCTATTTCTAAGGGAAGTTGTAAATTTTCTTGGGAAAGTGATCAGAAATGGGTTTTCCTTGTTGATTTTTCCTAGGAAAGTGGAAAAACTTTCTAGGGAAAGTGATGGAAATGTTTTGTGTGATTTGCTTATGATCTTCATTAGGCTCTATCTTAGGATACCTTTGATTTTATCAACGATGCTTATCATGGTATTTATGCTTTTTTATTTTTGTATAAATGGTATTTATACTTGGGAACTTAGGCATAGTAACAATGAGATCAGAGACATACATACACACACACAAATATATATGTATATATATATATATGCTTACATCCTCTTCTGACAGTTTATTTGATTTGTTTGACTCATATTTAACCATATCAAATGAGTCTTTAGGGGTTGGCTGCAGCCTGATATGAAGCCAATGTTATTACTTGACCATGTCTTTGTAAATAAATTATTTTATCTTCATTTTATTATCATGGAACTTGAGTTGTGGCTAAGCTTAATATATATTGAATGATTGTAATGATAAAATTTTCTTGCTTGCTGATTTTGTGTTTCTCTTGCTCAATATTGAACTATTATGCAGGTTGGACCTGAAATTTGCCTATTGAAGACCCATGTTGACATATTCCCTGATTTCACTCCAGAGTTTGGTTCTAGGCTTCGCGCGGTATATCTCAGCTGCTTATGTCAAATGTCTTATTATGCTTACATTTCCTGAGCTACGGCTGTTCTTGAGAAATGGTTTTGATTTTCAATGGCAAATTAACTATGTTGCCCTTGCTTTCAATTTTCCAAATTAGTAGTTAAACTTGGTGGTCGATATAGAGAGCTATTGACCTCCATTGGCTTTATGTTGGATCTGGTGAACTGGTGTTTGATCCAGAAGTTGAACTAACAATGCCTTATTCCGTATTTTGATTAAAGATTGCAGAAAAGCATAACTTCATGATATTTGAAGACCGTAAATTTGCAGACATCGGTAACACAGTAACAATGCAGTATGAAGGGTAATATTTGGTTTTTGCTACACAATTGTTCCTTTTCTATTCGGTGCCTTTGCTATTACCTTAGTGCTTTTGGTGTGTTTCTTTTGCAGGGGTATCTTCCATATATTGGATTGGGCTGATATTGTTAATGCTCACATAATCTCTGGTCCTGGAATTGTTGATGGTTTGAAATTGAAGGTTTGTTATAAATCTAATAATTACCCGATTTAAAGGTACAATTTCTCGTAATTTTATATTTTTGGGACCTGTTTTAGGGTCTGCCTCGTGGTAGGGGGCTGTTGCTACTTGCTGAAATGAGCTCTGCTGGTAACCTTGCCACGGGAGACTACACAGCTGCTGCCGTAAAAATTGCCGAACAACACTCCGATTTTGTCATCGGTTTCATCTCGGTCAACCCCGCCTCTTGGCCCGGTGCACCTGTAAATCCAGCATTCATTCAGGCAACCCCTGGAGTTCAAATGGTAAAGGGTGGCGATGCCCTCGGCCAGCAATACAACACTCCGTATTCAGTAAGCGTTTTTATCCCATCATTAATTTTACAATCTGGCTCTTCTACCGTTCCCTAATAACCAAGAAAAACGATATTGTAGGTCATCTTTGATAGGGGTAGCGACATAATAATCGTTGGTCGGGGAATCATTAAGGCAGCGAATCCAGCGGAGGCAGCTCGTGAGTACCGTCTTCAAGGATGGGAAGCATACATGGCTAAATGCACTTAGAGGGTATCTTATCTTTTAAATATGTTACGTCCCTAATAACATAAGTGCCAAATTTTGTTGAATCTATCTATGATTTTGCATGATTGGCTTGTTATATTTGTATTACTTGTTGAGGGAGATCTTTGGGATCCCATTACTGTTTTCATCCTTGTTTGCTGAGGGCAATTTCTTCTATGTTATTTTAAATAAATTTTGGTAAGTTCTGTCTTAGGTTTGTTATATATATATATATTCGTATTATGTTTTATTTTATAGTCATTATTGGGCTAGTTTTCTTAAGTTTAAAAGTTACATACTCGAAATATGTCATATAAGATAAATAGATAAATAGTATTATGATAACATATAATATACATCAATTATCACCACGTAGTTTTGCCATACCAACATTATACTCACATCATAAAAAAATAATGTTTTAATTAACATTTCCGTTTTAAAAAATTAATGGTAATTTTTATCTCATAAACTCCACCGTTCTTATAAGGTGTCTTTCAATTAATTAATTAATTAATTTGTGTTAATTGCAATAAACGTTCTTAACTTTATTATATGACTGAGATTTAAATTAGTTGTTAAATTTTAAATTAAATTAAATTAATTTCAAATTAAAATATTAATTTAATTAATTTTTTTCGATAATTAAATTTTTTTATCAATCTAATAAAAAGTTTTGATGTTAATTGAATTTACAAATATTCATTAATAATGATTAAATTTGGTATTCTTGTCATGTAATGCGACTAGATTCAAGTTTGAACGAATTTATAATTTATAGTTTAGAGTTTTTTTTAGTACAATTTATTTTTCTTTTGACGATAGTTCTTGAAAATAAAGTTTTAATGGAAAATTTTGGGTAAACTATAGTATATTTTATTTTTGGTTCTCCAATTATAAAAAAGTTATAAGATGGTAATTCAATTATTTAATTTTATCATTTTTGGTCATCAGACTAACATGACAGCTTTTAAAATTGGCATTATAGCAACTTCAAACTTCAAACTTCAATATTTATATATTACGTTAATTTAATCTTGATTTTAAAAAATTTTAACCCTTAATATTTACACATTGTGCAATTTGGTCATTTTTCATTTTCTTTGTGACCCTTTCCACCTAAATCGTTAAAAAATAAATTTATAAGCTAAATTTGATTGAAAAGGAATTAGCAAAAAATGCAAAATAATAATTTAATCTTTTGCCATTATTTTAAAATTAACCCTCAATGTAATAAAAAAAACAAAAATATAAAAAGAGGATCAAATTATACAATATATAAATGTTGAGGGTTAAAGTTGCTATGATAAAACCACTTAATATTTATAGCCTCGTATTAAAGCCCATACATATGTAATTATTTATAATAAAATTTATATAAATATTGAGGGTTAAAGTTACTATGAAAAAACTAAAACTATCGATATTGAAACCCATACATACACAATTATTCCTACCATAACTACATAGTCAATAAGGCAGCAGGAATTACGGAAAGCACCGCTTAAAAAGTTAAAAGCTGAGGCTACAAATACTAAGAAAATTAGTTTTGGTAAAGAACAAAATAGTCCAAGTCAATTGATGTCTATCGGCATCTTTGATCATGATAACGATACTCATGTGATGTGGAAATTATGAATGAAGGAAACCCCACGACAATTTGTGAACACATTTAGTGTTTGTGTTCTATCAATGACTTGGTGAAATATTATTGAATTTATTTCTTATTTTTAAAGTTTTTTTTTTTACAAATTTGAGGTAAAAGTATCATAATAGTACTTGTATTATTTCTCGGTTTGGAGAATTGAGCAGATGATATTCTTATTGACACTTGCCAGTTAGCCTTCTAGTTCATCGTGTAGTACTCCTCCTGTTGTAGCGATACTAATCCTCATGTTAATGGCACCATAAGCATTAGCCTTTATCTAGATTTGTGGCTTCACCTAGCCCACTCTCTACAATACCTATTCCTTTTTATTCGCAATAAATGCGGGAGAGAATCTAGAGATGAAAAAGAGAAGAGACTCAATATTGAATGAAATCTTATTTTACTTTTTATTTTTACATCATATTCTCTTACTCTTAATACTCTTTCATTCTTTGGCTTCATCACTTGAAACTTTTATATAGTTGTTGCAAGTGACTATTAAGTTTCTATACATGCATATTTATGTGACACTTGATCTACTACATTCATGCATTTTAGATAAGTACATTCATGCATACAGATTTTTTTAGATTCATCCATCATAGTCACTTTGATTAAATGTACATATTGATGACATCACATTATCCAACATTCTCCCCTTAATGTGATGTTCTTTGATTCTATCCAGACGAACAACTAGAATAAAAGTCTCATGATAGTTAATACCAGGTTGTTGTGCATAGCCTTTCACCACTAATCTAACTTTGTTTCTTTTGATCAAACCATCGAGATTATGTTTCACTTTGTATACCCATTTCACGCCAAAAGTTTCTTTGTCATTTGGCTGTTCAATCAACTCCACGTCTTGTTCTTTTTCAATTGCATTAATTTCTTCTTGCAAAGCTTTCTTCCAAGCTTTCTGGCTCAACTACACAATAATTGCATTTAGCATAAACATAAATTAAACTCCTCATTTTTCTTAAAGTAGAGTTAGATGATGAAGACCTAAAACTTGAAGAACTTGATGAGGGTGAAGAATTTGGTGTAGAATGAGTTGGTTGTTCATCAACAATTACTAAATCCATAAATGTAGCAGGAACAATCTTCTCAATCTTTTCTTCTTGCCAATTCCATGTAGCCTTTTCATCAAATGTGACATCTCAACTAATGATCACCTTCTTTGTCTTTAAGTTGTAAAGGCTATAGCCCTTCAACGTAGACTATAGCCGATGAAAACACACTTCTTAGTTATTTCTTTGAGCTTTGTCTTCTTTTCTTTGGGGATTTGAGCATAAAAAACACACCTAAAAACTTTTAGGTGATTCACATATGGTTTTCTTCCACTCCATAAATCAAATGGAGTCATATTCTATACGACTTTAGTTGGACATCTATTCAGCAAATACAAAACTACATTAATAGCTTCAAGCCAAAATTCTTTAGGCATCTCTTTCTCGAACAACATAGTTTTGGCCATCTCCATCATTATTTGATTCTTTCTTTCAGACACGCCATTTTGTTGTGGTGAATACACAACAGTTAACTAACGTTCCATGCATTCATCTTCATAGAACTTGTGGAACTCATTATAGGTTTATTCTTTTCCTCTATCACTTTTCAAAACTTTTATGAACTTATCATATTATTTCTCAACAAGTTCTTTAAACTTTTTAAATGTTGAGAACACTTCAGGTTTTTGTCTCATAAAATACACCCATGTCATACGAGTTAAATCATCAATGAATAAAATAGAGTATCTATTTTGAGCATGAAATGAGGTTTTCATAGGACTACACACATCGTTGTAAACCAACTCTAGCACTTCTTTAGCCATCCATGCTCCTACCTATAGAAATGGTTGATGGTGTTGTTTTTCAAGCATAAAACCTTCACACACACAAAAAAAATATTTTTCTTCAATTGTTGGCACTCATGCACCATATTCTTTTGAGCAAGCAACTTGAGACCTTTGTAGTTCAAATTTCCCAAGTTTCCTATGCCAAAAACAAGAGTCATTTTCTTATCTGGCATCAAGATGAAATTCTTCTAGTATTGAAAAAATAGTTGGTCATTTTGATAGTAACAACAATATTCCCATTCGAATCAAGGATTTTGCACTCTCAATTCTCAAAGGATAGAAATAATCATGCTCCAAAAGTTGCCCAATGCTTAACAAATCTAATAAAAAGTATCATGGATGACCTTGCTTCCTCGCTTTCCTTCAACTCTATTACCTTTGTCTTGAACTTCAACATATTCATTGTCGAGGACATTTTTAAATCGAGTTTTAGAAAATGGGAATCGACTTTACAAACGAAAACGAAAGTCGCCACCAATCTTTTTAGGTGTCATTGGATCACCTTTAAAACATTTGTTTTAAAATCGTTGGTTTTGGTCTACGAAATCAAAAGAATGGGTTCGGGAGTCGGTTACGTACGAGGAAGGGTTAGCACCCTCGTAACGCCCAAAAATTGGTACCTAATTGATTATCAAAATGTCTTTAATGTCAGAAATTAAAAATTTTAAGATGTAATCCTCTTTAAAGTATTTGAAAATTTGGGTTCACTTGTATCAAAGTATTGACTATAAGTTAGCCTTTTAGAGATCTCTATCTCGAAACAGCAAAATGCTACATCCAGTAAGTTAGGACATATCACTTTGCAATTCCAAGACAGTCACTTATATTTTGAAAACTTTTAAGAACTTAGAAGGGTACTTGACTATTCGAACTTAAGGAGAAAAGTTGCAATCCAATAAGTTAGGGCACTACTTTTTCGAAATTTCCAAACACCAAGCATTATCTTTATATATTTTTTTTTTGAAAATTTTGGAGCCTTGTCTTTTTAAAGATGATGTGTGGAGAATTGTATTACATTATAAATCATACATAGTAACATATTATTGTAGTAGGTAAATAATACGTGCATTTAAACAAAAGGATGGCAATGATATAAAGAACGTTCATTAGATTCATACATATAAAATAGCAAATATGCATACAAAGATATATATAGCATGTATTGAGAATGAATAAACAAAATAAACAAACATACAAGGTAATAATTAAATAATGCATGATATATAAGAAAGCAATAATTAAATAATATATGACATGCAAATAAAAATATAATATCAATGTACATGTTTACAAAATATAACATACGATAATAATTATAATTATAACATATAATAATAATTTACGAATTTTAGATAATATATATGATATAAACATAAATAATATAATTGGTAATATATGAGATACATAACATATATAAAAAAATATATAGAATAAAAAAAATAAATCATAATAAATGTTATATAATAAAATATATAGGCTTCTCCCATGACATGATCCCTTTCTTTGACCTGCCCTCTAGACTGATGAAGCTCTCCCTTTAGATAGTTTTCTTGCGTCTCGAGCTGCTGAATCCGAAGTTTACCTTTATGCAATGCTGCTTCCAAATCTTCAACTTTACTTTTTAATTCCTTTAATTCGACCTTAGAATCACGGCTACGATGCCAGCGAAGGGATCCTCCAAGCTCAGTTACTTTGGACTTCAACCCTTTATTTTCTTCCTCTAGTGCCAAATTTCATTCGCATCTCCTGGAACTTCTTCTCCCGATGACTCACTTCTAGCCTTTCCTTCCTGGACCTCTTTCTGCAACTGATCTGAGGACCCTCCTACTCTTGCTCTCCTCAAGGATAACTGTGCCTTTTTGTAATGTTCCTTCAAATCATCTTTATCCTCTTCGATTTTCCTCTTTTCCTTTCTTTCTTTTCCGACCTCCATCTTCTGGACATCAATGTCTAAACTCAAGTACATCTTTTCTTCTTCGAGCTTTGCTATCCTTTTCTCAAGCTCTAAATTTTTCCTCTCAAATTCTTGCTTCATAATTTCTAACTCCGAGGGCATCACTTGTAAATATTCCTCCATCGGTCTAGCTCCTTCCACACTTGGCTCAGGAATATTATCATTGATCCTTCTACCTCTCCATTCAACATACTCTGGAGTCGTAGCAGGGCTAATAGCTACTGTTTTCAACCGACACGTCTTGTTCCAAGCACTAGAGATCTCACCGACCCTTTTCTTGTAATCAGCTCCTCTATATGCAAACTCACTTTGAGTCAGCCCATGAGTTGCTGGCACGAACTACCTCAAACCGAATTGCCTCAACACGAGTAAGGGGGCATAACCAATGGCACCTCAAATTCTCAATAGAAGGACCAAATCGAAATTGCCGCACTGGTAAAGAATCTCACCAGGAATCATCCACAAAGCTCTCCACTCAACATCTTTCGATTGAAGATTCTGAAGTAGTGCTATCCAATTCTCCTCTAGAACATCAACTCTCCTAGTTGAAGCGACTATATCCTTCAATGGTGAATAATCCTCGAAGAAAACCCGACAAATGACCCTATCTATCAATCGAAAATGGCTATAGAACCAAGCTAGAAGTAATTGTGCACGACCAACAAACTCCGCCTACACCGCCCTTCCTACATGTGCCTAAGGACACAGATGTCTCCGCCAAAATCGCAGGGACAGAAGTGACTTTCTTACTGAGTCAATGGAAAAGATTCGTGGTTGCCTCATCCACATATCCCAAAGCCTTGGGGAACACCATTAATCCATACAAACTTAAGGCAAAAACATCTACCTTCTTTGTTTCATCAGGATGCGTCAAAATCAGACCCTTCAAAGTGTCCCATGAAATGCACTTGCACTCACCCTTCTCTTTAATTCTGGCCGTAATCCACTGCTCGCTCATCCCTGTAATAGTCATCAATTTTTTCCAAAAGGTAGGGACATTAGCAGCTCGAGAATAGATTCTATCAACCTGGAACCTGGGACAACGTAACAAGGCAGTGTACTCCTCTACGATAGGCACCAAGTCTACCTCCCCAAAAGTGAAACAACTGTACGCTGGGTTCCAAAACTGAGCGAGGGCTCGGAACAAGTGCTCATCTACTTGAACATCGAGCAAGTAAGGTAAGTCTCCGTAATTACCGTAGAATAACTGTTTGGTCTCGTTGCCCCATTGATCCCAAATCTCCTTAAGCTCTTGGAGATTATTCTGCGTGACACTGATGCGAGTATATCCCGACAGCTCTGACATATATCCCGCAGCTATACTATCTCCCTTTTCTAATTGAGTTTGCTCAGACCATCTATGGACGTTGGCGTTGCCCTCCACTCTATCAAGAAGTCCGTTCTCCATAACAAAACTCTCTAACTTAGAAACTGACCGTGAATCGATACCTTTGTAAATGCAAAATGTTATGGAAACAAAAGAAAAGAAATAGTCAGTATCATATGATATCAATAAATCTCAACAATAATTTATAAGGGTAATATCTAAAGTTTAGCTCTAGCTAAGTTGGGCTCTTACGGTTGTTTCTATGTGAGGTTGGTTCTAAAGTTTGAGGTACTTGAACCAGCAGATTCCTCGATCCTCACCCATTATAGGCTCATTTGAATCGAGTTCAGTTCAGGGGGACACATTTCCCTATGGCTACACGGAGATGAAAATCTCACGAAACCATAGGTACAGATGTATCCCGAAAGTGATCCACTATCCTGCACGGAGGCGAAAACCTCACGAAGGTGTAGCTTCTCACTCCCACTTAAGGGTGTGACCACGACGGTCATGCAAATGCTATGCGTATTAGAATATAGCAACATATGCAATAATACAAACACATGTAATGCAAAGAGGATTAAATTTTAAAATTTTTAATTTTCGACATTAAGACAAGAGATAATCAGTTACACGGCTTGACTCTCTTATTAGTCCCCAGTGGAGTCGCCAAGCTGTCGAGGACATTTTTAAATCGAGTTTTGGAAAATGA
This sequence comes from Gossypium anomalum, assembly GCA_025698475.1. Classification (NCBI taxonomy): domain Eukaryota; kingdom Viridiplantae; phylum Streptophyta; class Magnoliopsida; order Malvales; family Malvaceae; genus Gossypium; species Gossypium anomalum. The sequence continues at coordinate 6,628,058 of CM046960.1, forward strand.
GAATCGACTTTAAAAACGAAAACGGGAGTCGCCACCAATCTTTTTAGGTGTGATTGGATCACCTTTAAAACATTTGTTTTAAAATCATTGGTTTTGGTCTACGAAATCAAAAGAATGGGTTCGGGAGTCGGTTATGTACGAGGAAGGGTTAGCACCCTCATAACGCCCAAAAATTGGTACCTAATTGATTATCAAAATGTCTTTAATGTCGGAAATTAAAAATTTTAAGATGTAATCCTCTTTAAAGTATTTGAAAATTTGGGTTCACTTGTATCAAAGTATTGACTATAAGTTAGCCTTTTAGAGATCTCTATCTCGAAACAGCAAAATGCTACATCCAGTAAGTTAGGACATATCACTTTGCAATTCCAAGACAGTCACTTATATTTTGAAAACCTTTAAGAACTTAGAAGGGTACTTGACTATTCGAACTTAAGGAGAAAAGTTGCAACCCAATAAGTTAGGGCACTACTTTTTCGAAATTTCCAAACACCAAGCATTACCTTTAAATTTTTTTTTTGAAAATTTTGGAGCCTTGTCTTTTTAAAGATGATGTGTGGAGAATTGTATTACATTATAAATCATACATAGTAACATATTATTGTAGTAGGTAAATAATACGTGCATTTAAACAAAAGGATGGCAATGATATAAAGAACGTGCATTAGATTCATACATATAAAATAGCAAATATGCATACAAAGATATATATAGCATGTATTAAGAATGAATAAACAAAATATACAAACATACAAGGTAATAATTAAATAATGCATGATATATAAGAAAGCAATAATTAAATAATATATGACATGCAAATAAAAATATAATATCAATGTACATGTTTACAAAATATAACATACGATAATAATTATAATTATAACATATAATAATAATTTACGAATTTTAGATAATATATATGATATAAACATAAATAATATAATTGGTAATATATGAGATACATAACATATATAAAAAAAATATATAGAATAAAAAAAATAAATCATAATAAATGTTATATAATAAAATATATAGGAAATAAGAAATATAACATAAAATAATGAAAGTTCATATGTAAAAATGACATGTATAAATAATTAGAAAATATATAATATATGTGAAGATATAATAATATAAAAAAATGATGTAAAATAGTAATAATTTGATGAAAATAACAAATAATAATAATACATATAATAATACTTGTAATTTTAATGTGTAATATAAAAGTAAGGTTAAAATAAAACAAATAACAATATATAAATATATATATATATATATATATATATATAGAATAAATAAATAAAATATAGGACTAAATTTAAAGTCCAGCCAAATTACGGGGCGAATTTAAAAGAACTAAAACTAAATTAAGGCTCTATTTAAAACGCGCGCAAAATCAAAGGGGCTCACTGGGCAAATTGCCCTATCCCCAAAACGGCGACGTTTTCTAGAATATAATTTAATAGCCATCGGGACTAAATTAAAACTAAAATAAAATATTGGGCCAAATCATAAATAAAATAAAGTTTGATTGTAAATACAAAAATGGGCAGAAGGATCAATTGGGTAATTAACCCAATTCTAAAAATGCGCGGATCCTCCCCGGGTAATCGGGTCAACGCGCGGATCCTAGGGGTTTAAAATGTCAACGTTTCACAGGGGCTATATAAACCAAGGCTTTAGCCCAAAAATCATTTTACACCGTTTTTTTAAAAAAACTTAAAATTCTTTCTGAAATGAGAGGAGAGAGAGAGAGTACTTGGCTCCGGCCTCCGTCGAGCCGAGCCTTGGTCCTCGGCCTCACGCGCCCACGCGCCATCACCAACTCCTCCCCGTACGGTGGTCGGAGGTCCAAACCTTGATTTTTAATGCAAATAAAGGTTCGACCTTTTCCTTTTTCATTATTTACAGTTTACATGTATGTATATGTATTAGAAATTTCACCTTTGTATACTTAATCGATTGAGATGCTTGCTGTGTATATATGTGCGAGAACAAATCTTTCTGCTGAATCTCTAGTTTTATTGATTCTTTCTGTATTTTCCAAAAACCTCATCTTTTTACAAGTGAAAAGAAAGGCTTTATAGCCTTGGTTCCTTACATATTTGGGGAAAGAAATCTAAGATTTCTTTCTATTTTGTGTCTTCTGTATCTCTGACTGATGTGCTGTGATTTTCTTGCCATTTTCTGCTCTGCTTTTTTGCGTATTTGCTGTTTGTTTCCTTTTCTTGCAGGCAATCAAGCGAGGGATCCGGCAATGACCTTGCTGCACACTGATCACGGAGGTTGAATCACGGCGCTGATGGAGGGTTACTGAAACGTCGTGAGAGACGAGCAGACGCGTCCGTTGAAATTGCTTCTGGGAGCTTCTGTTTGCGGCACGAGGAGAAAGGCAGAAACCCTAGGGTTTCCTGCCTTGGTGTAACAAGCTGGGCCAATTGGGCTTTTTAAATTTGGGCTAGCTAGTTTAATTGGGTCATGGGTGTTTGTGGGTCTGCTGGGTAGTTTAGGCCTGTTGGGTAGTTACCTGGTAAATGGTTTTAGGCTGATTGGGTTACAAGTGTAACGGGCTTTGGGCTTATCAGGCTTTGAGGCCTGTTTATTTGTAAATGGACATTTTAAATAAATATTTATTTATTCATATTCTGCTTTCAGCCCGGTCAAATTTGGGCTCTTACAGCTGCCCCTCTTTGCTCATTGCTGTGTAACAGGAATCGAGCAAAGACTTATAGAAAGACCAAATTTGACTGACCCTATCAAATCATGGTATTCCATTTTCTTTATGACTACCATATTGATATCTTTGATCTGCTTACTGCCGAACATAGAGATGTCGAATTTGCTTCTTTGATCTGTAGGGATGCCAAATCAACTTGAATCTGTTTGAGAACGTTTGAGAGTCATATATGCCATGTCTTCGATTTGTCCCTTGTAAGCACAAGGATGCCAAATCATCTTGAGTCTGTTTGAGAACTTTTGAGAGTCATATCTGCCATGTCCTCGATTTGTTCCTTGTAAACACAAGAATGCCAAATCATCTTAGATCTGCTTCAGTATAAACATCTGAAGGTTAGATCTGCCATATCTGAGAACATCTGAGAGTCAAATCTACTATGTCCTCGATTTGTTTCTTGTAAACACAAGAATACCAAATCATCTTGGATCTGTTTGAGAACATTTGAGAGTCTTATCTGCTATGTCCTCGATTTGTTCCTTGTAAACACAAGAATGCCAAATCATCTTAGATCTGCTTTAGTATAAACATCTGAAGGTTAGATCTGCCATATTTGAGAACATCTGAGAGTCAAATCTACTATGTCCTCGATTTATTTCTTGTAAGCACAAGAATACCAAATCATCTTGGATCTGCTTCAGTATAAATGTCTGAAGTCTAGATCTGCTATATCTGAGAACATCTGAGAGTCAAATCTACTATGTCCTCGATTTGTTTCTTGTAAACACAAGAATACCAAATCATCTTGGATCTGCTTCAGTATAAATGTCTGAAGTCTAGATCAGCTATACTGCGGCCTATTACCCTGCTGTTTAAGGGGCTAAAGCACGCCGTCTTTGATAACCCGTAGAATGATTATACCTAGTAATTAGGATGCTATGCTCAAAGTGAGTCGAATGTGCCTAACATGTTATGATGCAAAGTGCTGTGAATATGACCCCTATCTTAGGCGTCGCCATTCATTCCTTCATTTGTCTTTCTTTTCTCAAAATTTCATTCTTACTCGGCTAGTAGGCCTTCCTCCAATGCTATGATCTACTGAGGGTGTGTGTAAGAATTGAATCATTGGTTTTGTCCGTTTCTTTTTGGATTGGAAGAAAAAAATTCCTCGAGTTCCTTCATCCCTTACTTATGTGAATTTCTCGAACAATTGTCCTGTTTTAGTTTCTTGCATTATTTAGAAATTCCAAAGTAATGTGCAAAACTTCGTTTGTAAAAATATTTTGGTTCATCTATCATTATTTCATTGCAACATACTTTAGGAATATCGGGAGATGAATAAATAATTGGATTTGAATGAATTGTTAACAATACAAAGGAAATAAGTCTTATAGGATATCTTTAAGAAGAAATAGAATCTAAAGATAGTAAACAGGATAAAAATTAGATGCTTTAAATATCACCACTTGAGCGTCTATACATTAGTTCCATGAAACCTTTCTTGAGTTCGACATGTGTTTAAAAGATCCAAAGTACTTTGTTGATGCCCCAATGTACAATATGCTTTACTCTCTACCGAGTCAGATATAGCCAAATTGCTGTATGCCCTTCAAAATTTGAGCTGTCCTTTCGGGTTTTCAATTCAAAACCCTTTTGGTCACAAGGCGCCCTTTGCGAATTTTCACATTGGCCTTTCTATTTTTTTTTTGAAAAATTCAAGATGCCTTTTGCGGGTTTTCACCTTGGATTCTTTTCTCCTTTAGACAAAGTATTTTTTGACTGAGTCTGAGTTTACTGGATTGGTAGGCTCTTTCCATCTATTTCTGTCAAAATCAATGCACCGCCAGAGAAAGCCTTCTTCACGACGTATGGCCCCTCCCAATTTGGCATCCATTTTCCTCTAAAGTCCTTCCGAATGGGAAGGATTTTCTTTAGCACAAGGTCCCCCTCATGGAATTCCCTTGGACGAACCTTTTTATCACAAGCTCGCATCATACGCTTCTGGTACATCTGACCATGTCGGATAGCTTTCAGCCTCTTTTCCACAATCAAGTTTAGCTGGTCATATCGAGACTGAACCCATTCAGCTTCATCTAACCTTATCTCTGTTAGAACTCGGAGAGAAGGTATTTCTACTTCAATAGGTAACACTGCTTCCATCCCGTAAACTAACGAGAACGGGGTTACCCCAGTAGAAGTTCTGACAGATGTTCGATAGGTTAAGAGTGCGAACGGTAGCTTTTCATGCCAATCCCTATAAGTCTCAGTCATCTTTCCCACTATTTTCTTAATGTTCTTATTGGCAGCCTCCACTGCCCCATTCATCTTTGGGCGATAGGGTGAAGAGTTGTAATGCTTGATTTTGAACTGGTCGCAAAGCTCTGCTATCGTTTTATTGTTCAAATTCAATGCATTGTCGGATATGATCCTCTTAGGCATCCCATACCGACAAATGATTTCCTTCTTCAAAAATCGGCTTACAGCTGACTTAGTAACATTTGTGTAAGAAGCAGCCTCTACCCATTTTGTAAAGTAGTCAATCACTACGAAGATAAACCGATGTCCATTCGAAGCTTTCGACGATATTGGTCCAATTACATCCATGCCCCATATGGAAAACGGCCATGGAGACGTCATGACATGTAAAGGTGAGGGTGGTACATGGATTTTGTCTCCATAAATCTGACACTTATGGCATTTTTTGGCATGGTTGATACAGTCTCCTTCCATAGTGGCCCAGTAATAGCCAAACCTCATGATTAGTCTTGCCATCGTGAACCCATTTGCATGCATACCATATACACCTTCATGAACCTATTCTAGGATTAGCTTGGCTTCCACAACATCAACACATCTCAAAAGTAATTGGTCTTTCCTTCTCTTGTACAGAACATCTCCGTCCAAGACATAATCGCAAGCTGACCTTCTCAAAGTTCGTTTGTCATTTTTAGTTGCCTGTTCTGGATATTTACGATCTCTTACATATCGCAATATATCCTGATACCAAGGATTATCATCATTTTCTTCCTCTTCAAGGTTACAACAGCTAGTTGGAGCTTCATAGACACTCATTTGGATTGGACTCATCTCCTCCTCTTTATTCGCCTTAATCATTGAGGCCAAAGTTACTAGAGCATCTGCCATCTGATTTTCATATCGTGGGAGATAATTAAAGGTGATATCATCAAACTCCTTAAGTAACCCTAAAACTACCTTTCGATAATTGATCAATTTAGGGTCCCTTATCTCCCATTCACCTCTAAGCTGATAAATTACCAACGCCGAATCTCCATATACTTCTAGGATTCTTATACCTCGCTCTATGGCCGCTTGAAGTCCCATGATGCATGCTTCATACTCAGCCATTTTGTTTGTGCAATCAAAGTTCAACTTGCACGTGAATGGGTAGTGATCACCATTAGGGGATACCAAGACTGCCCTAATTCCATTTCTCACTGCATTAGAAGCCCCATCAAAATTAAGCTTCCATGGAGAATCTTCAGTCATTGCTATACATATTAACTCCTCATTTGGAAAATTAAAATTTAATGGCTCATAATCCTCTAGAGCTCTACTGGCAAAGAAATCAGCTACCGCACTTCCTTTTATAGCCTTCTGACTTACATAGACTATATCGAACTCTGAAAGTAAAATTTGTCACCTTGCCATCCTTCCATTTAGAGCAGTTGATTCCATCATGTATTTCAATTGATCCAACTTGGAGATAAGGCAAGTGGTATGATATAGCATGTACTGTCTTAATCTCTGGGTAGTCCAGATTAGCGCGCAACACAACTTTTCAATTGGCGAATATCTCATTTCACAGTCAGTGAATTTTTTACTGAGATAATAAATTACTTTCTCCCTTTTCCCCGACTCGTCATGTTGACCAAGCACACGTCCCATAGAATTGCTGAACACTGACAAGTATAGTATTAACGATTTATCTGGACTAGGTGGAGATAACACTGGAGCATTCAACAAATACTGCTTGACTTTCTCAAAAGCATTCTGGCATTCTTCATCCCAAGTACCTTGATTATGCTTTCTGAGGAGGTGAAAGATGGGATCACATTTCTCGGTCAATTGTGAAATGAACGAAGCGATGTAATTCAACCTTCCTAGGAATCCTCGAACTTCTTTTTGAGTACGTGGCGGAGGCAACTCTCGTATGGCTCTGACCTTGTCTGAGTCAACTTCAATTCCCTTTTCACTGACTACGAAGCCTAATAACTTCCCCGATCTGGCTTCAAAGGTGCACTTTGCTGGATTGAGCTTCAACTGAAATTTTCTCAACCTTAAGAATAATCTTCTCAAGACCTCAATATGTTTTTTTCTGTTCGCGACTTGGTGATCATATCATCAAATGTACCTCAATATCCTTATGCATCATGTCGTGAAACAAGTTTACCATGGCTCGTTGATATGTTGCCCTTGCGTTCTTCAGCCCAAACGGCATTACTTTGTAACAAAAGGTACCCCACAATGTTATGAAAGTAGTTTTATCCATATCCTCTGGATGCATCTTTATCTGATTGTATCCTGAGAAGCCATCCATGAAAGAGAACAATGAATATCCCGCTGTGTTGTCTACTAAAGTGTCAATATGTGGTAGAGGAAAATTATCCTTTGGGCTTGCTTTGTTTAAATCTCTGTAATCAACGCACATTCGTACCTTCTCGTCCTTCTTAGGAACAAGTACAATGTTAGCTACCCACTCGGAGTACTTCACTTCTTGCAAGAATCCTGCATCAAACTGCTTCTTGACTTCATCCTTTATTTTCAGAACAATATCCAGCTGCATTCTCCGCAACTTTTGTTGAACTGGTTTGCAATATTGTCTTATAGGAAGACGATGTACTACAATGTCAGTACTCAATCCGGGCATATCCTGATAAGACCATGCAAAAATATCCTTGAATTCCTGAAGCAACTCAATCAAGCTACACCTTGTGTCTTTGGTAATCCGTGTTCCAATTTCACCTCCTTCCCTTCCTCTAGGGCTATGCTCTTCATTGCCTCTTTCTCATGTGGCATGATTTGTTTCTCCTCCTGTTTTACCATTCTTAAGAGATCGAGAGATACGTCACAATCTTGAACATCTTCAAAATCCTGAGGTTCCTCTAAACACATGTCTTGCTCACAAGAGAAATCAGGAGCGGCAGTATTAGCGCTCATATCATTGATATCTAGAGACCTGTAAGGGGTATGAAAGAATATACAAAGAATGAATGAACTTAAGAATGATCGTTTATGTGCTATGAATAAAAGAATAAGAGTTGTTAGAATTTAAAGGAATATTGGTTGATAAAAATGAAGCAATACTCTTTTAAATTGATAAAAGTTATGTTTTATTTGAATAATAATAGATGAACATGAGCCTATTTTCACAAATGTAATCTTACTACTCCTAGGCCCTAAAGTAATAAACATGTTTCGAGAATTACTCTGAAAAATTTCTAAAGACTACAGGAAGATCATTCACAGTCCAATTATTCAGAGAGCTCCCCGGTTCGTAAGGGCGAATACCCTCAAGGTTTTCCTGTCCCAACCACTCACTATGTACAACATTGATTTGATGACTCTCTTCTACCATCAACCCTCCTGACTTAAAGGTTTTAGATATAGGTGGGAATGTCAACGGTTCCCACTCTACTTCTCCTCCGTTCAAATGCGCATTCCTTCTTACTTGACGCTTTTCCATCTCCTGTATCTTGTGTTTATGGTCTGGCTTGAAACCCAAACCAAAGCGATCCTTATTCTCCATCAGTTTTGGGATTTGAATCCCTCCTTGCAACTGTTTTCCTAGTCCTTTTCCCGATGATGCCCCCTTTCCTATCATTATTTGCAGAGCCATCCTTGTAACTCCAGACATTTTGGGCACTGGCACCTCACTTCCTTCCGAAATGAAGGTTGCGTTGATAATTTCTAGAGAGTGAAAAGAACATTCAACAGACTCTTCATTGGCCTCAACATAAGGGGGCTTTGCCGATGGATCATCTTTATGATATCCTCCTCCGCATTGATAGTTATTAACCGTCTATCTGTGACTAACTTTAATTTCTGGTGTAATGAGGAGGGCACTGCTCCTGCCGAGTGTATCCATGGTCTCCCCAACAAGTAATTATAGGAGGGTTTGATATCCATCACCAAGAAATCGACTTCATACGTATTTGGCCCGATTTTCAAGGGAATGTCAATTCGCCCCATCACCTTCCTTTCGGTTCCGTCAAAGGCTCTTCCCACATTATGACATGTCTTCATGTGCTAACTGTCAATGGGTAATCTGTTCAATGTAGATAGTGGAAGGACGTTCAAAGCGAACCCATTATCAATAAGTACACTTGGAAGCGTGTATCCTTTGCAACGAGTAGTGATGTGCAAAGCCTTAGTTGACCCTATGCCCCCAGGTGGAATTTCATCATCATTGAAGTAGATGAAATTATCAGCACTGATGTTATTTATCAATCGGTCTAACTTATTGACAGATATATCGTGAGTAACATATGTCTCGTTGAGTACCTTCAACAATGCTTCTCAATGCAATTCAGAGCTTAGCAGTAAGGCTAAAACCGATATGCGTGCTGGTTGCTTACGCAACTGCTCGACCACACTGTGCTCACTATGCTTAAGGAACTTTAGAAATTCCTTAGCCTCCTCCTCCCTCACTGGCTCGTTAATCGGTACTTCGCTCTTTTTCTCTTTTTCAATCTCCACACTCTTGGATTTTGTGGGCTCCACTCTGACATTCCCCGTATCATAACGCTTCCCATTCCGCGTATGGGAACCTTCAATTTGTACATCTTTAGATGCGTTGGCTATATTTCCTTCCTCCGGCACTGTCACGCTACAGTCATAACTCCATGACACTTTCTTACTATCCTTGTAAGGGAAAGGAGTAGGTGTATGGATAATGACCTTGGGCGCTGCTGGTGTCCCCTTTCATTATTCCCTGGCAGGGAGATAATGATCCTTGGTCTCTTTGGTTCTTTCTTTGTTCATTTTCCAGTACAAGCATACTTGTTTTTCACTAGAGCTTCCTTCATAAATCTGTAGCTCTTTATTATCTATAAAGCCTTGCACTAAGGCCTTGAATTCCTCGCAATCTTCATGGAATTCATCGTAGTCCCTTGTTCCTTCTCTCGTATTTTTAGAGGTCAACATACCTCTCTTCATCATCTCCTCCCAGATCACCCTCATAGGCATCCTTATCTCCACAACATTTTCCTTTCCCTTTTTTCCACTAGCTTCAACAATGGCATTTACTCCTTGATTGTCATGGTTAGGCAAAGGGCTCTCAGTATTTGAGGTACTCTCAAATTTTAAAACCCCATTCTTGATCAATCTCTCTACGGCTTTCTTGAATCCCGTACAATTTTCAATTGAGTGCCCCGATATTCCAGCATGATACTCACATCTGGCATTCGCATCATACCATTTAGGATATGGAGGTTGTAATGGTTTCAAATGGAAAGGGACTATAGCATGCGCTTCATATAGGTTTTGATAGAGCTCCCTATACGTCACAGGTATAGGTGTAAATTGCATCCTCTCATACCTGGTGTTGGATTCCTACTTTTGAGACCCCTGTTGCCCAACTGTGGCTACTTTGGGTGCAGCTAACCGTGGATCGCTTGAATTAAAACCACTTGTATTGTTCACCTCATTGTCTTTTCTTCTTGGGGCTGATCTTTTGGCCACTTCCCCCTCAATTCTTCCCCCTCTTATGGCATTCTCTATCATCTCTCCTGCCATAACTATAACCACAAAACTTTTAGTGGTGCTCCTAATCATATGAGTAATAAATGGGGCTTTCAAAGTATTAATGAATAACATAGTGGTCTCCTTCTCCAAAGAATGGTGGTGTTTGAACTCTGCATTGCTACCTCTCTCCACCTCTGTGCATATTGCCTAAAATTCTCATTAGGCTTCTTCTCCATATTTTACAGGGTAATCCTGTCAGGGGTCATGTCTGTCACATGATTGTATTGCTGCATGAAGGCTTGTGCAAGATCCCGCCATGAATTTATTCTAGCCCGGCTTAATTTATTGTACCATCTGGCTGTCGCACCTATCAAGCTATCTTGAAAACAATGGATCAACAGCTGATCATTATTTACATACCCTGTCATCCTTCTGCAGAACATTGTGATGTGGGCCTCTGGGCAGGTAGTACCATTGTACTTTTCAAATTCTGGCATTTTGAATTTGTGAGGCAGCACTAGGTTTGGGACTAGACTTGAATCCTTGGCATCAATCCTATGATGATTGCCAGTTCCTTCCAAAGCCTTGAACTTTTCTTCTAACCATCTGCAGCGTTCATCCAATTGCCTTGCAGCTTCGGCTTTCAAATTCTCATTTTCCACCATATCTAGATCGGGAATAAGAGGATTAGTAGGATTGTCATCCATATTAAACCCTAAACCAACTGGGAAATTCGTATGGACACCAGCATCAATTGGCCCATGCTGAGGCCTCACAGTAGCAGATGGCCTTCTAGGAGGTGCCTCAATTTGTAATGGTACATGAGGCAGAGTAAAACCTGGAGGAGGACCCTCATTTTCCTCTTCAGTGATGGCCATAGGAGCCTTTCCCTTAGTAACTGAGCCATTTCGACCATCATATTCCTCTGAGCTTCCATCATTTGCTCCCTCATCTCATTCTGCATTTTAACCAACTGCCCTTGCAACTGGTCTTGCATATCCTCTTGCAACTGCTCAAACCTTTGATCCATGTTTTTAGTCTTAGTGCGAGTGCCGTAGGGATGTGTGATTTCCAGATTTTCTTTTCTACCTTTATAAAGAAACTTTAACTAATTAGGGTCCTCTTACAATCTTGAATGCATATGATATGATGTAATGCAAATGCACGAATGCAACAAAGGCATCAATCTCGATTCAATCTCATTTAGAAAACTTTATTTAGAAAAAGAATATCATTACATATAAATGGATTACAAGTACTCTTTCGCCCTAATGCCCAAAGTTTTTACTCTATCTAATAAAAGGGCTAACTCTCGTCCTATATTTGATGACGACCCACACATCAGACTCAATACATCGGCTCGTACTGCCAAGTCCTGCACATATTCAGCAACCTCTCGAATCTGGGTTATGGCTTCTCCCATGACATGATCCCTTTCTTTGACCTGCCCTCTAGACTGATGAAGCTCTCCCTTTAGATAGTTTTCTTGTGTCTCAGTCTCTTTGAATCAAGTTTACCTTTATGCAATGCTGCTTCCAAATCTTCAACTTTACTTTTTAATTCCTTTAATTCGACTTTAGAATCACGGCTACGATGCCAACGAAGGGATCCTCCAAGCTCAGTTACTTTGGACTTCAACCCTTTATTTTCTTCCCCTAGTGCCAAATTTCGCGAGTGCATCTCCTGGAACTTCTTCTCCCAGTACTCAGCTCTAGCCTTTCCTTCCTTGACCTCTTTCTGCAACTGATCTGAGGACCCTCCTACTCTTGCTCTCCTCAAGGATAACTGTGTCTTTTTGTAGTATTCCTTCAAATCATCTTTATCCTCTTCGATTTTCCTCTTTTCCTTTCTTTCTTTTCTGATCTCCATCTTTTGGACATCAATGTCTAAACTCAAGCACATCTTTTCTTCTTTGAGCTTTGCTATCCTTTTCTCAAGCTCTAAATTTTTCCTCTCAAATTCCTGCTTCATAATTTCTAACTCCGAGGGCATCATTTGTAAATATTCCTCCATCGGTCTAGCTCCTTCCATGCTTGGCTCAGGAATATTATCATTGATCCTTCTACCTCTCCATTCAACATAAGTCGTAGCAGGGATAATAGCTACTGCTTTCAACCGACACGTCTTGTTCCAAGTACTAGAGATCTCACCGACCCTTTTCTTGTAATCAGCTCCTCTATATGCGAACTCACTTTGAGTCAGCCCATGAGTTGCTGGCACGAACTACCTCAAACCGAATTGCCTTAACACGAGTAAGGGGGCATAACTAATGGCACCTCAAATTCTCAATAGAGGGACCAAATCGAAATTGCCGCACCGGTAAAGAATCTCACCAGGAATCATCCACAGAGCTCTCCACTCAACATCTTTCGATTGAAGATTCTGAAGTAGTACTATCCAATTCTCCTCTGAAACATCAACTCTCCTAGTTGAAGCGACTATATCCTTTAATGGTGAATAATCCTCGAAGAAAACCCGACAAATGACCCTATCTATCAATCAAAATGGCTATAGAACCAAGCTAGAAGTAATTGTGCACAACCAACAAACCTGCCTACACCAGCCTTCCTACATGTGCCTAAGGACCTGAATGTCTCCGCCAAAATCGCAGGGACAGAAGTGACTTTCTTACTGAGTCGATGGAAAAGATCCGTGGTTGCCTCATCAACATATCCCAAAGCCCTGGGGAACACCATTAATCCATACAAACTTAAGGCAAAAACATCTACCTTCTTTATTTCATCAGGATACGTCAAAATCAGACCCTTCAAAGTGTCCCATGAAATGCACTTGCACTCACCCTTCTCTTTAATTCTGGCCGTAATCCACTGCTCGCTCACCCCTGTAATAGTCATCAATTTCTTCCAAAAGGTAGGGACATTAGCAACTCGAGAATAGATTCTATCAACCTGGAACCTGGGACAACGTAACAAGGCAGTGTACTCCTCTACGGTAGGTACCAAGTCTACCTCCCCAAAAGTGAAACAACTGTACGCTGGGTTCCAAAACTGAGCGAGGGCTCGGAACAAGTGCTCATCTACTTGAACATCGAGCAGGTAAGGTAAGTCTCCGTAATTACCGTAGAATAACTGTTTGGTCTCGTTGCCCCATTGATCCTAAATCTCCTTAAGCTCTTAGAGATTATTCTGCGTGACACTGATGCGAGTATATCCCGACAACTCTGACATATATCCCGCAGCTATACTATCTCCCTTTTCTAATTGAGTTTGCTCAGACCATCTATGGACGTTGGCGTTGCCCTCCACTCTATCAAAAAGTCCGTTCTCCATAACAAAACTCTCTAACTTAGAAACTGACCGTGAATCGATACCTTTGTAAATGCAAAATGTTATGGAAACAAAAGAAAAGAAATAGTCAGTATCACATGATATCAATAAATCTCAACAATAATTTATAAGGGTAATATCTAAAGTTTAGCTCTAGTTAAGTTAGGCTCTTACGGTTGTTTCTATGTGAGGTTGGTTCTAAATTTTGAGCTACCTGAACCAACAGATTCCTCGATCCTCACCCATTATAGGCTCATTTGAATCGAGTTCAGTTCAGGGGGACACATTTCCCTATGGCTACACGGAGATGAAAATCTCACGAAACCATAGGTACGGATGTATCCCGAAAGTGATCCACTATGCTACACGGAGGCGAAAACCTCACGAAGGTGTAGCTTCTCACTCCCACTTAAGGGTGTGACCACAACGGTTATGCAAATGCTATGCGTATTAGAATATAGCAACATATGCAATAATACAAACACATGTAATGAAAAGAGGATTAAATTTTAAAATTTTTAATTTTCGACATTAAGACAAGAGATAATCAGTTATACGGCTTGACTCTCTTATTAGTCCCCAGTGGAGTCGCCAAGCTGTCGAGGACATTTTTAAATCGAGTTTTGGAAAATGAGAATCGACTTTAAAAACGAAAACGGGAGCTGCCACCAATCTTTTTAGGTGTGATTGGATCACCTTTAAAACATTTGTTTTAAAATCGTTGGTTTTGGTCTACGAAATCAAAAGAATGGGTTCGGGAGTCGGTTATGTACGAGGAAGGGTTAGCACCCTCATAACGCCCAAAAATTGGTACCTAATTGATTATCAAAATGTCTTTAATGTCGGAAATTAAAAATTTTAAGATGTAATCCTCTTTAAAGTTTTTAAAAATTTGGGTTCACTTGTATCAAAGTATTGACTATAAGTTAGCCTTTTAGAGATCTCTATCTCGAAACAGCAAAATGCTACATCCAGTAAGTTAGGACATATCACTCTGCAATTCCAAGACAGTCACTTATATTTTGAAAACCTTTAAGAACTTAGAAGGGTACTTGACTATTCGAACTTAAGGAGAACAGTTGCAACCCAATAAGTTAGGGCACTACTTTTTCGAAATTTCCAAAAACCAAGCATTGCCTTTATATTTTTTTTTGAAAATTTTGGAGCCTTGTCTTTTTAAAGATGATGTGTGGAGAATTGTATTACATTATAAATCATACATAGTAACATATTATTGTAGTAGGTAAATAATACGTGCATTTAAACAAAAGGATGGCAATGATATAAAGAACGTGCATTAGATTCATACATATAAAATAGCAAATATGCATACAAAGATATATATAGCATGTATTGAGAATGAATAAACAAAATATACAAACATACAAGGTAATAATTAAATAATGCATGATATATAAGAAAGCAATAATTAAATAATATATGACATGCAAATAAAAATATAATATCAATGTACATGTTTACAAAATATAACATACGATAATAATTATAATTATAACATATAATAATAATTTACGAATTTTAGATAATATATATGATATAAACATAAATAATATAATTGGTAATATATGAGATACATAACATATATAAAAAAATATATAGAATAAAAAAAATAAATCATAATAAATGTTATGTAATAAAATATATAAGAAATAAGAAATATAACATAAAACAATGAAAGTTCATATGTAAAAATGACATGTATAAATAATTAGTAAATATATAATATATGTGAAGATATAATAATATAAAAAAATATGTAAAATAATAATAATTTGATGAAAATAACAAATAATAATAATACATATAATAATAATTGTAATTTAATGTGTAATATAAAAGTAAGGTTAAAATAAAACAAATAACAATATATAAATATATATATAGAATAAATAAATAAAAATATAGGACTAAATTTAAAGTCCAGCCAAATTACGGGGCGAATTTAAAAGAACTGAAACTGAATTAAGGCTTTATTTAAAACGCGCGCAAAATCAAAGGGGCTCACTGGGCAAATTGCCCTATCCCCAAAACGGCGACGTTTTCCAGAATATAATTTAATAGCCATCGGGACTAAATTAAAACTAAAATAAAATATTGGGCAAGTTTGATTGTAAATACAAAAATGGGCAGAAGGATCAATTGGGTAATTAACCCAATTCTAAAAATGCACGGATCCTCCCGGGGTAATCGGGTCAACGCGCGGGTCCTCGGGGTCTAAAACGTCGACGTTTCACAGGGGCTATGTAAACCAAGGCTTTAGCCCAAAAATCATTTTACACCGTTTTTTAAAAAAAAAACTTAAAATTCTCTCTGAAATGAGAGGAGAGAGATAGTGCTTGGCTTCGGCCTCCGTCGAGCTGAGCCTTGGTCCTCGGCCTCACGCGCCCATGCGCCGTGACCAACTCCTCCCCGTACGGTGGTCGGAGGTCCAAACCTCGATTTTTAACGCAAATAAAGGTTCGACCTTTTCCTTTTTCATTATTTACAGTTTACATGTATGTATATGTATTAGTAATTTCACCTTTGTATACTTAATCGATTGAGATGCTTGCTGTGTATATATGTGCGAGAACAAATCTTTCTGCTGAATCTCTAGTTTTATTGATTCTTTCTGTATTTTCCAAAAACCTCCTCTTTTTACAAGTGAAAAGAAAGGCTTTATAGCCTTGGTTCCTTACATATTTGGGGAAAGAAATCTAAGATTTCTTTCTATTTTGTGTCTTCTGTATCTCTGATTGATGTGCTGTGATTTTCTTGCCATTTTCTGCTCTGCTTTTTCGCATATCTGCTGTTTGTTTCCTTTTCTTGCAGGCAATCGAGCGAGGGATCCGGCAGTGACCTTGCTGCGCACTAATCACGGAGGTCGAATTACGGCTCTGATGGAGGGTTACTGAAACATCGTGAGAGACGAGCAGACGCGTCCGTTGAAATTGCTTCTGGAAGCTTCTGTTTGCGGCGCGAGGAGAAAGGCATTTCCATGCGCAGGTTAGTAGAAGTCACGTGTCCCAGCTCAGCATCCAGAACAATCCCGACTCCAACACAAATTTGGTGATGTATATTTTTCTTTTGGGTAAAGATGGCATGTACATAGGTGTTATTTAGTCACTTGAATATGTATATTACTTTGGGTAGTGAAGGATGAATGATAAAATTTAGATGGTTAAATGAAATGGTAAGGAAAGTACATGATATTTTGATACATGAACATTAAGTTGTTAAATGAATGAAGTTTTTAATCAATTTGAATGATGCTATGATAGTTATTAAATTAAAATTTTATTAATAATATAAATATTAGTATATGAATGTGAAATATTGGTGTTGGTTGTTTTGGTTTGAAATTTGCAGGAGGTTTAGGTAAAAATAAGCGAAATGCTACCAAATTTTTATAAAAAAAAAATTTGGAATACTCAGAACAAGTCCCGTTCTACTTTTAATACATGTTTGAACTTCAAGAGTTCAAGATAGGGACTTAATTATTATATTATACTATGAAAGTTATATTAATTGTAAATTATTCGTAAGTTGTCCGATCGTCCGTAATGCCTCATAACCTCGTTCCAGTAGCGGTTTGGGGTTAGGGGTGTTACAATTGTTGGTATCAGAGCTATTAGGTTTAGCCGATTCTCGGGCTAAAATGGGCTCGGAAGTGAGTTTAGAAGTACATGCCACTGTCGAGTCGAAATTGAGTCGGGATTTTTTTTGGATGCTAAAATATTTATTTGATTTTGTTTTATAGATAAAATGTCAGTTGAAAGAATGGATAATGTTGAACAGGAAATGTATACTGGAAGTCGAGAATTAGAAGAAACTGAATCTGCTACACCTAGTGTGAATCCGTTAGATAATCAATTTCCTAACGTAGGGAGAGAAAGAAATGCATCACAATGTTAAGAGATATAGCCGATGCATTCTGAAGAAATAGTGAGAACTATACTCTACTACTACATCTGCACCTCTTTGTCAGACAGGCCCCGATTAAAGAGCTACGAAAATATGGTGCCACGGAATTTCAGGGATTAAAAGGAGCTGATTCATCCATTGTTGAAAATTGGATAGAAACAACAAAAAGAGTTTTGCAACAATTAGACTGCACCCACCGAAAGAGTCCGATATGTGTTTGTATCATCATTACAAGGAGAAGCGTATCTCTGGTGGGAATCTGTGGTTAGACATTTGCTTAGGATGATCGGGTAACTTGGGACTTGTTTCAAAAAGAATTTCAGAAGAAGTATATTGGGGAATTGTACATCGAAGAGAAAAAGCAATAGTTTTTAGTGTTGAAACAGGGGAATATGTCAGTACTGGATTATGAGCGAGAGTTCTCTAGATTGAGCAGGTATGCTTTAGAATATGTTCCAACCGAGGCTGATAGTTGTAAACGATTTCTCTGGGGATCATGCGAGATGAAATCAAGATTCAATTGGTAAGTCTCGAATTCATCAACTTGTTGATCTGGTTGAGCGAGCAAAAATGATAGAACAAGTATTGGGCCCGGATAAAAATCGAAAATTGGTAAATCAAATTTGGGAAACGTATGGGAACTACTAGTTCTAATCCATTACCAAGAGATTCAGAGAATCAAGAAGTGATCAAGATCCAGCTTTACTTGACGCAGAGGTGGTAGAAGCGAGTAAACAGATGACGGTATCTACTAGTAGTGTGAGAGGTCCATCCCGAAGTATAGAAATTCGATGTGAGCATCTGCGAAAGAAACATTTAGGTGAATGTTGGAGGATAACTCGGCGATGTTTTCGATGTGGGGCTCTGAGATCATTTTATCCGAGATTGTCCGAAAGGTGAAAGTACCACACCGCAACATCTCAAAGATCGGTACCTCATTGTTCGTGGCGCAGGATCTAGTAGGGGTGGTTCGGGTTCTGTGTCAGAGGTGGAGGTGTCGGAAGAAACAGCGATATAGCTACACAACAGATCGAGGCGAGCGCGCGCGGGCGCGTATGTAGTCCGGACCGTGAGGAGGCGTGCACATGATGTTATTCGGTATATTTTTATTATATTACGAGCCTATTTATGCTTTAATTGATCCGGGTTCGTCACACTCATATATAAATTCAAAACTAGTCGAATCGGGAAAATTAGAATCAAAATGTCTAAAGTTTCTATAAAAGTGTCTAGCCCTTTGGGACAAACGGTGTTAGTAGATAGAGTATGTCGGAGGTGCCCGTTAATAATACATGATAAAATGTTTCTTGTGGACTTGTTGATCATGCCTTTTGGTGATTTTGATATCATTTTGGGTATGGATGGCTATATGAACATGGGGTAGTTTTGGATTGCTATAAAAAGAGGTTTAGTATTCGAATGAGAAAATGGGAATAGAATTGAAGTGAATGGCATCCGTACCAGTGGTTTGACACGCATTATTTCAGCGATGAAGGCTAATAAATTACTGCAGCAGGGTTGTCCAGCATACTTGGCATACGTTATTAATTCTGATTCAGTTGGGAGTCGATGCGATCAGTTAGGGTGTATGTGTGAATTTCGGATGTATTCCCGGAAAAAATTACCGGGCTTACCACACGATAGAGAGGTTGAATTTGCTATTGAGGTGTATCCAGTACAACACCAATTTCTATACCTCCGTATCGAATGTCGCCCACTGAGTTGAAAGAGTTGAAGGTGCAGTTACAAGATTTACTAGATCGTGGATTTATTAGGCCAAGCATTTCACCCTGGGGAGCTCCAGTGTTGTTTGTTAAAAAGAAAGATGGTTCTATGCGGTTATGTATTGATTATCGACAGTTGAATAAAGTGACAATTAAAAATAAGTATCCATTGCCTCGCATTGATGAATTATTCGATCAATTGAGAGGAGCTTACAGTTTTCAAGATTGACTTAAGGTCGGGTTACTATCGATTGAAGGTAAAAGAAAGTGATGTACAGAAGACGACTTTTCCGTCGAGTATGGCCATTATGAGTTCTTGGTAATGCCATTTGGGTTAACAAATGCCCCAGTACTTTTATGGATCTCATGAATCGTATCTTTCAACCGTATTTAGATCGGTTTGTGGTGGTTTTATTGATGATATATTGGTTTATTCAAAGTCGAGTCGAACATGATCGGCATCGAGGATTGTACTACGAGATATTACGGGAGAAGCGATTATATGGAAAGCTCGATAAATGCGAGTTAGTTATCGGCGTGGTATTTACGGGACATGTAGTATCTGCAGATGGAATCCGAGTTGATCCGAAAAGATCAAAGCAATTGTTCGATGGAAGGCACCAAGGAATATATCGAGGTACGCAGATTTTCTTGGTTTAGCCGGATATTATAGAAGATTTGTAAATGGATTTTCGAAGATAGCTTTGCCGATGACCAAGTTGTTGCAGAAGAATGTTCCTTTTCTTTGGGATGATCAGTGTCAGAAAAGTTTTGAAACATTGAAGCGAATGTTAACCGAGGCACCGAGTTTGACATTGCGAGAATCGGGTAAAGATTTTATAGTGTATAGTGATGCTTCTTTGAGTGGTTTGGGTTGTGTATTGATGCAGGATGGGAAGGTAATAGCCTATGCATCTCGTCAATTGAAACCACATGAAAGGAATTATCCGACTCATGATATTGAGTTGGCAGCTGTGATTTTTGCATTGAAGATTTGGAGACATTATCTTTATGGTGAAAAATGCTACATCTATACTGATCATAAGAGTTTGAAGTATCTTCTTTCTCAGAAGGAATTGAATTTGAGACAAAGGCGTTGGATCGAGCTTCTGAAAGATTATGATTGTGTTATAGACTATTATCCAGGAAGAGCTAATGTTGTAGCTGATGCATTAAGCAGAAAAGCTGTAATTGAATTAAGGGCAATGTTTGCGACTTAGTATCATCGATGATGATGGTCTCTTTTGGTTGAATTAAGAATAAAACCGATAATGTTTGATCAGTTAGATCATTTCGGTTGGAAGATAACAAATTATTGAAGAAAAGAGAGATGGTACGAATGGCACAATGAGAAAAATTTTAGTATCGATGATTGTGGATGCTTGAGGTTTCAAAATCGGATTTGTATTCCAAATGCTTCGAGCTTAAAGAGTTAATTCTACGGGAAGCTCATGATAGTTCGTTTGCTATGCACCCGAGGCAGTACGAAAATGTATCGAGATTTACGAGAATTATCTTTGGTGGCAGGATGAAAAGAGACATAGTAGAATTTGTAAGTAAATGTCGACTTGCCAGCGGGTAAAGGCGAGAACATCAGTTCCTCTTTGGAATGCTTGACCTATTAATATTCTGAATGGAAATGGGATCGCATCACGATGGATTTTATTACGGGATTACCGTTGTCGACAAGCAAAAAGAATGTTATTTGGGTGATAGTTGATAGACTTACCAAGTCAAGACATTTTATATAGCGATCGGGGTGATTGGTCGTTCTGCGAAGCTTGCGGGCGTGTATATTCGAAAATTGTTAGACTACATGGCATTCCGATATCAATAATTTCAGATCGAGATCCTCGGTTCACATCGAGATTTTGGAGACGATTACATGAGTCGTTGGGTACTAGACTTAGTTTCATCTGACTTTTCATCCCCAAACCGACGGACAATCCGAACGGGTAATTCAGGTACTAGAAGATATGCTTCGAGCTTGTATTATTGATTTTGAAGCAGGTTGGGAACGATATTTGCCACTAGCTGAGTTTGTCTATAATAATAGTTTCCAATCTAGTATTCGAGATGGCTCCGTATGAAGCATTATATGGTCGAAATGTAGATCACCAGATATTTGGGCTGAGTTGAATGAAAGGAAAGTAATTGGGCTGGAATTGATTCAAGAAACGGAGGAAACAGTTAAAAAGATCAAAGACAGATTGAAGGCTGCTTTCGACAGACAAAACTCTTATGCCGATTTGAAACGTCGAGACATTGAATATTCAGTCGGAGACAAGGTATTTCTTAAAGTCTCTCCATGGAAGAAAGTATTGAGATTTAGTCGGAAAGGTAAATTAAGTCCACGTTTTATTGGGCCGTATGAAATAGTAGAAAGAATTGGACCAGTTGCATATCGATTGGCTTTACCTTCTGAATTACAAAGGATTCATGATGTTTTTCATGTTTCGATGCTACGGAAATATAGATCAGATCCTTCTCATATAATTTCTACAGAAGATATTGAAGTTCGACCTGATCTATCATATGAAGAAGAGCCGGTTCAAATTTTAGCACGAGAAGTGAAAGAATTAAGAAATAAAAGGGTTCCTTTAGTGAAAGTCTTATGGAGAAATCATAATGTTGAAGAAGCGACTTGGGAACCAGAGGAAACTATGAGAGTACAATATCCTCATCTCTTCTCAGGTAAATTTCGAGGATGAAATTTATTAAGGGGGGAGAAATGTAATGACACAAAATTCACTGCACCGGAAAAGTGAGTTATAGGGCCTCCGTCTTAGTGAAATAAGTTCGAAAATAATTATTAAAAATATTTATGAGCCTAGTAGTGTGTCTAATTAGGATTTAATTAGGTGAAATTAGCTTAATTTAGAATAATTAGCAAAAAGAACTAAATTGAAAAAGGGGTAAAAGTTTAATTATAAAGCAATAGAAAATAAAAAGGATTAAAATGGCAATTAAGCCATTGACTACAAATGAGGTGGCATATTGGTGAAATAAAATCAAAGATTTTATTTAGGTTTTATATATTATAATGATTATTATTATGGTTTTATATTAAATTGTTATGATTATTTAATTGATAATATATTATAAATAAATTAAATAGAAGACAATTGTATGGTAATAAAATATACATGTGTAAGAATTGTATTGGTACATTTGTAATTTAAATACTAAATTACTTATAATTTAAGTAAAAAGATATTTGTTAATTAAATAATTAAATTATTAAATTATGAGATTTTTTGTTTAAGAAACAAATTAAATAATGACAATTGTAATAAAATTATTGGTACAAATGTAAAATTTAATATGTATCCAATTGTAATATTAGTATTTGTTATTAAAATAGATATTTATTAAATTAATTAAATATTAATATTATAAGATTTTTATTTGTTAAATAAATAAAAGAAAGACAAATGGATGGTAATAATAGTGTACAAATGTACAAAGATACATGTGTACAAATGTGTTAATTATATTGTTATTAAATTAATAATAATATATATTAGTTAAATGATAAAATAAATAAGTAAAATAAATGAAATAATAAAAGAATAAAGAGAAAGACAAAAGAAAAAAAAGAAGTAGAACAGAAGCATTTCGAAACAGGGAAAGAAAAAGAAAGAAAGAAAAGGGAAAGGAAAAACTAGGGTTTTAAGGTTTGAAGCTTTAAAAGGTAAGTCAATTAAGTCCTTTTCTCTTAATTTTGATGTTTTAGGAGCTTTGAAACAAGATTTTGATGAAATTAAGTTAATAGTTCAAGAGTTCATATGTTTCCAAGTAGGGTTCATGTTGGAAAAATTATGGAATTAGGGATTTAATTGAATGAATTCTAAGTTAAAATTGATTAAGGGATTAAATTGTAAACTAGGCTATAAGTTTTGTGTTTTAGGGACTAAATTGAGGAAAATTCGGAATTAAGAAAATATGTTGAAAATTTAATAGTTAAATTTGAGTTTAAATGAAATTTGAATAGGAATAAGGTGTGAATTGGTGTTATAAATTGGGTTATTAACATTTTACATCAAAACAGTTTTGGGAAGTAGCAATGGTCTGATTTTGAAAATTCACTAAAAATTGTAGGAATTGAATTAGAGGATGAATAAGATATGAAATTAAAGCTTATTGGGTCTAGTTTCTTATAGTGGAAACAATGTAAGCAATTAATTTATGAATCAAGAGATATTTGAAATTTTGTAAGACTGGTTCAGGGTAATTTCGAGACACTCTGTTTTAACTTTGGAAAATCATTAAAAATTGTACAAAAATTATTATGGAGTGTAATTTATATATGTGAACTCCTTAATGAATCTAGTTTCAAAATAAATAAACAAGAACCTTATTCGAGTCCTGTACAATGAGATAATTTATTTTTAGTAGAGAGAGGTCAGAACTGTCAAATGAAATAACAGGGGAGTATTTAGTGAATAAACTGTACTAAATGGCTAGACCAAAAATTCTGGAAATTTTATGGTTAAAATATATATGAGTCTAGTTTTAAGGAAAATTTACGGATATTAATTTGGAGTTTCTTAGCTCAAGATATAAATAATTTAGTAACAATAACTCAAGTAGACAGCTTAATGGTGAAATTATATATATACATTAAAAATGGTTAAATTTGCATGTTTAGGCTCATGAATTAAATTGAATCATGTTGTATTGATGATTATAAATTATTATTTTCGTAGCCAACAAAGAACCTGAAGCATCAGCATCGAAAGGAAAGGAGAAAGTCATCGAGGACTAAAACGGGAGAATTACGGTGTGTATTACTATAATTCGAATTTTTAATTATTCTTGATTGCTGAAATTTTAATTGTTATGTATGGTAAATAAGACTTGAGGTAAGTATGTGAAATTGAAATTAGAAAAAGTAAAATAATACCCTATTAACTCGTCGGACTAGATTCGATACAAATGGCATGCCATTGGATTTGTGATATGATGAAGAGATTGTAGTTCGGCCGAGAAGATGTTTCATTATTATATACTTGGTTTATCCGAATAGGCATTTAATGCCTTATTGGTGTGTTGGGAGGATATATTATACCGGTGTGTTATGGAGGATTTACAATATTCCGGTGTGTTTGGGTTGGATATTCTGGTGTGTTTGGGTTGGATATTCTGGTGTGTTTGGGTGGAAATCCGTGTATCTGTCATAGTCCGAGCTTTGTTAATAGGGTAAATAATTGAAATGAAATTTTGAAAATGAGATTATTTGTTTTAGCACTATTGAAAAGTACGAGAAAGAATGTATGAACTAAATTATGAATTGAGTTAGTATGAGAAAAATAAATTATGAATTTAAGATTTATGAAGTAAAATAATTTTATATAAAAGTAGTTTAAATAATTATAAAATTATGGTTGATGTTTGTAATTTATTAATGTTAAATAGTCTTGGTTTATAGTAATACCACTGAGTATATCCATACTCAGCGTACGGTTGTTTCCGTGCGCAGGTTAGTAGAAGTCACGTGTCCCAGCTCAGCATCCAGAACAATCCCGACTCCAACACAAATTTGGTGATGTATATTTTTCTTTTGGGTAAAGATGGCATGTACATAGGTGTTATTTAGTCACTTGAATATGTATATTACTTTGGGTAGTGAAGGATGAATGATAAAATTTAGATGGTTAAATGAAATGGTAAGGAAAGTACATGATATTTTGATACATGAACATTAAGTTGTTAAATGAATGAAGTTTTTAATCAATTTGAATGATGCTATGATAGTTATTAAATTAAAATTTTATTAATAATATAAATATTAGTATATGAATGTGAAATATTGGTGTTGGTTGTTTTGGTTTGAAATTTGCAGGAGGTTTAGGTAAAAATAAGCGAGAAATGTTTGCTGAAATTTTTATAAAAAAAAAAATTTGGAATACTCGAACAAGTCCCGTTCTACTTTTAATACATGTTTGAACTTCAAGAGTTCAAGATAGGGACTTAATTATTATATTATACTATGAAAGTTATATTAATTGTAAATTATTCGTAAGTTGTCTGATACATCCGGTAATGCCTCATAACCTCGTTCCGGTAACGGTTTGGGGTTAGGGGGTGTTACAAGAAACCCTAGGGTTTCCTGCCTTGGTGTAACAAGCTGGGCCAATTGGGCTTTTTGAATTTGGGCTAGCTAGTTTAATTGGGTCACGGGTGTTTGTGGGTCTGCTGGGTAGTTTAGGCCTGTTGGGTAGTTACCTGGTAAATGGTTTTAGGCTGATTGGGTTACAAGTGTAACGGGCTTTGGGCTTATCAGGCTTTGAGGCCTGTTTATTTGTAAATGGACATTTTAAATAAATATTTATTTATTCATATTCTGCTTTCAGCCCGGTCAAATTTGGGCTCTTACATTCATCGTTGCCCAACTTCACCTTTAAGCGAAATGTGCAATCCATGTTGAGAAAAGCTTCTTTATCTCTCATTATGTGGTTGTTGCAATTGCTATCCAAATATCATACGTTCTTTTGTTCGACGGAAGCCTTATGACAAGCAAAGAACAAATTCCCATCAATTTTTTCTTCTTCAATAAATGATACTTGTTGCTGATTACTAAGTCGACAATATTTTTGCACATGCCATAACTTCTTGCAATTGTAGCATTGTGGCTTACCTCTATTCCAACAATCCTTCTCTTCATGATTATTCTTTTTACAAATTCCACACCATTTATTGGATTCACCAGCATTGACTCGGCCATCATTATTGTTACTTTTGCCTCATCCACGTGAATTTCTTCCTCTTCCAAATTTACCGCCTCTAAAAGGCTTGCCTTTATTTTGTGTTGAAGATTTCTCACCATTCATGGGATCAATAGTAAGCTTGGATTGAAACGTGTTCTCAACAAATTTTTTTGAGCAACGTAGCAATCTTTGCTCAAAGGATCTTAGTGAACCCATCAACCCTTGAACAGCTATTTTTGACAGATACTTAGTTTCTTCAATAACAACCATCATGGGATTAAAATTTTCTATTAGGCTGATTAGAATTTTATTAACAACTCTATGTTCATCTATCGTGTCACTATGTGCCTTCATTTGATTCACCAACTCAAACAATCTATTATGATAAAATAAGATCATATTGAGAGAATAAATTTATCCCAAAGAGATTAAGAATATCATATGAGGGTAATACACTAGAGGTGTGTATGGGCCGGGCCTAGACAAAATTTTAGGCCTATTTTCTAGGCTCGGGCCCGGCCGGTCCGAAATATGGGCCTAAAAATTTGTCCAAGCCCGGCCCAAAATAAAATTGTTAAGCTCGAGCCCTGCCCGGCCCGGCCCATATTAAAATTTTTTAACTTATTTCATTAAATAAAAAATTTTAAAATATAATAAATCATCAAATACATTTAAAACAAATATTAAAATAAGAAACAAATAAAAAATGATATTAAAACAATTCTTAAAACAATACACAAATTGAAAATATAATAAAAAGTGATTATATTAAAATTAAAAATAAAATGTAAATATGATTAAAAATAAAAATATATATATTTAGTGTATATTTCGGGCCAGGACGAGCCTGGGCCAAAAAAGTTTTACTCGAGCCCGGCCCGTTTTCTAAACTGGCCTCGTTTTTTTGCTCAAACCCATATTTCGGGCCTATATTTTTACCCGAACCCTCTCATTTTTCGGGCAGGCCTTCGGGCCGAGCCGGGTAGCCCGGCCGATGCACACCTCTATAATACACTTATGGCAGTGTCATTGAACGAACACTTAATAAGCAACTTTTGAATGGTATATAATAAGGGAGAGCATAGTCTTGATACTTTAGTGGAATGCCATCATGGATTTGTTGAATAAAGAAATTAAATATATTTTCCTCATAGGTTCTAATACAGTAAAATTGTCATGACTTTAACAGAATTATAATTGAGTTGAGAAAATATTTTAATTAAAATTTTAATTTAATTGATTTAGTTAATTAAATTAATTGACTAAATAAATAATATTTTGGGTAATAGAAAATAAATATTGGGTTAGATAAATTATATGTGTTGGATAAAAATTCAGATAACACATATAATTAGACTTAATACATGAGATGCTTAATAAGATCATAAAATATGCAAGGGGTAGCAACCTTAGTATTGATTCTAACATAACTCTTGTATTTATTTTCTATAAATAGGAAATATGTGTTGAGCTATACACAACACTTCACACTCGATGTTGTTCTATTAGAAAATAATGAAAATTTATTTTATAAAATAAATTCTGTTTTTTTAGGAAAATGCATAGTTTCCGGTTAAAAGAAGAATTGACATTCCTACTGAAAGTTAAATAAAAGTTTTCATTTTATGATTTGGTTTGTGTTGCTTGACCCTACATTCGAGGTCATTTATAGTTCGAGAATAGTGAAAAAAATTGTTTGGTACAAAGTTGAGATCAACTTTAAAATTGACTTATAAAGTATAAGTATATTTCAATTAAAGTTTATTGCTATAAATATCGCAATAATTAAATTTTAAATTTTTTTAAAAATTTTTCGTTATGCCTAAAAATATTATTTTCTAAACTGATTTTTGTGACTTAGCATGTTTGATTCATCCCTTTCTTTAGTCCAACCTGTAAGTTAATCTTAAAACGAGACAAGCTCCTTCATTGGCTTCTCCACCACCAGATCGCTGACGTCAGGTGGGTCATCCTTTCTACGTCACACCTTCTTTGTTGCCCGACCAACCCCAGCATTGGCTGTAATTGCCACCATGTTTTCAAAGCTTTTTTTTTTTTTTTTTTTTTTTTTTTTTTTTTTAAATCTCTTCTAAAATTTTTAAAATATGGATAACTTTTTTTGCCAAATCTCTTCTTTTTGCATTATTTTTATTTTTCACTATTTTAGATTTTTTTTAAAAGTCTCGATAATTTTGTTTGGCCAAAACTTATAGGATTGTTTTTTTTTTTAATTTTTAAAAATTTTAATTTTTTAATTATTTGTTAAATGAAGTATAAGATAAAATAGTATTACATCAACAATCTAATTTACACGAAATAATGGAGTATGTATCAAATTAAATAAATGTGTAAAGTTCAAGGTTTAATTTGTTATTCTGCCTTATATATAAAATACCAAAATGAGTATTTAATGACAAAACTTTAACACGGAGGGACTATTTTACTCTTTCATCTAATTTTTTGATAGAGTGACTAAACTAAAATAAAATCTAAGGCATAGTATAAAAACCGTAATGATTTTTTAAAAAAATCTACCATATAAACATATGTCTAGATAATATATACCTAAACATAAGTTGATTTGCTTTCTATCAACCCATCTTCTATTGGAAAAGAAAAAAAAATCCTTCCTAAACCCTCATGACTTGGGATCGAATTGGATTCCAAAGCCAGTGGCTATAAACTTGTACCTAAGATTTTGCATATGAACAATCAAGCAAGTTTTAGTGGAAGATGAATTGTACTCACTTAACACCAATACTTTGAAGAGAATTAATGGTTCACCCCCAAAGTGCATTATTCTGAGATAGTGATGTCGTTGTTAATGGATGTCTGCTGTCAAATTGTCTTACAAGGCTTTGCATTTTCACACTTTTGTTGAAGTTTGGTTCCACAAAAATCAGTTGTCATATTCCTTTAGCCACTTCACAATCTCATTTTTATAACAGCAATGGAAACTTCAAACTTTGCTTTATTGGTTGATGTAATTTTTAGTAGTTTTAAAATCTAAACGATGGTAGTCAGTTTTGTTTTGATATCATATAGTTCAAGTTTTGTATTGATCAAAATCTTAATGCGTTTGATTCATTTTTAGTATTTTAGTTGGATGCACGCTAATGAAATTCTCTAACAAGTCCATTGGAATTGGTTCTATATCAATGGAATCTCGTCATTTATATATAACGAATTGGTGTGGTATATTCATATTATAACATATAAACAGTAAGAACTAATATTCTTATTGAGACTCGAAATTTATCCACATACTTTTTATTTTGCTTCACAATTTCAATTTATTCATAATCGGATTGATTTTGCCTTTTACTTAATGCAAAAACAAAAATTTAGTTGCTATAATGATATGACTAATATATCATATCTTGACTGATTCTTTGGATCCAGCCTACACTCAATTTACTCTAAAATGGGGTTTGTATTATTTTGATCACTCTAAATTTTTCTTTCAATTTAGTCACTCTAAATAAAATAATTATGTAAATTAGACACTGTCATTAAAATTTCCTATTCCCTCTAACAGATTGTTGACATGGCATATTAGTTCATTGAGTCAATAACATGTGATATCTTTTTGTTAATTTTTGATAAAAATTTAAATACCATTTCAAAAAAAATTTCGTTTCTCACGCCAACATCTCAATACCGAAACCCCAGAACAACCAGTTCATCAATGATCATATATTATACCATCACCATCATCATGCCTCGACCCAACACTTTCCCGACATAGATAACAGTCGACTACTCATTATAACAACACAGATTCTGGATTTCTTATACACTGAATTATTCAACCATAGTCAAAATCAAGCCGGCATTGAAGCTTTTTTTTTGTTTTAAGAAACTCGAAAGAAAAAAAAAAAGGAGCTTTAATGGTGGCTTGGTTTTGACTATGGTTGAATAATTCAGTGTATAAGAAATCCAAAATTTGTATTGTTATAATGAGTAGTTGACTATTATTTATGTTGGGAAAGTACTGTGTTGAGATATATTGATGGTGATGGTATGATATATGATCATTGATGAGCTTATTGTTTTCGGGTTTTGGTATTGGGATGACCATATGAAGGATAAAGATGACAACAACAATGAAGTGATGAAAAAGAGACAACTTTGGATTAGTTAAAGAGAAGTTTCTAAATTTTAGGTAAAAGTTAAAAAAAAAAAAAATATACGTGTTAATCACTAAATGGATTAATATGTTATGTCAGTAATTTGTTAAAAGAAAATGAAAATTTTAACCATAGTGATTAATTCGCACAATTATTTTATTTAGATTGACTATATTGAAAAAAAAATATTGAAGTGACCAAAATAGAACAAACTCTATTTTAAAGTAACAAAGAGTATAATTTATCTAAAAAAATTAATTTGACAGATAAAGTTTGGTAATTAAAGTTAATTAGTTAGATATTAAAATTAACTTGGTAGTTAAAGTTTTTGGGAGTTCAGTTATTAATTAATTCAGTTCGAAAGTAAATAATTAATCAAATTATTTAATTAAATAAAATTAATAATATATATTTTATATACTAGATTATGATATATTTATTATGTGGGTGAAAAATAAAATTATGTAATAAATATATTTGTAAAAAGTTGATATAAATCATAAATAAAGCTTTGGTTGAAAGATAAATACAAATGTAAAAAAAAATTAAGAGCAAATTACATTTAAGGTTACTAAACTATTTATAAGTTTACATTTTTGTCATTCAACTTCAAAAAGTTACAAAAATGATTATTGAACTATTTGAAAATTTTCATTTAAGTCACTAAACTATTTAAAAGTTGTTATTCAAGTTACTAGCTGATAAGTTTTTTCTATAAAAAAAATTAAAAATAATAAGTTCGGCTAGCAAGCTTCAAATGATAATTCGACGATTGGTACAGTGGATCCGTACCCATCGACGAGTAGAAGAACATATCTTAGATATAAGTTAATCTAATGGTTAGCGTTGGAGATCGAAGAAGAAAGCTATTTGAATTTTGGGTCGTAGATTTGTGATACTCAAAACTACTTTATGAAAAAAAAAAAAAACTCCAGAAGAGAATGGGAATAAGAGTTTTCAATTGGTGCATGCAGAGCGAACATAGAAGGCCATACAATAGCGATTTTAATAACCTAGTGACTTAAATGAAAATTATTGAATAATTAAGTGACTATTTTATAACTTTTTGAAGTCGAATGACTAAAACGTAAACTTACTAATAATTTAATTACCTTGTGTGTAGTTTACTCAAAAATTAAAGAGGCATGAGCTCAAATCTTATTATATGCGTATATTTTTCATATAAAATGACAAAAACACCATAAAAATAATACAATTTACTTTGTAAAATAATTGTATTTTCATCTTTTTCTAGCTTAATTAATATCAAGTTAACCCATGACGCCAACTCAATTAAGCCCAATACTATATATAAATCATATATCTATAAGCCCAATATATACAAATCAAATGGACTTATAACTATTTATATAATGGCCCAAAGAAAAAATATTATGCAAAACAATATTAAGGTAATGT
The DNA here is from genome assembly GCA_025698475.1 of Gossypium anomalum. Taxonomy (NCBI): domain Eukaryota; kingdom Viridiplantae; phylum Streptophyta; class Magnoliopsida; order Malvales; family Malvaceae; genus Gossypium; species Gossypium anomalum. The sequence goes on from CM046960.1 coordinate 6,659,633, forward strand.
TTTAATTTAGTGTTACAATTTTATTTTAAATTTAATGTTTGTTGTTATGTTTTTGATATAGGATAGTTTTTTTTTAGAGAAAATATTTGATATATTGTCAGTAAAATTTTTAGACTTTACAAGAAGAGTTACTCGTGGAATAAAAAAAGTTACTCGTGGAATAAAAAAAGTACACTATCACTGTATCAAATACTAACCTTAAAAACATAATAACAAAAAAGATTAGTATTTGGTATACTGACACTGTACTTTTTTTTATTCGATAGTAACCTTAAAAAATTGTCATATGTCTCTCTTTTTATAAAATATTTATTTCTTTAAATTTTTTTAAGGTTACTTGTTAACCCATTAGCCTTACTTGTGGAGTCTAAACATTCGACTGATATTGTACCGAATATTTTTTGATGTTTTTATTTTATTATAGTCATTATATTATTTGATATTTTTGTTTCTTTTAAACTTCTTTAAACTAAAATTTTTTAAAAAATAAAAACATGTTGGTTGCAGGCCTGATCTTGGTGTCCGGAGGTGCGATCGTCCAGGAATCAAAGCTGAAAAGGGTCCAAAAATTTTTTTAGCTTGTAAGGGTCCAAAAATTCTTTTTATCAACTTTTATGAAACTTAAAACCCCATTTTATTGTTTTGCATTGATTGTATTTATTGTCATGTCTTACTTCTTAGAATTAAAGTAAAAAAAAAAATTACAAATTTTGATTAATTTAAAAAAAATTAATTTAATTAACAGTTAAAAATTATAAAATTTGCAGTAATAATATAGCCGATAAGCATGACTTAAAAACTCTAGAAACTAGGAAAACTCAACCTACTCTATCCATGGTTTTTTTGGTTTCTTCTCGGAACTGAAACATAACTCTTGTGCAGTGGATTCAAACACTATTATGGCTATGGCTATGGCTATGGATTCTGGGATATGATTTTATGAGCAGATTTTAAAGTTCCCAAAGAGAAAATTAACAAAAATGCTGAAATTTCAATTCTATAAATATACAAATCCAATCAAATCATTTACATATACTCTCTATATTCTTCGATTTATCAGAACATTCATAACATTGAAAACTGATAAAAATTTAAAAAAAAGCTGAACCTTAAGCCATAGTCATGTTAGAAAGCCTGCTTGGTGTTGGCCTGAAATTCCACCACCTAAGTGTCATCTTCCGATTTGGTGTTATTGCCCTCCTTATTATCTCTTTGTTACCACTATATCTCTTCGTGTTCTGCCTTGGCACCATGTAACCATGCTTGCTACATGGTGCCGAACCCGGTTGGTTCGAACACGTACACCTCGGTCGCAGTCTAGGAGACGACGACGAAGAAGACGGTGAAGCCATGCAACTTCTTCTACGACTCCGATTCTCCTCCTTCACATCTCCGGCGGTTCCCGGAATTTCTAAACCTTGTGTAGTTTGTTTCTCAAGGATGGTCAACTGCATATTGTGGAGTAGGTGATCTTAGTGTGTGTATATATACGAATAGAAGATTTGTTGGTCTTTGATTGTTCATTTTGATTTTGTGAAGCTTATATAGATGCTATTATTATGATTATTACTATAATTTTGACTCGGTATTTCTTGGAAGGCTGTTTCTTATTGGGTTTGGGAGACTTTTGACCAAGTTCTGGAGCTGTGATCATCATGGCCGTATACTTTTGACTGCTGATTTTGATTTCCACTATAGATATGTTCTTTCGTTTGGTACTCGGTTTGAATTTGATTAAAATATCTTGGAGATAATTATATTAGAAGTTAGATTATATTTTATTTTTTTATTTATAAAAGTGAGTAAATTAATTTTTATATATTATATTAAAAAATTAATTGGTCCATTCTGCTAAAAGTTTCATATATTTGTATTATTAAAAAACTGATGTAATTGACAGAATAATTTTATAGTGACATGTGGCATGTCACGTATATCTCATGTTAACATACAATGACCAATTTTTAATAATAAAAATGAATAACTTTTTTAATAGAAGGATCGATTTTTGATTTGCCTATTTTTTGAATATATAAAATAAAATACAATCTATTTTTTTAATATACAGACCTCTATAACAATTTTAATTTAAAAAGATTTTAAATGTGATTATTGAGCCACATCGAAGGTAGGGAAACTATCAAACTCACCAGTAACATCGACGTGTTTGATGATTAGATTAAAGATTCTTTTTACGTTTACCAACCACTAATCTAACTCTACTGTTAGAATTTTGACACGTTCTACACCAAATTTCTGGTTTAACTCTTCACACTTGGAATACATTTATTGGTTGAAAATGTGCTCCAAGTACCCGTACTTTTTATACATTTGAAATTTAGTCATTTTACTTTTATTGGTAAAAGGACCTCTTTAGTTCCTCTCAATTTCAAAATTAAGCAAATTGGTCCTTTTAAAAAATTGAAGCAATTTAATTCCTATCAATTTTAAAAGTGAGCAACTAAAGACAATTAATCATGACGTTGTTGTTTTCTGTCAATTTGCTCAAAGTTTGATCGGTATAATAACAAATATAGATTTTAAAGTCTACATATTTTGTTAATTTTCTCCTAATTTAACAAATTTAGTCCACAACATTTATGTATATGTATAAATGTTGAGGCTAAATTTGTTGAATATTTTGTAATCAAGGTCAAAATTATAAAATATGTAAACATAGAAAACTAAAATTGTTATTATACCAATCGAAATTATGTGTAATTGATGGAAGACATTAACGTCATGGTTAATTGTCCTTAGTTGCTCATTTTTGAAATTGGTATGGATTATATTGCTTCGATCTTTTTAGAGGGGTCAATTTTCTCAGTTTCCAAATTGAGAGGGACTAGAGTGGTCTTTTCACCTACTTTTATTTCTAGAAGTTTAGAGTGTGTTTGATAAACTGAAAAATTAAGTGTTAAAAATTTAAGTATTAAATTTTTAATAATGAATTTATATTATTAAATTGTTTGACATGTTAATAAAAATTAAACATTGAATATAATTATTTTGTTTGATAATGATAAATATTGAATTTTGAAAATTCATTATTTCATAATTTCAATCTTATTAATATGATATTATTTATTTTATTTTGAATAGTTTTGGATAAAAGTCAAAGATCAAATTTGAATATTTTTAATTTTTAATAAAATTAAGAAATAATTTATTTCAAAAATAAAATCAACTTAATATTTTCCAAATTAATATTTAACAACTTTTTTTTGTTGAAAATTTTATATTAAATAGAAATTTATTGTGGTTATCAAACAAAATTTAAAAAAATGTGAAAACTTTCTTTTTTCAATGAAATGAAAACTATCAATAGTTTATCAAATACACCCTTAGGCCTTATTTTTAAACATGTTTGGTAATTCAAAAAGAAAAAGCAAATTATAGAACTTTTTCAACGAAAAAGGGTTTTTTTACCCTAATAATATAAAAAATAAATCATTATGAAAATGGTATGAAAAACATATTAATTACGAAAATAGGCATTTGCTATAATGTTCTGACGGTGCCGCTTGATATATTGGCAGCACTAAACTGGAATGTGATGATCTAAAATATTTTGGGATCTGATATGTAAATTCTCCATTTTGATTGACCACTGAAAAAAGGTTTAAGGACAGTCTGGCGCATCAAACTTTAAATAGGGTAAATTGTTTCATAAACCCTCATTGTTTATTGTTTTCTTTTATTCCCCTTCAACACCAAAAATAAAGAAGTCTCTTACCAATTAGTCCAAAAAAAAATTTCTATCAAAAAATATTTTTGTAAAAAAGCTGATTCCAACTGAAAATAATTTTTATGTTCAAATTTTGTCTAACATAGCAATTAAAAATATTCATAGTAGTTTTCTTTCACTCACATTATATTTGTGAACTATAAATTGAACTAATAATTATAATTTATACATAATAAGATTTTTTTAAAACTTTTATAATTATAATTTTATATCGTGTCCGTAAATCAAATTGATAATAAGGTTTCTGGATATAATGTGAGCAAAAGAAAATTACTATCAATATAGTTAACTACTATGTCAGACATAATTTGAAATTTTTTTCTAAAATTAAATAAAATTTATTTCCAGTTGGAATCAAATTTTTTTTTTTATAAAAATACATTTTAGTAGAAATTTTTTTTGGATTAATTGGTAAGAGGTCTCTCTATTTTTGGTATTGAAGGAGAATAAAAGAAAATAATAAATAAAGAGGGTTTATGAAGAAATTTACCCTATTTAAAGTTTGGTGTGGCTGCACCTTAAAGCTTTTTTTTTTTTTCGGCAGCCAATCTAAATGGGAAATTTCATATCAGGTCCCTGAATATTTTAAGTTATCACATTTCAGTCTAGTGCAGCCAATATGTCAGGCGGCACTGTCATAGCACTGTAATGAATGCCTATTTTCGTAATTAATCTGTTTCTCATACATTTTTTTGTAATTAATTATTTTTTATATTATTTATATAAAAAAACAACGAAAAAGTGTGGAAAATGATAAGTAGATAAGAAGCTACTTATCACTTATGGAAAATTTTTAATTCTTTTAATATTATCATTTAATTATTTTACCTTAAATTTTTTTAAAAATTACATTTGCAAAAAGCCTAATCATATTCTTCATTTAATTTTAAGAAATGTACCAAACAAATTTTATAAATTAAATTATGTACTTAATATTTCAATACTCAATTTTTCAACACTTAACTTTTTAGTACTTAAATTTTCAATTGATCAAACAACACCTTAGTCTCTCTACTTTTCCAATTTCAAAATTCATATCCAATGATTAACATTATTAAAATTATTTCTATTAAATTCGATATTTTGAAATAAGAAAAATACTCACTTGCTAACCATGTAACGAGAAAAATGATGTTATAATGAATATAAATTAATAGAAAAAACTAAATATTTTAACAATGGACTTGCATTTTGAAATCCAAAAAGTAGAGGGATTTAATTCCATGGAATAAAAATAGGGGAGACTAAATTTTTAATGTACGAAGACTATAAGGATCTGTGTCAATGATTATTTTTAACAAAAGATGTTATTTCCATATCTGTGTCAATGATTATTTTTGGTCGGGGTCATTCGAGTTTGTCAATAAAATTTTCGAGTTAAATCATTTCATGTCTAAATTGAGGGTGAATTTGATATATTTTATTTTTTATAATTAAATCAAATTTAATCGAATTGAAATTTGAATTAATCAAATTAAGTTTGTAAATTCCAAATCAATTAAATTAAATTTCAAATTGATTATACTATAAACGAAATTAGAAAGACCAAGCACATAGCCTAATTTTTTATATAAATAAAAAAAATATTTATTATTTTAACTCAATCTATGTATGAAGTCTAAAAATTCCTATGGATGACATATTCAATATGGAATTCCTTTAAAATTTAACCATTAAGGGTTCTTTCAAAAGACAAATTATTATTATTATACTTCTTGATATAATTTTCAAATTTGTTCTAGTTCTTTTAAAAGTTTTTGTTTTTTTTTCTTTAATCTACTGCTTCTTTGCTCAAGAAAATGACTAAAGGCATCTAATCATCAAGCATTGAACCTAGGTGTACAATCCCGATTTTGGCCCAGGCCACAAAGGCCCAATACCCCTAACCCAAAATGCCCTAAGCCCAATCTAAAACTAAACCTAGCCTACCAAGCCCACATTTTTCAAATCAGAAATCAGTCAAAAAAAAAGAAGCCCTAGGTACGCCGTCCCTAGGTCGGCCCTTGCCTCTGCCACCGACAACCCTCACCTGCTCCACCGCCAGACCTGCAAAGAAAAGAAGAGGAGTTAATGCGAAAACAGTAAAAAAATCAGCTATATAGGGAGCTGAAAAGACCGAAAGAAGGGGTCTTTTTTTGGTTTTTTCATTTTTCTTTTCTGCTTCTTCTTGAACCAAGAAAACATACAAAATATTGTAATACAAACAAAAAGAGGGAAATATCAAAAGGTGATTTTTTTGAATGTTCTTGATTTATTTTCTTTGAATCCATCTCCATTTTCACGGTACATCTATATATTATAGCGTAATATGAACAGATAAAAATAGAATAGAAGCCATACCTACTATTTGGCCGTTCCCCCTTTTGCTTCGTGGATATCGGAGTTTAAAAGCGGAGAATCGGAGGCCGACAGAGGTTGTACGCTGTGGCTCGCGAACACTGGTTGCCGTCCCTAGTGGCCGGTTGTGGTTCTCGAAGGAGAACCATCCGATTCGATCGGAAGAGGACGAAACGAAGAGGCTGGGGGCTGCCTCTTCTGTTTCGGTCGAAGGAAAGAAAGAAAGGGTTGGTGTATGGGGCATTTTGGAGGGGATAAATGAAAAGATTTAGGGTTTTTTAACCCAGATTATGAAACGGCACCGTTTAGGCCTGTTCCAGTGGCCCCGAAACGGTGCCGTATTGACCTTACCCGCGCGACCCGATCCGATACCCAAGGGATCCGCGCGTTTTGACCTTTGAGGGCTAATTGCGCCCTAGGTCCTTCCCCTCTGCAAGCATGGTCAATCGTGTCCCAGCTGTCCATTTATTTTTCTTTCCAAATTCGCCCTGTAATTTGCACGCGTTTGCACCTTAGTCCGCATCTCTGCTCTGCATTGAAGAGCTTGGTTTATTTCCAGTTCTGGTCCCTATGCGTTGACGCGCGTCGCAGATTGATCCTCCTTTGACTACTTTATTTTTTAAATCGGCCCATTTGCTTTAATTGTGTTTTAATTTGATCCTTTTCCTTTCTTTTTTGTTCCAATTTTGCCCAAATTTCCTATTTTAAGTTTAAGAAGGTCCCTCTCACTTGTATTACGTCCATTTAAATATCATCATATTTATAGCTATATCTCATTTTTGCGTTATTGATCATTTTTTACGATGTCATTCATTTTATTTGTGATTGGGAATTCGTTTTGTTATCTTTATTATCACTAATACGATCATTTCATTTTAGTCTTTTATCATTATTATCGTTCCATCAACATTTCCCATTATCACTATTGTAAATTTATTATTTAGTTCCTAATAATGTGTTGTTGTCATGATTTATATTATTTTCATTATATTACCATTGTTGTATCATCGTGATGTTAAGTTAATTAATTTTACGTTGATTCTATCATGTTATATATCTTGTTTGTGTGGTACTCTCGTTTATATTTATTTATATTATTATTATCAATCTTTCCGATTATCCTTTCCAAACATAGCATGTATTTCGTATTACTAAATTAAAAATATTTTTGTCTATTATTATTAACATTATATTATTTTATATAATTATTTTCGTATATACATTTGTCAATTAAAAATGAATTATGTGAATCACGTGTCGTCTTAAATTATTTTAAAATGTTATTACATATATATTGAATCCATAGAGCCATATATTTCATCCTTATAGTTTTCTTTGTACATAGAAAATATATTTCTAAATCCTATATAGTTTATGCTAAAACCAATTTAATTTGTATACATATTCCTTTTATTCTAAATTCATATATATATATATACATGCCCATAATTTGTAAATTCAAGGTGTTCTTAAAATTATTACATTTGTATTATCTTTGCGTATTTTTATATATATAAGTTATCAATTTTAAATAATATTCTTCGACCTTTTGTATAACATTTGATTTAAATATTCATTTTATAAAATATATTTTAATGATCACATACATACTCTTATTTTGATTTTATAAAAAAATTTTCTAGTTTAATAATTCATATAAGTTATAGCATGTATCCATCCTTTAAAATTTATTTTATACACATATACATATTATTCTTTAATTCCTATTTTGTTTTTGTGTTTTCGCATTTGAATACGGCATTAGGTTACATATATATGTTATTGTGGTATATTATTTTTGTTTCGTATCGCCATCGTGCTAGTCCTTATTCATTCATGATTAGGAAATTGATAATTCGGTTGCTATCTTGTTAATTTATTAAGCGAATCATGTTATCTCCTTTCAATCAATCATAGCATCTTATACATTTATATTATCCCGTGTTTTATTTCTTTTCCGATTTTCAAAATATTGTTTATAACTTATAACCTTTTAAAAACAACTATCCCATTTTATTTCAAACTCGAATTCGTATATTACAAGCCGTTTTCGCATTTATTCATCGAAATTCCTTAAAACGAAGGCGATATTCGATGTTTAGCAATTCGAGGAATTGTGCCCTACCGTGCTGGGTTACAATTTCGCGTTTGCTCTAAATTATCGAATATCTCTTTAGAATTTTGTACATGTTTTCTAAATTTTTTAAGACAAAGGAAACATTCGAGATTTAGCAATTCGGGAATAGTACCCTATCGTGTTGGGTCGCTGTCTCCCATTTGTTCCAAAAATCGAATGTCCCTTTTTCAATTTCACTCAAGCTTTCTAAATTCTAAGGCGAGGTAGTGTTCAACGTTTGGAAATTCGAGGAATCGAGCCCTACTGTGCTGGGTTTCGATTTCCCATTGGACTAAATAGTTGAGCATCTTTTTGAAATTTCCAAGTTATAAATTTTGGAAGTCGAAATCTATCATGTTTTCGAGGATATAAAGGATCGCATCCTACCGTGCTGGATGTGGTGTTATATTCTTCTGAAACAAGAAGATTTTGACGACCGATTCGGATTATTCAAATGTGATAAAAAAGGAACCTTATTTCAATAACATTTTAAATCTTAGACTTAAGGACAGTTGTTTAATCGGTTTGGTACCAATTTTGGGCGTTACGGGGGTGCTAACCCTTCCCTGTGCGTAACTGACTCCCGAACCTATTTTCTCAAAACTTTGTAGACCAAAATCTTTGTTTTAGTAAATCAAAAGGCTTTATTAAAACAACCAAATTTCTAGGTGATCCAATCACGCCTAAACGAAAAGATTGGTGGCGACTCCATTTTCGTTTCCAAAAAGTCGATCCCCATTGTTTTCAAAAAAATGGTTTCGACACTAGGCATACTCATTTCTTAAGAAAAAAAAAACATATATAAAAAAATAAATATTTATCTAATAAATATTTATCAAAGCTGATAAATATGTTGTCATTAACAACACAAATCTATCATAATCTCGAGAAATTATTTAATTCAACCTTTCCATTTAATTATTTAATGATATTTTCACAATTTTTTCATGTCATTAATACATAATTTTGGTAATTTTACCTTGAAACTCGAAACCTAAAACCTTAACTCTAAACCCTAAACCCCAAATCCTAAACAATGAACTTGAATATTAAACCTCAAACCTTAAACCATGAACATGAACCTCAAAACATGAAACCTTGAATATCGAATCTCAAACCTTAAACACCAAATCATAAACTCAGAACATGGAACACTAAATTTCAAATATTGAATCCTAAACCCTAAACTGTAAACCATAGACCCTAAATCCTAAACATTGAAGTCTAAACTCAAACTTTAAAACTTAAACTTTAAACCCCGAACCCTAAGTTTAGGGTTTAGAGTTTAAAGTTTGAGTTTAAGTTTAGGGTTTAGGATTTGAAGTTTGGGATTTAGGATTCTGGTTCAGGATTCGGAGTTCTTGATTCAGGATTTAAGGTAAGAAAAATTACCAAATTTATGTATCAATGATATGAAAAAAATTACTGAAATATCATTAAATAATTTAAATAGGATCATGAATGATATGGTGGGAAGGATGGATAAAATATTTTCTCCATAATCTATGGAGTTAATTGAGTAGTTTATGGCTGTCTTATTTTTTATCAACTACAGCAGCAAAGATCGATCCCACATCTTATCCTCTCTACCCTGTTTTAGGTATGTTTTTGAACTTCTATTTGGAACTGTTTCAAGCTTTTATTTTTCAAAGCAGTGATTAATTTAGGTCTAATAAGAAACTGAATATGCATATAGTGTCTTATATATTTTGATATTAATCACATAAATATATGGTTTAATATTTGTTCTGGCCCCTTAACTACAATGAAATTCTTACTTTAACTCTTTTTATTGTTTTTTTGGTCCTTATATTCTAGTTGAATTCTCACTTTGGCGCTTTACATGTTTGCATTTGATTGGCTAAATAGTCACCCGATTTTTTTTTAATGGAAATGAAAATAAAGGAGAAAAGTGATTGAGAAAATAATAAAAAGGCATAATAGATTTTTTGGCCCATCAACTTTACAAAAAAAGTTATTTTAGCCTTTCATTTAATTTTTTTTACTTTTTTTAGCCCTTAAACTTGTATTTTTTGTCAAATCACTCTAAAATAGATGGAAAAGTTAACGTTTGTTAATTTTGCTGACATAGCATTCACATGGATTGCCATGTAGATGACACAACATCATTTAACTAATTTTTAAAATTTGAAAATAATAATTTTTTAATTTTTAATTTTTAAAAATAGTTTTTATAAATGTTTTGAATTTTTAAAATTTTAAAAAATTAATTAAATGTTGACATGTCATTCACGTGGCAGTACATCTATGCCATGCCAATAGAGTTAAAAAGCGTTAATTTTTTTCATTTTGGGGTGATTTGACAAAAAATACAAGTTTAAGGGCTAAAAAAGATAAAAAATTAAATAAATAGTTAAAATAACTTCTTCTTTTTTCATAAAGTTGGAGGGCCAAATAAATTATTATACCTAAACTAATGTGATAATTTCACTATAGTGCAAGTCGAAACCAAGTATTAAACCTAAATATATAAATATAAATACAACATAAATGATTAAATATATTCATATTTTAGATATAAATGCACATAAACTTATATTATATTAACTAGTTTTTTCCTGTGCGATGCACCGAGTGACAGTTTAAATAAAATTTTGAAAATATATTAAGAAAGAAATTTTAAAAGAAAATCTTTATAATATATATAACTAATGATTCATAATCTCAATATATATATATATATATATATATATATATATATAGAGGTGTGCGTGGGTCGGGCCGGACCCAACTAAAAATTTAGGCCTGTTTGCTGGGCTCAGGCCCGGCCCAAAAAATGAGCCTAAAATTTTGCACAAGCCCGACCAGAATAAAAATGTTAAAACCCGAACTCGACACGGCCCGCCCATATTAATTTTTATATAATTTTAAAATATATATAAACCATCAAAAATACTAAAAACATCAAAATAAATATTTCTAAACAAGTTGAAAATAAATTTTAAAAATCTATACTTAAATAACACTAAAATAGATGTAACTTAACAAGCAAATGCCTCTAAAATAATAACAAAATTAGTAAATGTCTTTAAAATAATAATAAAAAATTAACAATAAAATAAGTTTTATACAATATCCAAATAATAACAACAAAATAGTAGCAACATAATAGTAAAATAGTAGCAAAATAGAGAGAAAATAATAAGAAAATAATATTTAAAAAAACAGATTTTTTTTGGTCATTTAGTGAATTCGGGCCGGGCCAGGCCAAAAATGCCTTACTCGAGGCCCAACCCGTTTTTTAAACGAGCCTTATTTTTTTGCCCAAACCCATTTTTCAAGCCTATATTTTTGCCCAAACCTTCCCACATTTCGGGCGGGCCTACCCGGCCCGGCCCATGCAGACCTCTAATATATATATATATATATGATATAGGTTATTTAGAAATAATTTTAAATAATTTTGATTTTAAAAATAATGTTGGGGATCGACTCGATTAAGCAACGAACAAATAAAAAATAGCTGAAGAAATTGAGAATTTGACCACACAAATTTAACATGAAAAAGCCCCTCAAAAAAAGATAAAAAATCACAAGCAAAAATAATTTTAGATGAAGATAAAACTAAATCCTGAAACTCAAAAATAAAGAATTCTCAAAATGTAAACACAAAATTTTTCAGAAAGTGTTATGAGTTCTAATATGGTATTTTTTCTAAGATTGTCAAAGAACCTATTTATATATTAACTTCGTAAGTCAAATAAATTATACTAATAAATGCTAAATATTTTATACTAATAAATACTAAATCTTCTAGAAAGAAAATATATTTTGTTCAACTTAACTCGTAAGCAATCTCTTATTTAGCAAGAATTTGGGTCACACAACTCTAACAAATAAAGTTTTAAGTAATTTTTATTTTTTTATTTTCTAAAATTAAATTTCTATTAGAATTAACTTAAGATGCAAATATGAAATAAATAACTAAATTTAAATAAAATAATAATAACATAAAACATCGATAAAGGGTTAATAATAAAAACATAATTATTAAAAATAAAAAATATAATTAAAACTAAACAAAGAAAATTACTTGAACATAGATGTACCAAACATAAAAGGACTGTTTCTGAAATTACCCCAAAAAATCAATTTCATTTAAGTGCATCACGTGAAAAATCGTAGAGTTGACCAACTTTTCACTCTTTTTAATACTTAATGAAAACTCATTCAATGCCTTTTATTTTTCCCTTTCTGTTTTCTGTTCGGAAAGAGAGAAAGCTTCTTCTTCTCCCAACTTTTGCTTCTATCGTTGCCACTGCCGATGTTACCATCGCCGGTCATCGTTTGTTGATTGATAGAAACCTCAATTCAGATTAGTATCTAACATGCAAAATTAGAAATTAAATCAATATGATTCATTTAATAATATTGATTGTACTATATATATATATATATATATGAGTTTTTATAAGAAATGTTGTCTTACATATAAATACATTTAATAATATATTATTGTTAATGTACGAGAACGTAAGTTTGAATGCGTTCAAGTGCATTATCTTTCTAATTATAGGTCGAGAAAGAATTATGAGTAACTCCAAACATTCTTTTAAAAAAGAACAGATATAATCAAAATCTATTCAAACAAATAATTCATTCTATGAATTTTTTATGACATTTTTACTTTAAAAATGGTATAATGAGGTAAATATATGACTATAGTTAAACTCTATATCTTATTATTACATTTTTACATCAATATATGAATGATTATGTTATATTTCAAGAAAATTTGATTATAATATAGACATATTTTTTTTATTAAAAATTTAATTAAGTTTTGAATTAAAAAAATAATTTTGACATAATTATGATTTGATTTTGGTTTCTCACCACATTAAATGATAATTTAATTTATAAAAATAAATGGATAAAAAATTTCAAATTCAATATTTTTGTACATAAAATCAAATAAATTTTAATAACTATAAAATTATTTTCCTAATCATTAAATGAAGGAATGAATGAAATAAAATGGAATAAATCATTATTGAAACTTCAATTTCATTTTTATTCACTAAATTAGAGGAATTTTCTCTTAATTTTGTTGCTTTTTTTTTTTTGTAATAATTACTGAAATTAGTTTCATATTTATACAATTTTCTTCATCAAATCATATAATCAATTGTATAAATATTTTGAAGCTTAGATATAAATTAAAAATTACCTTTACCAAAAACCAAGTGAATCATGTCAAATGAGGAGAAGTGAAATTGCCCATTGAATAGCAAAATTTGGATGCAAACTGAATAATGTAATATACTGGGTTGTGAAAAAGCCGTATTCTATCCACCAAGTTGCTATTTATAGTTAATAAAATTTGAGATGGTAGTTATAAAACTTTCTTATAAAAATTTTTTTATAATAAAGATTTACTATCTTAATTTACATCAAAATTTTATTAACTAATTCAAATCTAACTTTACTATCTTAATTTACATCAAAATTTTATTAACTAATTCAAATCTAAAATTTAAAATTTATGTTTTCAAATATAACATAATAGTTTTTTCTTTTTAAAATTCCCCTTGAATTGATAGTAGCCTAACCCTAAAATAAACACACTAATCATACATTTGAATGATGTCAACATTCGGTGTTTATGTCTGATAAGGAAGCGTGCGGAACAGGATTGCAAGTTTGTCCAAGTTATGGATTTGGCCTAGGGCTCTAGACGAATGAAGGAAACTTGGAGTTTGACACAACCTAAAAACGCAAACAATTGAAGTTAGATCTAAGAGTTAAAAGGGTATCAACTAAAACAAGTTATTAAGATAGAAAAAGAAATGAGGAATTCAAATCAAATTAGGGTTCTTTAGAGAGAGTCCAATTCGACTATGTAGATACTTGTTCTTGATGATTTCTAACAGAATTAGGGCTACCAAGAAAAGAAAACAAAGAGTTATGAAAAGATCTGGAAAATAAAGTAAAGAGCTGAATAGAAACACATATAATGATAAAAGAAGATTCAACCAACAAAGAATGATGAAGATACAAGTAAATGAGACTGTTGTAGACCGATCTTGGTGAAAAAGAGGCTATCGAATGCATATTTGAACAAAATAAACAAAACATATTAGTTTTTGTTTAAATTGAATGAAAAGAAAATCAAAGAACAAATGAAGAAAGGGGTAGCTAAGAAGAAGTCCAAGAATGAGTATAATAGGTTTTTTGGAAGAGAAAAAATTGTTCTTAAACTAAATGAAGCCCTCCAACTAGATTTGAAACAAAAGCAACAAAACAATTTGTTAGAATGGAGAATTAAACTATTTTGTAACAAAAAAACTCAAATCAACAAGTAAAGAAAAGAACTCCTATTTTTCAATGTTTAAAAACCTAGGGCCAACATCGTGACATTACCTCCTCCACATTGTGATGTCACCAAACAGTTGGTCATGTTGCGACATTTGGCCACTCGACATCAGGACGTCAAAATTTGTTGGTCAATGTTGTGATGAGGAGGGTTGCTTGTCTAGCCAAGGACTATATTTTATATACATTTTAGGCCATTTGATACTTATTTCAAGCTACCAATTCCATTGATATATTTGGTGCATAGTTGCACCTTTATTTCTGTACAAACCCAACCAAAATACCATCCAAAACAAACCAAAACATGACATATAATCATCCTTCTAAATATCTAACCAATATGCCACATTTGGCACCAACACACATTATACTTACTTATACCATTCCATGCACTTAACTATTCATTTCTTCAATTCAATTCATGATCAATCATACAACTATAGATGTCAAACATTCATATTATAACACATTACTCAACTTGTGCATATATACCATTTACTATTTACAATATAAGTTCAATATTAAGTATAATTCCAAATCAAACTTAGCATTACAAGGTAACATGATAAACCCTAAGTACATGCCACATATAACTGTTTTCAAACAATTAAAGAACTACTGAATCAGAAGATGGATAGTGTGAGATCCTCGAGGATCCGATCGACACGTTCCATAAGTCAAAGTCTACAGGAAAAGAAAAGCAATGGGGTAAGCATTACAAAATGCTTTGTAAGTTCATATGAAATTTCACTAAACTTACCTAAATTTTATATCAATTTAATCAGTAGAAATTCAAAGATTCATCACATGACATTTCTTTGACATTCTTAAGCATTCTTGTACCAGTTCACAAAACAACCACATGTTAGTACATTGGCACAAACATGTACCACCATACTAATTATATTCATGTATTTTCCTCATATACATTTTATAAACATATCAACTAAGTTCATAATCACTCTTTCCAATCGTTTGCACCTTTAATGCATTTGTACACTTCCAAACCTACATAAAACATGTTCAAACACATTCCAAACAATGTATTTTAAACAGTTCAAGTTAATTCAATCCAATATCAACTTTTTGACACTATATGAATAATCAATTCAACACTTAACTGCTTTAAAATATCAAATTCATATCATGCACAATTATCCTATTACCCCAGTTATCCGAGCTGAATGAATATATGAACATATGTCAGGTTACTCGTCCAGGTTAAACCTTTTAAACAACATCATATTACTCATCTGAGCTAAATCTGTGTCCAAAGTATCTTTGATATATCAATTGCTCATCCAAAATGAACATATAATCATGTCAGGTTACTTGTCCGGGCTAAACCATTATCGACACATCAAATAGCTTGACCATACCTGTAATGTACATGTTAGGTTACCTGTTCGGGTTGAACCTTTAAACAACTTTAGGTTGCTCGTACGAGATGAACATATATTAGTGTCAAGTTAGCTGTCTAGTTTAAGCCTTTATCAACACATCAAATAGCTTGGCCAAAAATGTAAATGTACATATAAGGTTACTCGGCTGGGCTAAACTTTTAAAATGACATCAAGTTACTCGCCCAAGCTAAACCTGTGTCACATATATCTTTGAGTCAGCAACAAATGTTGGATCTTTGTAACAACTGGTAATCATCCTTATCCATGGGTATGAGACCATAACTAAGTTAATCAAAGTAATCAAACATATAAGCCTATATTCATTTCTTTACATTTTAGTCCAAATCTCATTCAAAATTCAATTAAACATAAATATATTCACAATGTTAAAGGAAATATAATTTAAAATAAATACACCATATGAACTTACCTGAAAAAAACAATAATTGATAAGGTGTCAAGGACTAACCTGTAATTTTCCCTTTTTTCTTAATTATCCTCCAATTGGTTTAAATCTCGATCTATATCATAATTCAATTAAATTATCAATTCCAAACATCAATTAACAACCTACTATAGTTATGAAGCTATTCCTCAAGTTTTTTATTTTATTCAATTTAGTCCTTATGACCAAAACAATTATAACTTTCACATTTAATCTTTTTTTTCAATCAGATTTCAATTTCATCCTTCTATAACCCTCTATTATCTATAATTATAGAAATTTCATGTCAATTTCGAAATATTTTCACTTTAGTTCCTAAGTTTAAAACTAAAAAATTTCACTTTACAAACTAGTTATTTTTCATATCTAGACATCAAATCTTTGCACTAAGGCCTTGAATTTTTCACAATCTTGAACTTCATGTCCTTGAAACTCATGGAACTCACCATAGTTCCTTATTTCTCCTCTCTCATTTTTAGAGGTTAACATACCTCTCTTCATCATCTCCTCCCAAACTACCTTCATAGGCATCCTCACCTCAGCAACATCTTCCTTGATTCTTCTCTCACTGGCTTCGCCAATGGCATTCACTCTTTGATCGTCATGATTTGGCAACGGGTTTTCAGTACCAGAGGTATTGTCGAACTTCACCACCCCCATCTTAATAAGCCTCTCTACGACTTTCTTAAAACCGATACAATTTTTGATTGAATACCCCAGTATTCCAGCAAGGTATTCACATTTGGCATTTGTGTCATACCATTTGGGATATGGGGGCTACAACGGTTTCAAGTGAAAAGGAAAAATAGCATGTGTATCGTATAAACTTTGATAGAGCTCACGATACGTCACGGGGATAGGTGTGAATTGCATCCTTTCAGAATTTTACCTTGTACCCGACTCTTTCTTTTGAGAACTTTGTTGCTCAACCGCAGCTATTTTAGGTTGACCAACTGTGATTGCCCTCGTATTATAGGTGCTTGTGTTTTTCACTTCACCATCCTTTCTCCTTGGGGTCGATCTTTTGGTTGCTTCCCCATCGATTTTGCCACCCCTTTTGGCATTCTCGATCATCTCTCCCGCCATGACTATATCCGCAAAAATTTTAGTAGTACTCCTAATCATGTGAGTGATGAATGGAGCCCTCAAAGTGTTGATGAACAACATGGTGGTCTCCTTCTCCAACGATGGGGTTGAACTTGCATTGCCACATCTCTCCATCTCTGTGCATATTGCCTAAAGTTTTCATTAGGCTTTTTCTTCATGTTTTGCAGTGTGATCCTATCTGGAGTCATGTCAGTCACATGATTGTACTGCTGCATGAAGGCTTGTGCAAGATCCCTCCATGAACTTATTCTGGCCAGGCTCAATTGATTGTACCACTTGACTGCTGCTCCAATTAAACTTTCTTGGAAACAATGGATCAACAATTGATCATTATTCACATACCCGGTCATTCTCCTACAGAATATTGTAATATGGGCTTCTGGGCAAGTAGTCCCATTGTATTTCTCAAATTCTGGCATCTTGAATTTGTGAGGAAGCACCAAGTCTGGGAGCAAGCTTAGATCTTTGGCATCAACTCTATAATGCCCATCAGCATTCTCTAAAGCCTTAAATTTTTCCTCCAACCATTTGCAGAGTTCTTCCAACTGTCTTGCAACCTCAATTCTTAAATCCTCTTTTTCAGCCATGTCTAAGTCAGGAATGACAGGATTTGCAGGGTTGTCATCCAAATTGAACCCTGAGCCAGTTGGGAAATTTATAGGGATCCCAGCATCGACTTGACCTCGTTGAGGCCTTATTGTGACAGACGGCCCTCGGGGATATGCCTCAGGTTGGGTTTGTATGTGAGGTGGAGTGAAACCAGGAGGATGACCCTCGTTCTCCTCTTCAGTGATTGCTATGGGAGCTTTTCCCTTATCAGTGGATCTTAGTAGTTGAGCCATCTCAGCCATTATGTTCCTTTGAGCCTCCAACATTTACTCCCTCATATCATTTTGCATTTTTGCCAATTGCTCTTGCAATTGGTCTTACATGTCTTTCTGTAGCTGTTCAAATCTTTAGTCCATACTCTTTGATTTAGCGCGTGTACCGTAAGGATGTGTTGCTTCTAGATTTTCTTTCTCTAACTCTCTTTCTCCCTAATAATTTTAACTAATTATGGTCTTTCTATAAACTCGAATACATATGATGTGATAAGATGCAAATGCATGAATGCAAGAAGATGTCAATTCTGATTCAGTTTCATTTTAGAAAACGTTATTTAAGGCACAAAAATCTTTTCATAAAACAGATTACAAATACACTTTCGCCCACAGGCTTAGAGTCTTAACCCTATCTAATAACAATGCTAACTCTCGTCCTCTGTCTAACGATGACTCATACATTATACTCAGGGTTCTAGCTTGTATTGCCAAATCGTGCAAGTGTTCAGCCACCTCTCGAATCTGAATTAAAGCCTGTTCCATGACATGATCTCTATCCCCCACTTGATCCCGAAGATGGTGAAGTTCTCCCTTCCACTGTTTTTCTCTTGCCTCGAGCTACTCAATCCGTAGCTCACAGTCCTGTAGTGCTACTTCCAACCCTCCAATATTGTGCTTCATTTCCTCAATCTTGTTTAGACATGCTTTTAACTCAGCTGTAGAATTACGACTTCGATGATAATAAAGAGATCGTCCAAGCTCTGTCACCTTAACCTTTAGTCCTTGATTTTCCTTTTCTAGAGCCTGATTATGCGACTGCATCTCTTGGAACTTTTTCTCCCAATACTCGGCTTTGGCTCCTTCCTCTTGAATCTCTTGTTGCCACTGCTCTGAAGATCTCCCTAATCCGACCCTTTTCAACGTACCTGCGCTTTCTTGTAGTGCGTTTTTAAATCATTTCGATCTTCCTCGATCTTTCTCTTTTCCTTTTTCACCTTCTTGACTTTCATCTTTTGAACATCGACATTGAGACTTAAACACATTTTTTCCTCTTCAAGCTTCTCCATCCTCTATTCAAACTCTGAATTCTTTCTCTTGAACTCTTACTTCATAATTTCCAACTCTGATGGAATCACTCGTAAGCTCTCCTCTAATGATCGAGCCACCCCCAAAATTGGCCTAAGGACATTATCATTGACTCTCCTAGTAACCAACCTTTATACTCAAGGGTTGACGTCGAGCCTTCGGTCAAGATCATCATACAAAAAGGCTTTTTCCAAGCCTCAGCAATCTCTCGCATCCTCTTCTTGTAGTGATCTTCCTTATAAGAGAAATCACTCTGAGCTAAACCCTGTGTAGCCGGTATGAACTGTCTCGCTCGATATTGCCTTAGAACAAGCAATGGTGTATATCCAACAACTCCCCAAATTCCTGGCAGAAGGACCCAATCAAAACTGCCACATCGGTAAAGGACTTCACTAGGAACCAACCAAGAAGCCTTCCACATAACATCTTCCTCTCGAAGATTCTAAAGAATGTCTATCCACCTCTCCTCTGAAATGTCATCTCTTCTAGGCATGTCTACTGCTTCCTTTAAGGGAGAATAACCCTCAAAGAATAATCAGCAATAAACCTTATCAAGCTTCCAGAAGTGGCTATGAAACTAAACCAACAGTAACTGTGCACATCCAATGAACCTTCCTTCACCAGCTCTTCGACATGCGCTCAAGGATCTTATTGTCTCAGCTAAGATTGCGGGCATAAGTGTATTCTGTTTACCAAGTTGATCGAATAAATCTGCAACCGCCTCATCTATATGCCTCAATGCCTTTGGGAAAATCACCATGCCGTAAATACTCAAAGCTAGGACGTCGACCCTTTTCTTCACGTCTGGATGCGTTAATATCAAATCCCTCAAAACGGCCCATGGAATGCACTTACTATCACCCTTTTGCTGCACACGAGCTACAGCCCACTGCTCACTAATCCCAGTAATCATTACCAATTTCTTCGTAAAAATTGGAAGGCCTAGCAGGCCTAACGTAAGCCTTGTGACCCTGAATCCTGGGGCAACGCAGCAAAGCCGTATACTCCTCCAAAGTAGGTACAAGATCAACATTACCAAATGTAAAGCAACTATAAGCAGGGTTCCAGAACTGTACCATAGCTCGTAACAAATGCCTATCTATTTTACGTCTAACAAATAGGAAAGATCTCCATAATTCTGATAGGAAAGCTGCTTAGCCTCGTAATCCCATTGGGCCGAAATGTTTTTCAGCTCCTGCAACTCATTCTGCGTCAAATTAATACGGGTGAAGTCCCATAACTCTGACGTATACCCCTCGGTGACACTATCTCCTTTCTCTAACTGGGTTCTCTCTGACCAGGTACAGATAGAAGCATTGTCCTCCACTTTATTAAGGTATTCGTTCCTCATTACAAAACTTTCTAATCTAGAAATTGAGCCGTGAATCGACATCTTTAAATGCCAAATGACATGCAATGACAGAAAAATAAAAATAGGTCAGTATCATATATAAAAAAAATGATAAACAAATACTTACAAGGGTAGCTTACTAAAGGTTATGACTATCTTTCTTAGGGTAAGCTCTTTAAAGTTCACTATATGAGTTTTAGTTCTAAAGCAAGGATACCTGAACCAGCAGATTCCTCGGTCTTCACCCATTATAGGCTCAGTTCAGTTCAGGGGGACACATTTCCCTATGGCCATACGGAGATGAAAATCTCACGAAGACATAGGTACAGTATCCCAGAAGCAATCCACTAGCTCATACGAAGGTGAAAACCTCACGAAAGCGTAGCTTCTCACTCCCACTTAAGGGTGTGACCACAACGGTCATGCAAATGCAATGTACGGCAATAAGATTACAAACATATGCAGCAAACACATGTAAAACAGGATCAAAATTTTTTTAAATTTTCCAAACTTCCAACATTAAGACATAAATTAATCAATTTCTTGGCTCGACTCTCTTAAGTCCCCAGTGGAGTCGCCAAGCTGTCGAAACCTCCTTAAAAATGGGTTTTAAAAAATGAAAACAGGAGTCGCCACCAATCTTTTAAAGTGTGATTGGATCACTTTATAAAACGTTTTAGTTTACAAAATTACGAGAAAACAGGTTCGGGAGTCGGTTACGTGCATTTAGGAAGGATTAGCACCTCATGAACGCCCAAAATTGGTACCAAATTGAATAATTTTGTCTTAACGTCAGAAATTTGAAAGAATTTAGAAATGAGATTTCCTTAAACTGTAATGTTTTGAGAAAAGAATCAAGATTCATTTATTTTAAAAGAGTACAAACATCACATCCAGTATGATTGGACATGATATCTTTAAACTTTCGTAACTAAAATCATCTCGTGATTTGTAAAACTCATTTAAAAGGATATTTTAGATATTTAGACAAACGAGAAATCGCAACCCAGCATGTTAGGGCACTATTTCCCGAATTCCTAAATATCAAAACATTGCCTCACTTTTTTTTTTTAAATTCCTTTTTAATTAAATGAGATATAACTTTTGGTTTTAAAAGTAGTGATATATTTTACATATTACAAGAAATTAAATAAACCTAATTGCAATATATATGCTTTATCATAAATATAGTATAGAAAATAATAAATAATGACATAAATTACATAATATACGTTATCATTTTATATACATGCATTATTGTTACGTGCAAAATACAAAGTTGTGCATAATGAATATAACAAATATAAATTTCAATGTACATATATGATGATATTTTATGCAAATTATCATAAATAATTTCATGCGAATATATAAAAACAGAAACAAATGATATGTAAAATTTAACCTTTTAAATAATATCAAAATAAAAGAAAACTAAAAAACTAAATAAGCAAATTAACATGTATAAAATATAAAATAAAAATAAGATATTTAAAAATATATTGAATAATATAAGAATGATAAAAAGTAAACTCTTTTTTTTAAAATGATATATATACATATATAGGTTATACTGTAGGATATAATAACTTTATAAAAAATGTACTAAATATTAAAAAAATTAAGAATGTATATAATTAATAAGTAATAAAATAATGTATACTTTATAATAAAATAAAGAATGTAAGGAAATATGGTAAAATAGAGTATATAATATAATTTACAAATAAAATATATAATAATATAAATCATATAATAAATAATATAAAAATATATATAATAAAATGTATATAATATAATATATATATATAAGAAAGATAGATATTATAAGGAATAATATATAATAAAATATAGTATGTAATAAAAATACATAAATAAAATATAATGAAATATAATATAATAAAGAATATATAAAATAATAATAATATAATAAGTATTTTCATATAAAAATATAGTAAAATAAATAATATATAATAAAAATATATAACATATAGTAAAATATATATATAATGAAATAAATAATATTTATAAAAAATATATATGATAAAAATTTTAAAAATTTATAATAATAATATAATGGATATAAAAAAATAATATGTACTATTTTAAAAAAAAATATATAAAGTATTTAAAATAAAAAAACTAAAAAAGGATTAAAATTGAATTTAATTGAAGAATCTGGGGTTAATTGCAAAATAATAAGAATATTTGGACCTGATTAAAACACGCACTGAAAGTCGAGGAACTCATTGGGTAATTCGACCCTAATCCCAAAACGGCGTCGTTCTCTAGAACTGATTTTAATGACCTTCAAGACTAAATTGAATTAAATATGAGAGGTTAGGGCTAATTTAAAAATAAAATAAAATGAATTTGAAAATATAAAAAACACGAAAGGACCAATTGGGTAATTATCCCAATTTAAAAAAAAACGCGGATCCTGCTCGGGTAATCGGGTCAACACGCGGATCTAAGCCCTGAAACGACGCCGTTTTAGAGCTTATTGCTTTAAGCTAAACGACGTCGTTCTAATAAGGCTATATAAACCAAATTTTAACTTGAAAATCATTTTAAAGCCCGGTTAGAAAAAAAAAGAAAGAAATCCTCTGAAGAGGACTTGGGGTCGGCTTCGAGCTCAATGAAGCTACTGTTCTCAGCGCCCCACGCGCCACAAATAATGTCGCCACGTGCGGCGGTCGGAACCCTAAAACTTTGCCTTTCTGGGCGAATCAGGAGGTAATCCTCTTTTATTTGTTTTAGTTTTTTTTTTATATGCATATATTCATGATAAAAGACAAAGAAAAAAATGAATCACCTCTGTTCCTTGATAAACTGCTGTATTTTTATTAGATATGTGTGTTCTCCAAAAAAAACGTAACGTTTACCGATTATAAAAGGGTTTTTATAGCCTTTCTGCAAATTATTATGTTTTGGGGAAAGAAATTTGATTTCTTTCCCTGTTTATATCTCTTTTTGCTGTGTTTTTTTCCTTTTTTGCAGGTGCTGCGAGGATATCACGGTGGTGAGTGCTCTGGCCTCTGATTTGTGCGCCGATCACGGAACCTGGAATCATGGCGCTGATGGGGCTACTGGAACGACGCGAGACGAACCGTCGCATCGTTTGAAACGCTTACGGTGCTAGTGCTTCTGGAAACCCTAGGGTTTCCTAATCCGGTTTAGGCTTTGGGCCTTCCTGGGCTTCACTGAATTGGGTCAAGGGTAGGCTTAGGCTAAGGGTGTAAACGGGCTACGGGCTTAGGGTGTAACGGGTTATTGGGTTAGGCATTTAATTTTGGGCTGTTTATTGTAACTGGACTATAATAAATAAACATTTATTTATTTATTTATATTTTGGTTTTATTTATGGGCCTGGACAGAAATGGGTTAATACATAATGCATATATAAATATCATAACATGTCATATTACCATAAACATATATCAGATCAAAATGTCATATTTCCAAAAACATATATTGGACCAGAATGTCATATTTCCAGAAGCATATGTCAAATTAGAATGTCATATCATATCAGAACAAGTCCTACCTTTATCCGCTACACACTAATTCCATCTAACCAATCACACCAAATAGGTAAAAGAGTGATAATATGAGTGAAAAGTTACTGGTTACCATAGATAACCTTGCTAGTTTCACGGTGAAGCTGCAACAAGGCCTCTTTGAGGTCAATGATAAATTCAAAATATTTTTAAAGTTGCAAAAATATTAAAAGGCTTGAGATGCTACATAGGCTCAAAGGGACACTATTTTGCAAACAATTAACAACATATTTGGCTCGTTTGAGTTTCCAAATAGAACATCAAAATCATGCTTGGGAAAGGAAGAATGTTCTCATATATATTGTTAAATGTTGTTGGTGTGGTAGCAAAGGTCACAGAAATCCTGAATGTCCAATTCAATACCCACCCACAAAAGAGATTTTATAATAGCCCATTTTTCAGTGGCGTCGAAAATGGTAGTTTCAGAACCCTATTTCTGATGATTGAGTCTATAAATATTACTATTTAACATTTATGAGGTTAGTATGAATTTTAATTAGAGTTTGGTTCTTTAATTTTGTTAAATGGATATTTCACTAAGGTACAAGCGTAGCGACCTTAAAGTTAGTGGTGTTGGAAAATGTGGTCTCAGGACTCTGTTTTTGTAAACCGAACTCGTAAATATTTTAAATTAAATATTTATGGATTTATTATATAGATGAATTAAATTTTGGATAGGAAGTTTTACCGAATTAGTGATTAATTAAGGTACAATAACTAAATCGTAAAAGTAGTAAAAATTAATCATTATTTATTTTTATTAGTTAAAAGGATTAAATAATATTTAACCAAGGGCTAATATGGCAATTAGAACAATTTTAATAATAGTGGACAATTTGGTGGAATGAATTAATAAATTTTTAAATTAATGAATAAAATAAGTTTAAAACAAAAGAATAATGGAAGCCACCATCTTTATTATCCTTCTCCCCACCATTTGAAAGAAAAAGGAAAAAAGAAACAAAGGAAACCATTTTTGAAGCTCAAGCTTAAGCCTCTTAATTAGTAAGCTTAATTTAGTCTCTCTTTTTTTTGTAAATTTTTATGTTTTTGAAGTCCCAAGAACTTGATTTAGCTAACTCATGGATCAATTTGTGAAACTATTAAAGTTTATAAATATTGTCATTGATGAATGCTTGATGAAATTGAAGGCTTTATAGACAATAAAGTGCTACAAATTTTTGAAGGTAGTTCTCGTGCAAAACAAGTATGTGTGCTGGAGAATGAACAGAAGAATCAAAACCGGCCGAGGATTATTATTTCTCTACCAAGAATTAATGAAATTGAAACACCAACAGTGCCTAAAGTCATCATTCATAAACCTGTTTCCTTTCCTTATAAGGATAACAAAAGGGTACCTTGTAGTTACAACTGCCAGGTGTCAATACTGGAGAAGGAGGATATAGCCGGTATGTCTAAAGATGTACAAGTTGAGGGATCCCATACACGGAGTGGGAAGCGGTATGATACGGTGGGTGACAGAGAAGAGTCCACAAAAATAAAGAAAGCAAGTGCGGAGAAGGAGAAAGTGGCTGAAGTACCTGTCAAGGAGCCAGTAAAAGAGGAGGAGGCTAAGGAATTTCTAAAGTTCCTTAAGCATAGCGAGTATAGCGTGGTTGAGTAGTTGTTTAAGCAGCCGGCTCGCATATCAGTATTGGCTCTACTTCTGAGTTCTGAGGTGCATCGGGAGGCATTGATGAAGGTGCTCAACGAAACATATGTCACCCACGACATATCTGTTAACAAGCTGGACCAGTTGGTGAATAATATAAGTGCGGACAATTTCATCTACTTTAATCATGATGAAATCCCACCGGGGGGTAGAGGGTCAACTAAGGCTTTGCATATTACTACTCGATGCAAGGGGTACACACTCCCAAGCGTGCTCGTCGATAATGGAATGGCCTTGAATGTTTTACCGTTGTCTACATTGAACAGATTACCCATTGACGATTCTCACATGAAGAGATGTCAAAATGTGGTAAGAGCCTTCGACGGTATAGAAAGGAAGGTGATGGGAAGGATTGACATCCCTTTGGAAATTGGGCCGAATATATACGAAGTAGATTTCTTGGTGATGGATATCAAGCCTTCCTACAATTGCTTATTAGGCAGGCCATGGATACATTCAGCAGGAGCGGTGCCCTTATCGTTGCACCAGAAATTAAAGTTGGTGACAGATGGACGGTTAGTAACCATCAATGCGGAGGAGG
The DNA here is from genome assembly GCA_025698475.1 of Gossypium anomalum. Taxonomy (NCBI): domain Eukaryota; kingdom Viridiplantae; phylum Streptophyta; class Magnoliopsida; order Malvales; family Malvaceae; genus Gossypium; species Gossypium anomalum. The sequence goes on from CM046960.1 coordinate 6,686,156, forward strand.
ATATTATAGCCACAGTCACTAGTATGGCCCCTTATGTCGAGACAAACAAAGAGTCTATTGAGTGTTCCTTTTGCTCTTTAGAATTTGTAAATGCAACTTTCATTTCAGAAGGGAGTGAGCTACTGGTGCCAAAGATGGCAAGAGCTACGAGGATGGCTCTACAAATGATGGCGGGAAGGGAAACCTTGCCAGGAAGAGGGTTAGGAAAATACCTGCAAAGAGGAACTCAAATCCCAGAACTGAAAGAGAAGAGAGATCGCTTTGGTTTGGGCTTCAAACCAGACTATAAGCAAAGAAGGAAGGAAATTGAGAAGCGCCAAATGGAAAGAAGGGCACGTCTTAATAGAAGAGAGGTGGAGTAGGAGCCGATGACATTCCCTCCAATATCTCAAACCTTCATATCGAGAGGGCGACTCATAGAAGGAAGTCATCAGGTTAATGCTATACAAGACAGAGGATCGAAGCAAGGAAACCTTGAGGGCATTCGCCCTTACGAACCGAGAAGCTCTCTGAACAATTAAACTGCGGAGGAACTTCCTGTAGTGTTTAGAAATTTTTCAGAGTAATTTTCAAAACATTCTTATTACTCTAGGGCCTAGGAGTAATAGGATTACATTTGTGAAAAAGGCTTATGATCATCTATTATTTTCAATAAAACATAACTTTTATCAATTTGAACGAGTATTGTTTTTTTTTATCAACCACTATTCCGTTCTTATTCTTTCATTCATAGTACATAAATAATCATTCTTAAATTTATTCATTCTTTGTATATTCCTTATACTTCACAGATCCCTAGATATCAATGGCATGAGCACTGATATTACAAACCCTGATTTCTCTCGAGAGCAAGACATGTGTTTAGAGGAATCTCAGGATTTTGAAGATGTCCAGGACTGTGATGTGTCTTTGGATCTTTTGAGGATGGTAAAACAGGAGGAGAAACAAATCATGCCACATGAGGGAGAGGCATTAGAGAATGTAGCCCTAGAGGAAGGGAAAGAGGTGAAAATTGGCACACATATCGTCGAGGACACAAGGCAAGGACTGATTAAGTTGCTACGTGAGTTCAGGGATATCTTCACATGGTCCTATCAAGATATGCCGGGGTTAAATACCGATATTGTGGTGCATCGTCTTCCAATAAGACAGGATTGTAAGCCAGTCCAACAGAAGTTACGAAAAATGAGGCCAGATATCGTATTGAAAATAAAAGATGAAGTCAAGAAGCAGTTCGATACAGGATTCTTACAAGAAGTGAAGTACTCTGAATGGGTAGCTAACATTGTACCAGTTCCTAAGAAGGATAGGAAGGTACGAATGTGCGTTGATTACAGAGATCTGAACAAAGCTAGCCCAAAAGATAATTTCCCTTTGCCACACATAGACACTTTGGTAGACAATACAGCGGGATATTCATTATTCTCTTTTATGGATGGTATCTCGGGGTATAATCAGATAAAGATGCATCCTGAAGACATGGATAAAACCACCTTCATAACATTGTGGGGTACCTTCTGTTACAAGGTAATGCCTTTTGGGTTGAAGAATGCAGGGGCAACATACCAAAGGGCTATGGTGACTTTATTCCATGATATGATGCACAAGGAAATTGAGGTGTATGTTGATGATATGATTGCCAAATCTCGAACGGAGGAGGAACATATTGAAGTTTTAAGGAAACTATTCTTGAAATTAAGGAAGTTTCAGTTAAAACTTAATCCAGCAAAGTGTACTTTCGGAGCTAGGTCAGAGAAATTACTAGGTTTTGTGGTAAGTGAAAAGGGAATAGAAGTTGACTCAGACAAAGTTAAAGCCATACGAGATTTGCCTCCACCACGTACTCAAAAAGAAGTTCGGGGTTTTCTTGGAAGGTTGAATTATATTGCTCGGTTTATTTCACAATTAACTGAGAAATGTGACCATATATTTCGCCTCCTTAGAAAACATAACCAAGGTACTTGGGATGAGGAATGCTAGAATGCCTTTGATAAAGTCAAGCAATACTTGTTAAATGCTCCAGTATTATCTCTACCTAGTCCAGATAAACCATTAATTCTGTACTTGCCGATGTTTAGTAATTCCATGGGATGTGTGCTTGGTCAACATGACGAGTCAGGAAGAAAGGAAAAGGTGAATACTACCTCGGTAAGAAATTTACAGAGTATGAGATGAGATATTCTCCAATTGAGAAATTGTGTTGTGCTTTAATCTGGACGACTCAAAGGTTAAGACAGTACATGCTATATCATACTACTTGGCTTATTTCAAAACTTGATCCTTTGAAGTATATGATGGAGTCAACAGCTTTGAATGGGAGAATGGCGAGGTGGCAAATTCTGCTTTCAGAATTTGACATAGTCTATGTGAGCTAGAAGGCTATAAAAGGAAGCGCGATAGCAGAATTTCTGACTAGTAGAGCTCTAGAGGACTATGAGCCGTTGAATTTTGATTTCCCAAATGAGGAGTTGATGTGTGTAGCAACTACAGAGGATTATCCTTGGAAGATGAGCTTCGATAGGGCATCCAATGCGATTGGGAATGGAATTGGGGCAGTCCTGGTATCCCCAAATGGCGATTATTATCCATTCACATGCAAACTGGATTTTGATTGCACAAACAATATGGCCGAGTATGAAGCATGCATCATGGGACTCCGAGTGGCCATTGAGCAAGGGATAAGAACCTTGGAAGTATATGGAGACTCTGCGTTGGTAATTTACCAGCTTAGAGGTGAATGGGAGATAAGGGATCCTAAATTGATCAATTATCAAAAGGTAGTTTTGGGGTTACTTGAGGAGTTCGATGACATCACTTTCAATTATATCCCACGAGACGAAAACCAGATAGCAGATGCTCTAGCGACCTTGGCTTCAATGATTAGAGCGAATAAAGAGGAGGAGATGAGACCCATTCAGATGAGTATCTTTGAGGCTCCAGCTTGCTGTTATAATGTTGAAGAAGAAGAGAAGGGTAATAATCATTGGTATCAGGATATATTACGATATGTGATAGATCGTAATACCCAGAACAGACGACTGAAAATGATAAGCGAACTTTAAGGAGATCAGCTTGTGATTACGTTTTGGATGGGGACATCTTGTACAAAAGAAGAAAAGACCAAGTACTCTTGAGATGTGTTGATGCCGTGGAGGCTAAGTTAATCTTGGAAGAAGTTCACGAGGGTGTTTGTGGGACGCACACAAATGGTTTTACAATGGCTAGACAGATCATGTGGTTTGGATACTATTGGTCTACTATGGAAGGAGATTGTATCAACTACGCCAATAAATGCCATAAATGTCAGATTTATGGAGACAAGATTCATGTACCACCTTCACCTCTACATGTTATGACTTCTCCATGGCCCTTTTCTATGTGGGACATGGATGTCATTGGGCCAATATCACCAAAAGCTTCAAATGGGCATCGCTTTATTTTTGTGGTCATTGATTACTTCACGAAATGGGTCGAGGCTGCTTCTTATGCAAATGTTACTAAGTCGGCTGTAAGTCGATTCTTGAAGAAAGAGATTATTTGTCAGTATGGGATGCCTGAGAGAATCATATCGGATAATGCACTGAACTTGAACAAAAAAATGACAGCAGAAGTTTGTAGTCAGTTCAAGATTAAGCATCATAATTCATCTCCATATCGCCCAAAGATGAATGGGGCAGTGGAAGCTGCTAACAAAAACATCAAAAAGATAGTGGGGAAAATAACTGAAACCTACAGAGATTGGCATGAGAAGTTACCGTTTACGCTCTTAACTTATAGAACGTCCGTCAGAACCTCTACTGGGGCAACCGCTTTCTCGCTGGTTTATGGGATGGAGGCAGTATTACCCATTGACGTTGAAATACCTTCTCTTCGAATTTTGTTAGAGATAAAGCTGGATGAGGCAGAGTGGATTTAATCGCGGTATGACCAATTGAACTTGATTGAAGAGAAAAGGCTAAAAGCTATTCGCCATGGTCAGATGTATCAAAAACGAATGATGCGAGCTTATGATAAGAAAGTACGTCCAAGAGAATACCACGAAGGGGATCTTATGCTAAAAAAGATCCTTCCCATTCAGAAGGACTTTAGAGGAAAATGGATGCCAAATTGGGAAGGGTCATATGTCGTGAAGAAGGCCTTCTCTAGGGGTACATTGATCTTAACAGAAATGGATGGAAAGAGTTTAACCAATCCAGTGAATTCAGACTCAGTCAAAAAGTACTTTGTCTAAAGGAGAGGAAAATCCAGGGTGAAAACTCGCAAAAGGCGCCTTGAGTTTTCGCAAAAAAAAAAAAAAAATAGAGAGGCCAAGGTGAAAACCCGCAAAGGGCACCTTGTGACCAAAGGGGTTTTGAGTTGAAAACCCGAAAGGGCAGCTCAAATTTTGAAGGGTATACAGTAATCTTGCTATATCTGATTCAACAAAGAGCAAAGCGCATTGCATATTGGGGCATTAACAAAGTACTTTGATCTTTAAACACATGTTGAACTCAAGAAGGACTTCATGGAGCTGGTGTATAGACGCTCAAGTGGCGATATCTCGAGTATCTAAATTTTATCCTATTTGCTATCTTTAGATTCTATTTCTTCTTAAAGATAGGCTTTCAGATTAATTCTCTTTGTATTTTTGACAAATTCATTCGAATCTAATTATTCTCAAGATTAAATTTATCTTCCATAATTCTTAAAGTGTGATAGATGAACTAAATAATTTTCACAAATGAAGTTTTGCTCATTACTCTGGAAGTTTCTAGATAATACAAGAAACTAAAACGAAACAATTGTTCGAGGAATTCACGTAAGTGAGGAATTCTTTCTTTAATCCAAAATGATGATTGGACAAATCAAACGATTCGATCCTAAGAGAAGATTATTTTACAAATATCTTTGATGGGTCATAACATTTGAAGAATGGTACAAACCCACAGGCTGAGTAAGAATGATATTTCGAGAGAAATCAGGATGAGCTTTGACGAAGGAGTGAGTAGTGACGTCTGGAATAGGGGTCATATTCATAAACATTCTGCATTATAACAGGTTTAATTAAGAGTATTTGACTCATTTTGATCATAGCATCCTAATCATTAGACATGAACTCATACACATTATACAGGTCATGTCCTTCAAGGGACAATGAAGAATGATGCGCCTTAACCCCCTAAGCAGTAGGGTAATAGGCTAAAGCATAGCAGATCTAACGTTCGGATGTTTTTACATCGAAGAAGATTCAAGATGATTTGGCATCCTTGCGTTTATAAGGAACAGATCGAAGTCATAGCAGATTTGGCTTTCACGTGTTTACGCTGAAGCAGATCTAAGATGATTTGGATCTTCGAATTCGATGAGGAGCAAATCCAAGAAGCAGATTTGGCATCTTCGTATTCAACGGGGAACAGATCCAAGATAATTTGGTGTCTCTGTATTATCAGAGAGCAGACCAAAGACAATAGATTTGGCGTCTCTGAATTGTCAGAGAGTAGATCGAAGATGGTAGATTTGGCATCTGTGTATTGTCAGAGAGCAGATAGAAGATAACATATTTGGCGTCTCTGTATTGTCAGAGAGCAGATCGAAAATAGCAGATTTGGTGTCTCTGTATTGTCAGAGAGTAGATCGAAAATAGCAGATTTGGCATATCTGTATTGTCAGAGAGCAAATCAAAGATAAGATGATTTGGCGTCTCTGTATTGTCAGATAGCAGATCGAAGAGAGCATATTTGGCGTCTCTATATTGTCAGAGAGCATATCAAAAAGAACAGATTTGGCGTCTCTGTATTGTCAGAGAGCAGATCGAAGATAGCAGACTTGGCATCTCTGTATTGACAGAGAGCGGGTCAAAGATATCAACATGGCGTCCCTGAGATTGCAGGGATCAGGTTAAAGATAGCAGATATTGTCTTCCTGAAGTTACAAGTGAAGCAAATTGAAGCTATCATATTTATGGTCCAATACTTCTAAAGTTGCAGATAGGTTGAAGACCATTCTCAAGATTGGGCCGGACCGAGCAAAATGGGTCCTTTTATAGTCTTTGCTCTATTACCATTACACGACAATGAGCAAAGAGGGGCAACTGTATTAACCCATTTCTGTCCAGGCCCATAAATAAAACCAAAATATAAATAAATAAATGTTTATTTATTATAGTCCAGTTACAATAAACAACCCAAAATTAAATGCCTAACCCAATAACCCGTTACACCCTAAGCCCGTAGCCTGTTTACACCCTTAGACTAAGCCTACCATTGACCCAATTCAGTGAAGCCCAGGAAGGCCCAAAGCCTAAACCGGATTAGGAAACCCTAGGGTTTCCAGAAGCACTAGCGCCGCAAGCGTTCCAAACAATGCGACGGTTCGTCTCACGTCGTTCCAGTAGCCCCATCAGCGCCATGATTCCAGGTTCCGTGATAGGCGCACAAATCAGAGGCCAGAGCACTCACCACCGTGATATCCTCGCGAGCACCTGCAAAAAAGGAAAAAACACAGCAAAAAGAGAAATAAACAGGGAAGATTTCTTTCCCCAAAACATAATAATTTGCAGAAAGGCTATAAAAACCCTTTTATAATCTGTAAACGTTACTTTTTTTTGGAGAACACACATATCTAATAAAAATGCAGTAGTTTATCAAGGAACAGAGGTGATTCATTTTTTTCTTTGTCTTTTATCATGAATATATGCATATAAAAAAAAACTAAAACAAATAAAAGAGGATTACCTCCTGATTCGCCGAGAAAGGCAAAGTTTTAGGGTTTCGACTGCCGCACGTGGCGGCATTCGCGGTGGCGCATGGGCACGTGGGCGCCTGAGAACGATAGCTCGACAGAGCTCTGAGGCCGACCCCAAGTCCTCTTTAGAGGATTTCTTTTTTTTTTTCTAACCGGGCTTTAAAATGATTTTCAAGTTAAAGTTTGGTTTATATAGCCTTATTAGAACGACGTCGTTTAGTTTAAAGCAATAAGCTCTAAAACGGCGTCGTTTCAGGGCTTAGATCCGCGTGTTGACCCGATTACCCGGGGAGGATCCGCGTGTTTTTGTAAATTGGGATAATTACCCAATTGGTCCTTCCGTGTTTTTTATATTTTCAAATTTATTTTATTTTATTTTTAAATTAGCCCTAACCTCTCATATTTAATTCAATTTAGTCCTGAAGGTCATTAAAATCAGTTCTAGAGAACGACATCGTTTTGGGATTAGGGTCGAATTACCCAATGAGTCCCTCGACTTTCAGTGCGTGTTTTAATCAGGTCCAAATATTTTTATGATTTTGCAATTAACCCTAGATTCTTCAATTAAATTCAATTTTAATCCTTTTTTAGTTTTTTATTTTAAATACTTTATATATATTTTTTAAAATAGTACATATTATTTTTTTTATATCCATTATATTATTATTATACATTTTTAAAATTTTTATCATATATTTTTATTATATATATATATATATTACTTATTTCGTTATATTTATATTTTACTATATGTTATATATTTTTATTATATATTATTTATTTTACTATATTTTTATATGAAAATACTTATTATATTATTATTATTTTATATATTCTTTATTATATTATATTTCATTATATTTTATTTATGTATTTTTATTACCTACTATATTTTATTATATATTATTCCTTATAATATCTATCTTTCTTATATATATATATATATATTATACATTTTATTATATATATTTTTATATTATTTATTATATGATTTATATGATTATATATTTTATTTGTAAATTATATTATACACTCTATTTTACCATATTTCCTTATATTACTTTATTTTATTATAAAGTATACATTATTTTATTACTTATTAATTATATACATTCTTAATTTTTTTAATATTTAGTACATTTTTTATAAAGTTATTATACCCATTTTTTATAAAGTTATTATACCCTATAGTATAACCTATATATGTATATATATCATTTTTAAAAAAAGAGTTTACTTTTTATCATTCTTATATTATTCAATATATTTTTAAATATCTTATTTTTATTTTATATTTATACATGTTAATTTGCTTATTTATTTTTTTTAGTTTTCTTTTATTTTGATATTGTTTAAAAGGTTAACTTTTACATATCATTTGTTTCTGTTTTTATATATTCGCATGAAATTATTTATGATAATTTGCATAAAATATTATCATATATGTATATTGCAATTTATATTTGTTATATTCATTATGCACAACTTTGTATTTTGCATGTAACAATAATGCATGTATATTTGTGTTTATAATAATATGTATATAAAATGATAACGTATATTGTGTAATTTATGTCATTATTTATTATTTTCTATGCTATATTTGCATGAAATGATAAAGCATATATATTCTAATTAGGTTTATTTAATTTCTTGTAATATGTAAAACATATCATTACTTTTAAAACCAAAAGTTATATCTCATTGAATTAAAAAGAAATTTAAAAAAAAAAGTGAGGCAATGTTTTGATATTTAGGAATTCGGAAAATAGTGCCCTAACATGCTGGGTTGCGATTTCTCGTTTGTCTAAATATCTAAAATATCCTTTTAAATGAGTTTTACAAATCATGAGATGATTTTAGTTACGAAAGTTTAAAGATATCATGTCCAATCATGCTGGATGTGATGTTTGTATTCTTTTAAAACAAATGAATCTTGATTCTTTTCTCAAAACATTACAGTTTAAGGAAATCTCATTTCTAAATTCTTTCAAATTTCTGACGTTAAGACAATTATTCAATTTGGTACCAATTTTGGGCATTACGAGGGTGCTAATCCTTCCTCGTACGTAACCGACTCCCGAACCTGTTTTCTCGTAATTTTGTAGACCAGAATGTTTTATAAAGTGATCCAATCACACTTTAAAAGATTGGTGGCGACTCCCGTTTTCATTTTTTAAAACCCGTTTTTAAGGAGGTTTCGACATATTCATTATAAGTAAAATTCAGTGATGATATTTACACTTGTGTATGTTATAAGTAAAAATTCTTTTTGTAGGCTGAGTCACACATTGGGTTTCTAGCAAACTTATTTGTTTAATACGTTTCAAGTGATCTTCAAACTTAGGTCCAGACGGCGTGCGGGAGCTCGAATTGGTTTCTCAGCTAATTAAATATGGTGATTTACATTGTTAATTTTTTTTTCTTGGAATTTTGGGGACTGTAATCCAGGTTTGGGCTTTGATTTGGTTTTTGTTTTGTTTTGATCATCAGTATTTGATATTTTCAAACGTAAAAACTGAAAAAAATTGCACGAGTTAACAAAATAAAATTTGAATTTTAAAACTAAAACTTTGAAAGTTTTCCGTTGTATAATTAAGTAATCACCTAAGTGTTTTTCAGTAAATAAATAGTTTTTAACAAATGTAAGCATTAATTGAAAATGTTTTTCCAAAATTTAAACCTTCAAAGCGAACGATTTTGAATTTAAATTATGGGTTTGAAACAAGTGTTTTTGGACTTAAGTTTTTGAGAGTTCTGCCAAATTTTATATTTTCAAAATGCACAACTAAGTTGGATTAAATGAGAAGTTTTTAAATGAGTTAATGTACTTCCTTAAGATTTGGTTATAACGTCTAGGCCGAGTTTAGGGTGTTACAATTTAATAAAATTGAACAAACAAATTAAAATGTTTAGAAATTGAGATACTTTGATAATTTGGCTCGATATTCAACTAAGTCATTTTCCAAACTTCATGATAGGCTTGTGGACATCCCAATGGTCCGATTTCAAGAACTTGGACTTGTGATCCGTTCGCTCCCAAAATTGACTCGTTTAAGATTTACATGTAATCCATCACGCACCAACTTCAAGATTTGATTTCTACGACCAATAATTTTAATATTTGAAATCTTGATTTTCTTTATTCTTGAAATCACTTAAAATAACAAAAATGAACCAAGATTTGGTTTGTTAGTTTCTTGATTCTCTTATCTCCTTGTATGCGCTTCTAAGAATTTTGTAATAAAGTCTTAAATAGTCCCGTTCAATCTTTCTTGACTTGCTTTGCTTTTAATCTTGTTATTGGGCCTTGAGTTAAAGAAAACCCATAACATTCATAGGCCTGGATCCTGAAACTCACATCAATGTCTTAATTACTTGCTACAAAATATATTGCTCGATCATAAAAAAGTATTGCATTCATTTATAAAATTAATATGTAAATGTAATAATGAATCATAAAATTCACATAAAACAGATACATGAAACCACCTTGCATATTAAAAAATCGAAATAAATGAAATAAAATAATAATATCAAGAATACCAAACTAATATAGTAAAAAGAACTTTTTTGAAAGGTTCAATTTTTCATTTTCTTTTCACTCAGCCCACTCTTATCTTATCTCTAAATCTAATACATCTATTAAAAAATCAACCAATCATCTATGCTTCTCGAACAAAGGTTACAAAACTGATCTATAATTTGCAGGAAAAATACTATATGAGTTTTTATGAGAATAAGGTGGTAAATTGTGAAGAGCTCATCCATCCTTATTGACGCACTTGCTTCTGACCTTGAAATCGAGTAAGGTGAGGGCAAGATAGGTCGGAAATGATCAATTTGTGGTGCTTTCTTCCCTCTTTCCCTTCTCACTTGGTCCGCCTTGTGAACACCATTCCTTGGTCCATCCCTTACCAATGCATAATTTGTAAAATAGACCGGACACTTTCTTCTCATCATGTCCAGTTGTATTGGGTGGACAGGTAGCAGATGTTAAAGGAAAAAATAGATGAACTAAGCATCTTTAAATATTTGAAGCTTCTGATTTTATGAGTAATAAAACATAAGTGTTTCAAAGTTGATTGGGTTTGATGCAAACGGGAGAAACTATGTGAGGAAATCTGTAATTGTTAATTATAAATTATTGACTCTACTTTTCTTTTTATTATCTAAATTTCATTTCCTTCACTTTTTTAAGCAGGGTTAATATAATGATACAAGAAGAAAAAAAATATGGAGAAGAGACTGGTGGTTCCTGTACAAGTCGTTTCATTCAGTCGGAGTAGAGAATTGAAGGTTATACAGAGTGAAGATGAGGAGAGTATAAAGTTGAAGGTTGAAGGTCAATTAGCCGAGTGTAGGCTTGGTATCTTGGAGAGTTGGTCCCTTCTTCCTCATTCTTGGAGGTATTTATAGGCGTGGATTCCGTGTAAGGTCATGTTAACGTGTTGGATTTACCATTAAATTATAATTATGGAACATGTGGGCTAAATGTCTTTGATGAGACGAAAATGTTTGTGATGGGACATATCCTATCATTTATTCTATTTGGATGGTATGGAGTAGTTGAGCCCACATAGTATTTAGTGACCAACAATTTCATGTTCCCGATAAAACTTTGAGACTCAAACAACGGATGGCCTATACTTGTCCGGATGATCATTCCGGAAGGGAGAATTCGCTAGTGGTAAGCTTACTATTTGGGTGGCTTTCTAACTTATCACGTATCTTGGGGTATAACAACAGCATGTGACCAGCGAACATCTCTTTCTTTTGCAGTAACAAACATCTTTTATAGGTGTGAAATCTTAATTTATGCTATAAAATTTAACATCAAGACAAATTTATGTTGATTATTTTAACATTTGAGTAAACGTATACGTATAATACACGCATTTGTATATACATTGCATGTAGATGTATGTATTTACGTGTCTATACACGAACCCGAAAATCAAGTTCCATTTAGCATGTGAAAAGAGAAGTTAATGGTAGAAATAAAAATTATATTTATGGAGATTTCTAGGGTTTTAATTGTTTGATAGCATTGTCCACAAATTAAGATGATGGCTCATTTCATCGGTTTTCAATATCTATTCCAAAATTAATCACTAATGGATATGAAATTTAATAAAGTTGTTTTGTTTACTTACCTTAGAAAGGAATGTGATTAAAGGGCTTTTAATTTGTGTGGTTTTAAGATAATGATTCCTTTTGATGATAGTGAAATGGTCCCATATTCTCAAAGAGCCAAAAGTCATTTAATTGTGAGGTAGCCTCTTGTTGTCAAAATTTGTGACCTATAACTATGATATGGAATATACTTAGTTATGCCTTATCAATCCAATGAAAGGAAAATGACATCCACATTCAAATATCTTTGACCATTTTGCTTTTATTTATAAGAGATAAACAATTAAAATAAATATCAATTAATAGAGAATAAGAAAGGATGATAATATCGATATTTGAAACTTTTTAAAGATGATTGTATGAAATAAATAAATAAAACCCTAACTCTTTAAGTTGGTTTATTCATATGATTGGTGGGGTGAAATTTTTCACCCGAGAATTGATTTTGTTTAAATAATAAAAGGAAAATCTAACTTTTAATTATTGAGTTTAAAATATTGGAGTAAACATTAAAATATGTGTATTTAAATTATTCTTAATCTAATTAAACATCTGAAAATTAGGTAAAAAATTGTTCAAGCATCTAGTCATGGGAGAGAGATCTTTTAGCAATTGGTTAATGCATTCAAATTCGTTTTCATGTTACTCCCAAGTCATATCTCTCTCAAAACTTTAAGACTAAGTTATTATAACTTAATTAAACCCTATTTCACCTTGTGTGAAAAAGGAAAATAATAAAATAAATAATTTCTTTCTTTGTGAAAGCATTATTAAAATTGTTAGCTTTCGATGTCTAAAAGATCAGCCATCTTTGTCATGTGAAAAGAGAAACAAAAATTAAGGATTGATATAATTTGGCTAAAATATTAGAAGAGTCCTTGAACTCTACTCTTTAGTTTAGATAACCCTTGTACTTTTATATACTTAAATAAACCTTTATCTATTGATTTCTACCTAATAAGCCCTTTTTTTCAAATGGGGGTTAATTTATAGTTTTAGTTAATGGAGTAAATTGATAAAATAATTTAAGCTTTTATGGAATTTGTGTAATTTTTGAATAATTATGGACTTACCTAGCAGAAGAATAAATTTGGCTAACTTGGGAAATTGTAAAGTTTTGTCAAATTTGGAATCTCGGGTTTAGGGACTAATTTGTAAGAAATGTAAAAGTTTAGGGAAAATATGTAAATAATAAAAATTTAAGGGTCTCATGCATTGAATTGATTTTGAAACGTATGTGAATTTAATAAATTGAATTCAATTACTATATAGATCAAGAAACGAGTCAAAAAGACAATAACCGAAGAAAATAGAATATTACGGAGTAGTCCCTGTGTTTTAACCGGAAGTGATCGTAGGTAAGTTCATAGTGTTTTGATATGTAAATGTAAATTTCTTGTTATTATGTCATTGTTATCTAGTTAGTTATATATATGCTTGTGAAATTTTATTTGTTACCCAAATGATAATGATTATTGCTATTAAGTAGATATGAAAATTAAATAGTTGATAGTAGCAAATCTTGTGATTGCACATTATTGACTTTAACACATTGAATTTATAGTACGTGTATGGAAATGATGAAGTGCCTCTGAATGATGAATATGTATAAATGTAACCAATTTACGTATATGCCCGGTTGAACGTAGTAATCACTTAGGATACGATTGGCATGCCATTAGAGTCAGTATATGCGCTTGTAAGGGATCGCACTTCAATGCCTCTGTTTACACTTCGGTGTCTCTATTCACAGTAAGGTGCCTCTAATTGCACATTTGTGCCTTTGTCTGCACTTCCGTGCCTCTATTACGCATCTATGATGCATTTGGTGTGGTGTAGTTACCCGAATATCTGAGTCGAGTTTCTTAGTTCATCGAGCTAGGTGTTAATTGAATTACAATTTATTTATGTGCTTAAATATTAATGCATATTCATGGTATTAGTAAATGAAAAATGTTACAACGAACCACTTGTTTTCATGTTTGGATAATTACATTGATGAAATGTGGTTTATGGTAATGGTAAGTTATTTGAGAATAGGCTATTATGATCTATTTAGATATGTGAGCATAAACTAATATGGTTTGTGAACTTGTACTTGGCTATCAGGAATTTGTAAATTTTCTCTTTGAATATTTATTTCAATTAAGGTAAGTTAATTTGATGTTTAAACTATGAGCTTACTAAGCTTCTTTACCTTACTTGTTTCATTTATGTTCTTTTGTAGTTGCCAAATTTGCGGACTAATCGGACGGATTGACTAGAAGCTTAGACTATTAATCCTTAAGGTCAAAACATTGGTGATAATGCTTTGGAATGGTAAACTTTTGAGTATGTTTATATTTTGACCAATTTGGTTGATGGTTTGAACATGAATAGATGATTAATTCCATGTGCTTTCTTAGCTAGGGTATTTGAATGAATGATTTTTGATTGTGGTGCGTTTGAATGACATATTGGTTAGACATAGGGTGGATGAAATTTGGCATGAAATTGGTGTATTAATTTTGCTTTTAAACCATGGAAATTGGATTAAATTGGCTTGAATTAGGGGTTAAAAATGGAGCACACAACCTGGGACATGGGTTGTCACACGACCATGTGCCACAAACTTTCAGCTCACATGGCCATGTGCATTTATTGTTTTTAGGTGCAGTATCCACATGGCCTAGCACACAGTATGCGACACGGCCATGTGACCCAAAATAGTTTGTTACACGGTCTAGCACACGGCTTGTGACACAGTCGTGTGACCCAACTTTGAATACACACACGGTCTAGCACACGGCCACACGGCTTGGGACACGGCTGTGTGGCCCTATTTCAAATGCTCACATGGGATAGGACACGACCGTGTGTCCTGATTTTGAATGTTCACATAGTCTAGGCTTTATCACACAACCGTGTGACCCCTGTTATCCAAATTTTCAAGTTTTTTTGAAATTTTTTGATTTGTTCCGATTTGATCCCAAATTGTTCTCAAACTGTTTCTAGGGCCGTGTATGCTCGATTTAAGGCCTATTTGTGTATGTATGCTATGAATTAAATTATTTGGAAAATACTAGTGTTTAGTTGAAAAATTATGTCCGTTGAGTAGTTAGATGTTCTATTTTGCTCAGTAACACTCCATAACCCTAATCTAACAACGGAGACAGGATAGGAGTGTTACAGCAATTCACTATGGAGTTATAATTAGAACTTAAATCAATGGGTTAAAATAGAAATTATTCACTAAGTTACTAACCTATGGATGGTTAATGAAGTTTATATGTATATTTATTATATTATAAATCATTAAACAAATTAAAATTATAAAATAAAATAAAAATTAAAGAAAGATGAAAACTTAGTGAATGGAAAGAGAAAACATATTATCTCTTTCATTTTTCACATTTTGAAACTAAAAGAAATAGGGGGAGAATGCACAACACAAGGGTTTCTATTTATCAAGCTCAATTTGGTTAGTTCAATTTAGTCATTTTCTTGTAATTTTGAAGATGTTACCATTGTTGAATAGAAGAATTTTTAGGAACCAATTTGATAGATTTTAAGTTTAGAATTGATAAACGACTAAATTGTAAAGTCAAATGATGATTTTGTGCAATAGGGACCAAATTGGGAAAAATTTGAACTAATTTTTAATTAGTGCATACTGACTTATTTGTATATGGTAAGAATGTAAGGTAAGATCCCTTATTTAAATGAGAAATCCCTTGTTTAAATGAGATGAATTGGATTGGTTAATAATTATTGTGGTCTAAATTGAATATTTGTGAAAATGTGTATTTTTATGTAAATATGAAATTGAATATAAAATGAGATGATTGATGTTGCCATATGTTTGAATAAATGAATTCATGATAAAAATTATTGTAAATTGAGATATTAAATGATGATGATTTGAGTAATAAATACCCTATTAACTATTTGGGAGGAGTTCATAGATACTTCGACTATGAGTCGATGAGGCATTGGGTGCCAATTTGATTTATTTTAATCAAGGAGATACCGGGTGTCAATTTATTTATAGTGCTCGGTGCAACTATTTGCTTTGGATTTATCCGATGAGGCATTGGGTGCCAAACTAGTGTGTTGGTTAGATCTGTGTATTTGTCCGAGTCCGAGTTGTATTAATAGGGATATAAAGGATGAACTGGAGTATATGATTTTGATATGGAAAAAAGAATAAGAAATGAAAATTGAAATGGAAAATGAAATGTGAGTTGTGGATTAAATTGGGAAAATTAATATGTTATGCTCCATGAAAACATGAAATTGGATTTTGAGATGAAATGTATCTTTTATGAATTGTATGATTATTAACTTGCAAAATGTGATAGACTTTAGTTGATATAAGAGAAATGAGATGGTTCTGAATAGTTGACTCCGTGAAATAGGATATTTGACTTGATAATTTACATGTTATTTTAATTTTAAATTTGTGCTCTTTTATGTTTCATATTATACTTATTGTTCGGAGTATAGAAATACCACTGAGTTATACTTAGCGTACGATTTTGTTGCGTAGGTTAGGTACTATTCGTTTTGTACATTGAGTCAGCATCCAATGACAATCCTGAACTCAAGTGTTGTTGATGCTCATATTTTGGTTTTGACATGTACCTCAGAAGTATTTTGGTTGCAAAGTTCATTTTCTATCTTGATGGTCTTGCTTATTATGTTTATAAGTGTATATATATGTATAAATGAGAAGGTAATGGTATTTGGTTGATGACTTGTTAGATTGCTTGAATTGTATGCTTAATATCCTTATGGTTGAGAGAAATGTCTTGTTATTCAATATGTTTTTAGTTGATGCCTAAATGTGGAAGGATGTTTTGTATGTTTTGATTTATTTGATGTTGAAACATGAAGTTGAATTAAAGGTTAGTTTTTCTTAAGTGATTGAGAAAGTGTCATATAATGTTAATGAATTGGTATGTTTGAGCATATTTATTTTGGTTGTTTTGAAGTGTAAATTGAGGTGCCTTTGTGGGGTATTAGTTAGGAACTTAGGTTGAATGGTATATAACATCTTTTGACATGAGTTGGTGTGTTTTGAAATGAGTATTTATAAGTGCAAATGGTATGGCTTGGTATCCAAGCAATGGTAGGTGAAATGGCTTGATTTTGAAGTTATTTTAGGTGCACACGGCCTAGGACACGGTCTACCACACGGCTGTGAGTCTCGCACGGTTACCCTATACGACTAGGTGGCTTATTTAATTTTGGTGCAGGTTTGTCCACATAGTCACAGGGAGTTATACGGCATAGAGAGACGGTTGTGTGACCTTGTGTTTGAATTGTACACTGCCTAGCGACATAGCCATGTTCCTAAGCCACACAGGTTGAGCTTTGTCACACAGCTTAGCAACACAGCTGTGTGACTCCAATTTCACACGGCATTAAGTTGTTACATGGTTTGCTCACACAGCCTCAACCCTTCCTCACGACCTCATGACAAGGTCCTGTGTTCCCTATTTTTAGTTTTTTTCTGAACTTTTTATTTTTTTATTCAAATCGATCTTTGTTAATTCCCAAATTATTTTTAAACCTCTGTATACTCAATATTTACCCGAAATAGATTGAATAATGTATT
Organism: Gossypium anomalum; assembly: GCA_025698475.1. Classification (NCBI taxonomy): domain Eukaryota; kingdom Viridiplantae; phylum Streptophyta; class Magnoliopsida; order Malvales; family Malvaceae; genus Gossypium; species Gossypium anomalum. Next base: position 6,703,614 of record CM046960.1, read on the forward strand.
ATATGTGTTCGTATGTGATTATTTAATATTTATTTGTAATTTTTGAATTGTAAATTGTTTATTGTTTGCAATTGGGCAGTATTTGTTAGTCCCATCCTATTGCTCGAGTCTAGTGTTTGGACTGGGTCAGGGGTGTTACATTTAGTGGTATCAAAGCTATAGGTTTAGTCAATTCTCGGATTAAATCGAGCGAAGAATTGAGTCTGGAGGTACATGCCAAAGTTAAGTCAAATTTGAGTCGGGACTCGGATGCTGATTATAATTGTTTATGTTTTGTAGTTAAAAGATATTGGGTGAATCAAATAATGAAGTTGATCAGGAGATTTATACTAATGATCATTCATAAAAAAATTAAATAGGGCTGAGCCAGTGGCACCAAGCATTCATTCAACTGGTGCTCAACAACCTAACGTTCATAGAGGTAATAACGAAGGTCAAGGTGATTCGAATTTACTTTGGACTTTAGTTGACCCTAAACCCTAAACACTCAACAACGTAACATTTAACTTGTTCATTACTCCACTAGTTCGTTCAGGCTTCGTTTCGTCGTTGGCTCAGCCCTATCATGAACAATTTTTGGTTTTCTATAATTTGCCACTCTTCGTATACTCCTCCCTCGCATACTTCGTCATCAAAGATCATCTCACCATTAAACCACATGTAATTAGATTCATCCATGATTAAATGATTTTGTCGAATTAGTCTCTATGGATCAATGACTTGCTAGATAGGTATTCCTCTCCTCTGAGGCATACACTAAGATCTATAGAAAAAATAAATTAGTAAGTTAAATAAGTTAATAAAAATTAAAATTGTATCTATAATGTGAAAAATTTCCTAACCATCCTATTAAGCGTAAAAATTAAAATTAATCTAATGGCGAAGCCTCTCCGGCAACGGAGCCAACAACTTGATCGCCTCCCGACGTACCATCGTTGGAAGTGAAAATATTGCTATAAAAGATAAGGATTTAGGTGGTGCACAAGTATATAGGTCAGGTTGTAATATAGATTGTACAACAAAGCATCGAAAGTACTTCGAGGATCGTACCTAAAGGAGGCTTGATTAAACTAAAACTAATTCCTACGCTAACAAGTCTAATTAGTACTTTATTAAATTATATTATGACTATTCATAATTTGATAATAATAAAAGGTTTTGCAAAGGAATAAAATAATGGTAGAAACAGATTGTAGAATTTATCAGATTTAATGACATAAGACGAACTTGCTTTAGTGTTCATAATTAACTCCTACCTCGGGTTCTGTTGAGTCAGCTAGTCATAAACCTTGTAGGGCCTCTCGGCCTTCCACTAACCTAATTAGTCGGCAAACACTACTTATCTCTTGATGTCATAGGTCAGATTGGACCAGGGTAAGGTTTTCACGATAAGCTATATCGATTTTGGGTTCATTCCTACCTTAATGACTTCCTAGGGTTTCAGGTTCTTCCATTCCAAACCAATTGAGCCACTAAAAAACCCTAAATATGTGTTAACTAATCCTATATCCACTCGTTAACCTCCCTACCAGATTAGTTCTTCAAGGATCTAACGAATAAAATAGAATTGAATTGGAGAAGAGACATTTGCAAAATCAAAAGCAAAGTTGAGGAAGATCTAGATATAGTTATAAATATTGCAGCGCAAACAGTAATCCATGTTGAGCTTGATAGATCTACAATCCAAATCTTGCGAAGAATGAAATAAAAACTGAATAAAAACATAAAAAAATTCTTTCCTACGAGCTCATTACGTATAGAAAATAGTTTAATTTGCTACAATGAATTACGGCAGATCACATTCTATAGCTCAGACCCAGCGATAGGTTCGGGCAAGGGGTGTTACAGTTCAATAGTTTTTTCAAAAACAAAATTAATAGTAAAAAGTCCTAAATGTATTTTCGAGGAATATGACTAATGAACTAGCCTCAAAGATACACTCAAGATTAGGTTTCATTGCAGTTGTTGATATAGGCAAGGACATTAGCATTCCTCTCTTCACAAAGAGAGTTATAGTTGAGACTTGCAAATTTTTGGTGGAAAAAGTTTATTTGAGACTTAATGGGTGGGAAGAAAGTTATTTTTCTCTTGCTTGTAGGATCACCCTTGCTAAGCCCGTTCTTTTAGCCATTTTCAACCATTTCATGCACTCAACCCTTATTCCAACAAGTTTTTGTAATGGGATAGAAAGTATTGTTGGAAAATTATTTGGGGTTTGAATAATTGTATGAGGAAATCAACCCTTTTTTGTTAGGATAATTGATGTCAACCATTGGAGAATGATGGTTTGGGATTAAAGAGATTGGAAGATCAATATTGTTCTTATTGAAGACCTGATTCAAAAGACTCAACAAGAGAAATTCTTTATGGATTCAAATAAAAAATAATAGAGGGTTTTTCCAGTGAATATTTGGAGACAAAAATGCTCTTTAATTTGGAGATCGTTGATGAGAATTTAGGAAGACCTAGGTGACAACATCGTTTTGTCTATTCATGATGGAAGATCTATTAGATTTTGGAAAGATCCATGGTTAGCATATTTAAGACCATTAATTAAACTTACAATAATGTTAGCCATAAATATGTGAAAGATTGTGTTAGAGATTAAATGGCAATCCTAGAAATTAGCAATGGGTGAATTTTTTGAGTTGCTTATTGCAAGCTACAATTTTAAGCATAGTTGGTACTTGACCCCCTCACCAGTGGCAGAGCCAATGGTGGGTTGGCAGGGGCCCTGCCCCCCTAAAATGGAAAAAAATCATTTAGGCCCTTTATAATTTATCAAATTTTAAATTAGTAATTGTAAAATTGTACTTTGACCCTCCCACAATAATAAAAATTTGATTAAACTTTTAAAAATTATAAAGACTATTAAAATGGTGAAATTGCATTTTTTACTATTGTAAAAATATACAATTTAATTCCGGCTCCCAAAAACTTTTTTTTGGCCCTGCCACTGGCCCTCACGATGGTATCAATCGAATTAATGCTTGTGGAAATGTCCCTTAATTGTAGTTTCTCCATTTTTATAGCCCACAAAGCCTTATTCAAAGATTAATGATAATCGAAATAAGGAAGTTGGTCAACTATATGAATGTTAAAAGTCTCACAATAAGTTAGAAGTTTTCTTTCGTTATTGGTACAAACTAAGCTACTCACCAACAACTAAAGATACAAAATTAAAATATTGGACATAAAAGCCTGTGATATTTGTGGTCATGCTTTTAAAGCAAACTCCATATAGTGGAGATTGTGCTACCATGAAGCATGTGCGGGTAGGCAGGGTATAGATTGGTTTGATAATTAATTTCTTCTTTTTATCATCGAATGAATGGTTACACCAAAATTTGATTACTTTATAGTTGATTTGTCGGGATACTGAATACGGTATTCATTTTGGCGTAATGTGTTAGAAAATTTGGAAATACGGAAACTATCTAATTTTTAGTGCATGTACCTTCAACTCTATTGATGTTGTGATGCAATTTTTCGTATGGGTTAATAGTCTCAATTTAGCTCACAACAAGATAAAATCCGATAAAGGTGAGTGGAACATATTTGATAGGAACCTGATGAGTCCTCATCATATAGATATATTTGTACTCTTTTCACTTACATTTATATCAGTTTTTAAGTAAAATGTTGTGTTTAGTTTTATAATTAGAGTAGATTTCATGCATTGGATCATATTTATGTTTATATTATTTTTACTTGTTTTAAGTTAATTTTTAGTTATTTTAAGTAATATCATTTTAATAAGACTTGAATTAGGTCCAATTTTGCATGATAAGCTAGTTCGAATACGAGTGGAAGAAAGATGGAAGCTGAAAAATGAAGAAAAAATCGTAGATTTATCGAAGCAACGTGCGCGCCGCGACATGCTATACCGCATCCCGTGGCATGTTGTTCCACCACACAAGGTCACCACGTCGTTTTGTCATTTTTTCGCACTTGATTTCATTTCTTCGTACCCAATTCAAATGAAGCTCTAATAGGTTAATATAATGCTATAAATAGTCAGCTTTTGGTCTTAGCTTTGAGAGAAAAAACTTATTTAATTAGGTTTTAAGTTTTCTTTGCTTTTATTGATTTTTCTCCTTTAGTTTTCTTTCAAATTAATTGTAGTGATTGTGCCAACATTTTTCGAAACAATGCTTGGATTGAGATTGTAGTTGCATTTATTCAATAAGAATTTCTTTTCTCTCAACCTCTTTGCAATTAATATTCAGAATTTTTTCATTATTCTTGTTTATTGTTTCAATGTTTATTTTCAATTAACCGTTCAAATAGTGGTGAAGTAAATCGAAAATTAAGAGTTACAGATCAACATAAGTTAGAGATTAGTTTAAATTAGTGGTAAGATTAGTTGTTAAATTCGTTTTTTATAATTGACCTAAATCCAGTAAGATATACACAATGGACCTACCTATAAGATATAAACCAACTTAGACAGTGGGGTTGATAAGAGTAATGATTTCAGATTTAGCTAATACCTATAAAATATACACCAAGGTAGGATTCTCTAAACGCATGTAAGCTATACACAAATTACATAGGTACCAGCATCTTTATGGTCATCTTAGTCATGAACCTTATACTTAATAATAATTGAATTAAATGATTAAATCCCATTAATTGAAGATAAACTTCATCACTACGATTTCTTTTGCATTGCAAACTTAATTACTAAATCAGTTATTTTATTTTATTTAGTTAATTATTTTATTTACTTATTTTGTATGGCAGACTTAATTACTAAATTAGATATTTTATTTTATTTAGTTAATTTTTTATTTTTACTTTGTTAATAATTATTTTACTTTTTCTTATCTAATTAATATTAATTTAATTATATTCTTGTGTTAAATCTTTTATTTTATTATTTTGGAATTGCAAATCTCTTTGTGGGTTCGAAACTCAAATACTTCCTTCAACGAAAATATTTTGCTGTAATTTATAACTTGACAACAATCTCATACACTTGCAAGTAGTAGTAGAAAAGGTGACAATGTCTTTTGAGCTTAAAATTATTTATTTTTTTATTATTTATATATACACTTTTCTTGCATTAGAAACACCTGTTGAAGGATGGATTAAATTTAACTCAGAAGAGCAATTAAGTCTAAAAGTTTCAGTGCATTTTTAGGACTCTTTCGACATCCACAAGGTATCTGGTTACAAGGTTATTGTCGCAAGAATGGAGTATGCTTAGTTACTCAATCTAAGTTATGGGGGATTTTTTTATGGATTTAAAATTGAAAGGAGTTGTGGTTTCAGAAGACTATTGGTGGAATCTAATAACCCGTCCATAGTGAAATTGCTCAAAGGAGTGATAGATGATGAAGCAGGCTTAGAGTCAGTGAGGAGTATCCTGGAGCTTAAAAGCAGACCATGGGATCTACTAGCTAAGAACACATAGAAAGGCAAATAAAGTTGCAAATTTCATGGCTAATTACCTAATAAATAATTCCTTAGGGTTGGTTCATCTTAATGTATCACCACAAGGCATCAATAGGATCCTTAATGCTAACATTCATGGAGAATTTAAAGAAAAAATTGTTAATCAAAATAATTGAGGACTAGCGATTAAAATTCTTTCTTGTAAACAAAAAAAAGTACTTTATTTTTATAAATATTTTTATAAATTCTCTTTAAAATATACTTAATTGTATCAAATATTATTAGTTAAAAAAATTTCTTGTGTGAGATTTTAAAAATTTTAGATATTTTTTGGCTTTGGTACTTCCACCATCCTTTGTAACACCCCCAACCCGTATTCGTTGCCGAAACAGGGTTACAAGGTATTACCAAGAAGTACAGAACACTTACAGATCATTTAAATCATTTATTGTTCAAATATTGAGATTGATTATAAAGATTCCTTTATCGAACCTTCGAGGTTCAAATAGTGCATTAAGATCGGGTTGGGACTAAACTGGATCCTCAGGAATTTTTTTTTTTTGCAACTTTTAAAATTTTTCTCACGTATAAGGGTTACACGCCCGTGTGACTGGGGACATGCCCGTGTGGGTAGGCCGTGTGGTCACACACGCCTATGACCCAAGCCGGTGAAGCTCTCTCGACTTGCATTCAAGAAGAAAATTGAGTCACACGGCTGAGCACACGCCTGTGTGTTGCTAAGCCGTGTGCCTAAACTTGAACATTTTGTTTTTCATTTTTATGTACACAATTTCATGTTATGTAATCATAACATATATCAGCCATATCTTTGTAATTTAAATATATTTTCATATCAACTTGTCTTAATTTCATACTATTTTATATTTGAGTTTTACTCACCAAAGTGTTTGAAATATCATCTTTATGCAAATAGTGTACATGAGGTACATAATTCCATAATTATGAATGAACACATTTATCAAACATATTCCATATTCATAATTCGTATGTCATAATCTCATGCTTTCATATATCAATAACCATTATTTTCTTGTATTTCAGGTAAATACTTATATTCATAAGCATATAATTCACTATCTCTTCTTGTCGATCACAATCTCGATTAACAAATGTATATAAGTGAGCTCAATATTATTAACTACTTAAAAACTATCACTTTACTTCACATGTCATTTATCACCTTTTTTATCAAATTAGCGAACGTCTTATGAAATTGAGTATGTCATTTCCTTGTTGCCATAGTATAACTATAGTCTTACACATCATCACATGTCACTTTCCGAACTTCAAATATCAATTCAATAAATATGTAATTCGCTAACACATTCTGCCATACACAATATCTAATTGATGAAATCATTTAACTGAGCTCAATTTCATGTTCACTACAAATTTATCTTTTAAATCCATAAACTCTTTCACTTACCACATTTTGTCAAATTAGTGAACGTCTTACGGAATTGAGTACTTCGTTTTCTCGATGCCATAGTTCAACTATGGTCTTACACGTAATCACATATCACATATCGATGCCATAGCCTAGCTATGGTCTTACACAGATCACATATCACATATCGATGCCATAGCCTAGCTATGGTCTTACACAGATCACATATCACATACCGATGCCATAGCCCAGCTATGGTCTTACACGGATCACATAACACATATCGATGCCATAGCCCAGCTATGGTCTTACACGAATCACATATCTCACTGATGCCATATCCCAGATATGGTCTTATACAGTAGCATATATCACACCGATGCCATATCCCAGATATGGTCTTATACTGAAAGCACATAATCACATCTCTCCGATGCCATAGCCCGACTATGGTCTTATACTGAAAATCACATATCACATGTTGCTATGGTCCAACCATGGTCTTTTCCGTCAATTCGTTTTAGCCATTGAACGAAAGTACTCAACCCTGCGTTCCACTCGATTTGAACATTTAGTTCAATTTTCATACTTTTTCAATATTTACAATTTAATAATGAATATATGAAATAAAACATTATATCATTACTAATTCAACGTTTATTGTTTATAATCAGGCATGTAATCAATTTATACACAAGTCATTCATTTATTTTTCCTCCTCCTCCTCTCCATCCACATCCTTGGTATAAATAACATACTTGTAAGTAACCTTATCCATAATTTTCACTAATTACTTATGTGAATATTTAAGCTATCCACCCGTGTCATAGTCACTAAATTATTTATATTTGGAGATACGGAACTCCAAATTAAGATCTGTTAATTTTTTCTGAAACTAGACTCACATATCTTCTTAACATAAAATTTTCAGAATTTTTGGTTTAGCCAATAAGTACAGTTTATTCTTTAAAGTCACCCCTGTTCTGCTGTCTGACAGTTCTGACCCTTCTTCACTTAAAATTAATTATCTCTTCATACAAAACTCGGATGATGTTCTTGTTTATTTCTATTGAAAATAGACTCATTCAGGATTCTAGAAATATAAATTTAAGCCCCTAATTATTTTTATTTAATTTGTTATGATTTTTCAAAGTCAGAACAGGGGAACCCGAATTCATTCTGACCTTGTCTCACAAAATTCATTATATCTCATGATTTACAAATTCATTGCTTACACCATTTCTTTTATGAGAAACTAGACTCAACAAGCTCTAATTCCATATTTTATTCATCCTCTAATTTGATTCCCACAATTTTTGGTGATTTTTCAAAGTTCATCTACTGCTGCTGTCCAAAACAGTCTTAGTGCAAAATGTTGATTTCCATTTTGCCCCATATTTCACAATTCATACAATTCAGTCCTTGCTCAATTAACCCCTAAATTAAGATAATTTTATCAATTAATTCTTTTCTTAGACATGATAAGTTATTTCATAACTATTGAAATTCATAATTTTCACATAAAACTCCAACTTCAAACTATTTTACAATTAGGTCCCAAACATTCACTTTCTATTCAATTCTTTCAATAAAATCAGCATATAAACAATTTAAAGCTCTAATTCCATGCCAAATCATCACATACTTCCATCACATATTCATAACAACCTTCAATTTCTTTCATAGAACCAAAACTAATGAATTCAACAAGTGGACCTAGTTGTAAAAGTCACAAAAACATAAAAATTACTAAGAAAAAGTAAAAATTTAACTCACATATGTCAAAATATGAAAAACCAGCAACTTCCAGACCTCCCATGGCGTTTTTGCTGAAGAAAAATGATGATATCTCTAGATTTTTCAATTTTGTCTTTATTTTATATGTTTAATTTGCAAAATTTCCAATTTTGCCCTTGTTTCTCCTTGTCTCTTTGCTGATTTTCTTGCCCAAACCGTCCAGCCCATATAATTTGGGTCTAATTGCCTTTTAAATCCCTCCTTATTAGTCAGTTAAACTATTTAATCACTTTACCAAATTTTGCACTATTTTCAATTTAGTCCTTTTTAATTAATTGACTAACCAAACGTTAAAATTTTCTAACGAAACTTTAATACTAACTTAATAACACTCCACAAATATTTATAAAAATGTTTATGGCTCAGTTTATGAATTTGAGGTCTCAATACCTCGTTTTTAACCCGATTTACCTAATTAATTCTTTTAAATCACAAAATTCACTAATAAAAAAAAATACTTCTATAATCACACTTCACTCCTAGGTATTAATTTATTAAATTTTTAACTCACTCATCGGATTTAGTGATCTCGAATCACTGTTTCCGACACTACTGAAAATTAGGTTGTTACATCCTTCTTCCTCAATAGAGATGTCATTTCGTAAGCAAGATGAAAAGAAGTTGTATGCTGATATTTGTTTGTAACCAATCAGAGAGATTGAACTTGCTATGGATAAAGCAAAGATTTAGTGACCATGGGAATGTTTGGATGCATTCGTACCAAATAAAAGGAATAAAGTGGGCAAGAGATTTGGGTTCATTAGATATGCTTGTATAGAGGATGTGAGGAGAGCTATTGAGAGATTGAAAAGATTTGGATGCTTCAGCATTGATTGGTTGTAAATTTAGTGAAATTCAAACGGCGTTTGACATTCTGGAGAAAGAAAGTCAAGGTCCCAGAGGAGACGAGAGGCAGGGTTGTGTTTGTGGGAGGATAGATAAATTAAGTGAAATCTTAGAAATAGACGAAAATTACAAGGATTTTTTTCCAGTTGAAATGGAAATTTTTATTACTAGAGAGATAGAGGAGGAGGAACTACATACATTGTAGAGAAGTGTGGTGGGGTAGTGTAGAAGATTCTTTAAAATTGAATAGCTAGTTCTTTAAAATGCATAAGAGGTGCAACGGTCATGAGACAATCTAGATATATGATTCTACTCATATTTGAGAGTTAGAAAGGATAAGACACATCTTAGCAAACCAAGGGGAGATCCTACACACTTGGTTTCTGCAGAAACAACGTTGGTTAGAAAAAATTAAAGTTGGCCGCCGAAGAGTGTGGCTCACATGTAAGGGGATTCCAATTCATGTATAGAATTCGCTCACATTCCAAAATATCATCGAGAGATGAGGGAATTTGTATCAGATGATAGTGGGACGTCCTACCCAATTCTTTTGTGAGGGATAATTTTCAAATTATTACTGATTGTTCTCATCATATTAAAGAGGACAATAAACTACAAGTTGGGAATAAGTGAATCACAATTCATGTGAATGAGTTCGATCCTAATGTGATTAACCAATGTTGTGTGAGTGATTTGGAGTTGCTTTCTTTTGTGGGAATAAGTGCTGAAGGGAAGGAAGTTGATAACAGAGAGATGAATGATAATGCTAAAAGAATGGAAGATTCGTTACTAAACTCTCTAGCAAACAAGGAAGATGAGTTTGGCGGTGGGATACAAAGAAATTTGAGGATGAAGGTATTAGAAAGGGAGGGTGATGTAACAAGTGGAGTTAGTGAGAGCCGCAACAATGATGATAAATGCCAGGGGATTTCCAGGTATTCGATACAAATGAATAGATAGTTGACTCAAGAAATAGAATGCATAGTATTGACAATGAGCTTGAAAAGTTAGTTAAGGATCTAGTGCTAAGTGATGGTGCCATAGGACTTGTAGGGGACATGCCTACATATAACACTCCTCACCCAGTCCGGTTGTCAGACTCAAGCTATATGATGCTACAACAATTAACAATGCTTGCCACATATAATTTCGGCTTTTAACATTCAATTAAACAATAAAAAATTCCATAATAAAAGTATAACATGATTTACAAACAAAACTGAGTCTCAAATGAGCTTTCGAAAGCTCTCAAACCAACCTAGAATCAAATAGGGACTTAATTGAAAAATTAACAAAAAAGTAGGGAAATTTTAGCAAAAAGGGGTCACACGAGGCCTTTTGAAAAGGAGTCATAAGGTTGTGTCACCAAGCCGTGTAACTAACTGAAGTTGTGTGGACCTAGATGCAAAATTTTCAACTTAAAGTCATAGGGTCGTGTTCTTTGGCTGTGTAACAAATTGAGACTGTGTGCTAAATTAATGACCATATGAGTAATACCTGTAACATCTCGCCCGACGAAGTCCCAATGATCGAACAATGTTATGGAAATGATGTACAAAGAGTAAGAATCGAGCGAGTAAGACATAAGGATTTAGCTAAGCATAAGAAATTCCTCGAAAGTGCCTGTACGCCCTAGCTCAATGGATTCTGAAAGAAAAGCTCCATATGAAAAGTATGTGGAAACCAAAAAATATTTTGTCTGTAAAGCCCTCTGTAAGAGGAATAGTTAGAGGAAAGTCATAAATGGAAAAATGAAGAAACGAGAACAAGTATTGGAGATGGAAAAAGAAGGCAAATCATAAAAAGGGCATGGTAAGGTAAAACAAGGAATAATGGTATGAAAGTACAAATATATGGATTTGGCGCACATTTGATCTGCCACGAATCGATGTGGCAAATTAGGCTTTTTTGACACACATAACGAGCTTTTTCTCAAGCAAAATAGAGTTTTTAACTTTTTTTTTGTTATTTTTGTATTTTTATATTTTTTGGGTAATAAGTGAAAATCTTTCATTTTTGTCTATTTTTTACACAAATTGGCCGATAGTGTCATTGGGAGTTCTAACGTGTGTTTGAGTGGTGTAGGGACATGTCGGAGGTTGAAAATGAGAGAGAACAACATCGAGGGCAGTGGTACCGTGACATCCAACCCTTGGAATCACGACCTCTCAGGCAATATAAAAGACCAAGGATACCCTTTAGTGGTATTGCGACATCCTCCTTGGGTATCACAATATCCACCTCTCAAGGAAGACCTCCAAGTTTGATACTGTCTAAGATATTGTGATATCCTCCTCTGGGTATCGCGATATCGCCTTCATCAGAGGGACAAACTTGGACAAAAAGGGAAACCATTGCCTACCCGACCCACCAATCACTCAAGGCCCTTGTAGGGGCAATTTTGGCATAAAAAAGTCATCAGAACACCCTTCAAAACAATCAAAAATTGTCGAGAAGGAGAGACACACATTTAGCTTAGTTTTAGATTTAGTTTTCTCTAGGTTTTTTCTAGTTTTTCTCTACACTTTTTTAGGGTTTTTATTTTTTTCTCTTCTTCTATCTCAGATTAGAGTTTATTTTCCTGCATTTACTTCTTTTTCTTGATATTCTTTATGTTAGTTAAGTTAGTTAACACTGTAGCTAAGGTTTAGTTTAATGTATTTCAGTTTATTTCACTTCAAATCTATTAAAGCTTGTTCCTTTTATGTTTCTTGCCTTAGATTTCTTTGTTATTTGGTTTCATGCTATTTAAGTTTTCTTACATAAATATCTCAACTTTCATATTTTTCTTAAGTTTTACTTTTATAGCTGCTTTGTTTTCTATTGTTATGTTTATTTTCTTGACTTTGAGCACGTGTAGTTAAATCCTTAAGGAGGTTGGTTGATAGAGATGTGGATAAACTAAAATATTTAAACAAATGACTAAATCGTAACAAATTGGACTAATTTGAATAGAATTAAGAACTTAGGTAGTGACACCCCTAAGAGAATATTAAGATAAAGTGAGACCAAAATGTAATCTTGTCGCACACCCATTCGTTAATCTCAGATTAATTGACGAGATCGGAAGATAAGCAGGACCTAACCCATCTAAGTCGGTAAAAATGAGATCGGAAGATAAAATGAAGCCACTTGGTAATTTATGCGATTTATGTCCCTAGTCCAAGATTTGGTGAACCACATCGAAGTCAACCAATCCCTATTGGTCATTTACTAGATAGTCCCTCTAATTTACATTTCTTGCAATTTAGTCCATAGAGTGGAACCTTTTATTTTATTGCAAACTTATCTATTTTGAATCGCCACAATATAAAATCGTATTAGTAGCCACTTAGCCTCTATTGTGTATGCTAGTTATTGCTTAATCGCCTCTTCCTTTGGGTTTGATTCTTCGAATACTTCAGTGTTTCATTGTAACACTATAAATATTACAACTGAGTCGTATGCTTGCAATAAAACTAGACTTTAAAAATTATTTAATAAATTAGTTGTTTTAATGCACATGCGCGTAGCCGTCAAGTTTTTGGCACCATTTGTGGGATAAACGATTTAAGATTGAGTGATTTTTAGTGTACACTTTTAGGTAGAGATAAGTAGCTGAAGTAGGATTTATATATACAACATTATTTTCTATTTATTTTTGTGTTATTCAAATTTTAGTTAACTTTCTTCAATCTCTCGTATTTGTAGGAACATTGTATGACTCGAACCGATAATGATGTCTTACCATTTGAGCCAGAATCAAAATGTATTATCACATACTTATAAGAGACATTCCATTTCCACCATGAGAGCAACCTATCAAAGATCCTAAAGGAAAAATTCGATAACCGCCACAACTACCCATGGAGCAAAGAACTTTGCCCGACTATGCGATACCCAATTTAAATGTTGTTCGAGGTAGCATTAATCGATCATCGATTAATGCTGACAACTTTGAAATTAAACCGGCAAGGACCCAAATGATACAATCAAACCTTCAATTTCAAGGGTTAATGAATGAGGATCCTAATCAACACCTCTAGCGGTTTCTAACCATTTGTGATACTTTCAAGTATAATGGGGTATTCGATGACGCTATTCATCTTCGACTGTTCCCTTTCTCTTTTACTGACAATACTTTTATGTGGTTAGATTCATAGCCATTAGATTTAATCAACATTTGGGATAAACTAGCAAGCAAATTTTTGGCAAAATATTTTCCACCAGGAGCACTTCAAATTGATGTTGCGTAAGTGTTCGTACCATGGTTTACAAGATTGGCTGCAATTTCAAGTCTTCTACAATGGATTTGATGGGAATTTATGCTCTAGTCTTGATGGTGCATACGTTGGAGCATTCATGTCAAAGAATTACGTCGAGGCTTGCCAACTCATCGAGGTTATAGTGATGAACTCTTACACGTGGCTTGTTAAGCGGTTCACATATTGAGCCAAACAAGCGGCAACAAATGCTATCACTAGCGAGGATAAGTATCAACAAGTCCTCGAGAGAATTAACCGATTGGAGATGAACTCAACCACAACGCAAGTCCAAAATCAACCTAATTTAACCAATTTAATATAGGGAACGATGATGAGAGAAACCATATGGAGGTTAATTATGTAGGGAATAGAGGATATAACCCTTACACCAGTACTTATAACCCCAGATGACGTGATCATTTTAACCTTAGGTGAGGAGGGAACCAAGTGGGACCTTCAAATCAAGGAAACCAAAACGCTAACCCTCTAAAACCCAACATACCATACCAGCCTCCATTATCTTTTAGAGCACCCCAAGACCAAGAAAGGAAGCCAGCTTATAGTAGTGACCCTCCATTGTCGATTAGGGTGAGTAAATTATAGGAAGGTTTGCATGTAGTGCAAACCAATATGCGCTGAATTCAGAGTCAATTGGACCAAGTTTTGCAATTGTTGCAAAATAACTTGGCCTCTAGCATACCTAGTAATATTGAACATAATTCAAAGAGAGAAGGAAATGAGCACGAGAAGGAAATCACCGTTAGATCCGAGGTTCTAGTTAAAAATCTTATCAGACCAAATTATAGGGAGAAAGTAGGTGATAAGGACGAGAGAACTCACACTCATAGTGTTGGAGAAGGGTTGCTAAGAAGGAAAAAACCAAAAGTGAACCCACACAAGTCGAAACTGAGGATGGACACTTTCCACCATCACTACCTAGCCTAAAACCTGTACTCTTTCTGAGCTACTTGGAGGAAAAGAAGAAGAGGGATACTAAGGAGTTCATAGATTTCCTCAAGATTTTTAAAGCCTTGAATGTGAATCTCTCTTTGTTAGAACTTTTTGAGAAGATGCCCAAATATGCTAAGTTCCTTAGGGAAGTAAGGTCTCGTCGGAGGAGAATAGAGAGAAGAGAGCAATTTGTACTCAACGAAAAATTTAGCATAATAGTGTCTAAAAGAGTTCCTCCCAAACTAAAGGATCCCTTTTAGCTTTACCATCCCCATTAAGATAGGAGGAGTAAGTTTCAGGAAGGCCCTGTGTGACCTAGGAGCCAATATCAACCTCATTCCATTGTTAATTTATAAGAGGTTAGGTTAGGGAAAGCTTAAGGAAACATAAATCACCTTGTAACTAGCCAACCAATCTTTAGTAGATCCTAAAAGATTCCTTAAAGATGTGTTAGTAAGGGTTAGGCAATTCATTTTTCCATTTCACTTTACCGTGCTTGACTCCGAGAAGGATCTAGAAATTCTGATACTCCTAGGGAGACCTTTTTTAGTCTCATCTAGGGCCACCATAGACGTAGGATAGAGAGAATTAACTATGGACATTGTGTGAGAAACCAAAGTTTTAAAATATGTCAAGCCCGAGTCTAGGTTTGAGGAAAGGCAACCATCACGAGAGTATAAGTGCCAAGTGATTGAAACGAAAGATTGTCATTCTAACCAATTTGCAACTTTCATGGAATGGTGAAATCTTTCAAGCGTTTAAGGGCCACGCAACACTTCGGTGGTGAACAAAAGACATGTTCGAGTGTCAAGGACACCAATGAAACACCATTTCGGTGGTGTTACTGACTGTCCGAAGTTTGATTTTTAGTTTGCCACTTGTGGCGATTGAACAAAAATTGTAAATAATTAGATGTTTTGAGCATGTACTCCATTGTAAATAATTAGAATTAGTTTAGTTTCACCTCCCTTGGGTATGATCCTCTAAGTACTTACCTACTTCATTGTAACGTATTACAATCTAACTTGTATACTTGCAAAAACCGCCTAACTCTTGTATTTGGTTGCAATATTCACACTTTAGATGTTAGTACGTCTGGAGGCAATCAACTAGTAAGGGTGGTGGCCTCTTACGACCGAGATGTACAAGAGAGCAATACAGTTCGAGTGAGATGACGGTGGAGACATAAGTTAAGTCAACTGTTTCGAGGGGAGAAACTATCCAACAAAGATAATGGTTAGGAATCGGCCGAGGCATTGGGACAATTTCGAGACGAGTTGAACCAGTGTCATTCTGAGTACACGATGAGGGCATCGTGAGAATGGGTGGGGGAGAATGTCACGGGACTCGGATCAGAGCCTGTGATGACTACACACAGAGCGTCCCATAGAGGTCAATTGATTAAATGGGGCTTATTTGATGCACTTGAACTGACTCCATTCGTGGAACACAAGAAGAAGCACATCTACTTAAAGCCTTAGTGGTCCAGTGAAACATTCTGATAAAATTAGAGTTACCAGGATGATTATTGTAAATCCTAAAGGATAAAGTCTTGGAAAAAATGGGTTTGAAAAACACAACGGAAAACAAATTTAAGAAAAACAATGTTTTAAAAAAAAATTCAAAACAATATTTTGGTTGTGATATCTAAAATAATAAACACTTAATCAAAATTTTACCTTTTTTATTCGTCTACTATGAGCAATCCGACTGAGTATTCTTCTCTGCTATCCTCAAGCTCATGTCTGTCGAGGGTGAGCTATCTTCAAATCAGAAAATTTAATTTTCACAAAAATTACCAGTGGGGTAATTTCGAAATTTCTCTAAACTTTTGGGTCAATTTGTAAATTAGAAAAATATCTCTAGAAATTTTTTGAAATAATCTCTCCAAAGAATTTTCTCTCTACAACTTTCTTTTGAATTCAAGTGCGTGTAAAATAATGACCCAAATCTCTCTTTATATAGGGACAATTTAGAGAGTTTAACTATGATTAAATTTAATCACGGTAATATTAAATTAAATTAAATATTAAATCTTATTAAAATAATAGAATGATTATTTACAAGATAAACAATAAATTTAATTTAATATTAAGATAATCATTTTAATATTAAATTAATAAAATACTATTAAGATAAATATTAAATTAAATTAAATATTAAACTATTAAAATAATATTATTTTGGACATCGTTAATCTAAAATCAAATTCTCTGGTAGTGTCCAAGTTGAAGTATAACTCTTCCACTACTCAGCCACTAAAGACCAACCACTACCAGCCACCGGAATATCGCTATCGTAGTCGCTGACACTACCGTGTTTGGTGATATAGGTGCAACACTTTTACGACACTCGAGCCGGCTCGGTTGCTGTCTGTTGGTCCGGGTCAATGACGACTTGGCTGGTCCGGTCTACCCATCAGTTGGACCGTCGGCCTGATTTCACATGCCAAGTCCTGTTCGACCAGTTTTTGGGTCTTGGTCTCGGTTTTGGGCTCCAGGACCCAATTTACAATCTCAGGTCCAAATTTTAAGTTCAATTAACCATTGGACAAATTGTCTGACTTGAAAATTAATTTTCAAAAATATCATATTAATTTTAATTAATTTAATTTTACTTGATCAATATTAATTTTCCCAAAAATCACTTAGATTTTCCAAATTAATTTTTCAAGAAAATTCTTTAATCAAATTCTCTAGTTGAACAATTCTCACGACCACCTAATTTAATTCCGCATAGAATAAATCGAGTCAATTAAATTATTTACAAAGTCGTAGAATTTTCTTCTGATTCAAATGTAGCCCGGTCGAGCTTTTATTGAGCTAGAGGAGAGACCAATTAGACATATACAATTAGGCTCTAGTAATTGCAATTATGTCTAGAAGCATTGTTCGATAATTCATAATTACTTAATCATGAAGTCAGTCCACAAGAAATATCATGATTGAAAACTCTTTATTTTATACTCTTTACAAAAGTAATTCATCCAACTACTTTGTCCAATGACCTCGTCATGTGTATGTTACCCTCATATGATATCATTGCTTCCTTTGAGTTAAATACAGTCACTCAATACGATCCTATTTTACCTCATTGTCACCATTGTGTCTTCTTAATGATTAATATAACTATTGTTAACAAATGACTGTGATAAATTTCTCATTCAAGAACAAGCAACATGTGACCACATTCCATATTTATCAATCCACACAATCTCAATGAGAGGGTATCATTAACTCTTTAATTGAGCTATGAATTCCATTATTGCTAGTAAAGTCATGCCATACACAAGTTATGTACCCAACATACCGGCTATGGGTTTGATCATCTTTAGAGTATAATCCTCCACTTATATCAAAGTACATGAGTTCCATATGGATGGTCAGTGACTAACTCAGGATTTAGGTAAATCACACTATGAACGTCACAAATGAATTAATTCACAAATGGATTCAAAATTAATTCATCTTAGGTACAGTCCAATGTATCATTCTACCAATGAATACATCTATGTCTCTACTCATGGAGTCAACTGCTCTGATAGCCAAGACTAGTCAACTCCCAAATTAGAATTGTAGACAACATAATAATCCTTCTCGGTATTTGAATCAAATGTTCACTTTGATTCTTTTACAGGAATACGGGCTCATTTAGGTTATCTACTGAAGTAAGTTGTCTTTCTCGCAATGTAAACTTTTTAACAATGCCACTTATCTTCAGATTGAATATATACAATCAATGAACTAATATTTGCTTGTCACAATTTCGTTATGCATGCAAAATATGAAAGGCATTAAAATACAAAAGACATAATAGTGAAATGTAAAATTAATTTTATTTATTTATTCATCGTTCAAATCCCTTAGGACACTCATTGTGTAGATAGGAACTAATCTCAATCATTGATGTAATTCAATTTGTACCGTTGGATCTAGAGGAGCTCAACTATAAATAGAAGTATTCCCCTTTATTTGTAATCATCTCACTGTATTTCATTCTTGAGTTAAAGACTACTTTTGAGAGCATTTACTCAAACACTTAGTGTACTATTCTTTTCTTGCAACTTTTTTGTTCGAATTCAAGTCCCTTCGCCTTTTCGAGTTGTTTCCACTTTATTTTGGTGCCTTAGAGAAACTCCGTTGTGAATTCTCTTTTTCAAGAATAAGGCTGACTAAGGCGGATTTGAAACAAAGAAATCGTCTAAAACCGCACAGTTTACCAAACTAAAGTTTTAGTTTCGTGGCAATAGGTCATGGAGACTATGAGAAGTCTTTAGAGATATTGATTGCTTCTAAGGTAGATTTTTAGGCATTACCTTTTCATTTGAATATAAAGAAGGTAACCATTTAGCTCATGCCCTTGCAAAAGGGGGCATTGATCATCCTTCATTGTTTTCTTTTTGGTAGCAAGAATCGTCGTTAGTTGGCTAATGGCAGATTTGTAGTTTTGTATTTGGACACCTATTAGATTAATATATAGATCTTTTCTAGTGAGGAAAAAAAAAAAAAAAAAAACACTTGTACATGCAAGAGTGAGTGTGATGAATTCTAACTTTTATAAAAGAAAATATAATTATTTATAAATTATATTAATATATAAATATTTTTTTTGGTATAATCACATATATTCAGGCCGAAGGTGATATTTAATAAATAAATTATTCTTATATTTTTTTATATAGAAGTTGCAGCAATTTTAATATTATATATTAAAATATTTATAATAATGGCCATTAATAATATAATAAATATCAGTAGAAACTACCCACAAACAAATTAATATATATTTATTACATTTTAAATTAACTAAATTATATTTTTCTCTACGTAAAATATCATTACTTATATGTAACTCCCCTTTTCACTTTTTTTGTGAAACCTTTTTACTATTTTTTAATAGCATGTTCATAACAATATAAATTAGGTTTTTGATATGTGACATGATGGAAATAAAATAAAAAATAAAAATAGTAATATGGCCCCCATACACATAAGCTCTTATCAATCAATTATTGGGTGTTCATACCTAGTATTATTAAAGATTATAATTCCAATAATATTATTAATCATTAATATTACTTTTGTTTTCCATAAAGAATAATATATATTATTTTTGTTGAGATTCAAAACAAAACAAAAAAAAAAGTTGGATTAAAAATTAATATTAAATTGTATTAGTCAATATTATTATTTTAAAAAAAGTAAAAGCTTGTGAAGTTGATATTGGCTCAATTTACGCATATGCTAGTATTATATCCTCTTCAAAATATTGATTTTAAATTGATATCCCCTCCTTTATACCTTTTGAAAGATAGCATCAAGAAAGTACACTAGCCTCTATATATAGGGTTGAAAAAGTTTGAATCCTAAACCTAGCTAATGGAGACAAAATGAAATGTAAAAGCTTTTACCCTCTAGGGTTTATGGAGATTAACCATAAAAAAGAGCTATGTCTTCAAATTCAAATGCAAAGATGATAAAAGATTAAACAGAGTTTCATACATACAAGCCTTAACCAATATATATTCTTAAAAATGTGCATCATCAACGTTCTAATAAAGTTCTACAACAAGAAGGACTTCTATACAAGATTTCAATATGTTGTATCCTAGAAAGCAAAATATTTTATCATTCTTTGCACCCCTACATAACATACACAAACTATATGTGTACAATATATGTATATTATAAATTAGAGTTTACCTATATCTGTGGCCCTTCAAGAGATGAAATTGAAGCCTGGTTCATCTAATGAAGTGTTTTCTATCTCTTCCCTAATACTCAAAATCTCAATCTTTACCCCCAATCCAGGATCATCACTATTTGGCAACTTATCAGCACTAGGTTTCAAGCTACTATATGAAAATTTTGATTTTGAACAACTTATTTTAAGGGTATATATATAGATATATAGATGGAATAACTATGGAATACCCACTACCTGGATTTGAATTAAGAGTACCAATGGAGTCCTGGAAGTTGAAATGGAGGCCTATAAATCCCATCTCCCATTGACCCCATCATTGTTTCTTCTTCTTGTTGTTGTTGTAATGAAGGACTTTGTGGTAGCTGGCTAAGCAGAGTGGTAACAGAACCATTCCCATCCATCTTTTCCATGCTTCCATCATTGCTATCCCCATGAAATTTCTTGTTTGCTTGTGGCTCTGTTGAGGTTTCATCGGTCCAAAACAGTGATGGGAGATTCCTTTTGAGTGGATTAACCATAGATTGAGACATTGAACCATTGTTGATCCCTTCATCACTATTATTCCCCATCATTCCATCAAACAAGCTATGATCATGGTTTTCAAGCAGCGTGCCAAAACTTGTAGCAGTACCCTTTGATGCAAATTGAAACTTGGGGTTATTATGTTGGTTACCAATTGATATTGAAGGTTGTATTGAACCAAGCATGTCATCTATGGAGTCATCTTTATCCTGATCCAAAGGTCTATGTGTGTTGTTTTTCTTGTAGATTCGACATAGCACCCAATCATCAAGCTATTAAAAAAAAAAATCTCATTTAGCAAACAAATAGCTTGAAAAAAACCAAAAAGAAAGTGATTACTAAGATTACCCTTAAAGAGTTTTTCTTGTTGCTAAAGTCATATCCAGGGGGCTTGTTGTTATTCTTATTATCAGCGAGCCTATATTCGTGCATAATCCAACTAGTTTTAATCCCTTTAGGTGGCTTCCCTCCATAGAAAACCAGTGCTTTCTTCACACCAACCTTTTGAGTCCCACCGGATGTTAATACCGGCTTATCGGTTCCGGTAGCTTTCCAATAACCCGAAGTCGCCGCCCTGTTTGGCCGAACTCCATTCGGATACTTTCGGTCTCTGGGACTAAAAAAATACCATTCTTGCTCACCAAATGTCGCCTTTGCTGCAAAGCCCTCAAAATAACTCAAATTCAAACATCATAATTATATTTTGAACAAATTTTTGTATACAAAGATTGGGTTTTTACCTGGTAACTCCCATGGATCAAACTTGTATAAATCAACCTCAGCAATGATCGCAACAGGCAAAGGAGCTGAGCTAGCCTTTTTCTTGAGATAGTGAACCACTAGTTCCTCATCTGTAGGGTGGAACCTGAACCCTGGTGGTAGGTTAGGCTGCTGCGAGCCAATCGAGGAGTCCGTGCTCTCCATTGATGAACCTTCAAATCTCTATATATGTATATGTATACGTATAATTCAGTGATGAAAATGAGAAGTTTTGGCTGGAAATACAGAAAGCTTTTGAGAGGAGAAGAAGAACATGATATGATAGGAAGCTTTTGTATTGAGAGGCTGGTAATTTAAATGGGGGGCAATAGTGAAGAAGACAAGACTAGGAATGGTGGGCCAGAGTTTATTACATCAATGTTTGGCTTCTGTTACTAATTTATCCACCTAATACCGACAAAAACACGTGACGGTTTCAAGGGTAGGTTAGTCATTTAAATTTTTTTGCTAAAACCAATGTTTAATTTAGGCTCAATCCCATGCACAGCAAGCAGGTTGGCAAAAGACATGCAGTGGTTGGCAAGTACATTTATGTGAATTATCAGAGGTTGAACCATGAGTTTCTTGATGAAATGGTTGAGATGTTTTCATCTTCAATTAAGTTTTTTACTTCAAATCTTTTCTTATTTTCCAAATTAATAATTTAATATTTGGTGTACTATCAAATATATCAATGAAGTAGATGCTCATACTTTATAATTTTGAAGATTTTATATTTTTTATACTAATACCGTAGATTTATGTGATGGCAGACGTTGACAATGTTATCTATATAAAAGGAATGTCTAATACATTTTTCTTCTTTTCTGGTTTTTTTCATCCATATTTTGTCTAAAAATGGTTTAATTTTGTTTTTTGCCCTTTATTATGCTTAAATTTGATATTTAACTATTACATTTTAATTTTTAATATAATTTCCTCATTGTAGTTTTATAATGTTATTAATTAGTCCAAATAGTTAATATCTTTAAATCTTTTATTAAAATATTACGTGATTATATATAATCTTAATAACCTAAGAGTCTCAAAGACAAATACATGACTTTTTATTTCTTTTAGATTTATCTTGTTTCTTGTTCTTTTATTTTATATTATAAGACAAGACATCGTTATAAATTAAGTTATTTTAATACCAATAAATGTTAGGTACAATAGTAAGACACATTTGCCAAACAACATATTAGTGTGGTGGCAAGAATATTATATTGTAGGTATAAGAACTTGAGTTTTATCCCAAACAATCCATTTCCTACTCCCAATTATTAAAAAAAAAAAAAAAAGGGTAAGGCGCCTTTAGACTTGACCAAAAGTCGGGTAGCCATTGGGCTCGATAGGCAGGTCAGGCTTAGACAAGAGTTTTTGCACCTCGGTCTTGCTTGACCCAACCTAAATCTAGTTTAAATAATAAAAAAATATTTTTTAACTTATAATTAATTATAAAAATATATATAAATAGCCACTAAACATATAAAAATATAACGAGATTTATGAGCAAATTGGGCTACCCAAATCGGGCTTGGGCTTGAAATGTTTTTGAAATCGAGCTTCAACCCAACTCAGTCCGACTCATGTACACCTTTAGACACATTGCACATTCAAAATGAGAATGTATATTTAAACTTTGGAAACGACATTATTATTAGAAGTAGTCATTAAACTTGAATATGAATAGTAAAACAAATATAAAGATTTAAAAAATCATTTTAATTTATTTTTGATACTTAATAATATGTATGGAATCATATAATTACCACAACTGAGGAGATTTGAGCCGAATGGAGGATGGAAACGTGTAATTCCCAAAAGAGGAAGGGAGTAACACGTGTGAGGTATGGAGTGGAGGGTGGGAACCACAACCCATACAAGGCAACAAAAAGATAATATGTTGATGGATATTTCTTATGGTGGGGTTTGGGTACAAAGCTATTTTATTTTACGCTTAAAATACCATGCACTCCTTTTTGATTCTGCAAAGCAAAACCCATCACCCTCCAAAATAATAATAATAATAATAATTAAAGAACCCATTTTGTTTGGTCACTATAGCTACCATTTGCACCACTAATACAAACGTGAAGGTGACCATGGCCCTTTGCTTCGAAATCTTTGATTATCCACTTTGTTTCGAAATGATTTAATGGTCATAAAAGAACAATTCCTTCATTTTTCATATATGGTAACAATGGAGGAGCTAACCAAACATGTATGGTTATGGCTCCAATTTTTATGAGGGGTGGTGAAATCATGGGATACCTTAATTGCTTTTTTAATAATATAATTTATATAATATAAAGACCATTTTTTAAAACCCTATAATACTAGTGGGAATCAAAAATTTTTTCACTAATTCTAAGTGTCCCAAAAATCGTTGAGGAACGGCCAAAAAATATCAAAGACAGGATATGGAATTATGGGTAGATGGGGTCAAAATGTTGGTTTAATGATGAACAAAAGGGTCCCATCAAGTGTCATTTCTTGTAGTCCCATTTCTTTATCATCAAGTGACAAAATCCCCCGCATTAATCCACCCACAATCACAATCTCAAGCCATTAACTCTGTTTTCCTACTAACCTCTTCTTCACATTAGGAGCTGTTTAGAAATTAATAGGGACAAACAAGGGGAAATTATACTATTCTAATGGTATCTATGCTCACAACGAGAAGATTAGATATTGATGTGGAATAATTAAATAAAAAATGAGTTCACTCCTTTTATATATTTGATTTTTTTTCTTTTTTTGTGAAAGAGCAAAAGGAACTAAAAGAGAGAGGATATTATTACATTAAGATCATTCTCCATTAAGTTCACGTCATAGCAAACTTTTATCTTGCACGAGTAAAAATCAATGCTTAAGCTTACGATTTATACCCACATGTTTTATCTCACTATATTACTTGTTGACTAGGATCAAAAGCAAGGAAATTGTGATTGTGGATACGTTTTCATTTGTATCTATTAGAGAGAAAGTTAAACATGATGGTCAAGTTTGGTAGATCATGTTATTGCAGGTGTTGTTTGTGGTGTTGTTATCAGCATTATAATATCATGTTATATTTTACATACAAGTGGGATCTTATTTAAAAATCCATTAATAAGTAAATTGTTAGAAGTTGTGTGATCCAAATTCCTGTTAAAATACAATACATGTGACAAGATAATGGGATTTCTAAGAGCGAAGGCTAAGGGTACGATACAAGCTGCACAAGTAAAATTTGTATAAAAGTTTACTTCCTCTATTTAATGTTGATTAAAAAAAAGTATTTTAACCTTACTGTATTACTTGTATTTGACTTTAATTAGAATATGGTTTTACAAACCTATAAATAGACGTAGTCTATACTTCTCCTGTATTATTCAAATTCGACATAGTGAATTTTCTTCTTCTCTGCCCGTGATATTTTCCTGAAAGGGTTTCCACATAAAATTCTGTTTTCTATTTTCTCTCTTTCTTTGTGATTCATTGTCATTATCGACTTTCAATTTTCACATAAATAATACAACAAATAATTAAAATCCAATTAATTCTAAGATTATAACAACTATGACATTGTGCAATTCTAGGTGAATTCTACAAGATTTCTTGCCTTAAACTCATTCATACTAAAAGTTGCAAATAACTCGCACAAAGAAGTAAAACGATCTCACAACACAGTAATAGAATTGTTCCTTAGTGAACTGAATTTGTGCTCTCAAGTCATGTTTTCTGTGAGGATGAATGTCCTTTAAATAGGCTCTCGTCTAGTTTATAAATTCCACCAAGATATTCACCCGAATCTTCAGGACAAAGATGATAGAAAGATAATCCATTTAATCTAGCCATCATCTCTAATTAAACCCAATCATTATCTATAAATCAGAATAAATAATAAGAATAAAAATAATTACAAGTCAAAATGCTAGTCTTACCAGGATACGTATAATGTTACTCAAGGTTTACTCAATGTGTTATAATACTTGGTGCAACACTTGGTCTAACATAACAGTTCTATAACAATCTCCTCCTTTTCCATTTTTTACAAAAAACCCCTTTTAGCAAATAGTTACTTAATCCCTGCATTTAGAAAATAATTAGGGAAACTAGATGATCACATCATTTCATCAAAAGAGTACAAACAAGCAACCACAAATAAACTCCCCTTAAAAATATTGTATCATCAAATCACTAAGCAATAATTGAAATAACAAGTTCCAGTACAGTAAAGTATCAATATTATAGTTGTTCATTTAAATAGTCACAAAACCAAAATAAGCCAAAGAATAAAATGTCCCAAAAACATAGTAACCAGATAGGCATGAAACCATAAACACCAAGAGGAAAAATCATTATCTCTACCAACAAGTGTTAAGTGTAATGGTAAGGCAGTCTGCACCCCCAAGGATATATAGAATATAGATTCGAACTTTAGAGATGACATTGTTGAGAGGAGTAGTTATGACCTTTGAATATAGACTGTATAATAGATATGAAGAATACCAAACAAAAATCTTTATCTCTTACTTTTTTATTCGAAAACAAAAAAGACTAAAGCACCCCCTTAGTAGGTACACCTCTTGCAATTTGCGATTAATGAAACCACATTGCATTTTGATTGAACAAAGTTTTATTAATCCTTCAAGTCAGCCAAAATGCGAGCTTTGTGTGCTCCAGAAACTAGAACCCTAAAAACACCTTCTAATGCAACTCCAGACTCAACATTAGGTATATCACCTTCAATGTCAACTTTATCAAATTCAACTCTTATAATATCATCCATGTTCTTCCTGTATTTCAATTATTTGGAGACTCTTACTGAGGTAAAAGTGGCTCTAAGTGATTAGAACTCTTCTTGATATTGCGTTGCTCTATCAAAATCCCTTATATAAGTAAAGGGAATGGAAGAGAACCATAAGTAGTCTTATTAGCTTCCACTTGGGCATCAATTTAGTAAAAAATTAATGAACCAAGATTAAAAGAAATAATGTTACCTATCTTGCAAAGGAAATCTGCCAAGGTTTTTTTCACCTAGTGACATGAAAAGAAGTTATCTAATTTTTATGGTCATCTTTTGCAAAGCAAAGTACTTTACACTCAATTCAGGTATAGAAAAACGATTTATCACTTGCACACTATGACCTGATACTAGCAATGAATTCTTTAATAATTTCATTGTAATGCCTTACACTCAACCCACACGGAGATCAGATATAGGACGCCACGTTGGTTGCCAAAGCAACTCAACAAACAAAACAAACCTTCATACTAAGCATAATAAAACAATATATGTAACGCTTATAGGTGTTACTAAGGTGCCACAAATGAAATCAAGCTTAAACGAGCTTTGGAACGACATTAGGGGCCCCAAAATACACAAACAGTGACTCAACTACCAATACCTAGAACCAATGTACAGATACAAGTGTAAAAAATTCAAATAATGTTCCAATATACTGAAAAGCATGTTTCGATACATCAAGACGTATATTGAAACCTTGAGGCTTGTACTGATACAAGCCTCCTCTATTTCAAAATTTTGGTTACTCACTTCAATGCCTCACAATATTGAGAATAAGGAATTGATACATCACATATGAGGAACTGTTACTTAGGCATGAGGTTTCAATACCTCATCCTAGATACCTAGATTTTTGGCATATTTGGTCATTCTAATATGCCTCAAACACATATTTAAGTAAATTAAGGTGCAACCTAAACTTTACCGGGAAAATAAAAATACTAATACAAGATTAAAACATGTAATTCCATAGTAAAAACCCTAGCAAACCAAAATTCAACCATGTAAGTGAACTGAAAACTATAACATATAATCACATGCCGTGGAATTTACCAACATAAGATCTATGTAAAGGTATTTCATGTTACCAAAAGTGTCCAACCTATGCCAAAGGAATCAAATGGCTAAAAACAACATCAATCACTTAACAAAATGTCCAAAAACCAAAATTAAAGCCTAGTACATGACATGCTTTACTAATTACACATAAAAGGGTTTACAAAATCCAAAGTGCAATTGAGACCCCCTAAAAAATGTTGATTGAAGCTCCAATTACTCTCGAAAAACCCAAATACCTGCATACGAAGCCAAAGATTAGTATGCTAAGCTTTCCATTAAGCTCAATAGTGCTAACTTAAACCAATTCCACAATATATTCATTAACAAAAGAAGTATACAAGTAACAATATTTCATAACAAGAATGTATAAAAATGAGCATACTAATAGTAACAACATTGCAAAATCTTTATATGCATAGCTCTTCAAAAATACATTTCAATAGCAAAATATATCATAAATCACATTAAGCATTCTAGCATATATTTGAGATACCAATTTCTGAATGTCATGTTCCCCATTATTCCATTTAAACAAAATATTTTTCCACTAAATTATACATATTAAATTCCCTCTATTAACCAAACATGGAAACAAAGAATGGATACAAGAATAGTCCTCAGACATTCCAAATATTGTGCACAACCACCAAAAGTGATATCAATACTTTAATGCGTGTAAAGACATGACTTCCACATACACCCTAAATATGCACACAAATGCTAATTATAATGCATACAAGAATCAAGTAAAAACATGTCAACTTATCCTTGGTACTATATCAACATAAGGTTTTTCTTATTTCTAATCTTATTTCACACTTTAAGATATTGACCTTTCTAATTTTACTTCTCTTACAATAAGGTCCATATCTCAAATTACAATTCCTACATGCCAACTAATTAATGTAGCTTAATAACAACAATTAACTAATTAAATAATTGTGAATATGGCACCATACTCATTCCTGAAAACCTCTCAATATAACTTCCTACAATGGCTTAGCTTCAAGAACCCAACATTTTTCGACTCCAAAGAATTTTGGGCATTATTTTTCGACTCCAAAGAATTTTGGGCATTACATTTATCATAATTTTTAATAAATCTAGTCTCAACATCAAGGCACTTCATGAAAATTATTTATCACAATTAAAGAGAATTGAAAATGTGAATCGAGGGTTGATTCGGATAAGTAGAGAATCCAATAAGCTGGTAAGGTTCTAAGTCCTTCAGTGTAAGTAAGATTTAGAAAACAAAGTTAAGGGTTTTCAAAACCATTCTAAGGGTTCTGCATATTTCTGGAAAACTGAGTTCTAAGCTAAAAGTACTGAGTCTAATTCATGATTTTGGTTGTTATACTTAGCTGCTAGGTGATAATGCAAAAAGGCATCAAGTGAGTTTCTACTTACCATATTGAAATGTTGAGTGGTTGTCATGACTCTGTGTTAAATTTTGGAATGATGAATGATCTCTGCTGATTGTGTATGTTATGTATGGGTAGGATTGTATGGTATATGGATGTTCGCCAAAGTATTTAAATGTGCATGAAATAATTATGATTTCATGTTTTAATAAGTAGTGCACTTTATGCTGGCATGTAAGTGAAATGCATTTATTATATGATTGTAACAGTGGGAAATATCAATGGGTTACTTGAAGTTAGGACTGGGAAAGGGTGATTATGTTAAATACCGAAATACGATGTTGCTATGTGCAAATTGTGATGTGCAAAGCTCTAGGCCTCGTAGAGGGGACACTGCAATTTTCGAGCATCAATGTTAGGAAAAGCGTAATAGAAGAATGAATGGAGGAAGAGGAGAAAACAAAATTCCATTAAGATTCTACCGTTTGGGATTATTGGGAGCAAACTGTGATGTGCAAAGCTCTAGGCCTTGCGGAGGGGACACTTCGGTGTTCGAGCATCAAGGTGATATGTGAAAAAGGTCATTCAGGACAACACTGTGATGACGATATTTAGGTTCAATAGAGCATCACCGTGATGAAGTCAACAAGATCTATAAGGCGACACAATGATGATAATATGATCCTTTGAGACGACACCTCTAAGAAGTTTAAGGTGTAAGACCATAAATCAAATATGACAACCCATGTAGTCCACTAGGACAATAAACACGGGGTAGTCCGTCAGGACAGTAAACACAGGGTAGCCTATCGGGACAATAAATATGGGGTAGTCTACCTAGATAGCAAACACGGGAATAAAGAAACAAGTAGAATGCATGAACAAGTAAACTGAAATACTTGAATAATATAAATAAACTCTTGGATCAAAACTGATTCCAATAGTAAAAACAAAAGAGTTATCAAAAGGTAAAAGAAAAATAATCTAATCCTACTTCTAAACTACTAGGGTTTTTTAAGGCGTCTAAGACGACGTAGTTATATCAAACCCCTCACCGAATTGCTTAATTTCGATTAGACTAAGGACTTGTTTAGATTATCTACTAATACAAGTTGTCTTTTCACATTACAATCCGTCCATATAATGCAACTTCATATTAGTTAAATGTTATATTATCAATGAGCTAATACTTAATTTTATTTTGCTTTGCTTGGAAAAACTATTGATGCAATATAAAAAAGATATTAATGATAATGATGGAATTTTGGTAAACCATTTTGTTTAAAAATTACAAATACATAGACGTAATCACTAAATTAAGAGCACTAAATCCCAACAAATATGCATAATAAAAGTGCAATGTAACCAATTCCAAATCTTGGAAGTTTGTAAGATGGATTCCTCTTTCCTCAATGAACTTTCTTTAAGCAACATAAGTCCAAAGATACCTACTCTTCATAAGACGAAATTGATAAGGATTTTTTTTTTCTTTTAAAAAGGTGAATCAACTTGATTTTGAACCTATCAGGTCTTGTTTGTTTCAACTTCTTAAGTAAAGCTCCGGTCACTAGCGCCTTTGCTGGTCCTTTTCTCCATCTCTTTATCAACTACTTTTATAGGCTTGTCAAAGTTTAAATGTCTTCCTCATCAACTATATTAACAATAGGGGTAAGTTTCTGAACATGTAATGCAACTCATTCAACTTCAAGGGTCTCTTAAATCATAGTAGGTTGATTTTATGTTGCAAATTTAAAAGCAAAATGATTAGTTTTTTTGTCTCATTGTCTTTCTTTTTTTTTTCACAATTAAGCTCAACTAATTCAACAATAATTTCATTGAGGGAAGCAATTTTTAGACCATTAATAAGATATCCTAACACATCAAAAGTAGTTTCCTTAGAGTTTATCTTCCATTATTTTCTCAACTTCTTTAGACAATTTTCTCATATGAAATAGATTTTTCTTTAGGAGTCTCAATAAATTTAACAATATCTTTGCTAGGTTTAAAACTTGAATCAATTTTCACTAAGGAAAGCCTTGTCATTTAAGGGAAAGTAGCAACCCAAACACATTAGGGTTTCCTTTTGTAGGTTCAACAGAAGGTGCTTCATTGATAAAATTATTAACTAAGTCATTATCGACAGTAGGTTCATTAATAGGGGAGGAGATACTGAGCTATTTTTATCATCAAAACTATCCATGTTCATCAGTTTGTTTCCTCAAGCCTTGAATTTTTTCATGAAAGTGATTGAGCAATCTTTGAAGTTCTTTGTGCCCTAAATGTTATAGATGTTCCTAAAACATCAATTCTACCTCATCCAATATGAGACATTGTGGAGATCCAAAAGGAGCAAATAAAACAATAATAATAATGACAAGAAATTGGAAAATAATTAACAACTATAAATTAAGTAATTGTAGTAAAGAGAGAATAGGATTCTATAATACTTAAAAAAAAAATTCTTGGGATTGAAATAAGCAATAAATCAAAGCTCAAGCATAGAGAAAAAATAAATAAAATTTACCGTAATTATGACTTCTTCAAGTTTTGCTTCCCAAATCCACAAGCCTTTCAGAATAGCTTCTTCATCACACAAGGTAAAGATTCTCAAACATTTCTCCATTTTTCACGTCTTTAGTGCTTCTATAACCAAAATACTTTCCTATTTTGAAAGTCTTCATCAAAAAGTGACTTATTGGCCACCTTTTTGTTATCATTTCCTCTCATTGACATTAGTATAACACTCTTGGTCCTTTTTACCTCTCTTTGATTACTACTCACTCTTTTGTTGTACTTTAACTCCTTCCAACACTCTATTTCAATTTCAAAGATAGATCTAAAATACTTTCTTTTCTTTTCTTTTCTTTTTTTACTTTTGTCAAGATGCACCATTTCATTAGGTTCCTTTAATGCCTTCTTAGTACCCAATCTATTTGAATCAATTGGCACATCAACCATACGACTACCAACCTTTATTCTATACATATTTACTTCAATTTGTACATTATATTTAACTATAATGGCCCTGTTTCAGCTACAAAGTCTAATTTTTCATTAGGACTCAACATATCAATCCTCGTAGGTCCAAACTATTTGAACCTAGTAATAAGTATTTCAGTAATATGGTCAATCTCTTCGCATGTTCAAAATTAGATCCATAAACCAACCCACCCGACTCATGTGCTAATTATTAACCCAATGGGTGACTCTCTATTCTAGTTAATTTTCCTCTAGCATGAATACCTTGTGAGCCCTCATAAAGAATCTCATCTCCTAATGCATTCCCATGCACACTCATCAGAAAATTCCTTCCATCAACCATATTTGAAGCATCAAATAATGCATTATCAAAGTCATTATTTTCCTTCCATTTGTAAATCCATCATTCTTCCTTTTATCTTATTCTATAGGCTTCATCCTAACTAAACCTTTTGTCTTCCTCAACTAAATCAATCAACAACAATGTCCTTATTTTGATCACCATTGTCAAAAATTGTATATTCTAGAATCCATCCCTCTTTCTTGATCACACAAATCTATTTAAACCCTTCAAACACCTATACTGACACTTTGAGGTTCTCACATCTTTACTCTATTTTCTCATCAATGATGTCCAACTATGTGTTGTAGTAAAAAAGAAACCCTCATAAGGAGAATCAACATTGTACTCAAATAGACACCACAGTGCCCCATAGCGGTGATATCCTCTCAAAGGTGGTTATTGTTCCACAAGGGAAATGACACTCCTATACATTGTATGATAATTGTCCGCTCCTTTACTTGAAACTCAAACAAACATGGTTTAATGTTCGTGAGCCACTAGTTGAGCCATCACTAGCTTTCCTCCTCCATCAACTTCCTAGTCTCATTATAATCAAATTCAATCAAACACATTGAAGATAAAAATACCTTGAGATTTGAAATTTGCTATAAGCCAATAGACGTTAAAAAAACCTCTAGCTTTTCTGACCACACAATTCCTCAAGGAAAATAGTCCTTTTTCATCAACATCTACTTCATAGCATATTAACTTTTAATTCTCTAAATCTTTTAGACATAAGGGTTCCTAAAAAAAATAAAGTTTTTGGCCTTCACAATTAGTTTTATTCTTTGATGTACTCTTATATTTGACACTTTTTGCTTGTTAATTCCTTTGTCTTATGAATTTTTCACTACTTAATTGGTTGTATTTGATTTATTTCTTGTGTAGTGAACCCAATACTGGAAATGGCAACAAAAAGACGTAATCTGCAGTTTTTATTCTGTCACGGTTGGAGTTGTGGGCACGACGCTTATTCTGTCACGGCTGGAGTCGTGGGCACGACGCTGGGCACGATGCGGATCTGACGTGGCAAAACAAAAGTCAACACGGGGAATATTCTGGGATACTTATCTTGATCTATTGACGTGATTTGGGGGATACTTATCTTGATCTATTGACGTGATTTGGGGGATTTTGGATTTCATTTTCATAATTTTATAGATATTATCTTATCTTTTTTTTATTAGTTTTCCTTGTTGATTTGGGAATTTGAAGCCTATAAATACCCACCTTTGGGTAAGGCTAAGTATCTCTTGTCTTTTTTTCTTATTGCTACTTTGTTTTCATTTTTAATAAAACTTTCTTCTTTGTTTTATTTCTACTTTACTTTATTTTATTTCATGTTTTTACATTATCAAAACATGTTAAGCATGATAATCAATATCATGCTTGGCTAATTTTTCTCAAGCCAAGAGCTAGTACGAATCAATTCCTCACGTGAGAATTGAATATTGCTTAAATCCCTTCAGGATGCATTTTCGTCTTTCTGCTTAGATAGTTTGGCAATCGGCCTTACTAAAATTTTTAAACGTTTTTCAAATAAAAAAGGATCCGTTGGTCTAGAATCATTTAATTTTACAGTTGGGAGGAAGGATCGGCCTGTGGCATTTCGACTTCCTATGAACACTCTTAGCGGCGGTCCGCTAAGGAAAGACGAGATCGGAAATGATTCTTGATAAGACAACATCCGAGTTGGGCTTTTCCTGTTTTAAAAACTAAGTATTTTAACGGCGATAGACGTGGTTGATTTACTTAAGAATCGAATTTCGAAGATAGACTTGGGAAGATCGGTTACATGAGAGAAAAGCAAGTTACGATGGGTTGGGCCTCGTAGACTGTAACCGACATGAATCCCGAAGCAAAAATCTATTTTCGATGATCGTAGGAATTGACGAAACTAGCTCGAGGCGATTCTTATACTCGTGTTTATTCAACTTAATCTTTCATCTTCTTTATTTTATTGCATTTATTTTAATACATCTTTCTTTACACTTTTACTTGTTTATTTTCTTGTTACTTCTCAAATCACCTTTTTTTTTATTTTCCATTTCAGCTCCTAGGTCGAGAACAAGAAAATTTAATCAAAAATTCCATTAAACTCCCTGTGGATCGACCCTCTTCCACTATTCTATCTTTTTATTTTATTTTAGAAGAGGATTATTTATTTTGATAGGCAAAACGACGCTTGTCATTCTCCATTTAACTACTTGCCTTCCTTCTCAAAAGCCTAACTTTACTACCATGTCTCACAACATTGACACCAAACCTATGTGTTAAAATATTTGAAGTTGTTGTAATGTTCCTAAAGAAGTGTACACTCCCTTCATCACTGCTACAAACAACAACTTGTCATATTTAGAAGATTGACAATTTATTGAACTGTATCTTTGGGTTGAGCTGAGATCATAGAATGAATCAAGCTCATGAATGAAGATCATATTACTTAGAGAAACTTATTTAGCATATTAGATCAAATCGGATCACTTATATTGAATCCCTTGGATAAAGGAAGTTGGATTAGATCACAATGTTGAAGTATTATCTGCAAAACAGTCCATTTTACCTTGGTTGTTAGTATTATATTTTTTTTTAGCTATTTTGTTTATTGTTTAGAAGGGATCGTGATTGATCTTCATTATGTTAGCAAGTCTCAAAAACTCTATATAATTGAGAGACTTGTATAAGTTGATGTACTAACTATTGAGAGCACCTTTTTTTCTAAATAACTATTGAGAGAACTTATATGTTTAAGCGAGGAACATTATTTTTAAGAGGTGCATTTATGATTGTAAAATCTTTGTGTTGTGATTTTATAGATTGAGTTCTTAAAGGGGTAATTTAGTGGTGAGAGATATAATCTTCAAAGGTTCAAGAGCGAGGAATTGTCACTAAGGTGTGATAGATTTAGGTTTACTTATTTTAATTGTTTGAAGATAGTAGATTCTTTTCGCAAAGCTAGGCTCCGTAAACGTAAGAAAACTAAACTACGTAAAAAAACTTTATTGTCCCCTATTTTCTTATGTGCTATCTCAATGCTTGTAGAAATGCTTACTTTCGCAATCATTTCTACTCATACTTTGCTTGCTAACAACTATTTCAGGTCAACACCATGTCTTGAGATCATCAGTCGGTTAAGAACCTTCACTGCGCTCCACCTCATTCCTAAAATCTTATCTCACAGAATAATTTTTTAACCCCTACATGTATTTGGTATGCAACCTCCTCCAATTCATTCTCTCTAAGATATTCACAAAATTAGAGATAACATGCTCATTTCTTCCTTTAGGTGTCTACTATCCATTGTCTATTCAATTGTTAATGAAAATTAAAGTTAAAGAATTTATCTTCATTTTGATTTTTCTCCTTATCATAACTTTTGTGTATTAGTTGAAAAAATTCTTAATGAAGGGAAAGAAAGGATTTAATTTAATTTCATTATAGTCTTTCTGAGAAAGGTAAAGATGGATTAGTATGAGTTTAAATTGTTTAAATTAAGCAAAATGGAAAATATATAGCCATGTCCTTATATGATTTGAAACAACTTGAATTTGAAACAATATAACATTTAGAATTACAAATGGAAATTGAAGTGAAAATAGGGTATTATCCTACCTCCTTAGATAATGGATTGCAAATGATTTCATATTGAAATCGGACCTTTCCTCTTAATACAACTTTAAATAAGTGCATGTAAGGAGATAATCTTGTAATAAAACATTCAATAGTTGAGAGGTTGTCAAGATTTTATCTCTAGACACTAGACTAAAAATCTAGTATTAATTATACCAACGGACCACATGGTTGTTGTCATGAATTTTATTTTTTTTAGAACATGAGTGGTCAATATTTTGCTATATTTCCCATGTAAGTTGCATAAACCTTAAGTTAATGGCCATAGATGATATGTTACCAAATTATGTTAGCAGTCATCTTCTTTCTCTCTCAAATGGTAAACCTAACATCTCCTTTATTTGTTCTACGTGAAAAAAGGAGTGAGTCTTCAGAAGGTGGCACATGTCTCAAGTTTTAAATTTGTTGGATGTTAGTTTTATTGAGTCAAGTGTGTACACAATTTTATTTTTAATTTAAATTCGATTTTAATCCACTTTTTATTAGATCATCTTAACAAGCCATGTTTTCTTTTTTAGTTTTTTGTTTTTCCCAACATTTTTGTACCTTATTGAGTCAAAGAGATTAAGCAAGAAAGCATGATATATAGCACAAACTCGTACGTCTTAAACTCAATTCCTTATCCCAAAACAAACATTCAAATTGTATTGGATGCATGAATATGCTTTAATGAAGTTCTAAAGATTTCTTGTAATTGAGGCAAAAAAGAAAGAAAAGGGTCCTTTTTTAACTAAAGAAGTAATTATATTTACTTGTATGTCTATCCTAGGCTTAGGCTAGAGGAGAAGTTAAAGAAATTTTTTTGAAGGGACCAAATTGAACTTTTTTATGAGAGATAAAATATAGTTTTTATCATTATAAGCTTATAACTTTATAGTTTTTAGGATTTAATCACAAAATTATTATTTAAGAGGATCGAAATATAATTTTACAATGTATTAATTTATAACTTCTCAATTTTGAAGCAGTTAAAATACAAAATTTTCATTTTAAAGGCTAGTGCCCTCATTGCCCCCTTTAACTTCGCCCGTGGCTTAGGCTATTATCTAAACCCGAAAATCATCTAATGTTTGAGACAGTTGGGTAAAAATATTGGATGAAAAAAAAAATACTATGAGACTTATTAGACATGTCAACTTTTTGTCTATGCCTGACGATTATTGGGGTTCGTTTATTTCATAGAAAATGACTTACACAAAATGTTTTATGCATTTTTCTGCGTTTCTTTCATAGAAAAAAATTTGATTATTTATATTTAATAATATAATAAGTTTTTAATATAATTAACAGAATTTACTATTTTAATAAATTATTTATTATTACAATTTTATTTTAGTAATAAATTTTAACAATAATAATTTTAAATTTTAAATAATATTCTTAATATATTATTGAAAAATATTTATATTAATAATAAATATATTAAAATTTATAAATATTTAATAATAAATGTTTTATTGTATAAAATATAAATATTTGAATTATATAAATATGAGTATTTGTTTAAATCATGATTGATTTCATTTATCCCTTTCAACTCTAACATGTTACTATTCACTCTGTAATTTAAATTGAGCTTTAATTAGGCATTGTTTATTATGAAGTTTATAAATTATATTGATTATTATAAAATAAATTTCAATTGTAAAAAAAAAGTTAGTATAATATTTTGTAACAAATATTTTTTATCTTGTGTTTTGTTTCACTCTGAAACAGTTTTCGAAAATGGTTAAGGAAAATTTACTAGACAATGAAAAATATTTTACATAGAATCATTAAAACACCAAAAAATATCAGTTCTTCCAAAAAATAAATCTATTTTTCAAAAGTTATTTAAGTGAATCAAACACAGCTTTTTTACAATCGTTTTAAAAAAGAATCAATTCATCTTTGTATAAATTTGAACATATTTTTCCAATTTTGTTACATAATCAAATCAAAACGTAGGTAGACAAAATGTTTACAAATACTAGTCTAATTATCTCCATTCATTCTTGTTTTATTTTTGATAACGATAATGGATAAAGATTGTTTAAATATTAACTTCGAGATTGATGTCAACTGAATATTTGATACAAATTTTTTATCACTTCACTTTTCGTTTAGTCGATCTTGATTCAAAATTTTTGTGAATAGAATTAAACTTTATCACCATCTAAGAAAACTAAGCACAAAGAGGATAACCTAAGATAAGGTTTTAATATTATTCAGTAATGAAAAAAAAAGATAAGGTTTTATTAAGGTTGTATTATTTCAATTTTTTTCTTTCAATTCTCCATATTCATAGATGTATGTAGCTATCACTTCCTTGCTTTTCATAATAGCCCCCCTTTGCCTTAGAACAGAATGATATCTTTGTCAAAAGTCGTCCCTTACTTTTTAGGTACTTGAACACATTATCTTTCTCAATTTGGATAAATATTTTCGTCCAACGATTTTGGCATATCTTTATTTATTTATTTATTTTTCCCTTATATCATCCTTTCCCATGGGGGGATTTGGTGCCAACAGATTAAGTTCATATCGACACCATCACCGAGCATTACGCCTCAAGGAAGGCCTAATTTCCTCTATTCCTTTCAACAGATTTCGGCAATGTCACTATTGCATGACCCTATCACATGTGATAGATTGGAAAATCAGTTACTTGGCAGCTTATATAACCCATAAAGCTACCCAAACATAAATCTGAAAACATCTTCAAATTATTGTCTAGATTTTTAATTAATCACTAAACTTTAAAACGTTCTAATTTAGTACTCAAAGTAATAATATTCTATCAATATGGTTATTTCATCATTCTAGAAGTCAAATTTAAAATACATAAATCAAATTAAAAACACGTGTGTACCTACTAAATGGACAACTTAGATCTAATATTTAATAAAGAACATATAGTATTAATAAAATATAGGAGGGTTATTTCTTATTTTTAACATATCAGATTTAAGTTGTCCATTTAGTAGGTCCACATATATTTACAATTTGATCCACAAGTTTTTAAATATGCTTCATGTCATATTTGAGTTACCATTTAACTCCCAGACTAATAGCTAAGTCAACAAAAAGACTTAATTGATACGATGCTAATCAGAACATTGTGAAATTTGAGGATTAATTTAAAATTTGGGTTATAATTTGAGTCTCTAATGTAATTAACACTTAATTTTATATATGTTTATAAACATCATTTCGGTACAATAAACCAAAATTTTATTATTCAATCTAGGTTAATTGTAGAAAAATATACTTTGAAGGCACGAAACACTTTCTTTTAAGGCTTTATTATAACTTCAGGATACTATAAAATCTTAAATCATTCAAAATAGAATTGTAAAAATTGTTAGACAAAAAAGTCTTTTATATAGATAATGTAAAGTTACTTCTAATTTTTCACTAAATATTAGCATAAGTTGTGTTCTTATGTAACATTATCTTTCACTAAATATTATGAGTTTACATAATACAATTATTGAAAGCATATTCCCAAATATATAAATAAAATATTTTAAGATATATAATGAATAAAAAGCAGTAAATGAGTTTAGTGACTTCGCTTATTTATTTATTCATAAAAACATTATATTTTCTAATTTTCTTTTAAGCAAAAAAGGTTTTGTGATGGAAAACCGATACCACAAATTTAGTTCCTTAATGTCATGTATGAAGTAATGGAGATTGGCTTTTAATATCCATCGCTATCAAAAAAAAATATAAAAAAATGAAAGCATAAGAGCTTGCGTTTCTGAGATGAAAGAGAAAATGAGGCTAGGGTTGTTTTGATTTCTATGAAAGATTCCATGAATCTCAAAAAAATAGAAATACACCCAAGTTTTGGATGACTTGAACCATCAAATTTCAACACCCTTTTACAAAAGCTAATTGATCATGATATATATGAATGATCATCAGGCAATTTTCTTTTTTAAAGGTGGCAACAAGTAGTTTGAGAGAAATGCAATTTGTATCCTTTTTAACAAAGGAGATAGTAATATCTCACATAAAACAAAATCGTAAATTTTAAAATTTCAACACTAAATTTATTAGTAATATTACTTGCGTTGTACGTGATATTACGTGTTTATTTATTAAATCATTAAAGTAATATTATTCTAATTAATAATTTTAATTAAAATGTAATAATTATTTTTATAATTAAATATTGCAATCATAAAAGAAATTTAAACCATAAAAGTCTAAAAAAATAATGAAATTCTATCATTTTTAGAGTTTTTTCACTATTAATTGAATGAAAAAAAAATCTAAATCTTGAATGCTAATGCATTGATAAGTCTTAGTTTTATATTATTAAAATTATAGTAAAAGTGTAACTCAAAAAGGAATAAATTTATTAAAATAATGAGATTTTTTTTTTTTTGGTTGAGTAAAAAGTGGGTACTTGAAATTAACATAAGAAAAAAAATTCCTTTTAGAAAGAAATGGTCACCAATTTTTCAATAAAAAAAAAACAAATACCTACCCAAATTGATTAATTTTAATAACCCTAATCTCTTGCTTTTCATTCCAATTTTTTTCTGAAAAGGAATTAATTCTTAAAGTAAAGATTATCCAAGTTTTGTTTTTAGACTTAAGCTTCAATTATATGGTGAAAAGCAAAAAAAAAAAAAAAAAAAAAAAAAAAAAAAAAAGAGGAGAATGATTGAGTGTTGCTAGTTTTATTTTAATAAAGTAATATAAATATAAAATGTTATATTAGCCTGTTTAAAAGTTTCTCCAAACTCGAGTTTTTATATATACTAGCTTCTAATGTTACATGCAATTTTAAGTATTTAATATTTAATTAATGCAAAGTAACATTATTAAAATTATATATATAATTAACATAATTAACTCTAATATTAATTAAGTGATAATTAAATAGTTTAGAATTCTATTCAAGTAATAATTTTATTCAACTTAAATAAAATTAACACAATTTTTGTTTATATAATTGTAAATTATAACTATCACAACTTTTTTAACTAATAATTGTAATCTAAATTCTAATTATTTTTAAATATGTAATTATCACAACTTCTATTAAATTATAATTATAATTATTTTTAAATGTATAATTATAAATTCTATTTTATTTCACTTTTTTTAAATAATAATTATAAATTAAATATTATAATAAATTTAAATGTGAATTTAGTAATATGATGGAAAATAAAATATATGTCATCAGTTTAAAAATTTCTTCAAACACGTGCTTTTGCATATATTACAAATTGTAGATATAGATATGTTGTTCAACTTATAACACACATGCAAACTTAGGTGTCTTGGTTTCTCCAAACGTATTTTCACTTTTAATTACAAAAGAAATCAAGAACTTTCATGATTAAAAATCAAATAATAAGAATATATTCTATTAAAAAAAGAGCACAAGGGCCTCCTTGATCAAAGGGTACAAATTTAAGGACATTTTTAGCATATGAGCCTCATAAAATTTATCTTCACGTTGTTATTGAGGTCCAAGGTCGAAAATTGATGCTTACACGTTAGACTAGGTGTGACAAAAGAGGGTATGAATCCAAAAATGTTGGATAATGTCGTGTAACAAGTTCTTGGTTTGATTTGGATGATTAAATCTTAAACACGACAAATGTTTAATTCAAATTTGTTGAAGTATTAAATGAACATTTTGTTAATTTTGTTGAATTACTGCACAATCTAAACATATGCAAACTCTTACTTAATTAGCATGGACAGGGTATTAGGGCTTTTGTTCAAATCTCAGTTCCATGCAAAATCAAAGTCTATATTAAGCTTTGAATATGTACAAAATTCAGTTGATTGAAAACCTAAAGAAAGTGGAAAGAATATTTTGTGTGCTTGTACTTTTGAGTGAATTATAATAAAAAGCATTGGTTCTAGAATCAATGTCCAATGTTTAATTGCTTTTTTGTTGTACCTATAAGAAAAATCTACGGAAATATTAAAAAGAAAAGTGATCATAAATATTAGAATTTGATCCCAAATCTGTATATTATCACCAATAATCCAATTAAGTCTTGATTTTCTAGGGTCATGAAATTAGATAAATATATAATAAAAAAAAGGTTATGTATTAAAAATCAATTTGTATTCTTAAAAGAAAATTGATGAAATTCGTATAGGAATATTGCTGCTGCTGTTTTTTTTTTTTTTTAAGTTTCTTGTTATAATTCCAAATCACGAAAAATTTATTAATAGAAAAGAAATCATAAACATTGGAAAAGCAACCAGTAAGAAAATAAAAGAAAACACAAGAAAATTTCAAGAAAAAGCAACAACTGTGAGCAATAGAACACACTATGGAAACATCAAAATAAAAGTTAAAAGAGAGCAGCGAGACTAAAAACATCAATACACATAAAAACCATCTCAAAATACTCGAGTCATCGAACTATCAAGATTAAGTTACATGTACGATAATAATTAATGTAATAACCTAAATTTACCCGGGCTCATAAATAGATAAATAAATAAACAAATATAAAATAAATAAAAGTCCATTTAAACAGTCCATTTACAATGGCCCATAGGCCCAAAAATCGGATACCTGAAACTACCCAGTTAACCCATTAACCCGTAACCCAGAACCCAGTTACACACAAGCCCAAATACCCGAGCTAGACCCAAACTAGTGAGGCCCAATGCCTAAACTAAATCTGGAAACCCTAGGGTTTCTAGAAGCTTCGTGCCGCAATCAGTCCAAGAGTTACGCCCTTCAACTCATGTTCGTTCATCTCGCAGTGACCCGAATCAACGTCGAGATTCCAGGCTTTCTAATCATGCCGTGGTCTACGGCCGAATCAACACCGGTGGTCTACTTTCCTCGATTGCCTGCAAAAGGAGAAATAAAATACAGCAGAAAAGGAAAACAGATAGGGAAAAGAAATCAAAGATTTCTTTCTAAATGTAAACAGTTCATAGAGGGCTATAAAAGCCTCTTCACAAATCTATATAAGGGACGGATTTTTTACAGAAATACAAAAAGATACACACAAATATTCACAAGAGAAATAA
Source organism: Gossypium anomalum (assembly GCA_025698475.1). NCBI lineage: Eukaryota > Viridiplantae > Streptophyta > Magnoliopsida > Malvales > Malvaceae > Gossypium > Gossypium anomalum. Next base: position 6,746,428 of record CM046960.1, read on the forward strand.
GAAACGGTTGTTCATTTTCTAAAAGGTGATATTCTTTTATTTATTTCATATAAAAACATATGAATCGATTTTTTTAGGGGCAAAAACTGTTAAATAACTTAAAAGGAAAGGGTTACCTGTGATTTACCCAGAAAAGCGAAGGCTTTTAGCCTTCTAAACCGTCGTGTATGGCGGCGCGTGCAGCGCGTGGGCACGCATGACCCAGTGACCAAAGGTCAGAGGACGGGGCCGGAGGGCTCCCATTTCTCCTCATTCAGAGGATTTTTAAAAAAAAAATTAAAACTCGGGTTTCAAATGATTTCAGAGCTTCAAATTTGGCTTATATAGCCTTGACAAAACGGTGTCGTTTTGATTTAACCCAATAAGCACAAAACGGCATTGTTTTTAGACCAGGATCCGCGTGTTGACCCGATTACCCGGGGAGAATCCGCGTGTTTTTGAAGATTGGGTTAATTACTCAATTGGTCCTCCCACATTCTTTAATCTTTATAATTTTATTTTACTTATTTTTTAATTTTAGCCCTAGTATTTTAACTTTATTTCAATTTGGTCCTTATAGTGGCTTTAAAATTGAGTTGGTGGAAACGATGTCGTTTTAAGATTAGGGCTAATTGCCCAGGGAGTCCTCTGAATTTAACGCGTATTTCAATCAGGCCCAGAACTTTCATCTATTTTTCAATTAACCCCAAATTCTTTAATCTAATCCAATTTTAATCTTTTTATATTTTTAATTTATTTTAAATACTTTATATATATATATATATATATATATATATATATATTTTTTATAAATACCAGTTATATATATTATTTTTATTTATATTATCCATTATATTATTGTTATAATTATATATTTTATCTATAAATTACATTTTATTATATATTTCCTTATATTTTTTAAAAAATTATGTTTTATTATTCATTAATATTATAAATTTTTATTTTTTTAATTATTATTAAAAAAAGTATATATTATCCTTATTTATAGTATCTATATTATATTAGATTCTATTATATATTATTCTTTAAAATATTTATCTTTCTTTTATATATATTACATACATTTTATTATATATATCTTTATTACTATATGATTTATATTATTATATAATTTATTCGTAAACTATATTATACACTATATTTTACCATATTTCCTTACATTACCTTTATTTTATCCTAAAGTATACATTATTTTATTACTTATTAATTATATACATTCTTTATTTTTTTTAAAATAGCAATATTTAGTACATTATTTTTCTTATATATTAAGTTATTATATCTTATAGTATAATCTATATATGTATATATCATTTTAAAAGGAAAAGGGTTCTCTTTTATTATTCTTATATTATTTAATACATGTCTAAATAGCCTATTTTTATTTGACTTATATTTTATACACTTTAATTTGCTTAGTTTTTGGTTTTCTTTTGTTGTTTAGTAGGTTAAATTTTACATATCATTTGTTTTATCTCTAATTGATTATTTTATATTGTTATTTTAAGAATACATTTGCATGAAATATTATTATGTATGTTTAGTTTATATTGATATATTTTGCCATTTTTTCGTATTTTACATGTAATGATAATGCATGAATATTTATGTCATATATAATCATGCATAAAGTGATAATGTGTATTGTGTAATTTATGTTATTATTTATTATTCTCTATACTATATTTGCATAAAATGATAAAGCATGCATTATGTAGCTAGACTTATTTAATATTAATTTCTTGTAAAACACATCAGCATTTTCAAAACAAAAATATCTCATTTCAAAAGGAATTTTTTTAAAAAATATGAGGCAAGGTTTTGATATTTAGGAATTCGAGAAGTAGTGCCCTAACATGCTGGATCGCGATTTCTCGTTTGTCTAAATATCTAAAATATCCTTCTAAATGAATTTTTTACAAATCTCAAGATGATTTCAGTTACAAAAGTTTAAAGATATCGTGTCCAATCATGCTGGATGTGATATTTGTACTCTTTTAAAATGAAGGAATCTTGATTTTTAACATTACGGTTTTAAAGGAATATAATTTCTAAAATCTTTAAATTTCTAACATTAAGACAAAATTATTCAATTTGTACCAATTTTGGGCGTTACGAGGGTGCTAATCATTCCTCGTATGTAACCGACTCCCGAACCTATTTTCTCATAATTTCGTAGACCAAAATGTTTTATAAAGTGATCCAATCACACTTTAAAAGATTGGTGGCGACTCCCGTTTTTGTTTTTTTTTTAAACTGTTTTTAAAGGAGGTTTCGACAATTAATATACTTTTAATATTTGGCAATCATGCTTTTAGTAGAAATAAAATTCAAGGGATTTCTTTTTCATGTTGTGTGTCTAGACTTGGTTTGCTTGAGGACCAGCAAAAGGTTAAGTGTAGGGGAGTTTAGGTGTGAGGTTCATTTTTACGTCCATCTTCACTAACTCTAGCTTGTTCCAAGTCAATTTTTTTTTTTTTATGATTTTGCCTTTTTGCTTATTTATTTATTTTATGTTTTGTCATTTGGTTTACTTTTCTTTACAACTAAATCTTTTCCTTTTGTTTTTATACCTTCTTCTTCATTTATTTTAATTATATGTTTACATTATTTGAGGTCAAGCAATGACTTAAGTGTGGGGGAGTTTGATCTGTCGTAATTCAATGTTGTAGATTAAACTAATGCTTACACTTTAGGAGCTTGAAAGCAAGCATTTCTAGTAGGTTTTAATTATGTTTTTGTAAATTCTCGTTAAGTTAATAAAATGTGTAAATTGTGTCTTTTATTGACCTTAGGGGCAAAATGAGGCCAAAGGGTGAGCTAACGCACTTTGTGGGTGCGTAGGAAACCATCAGAAAGTGTACTAAATGGATACTGGTAGCTATGTCGCAACACGGATGATTCGATGTCACAACATAGGGAGCAGAATGGAGAAAGCTCAAGACTGCCTTCGATGTCACGACACAGACTGAGGGTGTTACAACATACCCTTGAAGATAGCTGAAGAGGACTATACTGATTGCTCTGTCGCGAAACAGGTCTTGGTGTGTCGTGACATCGACTCTGTGAAGGAGATTAAAACACAAAGCAGGTGTGTTTTGGTCTAAACAATCGAACTTAAAACTCAGAAACGTCAACTAACCTAGGGTTAAGGACGACGGCCACCTGAAGGCTATAAATAGACTCATTTGTCACTTGTTATAGACACCATACATTTAACCTAAATTCTCTTTGTAAAAATTAATTTAGTTTTCTTTCATTCTTAAGTTTTAAATTTCTTTCATTTGTTTTTGTTAATTTCAAGAGATCTGAATTATGGAAGCATTCAAACTTTGTGGATTCGCAATTAATCTCAATATAATCAGACTCTTTCATTTACTTTATCTTGTCGATTTAATTAAAATGATTTCTCTTTATATCAATTTCATATTGTTTATGAAAGCCATGAGGAACTATCCCTTTATGGGGGATTAGGGAGTGGAGGTAAATTGTTTTATAGGGTTACTCAACAGATCAGTTGTTTGGGTAAGAAAGAACGTGAAACAAACCCTAGGCCAGACAACCCTAGAAAGTCATCAAAGTGGGAACTAACCCAAAATTGGTATTGCCCATTCGTGAACATCTTCACCCCAAGCTAGTCTAGACTGTGAGGTCGGAAGATAAGTAGTTCTTACTGACTTGTTATGTTAGTGGAAGATTGAAAGACCTGCTAGGGTGTTAGAGTATGAGAAAGCATTATATTAGTCTGTTAGGTTGTTATAATCCAGCTGTAATGCAGTTGTAGTTGTTAGCTTCAGTTAACTCATCATTCACGTGTATATATTCTGGCTAGTATCAACATAGAGGATCAGATATCAATTCAAGATTCAAATACTCATTTTCTGCTTTCATTCTCCTCACTGTCTATACTTTTTTTCTGTTGTTTAGATATTCTATCATAGGATATTGACTAGTTGGTTGACGAGGAACACGAAATGGCAATTAATGGAGATTACCGAAGCGAGCTAATCACCCATAATCAAGATTTGATTTATGTTCATTCGTAATATAGTTTACTTAAAAATCCTTTATTTATGTTCATTCGTAATATAGTTTATTTAAAGTACTAATTAGATCTATTGGTGTTTAGGTTAGAATTAATTTAGTAGCAGCCTCCCTTGGGTACGATCCTTAGAATACTTACTAAGTGTTTCATTGTAAAGAAAATATATTACAACCTGATCTGCTATAATTCAAAGCAGTAGATTAAAATAGTTTTCACATTTAAGGAGTTTGAATATAAGCATTTTCGTTATGTTTTAATTTAGTTTCTTTAGTTTTGTTTACACTCAATAAAAGTTGTACATTGAGTCTTTTATTAATCGTAAGGGCCGAATAAGGCTAGCAATATTAGTATGTCATTCTATAAATTCCTATATACGGAGAGACAAAGAAGATAAGAGAAGGAAAAATAATGCGGTGAGCGAGAAAGGGTCATTACGGTGGAGAATAGGGATCAATACGATGTGTCAAATTATTTTTTTTTATTGTAACCCTTTAATGTTTATTGTTTTTGAATTTCATAACTGTCCTAAGCCTCAGAACGTTACAAGCCAAAAAACCCTATGTGACTTAAATATTCGTATACGTGAATGGACATCATACCAAATAACATCATACTAAATACTCACATAAACGACTATTTGTATTCTGCTCAGATAATCAAAATACTTGTATGATTTGTTGATGGATTCCTATTGGTGAGAACCTTAATGCTTGTATATTTTGTGACATATTGAACTTAGATGTTTGTGATCAAAAGTGGTAAGTCAATTACTCATCATGTTGAAATTGTTAGTAAATGTGAAATGCCTAAGTCATATGCTCCGAAATCAATACTTGTACCATACCTGCTCAAGGGTCATCATTTTTCATTTTTCTTCTTTGTTTATGTTGTTTGAGGACAAGCAATGACTTAAGTGTGGGGGAGTTTGATCTGTTGTAATTTGATGTAACAAATTAAACTAGTTTTCACATTTAAGGAGTTTGAATACAAGTATTTTCATTATGTTTTAATTTAGTTTCTTTAGTTTTATTTACACTCAATAAAATGTGCACATCAAGTCTTTTATTAACTGTAAGGGCCGAATAAAGCCTAAAGGAGAGCTAACGTACTTTGCGAGTGTGTAGGGGACCATTAGAAGGCATTTCGAGGCAATACTAGACACTACGTCGCAACATAGAGGATCCAATGTTGCAACATAGAAAGCAAAATAGAGAAAGTGAGAAACTACCTTCAACTTCGCGGTATAGGCTGAGAGTGTCGCGACATACCCCTGAAGATGGTGATGCGGTCGTTGAGAGCACCAAAAAATCCTATTCCCTATAAAATAACGAAAAAGAAATAGTAAATGAGAAGTAGGGTCGAATCCTCAAGGACCGGATTATACGAATGCTTGTTTCTCGAAATCCTGGGCAGAATCGTGCCCAAGAAAACCTGCGTTCCTGGGAAAAAAATAAAAAAAAAAAGAATTTAAGAATTGATTTTGGAAGCGAAAATAATAAAAACAAAATTTAAAGTTTACTGAAATTATGATTACGAAAATAAAAAAAAATAATAAAGAGAGTTCTAAGAGAAAAGAAATTCTTATAGGGAAGTTCCAGCCTCTGGTTGTCTCATTCCGCTTTGTGCTCAATCCTTGGCTTTTAGATGATCCTTCTCGACTCAAGTAAGCCAGTTATAGTGGAAGAGGACGCCTACGACCACCAGCTCCAAAGATTAGACTTATGATTTTTAGGGAACCTGACTCTAGCCAGTAATCTATGCTAGATCAACCCTTCTCAATGGCGAATCCCACGCCATTTTATCTCTTTGGCTCGCCAACCTCTGATGCAGTAAGTTAATGAACCGACTGTGCAATCCTTCCAAAACATACAAAGCGGCCACCTTTGCATATGCTGAAAAGTTCACTTCTTAAGGGCCATGGACGGAAGCGTCAGCCCGTAGTGCGTAGAAAAACGATGAATACTTGGCGAGAGAAGGCTAAATGCAGATTCTAAGCCTCAAGAACCCTTTTGGGAAATATTGACAACTTTTGGCTAGAAGGGTTTTAGTGGCTCATGATAATGGTGGGAAAGTAAATAAAATTATGGAAAAAGAAATTTTATTGAAAGAAAAAATATGGAAAGAGCAAAAAACTTTTGGGGGGAGAGTGTTTACAGAAAAGATGAACCCCCAAATAGAGTCACTTCACCCCTTATTTATAGTGCTAGGAAGATAGTCTAATTTAACTTAAATTCTAAAAGATAAATACATTTAATTAAAGATAATTAAAATAAAATCCTAAAATTAAATAATCCTAATATTTATCTTAATATTAATTATCCTAATATAAATAAAATAAAATAAAATAGAGTCTTCCAAAATAAAATCTCTTCTATTTGCTTTTAAGCCCTTGTGCCTTCCATGTTCGCACTTTTGGCACCATATTTGTCTCACGTTGCATATTGGCCCATTTAATCTCCAAATTGACGCTTTTTCCCTTGAATTTACTTTTCGCCTCCAATTTAGTCCCTAAAAGATAAAAAGACATAAATAGCTCAAATTAGTAAGCTCAAGCTCAAAATAAACACATGATTAATATATAAAAACATGTCATTTTAGAGTATTATCAGATGGCTACAGAGGAACATGTTGGTTGCCATGTCGTGACACAGGTCCTAGTGTGTCGCAACATCGACTTTGTGACGAGAATAAAACACGAAGCATGGACATTTTGGTCTGCACAATTGAACTTTAAAGCTCAGGAATGTTACCTACCCTAGGGTTAAGGATGACGGCTACCTAAAGGCTTTAAATAGACCTCTTTGGCACACATTAGTGACACTATTCCTTTAGCTTAGACTTTCTCTTTAGATTTAATTTCATTTCTTAGATTTTTAGAGTTTCTTTTCTTTTGTTCTTTATTTTCTTTCAAGATATCTGAGTTGTAAAAGAGATCGAATCTTGTAGATAAAAGAGATCGAATCTTGTAGATTCGCATTCATTATCAATATTATTCAGGCTTTTCTTAAACTCGCTACTATTCATTCATTATGATTAATTGTTATATCTACTCCATGTTGTTTATGAAAACCATGAGGAACTAACTATTTTGTAGGGTAATTCAACGGATAGTTGTTTGGGAAAGGGAGAACATGAAACAAACCTTAAGTTTGACAACCCTGAGAAGTCATCAAGGTGGGAATTAACCTAAAATTGGTATTGTCATCCGTGAACACCTTAACCCCAAACCAATCTAGACTGTGAGGTCAGAAGATAAGTAATTCTTGTTAACTTGTTATGTTGGTGGAAGATTGGAAGATCTTGCTAGGGTAGCGACTAGTTGATTGACAAAAAGCCGGTGATGATAGTTGATTGAGATTGTTGAAGCGAGTTAATCACCCATCCTCAGATTTGATTCACTTTATCTATCTCTATCTCTTGCAATTTTAATTTTTTGTTTTTCATTTTATTTTATTATTTTACAAATTCTAAATATATTTCTTATTTTACTCTCGTACTATAACTGACTTAAAGTATTGATTAGATCTTTAATTGTTTAGGTTAAGATTGATTTAATACTTGCCTCCCTTGGGTATGATCCTTGGAGTATTCACATACTTTGTTGTAAAATCTATATTACAACTCGACCCATATACTTATGGATATCTCCTTATAACTCTCTATTTTATTGTAGTATTCACACTCTGGATGTTAATACGTTCGGAGGTGGTCACAACCTAACCCGTATACTTGCGAACACCGCCTCAAATTCTATATATGTTGAAGCAGTATTCACACTCTGGATGTTGGTACGTCTGTAGGCGGTCAGTATCACGGTCGGAGACCTCTTTTGGTTCATTCACCACATGTTTTCCCCTAAGCCACTTGCAAGAAAACTTGAGTTCAGAGGCAGGATTCTCGTGTTGTTTGGTAGCACAAATAATTCTTGAATTTTAAGAGTGTAGTACTTGAAAGATTAAAGAGGGGTAAGGTAACAAAAACCTTGCAAACAACCTCTCTGCATACTTTTTATTATATAAAAAATGATTTGACGAAGGTCAAACTCAACCATCTAAACAACTTTTCACAACAGAATAGCCATTCTCCTACTTAGGGCATGTTCTTCTATGCTTAAAAAAAGCACTTCTAGCTTCAAAAGCACTTTTGAAAAAAAAAGTTGTGCAGAACATGTAACACCCCAAACCCGGCCTAGTAGTTTAGACCGAATTCGGAATGCTACATTGATTACTGAAGTGATCGTGAGAAAATATTATAAAAACATCCTTTATTCAAATTTTAAAAACATAAACGTCACATATTCAAAATCAGAATAATAAAATGATTAAAACGTAAAGCAGAAATCTACCACAATGTTAATAAAAACCTTACATTCAAAATTTAGTAACAAATAGAAATCAGAAACCATAACTAATAATTTATTAAGCTCAAACTGCCTGAGTCCTCCACATACCGAGCCCAGCATCCAAAATCCCGAAATGTACCTGAAAGGGGAAACAAAAGAGGGGGTAAGCTATACGAGCTTAGTGTGAGATCAAACTAACTAACTACCGAATGGAAATAGATACAGTAAACCTGAAAATAGTTCAGCAGTGGAACATACTTACAGAGCAACTTAACAAAACAGACCATATGTAACTTTACAGTCATATGGCTCTGTTAAGCACAATATCAGAAATTCTTAGACGTCACAAACTAGACCTAAGCCCTTTTCCAGAATCAAAATCGGTTGGGCTTTAGCCCATCATACAAGGTTCCCTTTTTGGCATGAGTGCCTTCCAGTCGAATAGCACGATCAGACTTTTCAGTCAAATAGTCAATCAGACTTTTCAATCACAGAATCACACAGATGCATATGAGTGCGAATGAGTTGTAAAATAACCCATCCATCCAACCAAAACACGATCTCCGTCCAACCCTACACATCCTGTGGGTGTCGTAACCATTTTCAAATCGAGTTTTCGAAAATGGGAATCGATTTTAAGAAAAACGAAAACGGGAGTCGTCGCCAATCTTTTTAGGTGTGATTGGATCACCTTTAAAACATTTTGTTTTAAAATCATTAGTTTTGGTCTACGTGATAAAAAGAACGGGTTCGGGAGTCGGTTACGTACAAGGAAGGATTAGCACCGTTGTAACGCCCAAAAATTGGTACCGAATTAACTGTCAAATGTCTTTAAGGTCGGAAATTAAAAAACTTAAGATGCAATCCTCTTTAAAATATTTGCAAACTTGAGTTTACTTATATCAAGGTATTGATTTTAAGTTAGTCCTTTAGAAATCACAATCTCGAAACAACAAAAGGCTATATCCAGTAAGTTAGGACATATCACTTTGCAGTTCCAAAACAGTCACTTATAACTTTAAAACCTTTAAAACTTAGAAGGGTACTTGACTATTCGAACTTAACGAGAAAAGTTGCAACCCAATAAGTTAGGGCACTACTTTTTCGAAACTTTCAAACACCAAGTATTGCCTTTATATTTTTTTCAAAATTTTGGGACCATATCTTTTTAAAAGATGATTACGTTATGTTATAAATCCTAATGATATATTATTGTACTAAGTAGATAATACATGCATTTAATGAATACTATTGTATAAAGATCATGCATTAGGTACATGTATATAACAGAATACATATAAAGCAAATATTAACAATATGCATACAAAGGTATACATAGCATATATCAAGAATAAATAAACAAGATATGTAAACATACAAAATGATAATCAAATGATATATGATACGAATATATAAAGAAAACAAAATATACATACAATTAAGCAAGACATATTATATTAATAACAAAAAATAAAGAAAAATAATTATATGATAACATATTGGTGTAGGAGTATGTAAGAGATTTTATAATATTAGCCTAAAATGAAATGATATATATAGTAAATAAATAAATAATTAATAAAAATGTATATAATGTGAGTTAAAAATATGATTTAATAATAATTCTCATTTTTTGAAATAATATATAATATAAATGTAAATAATATAATTGACTATACATGATATACATAACATATATAAAAATTTATATAATAAAATGTAATATAAATATATAAGAAATATAATAGATATAATATAAAATTAAATATATATAAAATTAATAACTATAATATATGTGAAAAATATAATAATATACATAAATAGTGATAATTTGAGGAAAATAATATATATTATATATATAAAAAGAAAATAACACTTTTAATAATTTAAAAGTAAAATTAAAGTTAATCAAATATTAATAAAATATATGTAGTAATAAAATAGGAGCAAATTTAAAGTTTTATACACCCAGTGTAAAAATTTAAAAAGCTAAAGTGAATTAAGGCTCAATTTGAAACACCCGCAAAATAAAAGGGGTTACTGGGCAAATAACCCTTTTTTTCAAAGTGTCATCGTTTTCCCCTAACGCGATTGCAAATCGTTGGGGGGTCGAATTGAAACAGAATAAAATGTTAATGCCAAATTTCACAATAAATAAAATAGAATTGAAAGTATAAAAATAGCGAGAGGATCAATTTGGTAATTAATCCATTTTGCAAAAATGCGCGGATCCTCCCCGGGTAATCGGGTCAACGCGCGGATCCTAGGGTTACAAAACGGTGTCGTTCCACTGGGGCTATATAACCCAAAATTTACCCTCAAAAAACATTTTTACACTAGTTTTAAAAAAAAAGTTTGAGAGTCTCCACAGCAGGGAAAGCAGGTTCCCTGGTTTCAGCCTTTGGCCACCAGGTCGTATTTGCCTCACGCACCTCACGCGCCGTCGCTAGCGGTGGTCTGAAGGTTTAGAACTTTCGTCCTTCCACAGGTAACTTATTCCCCTTTTATTTCTCTACTTCGTGTATATTAAAGCAGTTTATGTGTGCTTGAAAATAAAATATAAAACATGCGGTTAGATCACCTTTTGCGACTGTTGATAAGAATATCTGTGTATATTTCTTTAAAATAAAACCTCCGTCCCTTTTACAATGAAGGGTTCTGGCTTTTATAGCCACCACTATATTTCATAAACTGGAAAGAAATCAAGGATTTCTTTCCATTTCGTCTACTGTATCCTATCTCTGATTATGATTTGTTTTGATCCCCTTTTTTTTGTTTCCTTTTTGTTTGCAGATAACCCACGAGAATCTCTCTCAATCACTGGTGTTCGCACGTTACCAATGCCAAATTCTGGCCTGTCTCGTGCGTTGATGGTGGTGGTGACGAAGGCTGGTGCCAAGGCGCTGATCACGGAAGTAGGACAGACACGTCTAGAACCTTCTGCTTGCGGCGCGAGAAGCTAGTAAGCAGAAACCCTAGGGTATCTCGCCTGGGGCTGCAACCATTTGGGTCAATTGGGCCTTAAAAAATTTTGGGTTTGTAACGGGTATAGGCATTTTGGGCTAAATGATTTAATTGGGTCTGCAGGTTTAATTAGTAGATAAATGGGTGTAATTTGGGCTTTGTAAAAGGATTTTTATGGACTGTTAAAGTTGAATAAACATTTATTTGTTTTTAATTTTTGGGTTCTGGGTTTCAAGGTCCGGTCAAATTTGGGCTGTTACAGCTGCCCCTCTTTGCTCATTGCTATGTAATAGGAATCGAGCAAAGACTTATAGAAAGACCAAATTTGACCGGCTTTACGGTTTTCAATCCCCTTTTTTACGACTGCTATGTTGATATCTTTGATCTGCTCATTGCCGAATGGAGATGTTGAATCTGTGGCGAATCATCTTGAATCTGTTTGAGAACATTTGAGAGTTATATCTGCAATGTCCTTGATTTGTTCCTTGTAAGCATAAGGGTGCCAAATCATCTTGAGTCTGTTTGAGAACATTTGAGAGTCATTTCTGCAATGTCCTCGATTTGTTCCTTGTAAGCACAAGGGTGCCAAACCATCTGGGATCTGCTTCAGCATAAACGTCTGAAATCTAGATCTGCTATCTTTTGAGAACTTTTGAGAGTCATATCTGCAACGTCATCGATTTGTTCCTTGTAAGCACAAGGATGCCAAACCATCTGGGATCTGCTTCAGCATAAACGTCTGAAGTCTAGATCTGCTATCTTTTGAGAACGTTTGAGAGTCATATCTGTAACGTCCTCGATTTGTTCCTTGTAAGCACAAGGATGCCAAACCATCTGGGATCTGTTTCAGCATAAACGTCTGAAGTCTAGATCTGCTATCTTTTGAGAACATTTGAGAGTCATATCTGCAATGTCCTTGATTTGTTCCTTGTAAGCACAAGGATGCCAAACCATCTGGGATCTGCTTCAGCATAAACGTCTGAAGTCTAGATCTGCTATCTTTTGAGAACATTTGAGAGTCATATCTGCAATGTCCTTGATTTCATCCTTGTAAAAACAAGGATGCCAAACCATCTGGGATCTGCTTCAGCATAAACGTCTGAAGTATAGATCTGCTATCTTTTGAGAACGTTTGAGAGTCATATCTACAACGTCCTCGATTTGTTCCTTGTAAGCACAAGGATGCCAAACCATCTGGGATCCACTTCAGCATAAACGTCTGAAGTCTAGATCTGCTATCTTTTGAGAACGTTTGAGAGTCATATCTACAACGTCCTCGATTTGTTCCTTGTAAGCACAAGGATGCCAAACCATCTGGGATCTACTTCAACATAAACGTCTGAAGTCTAGATCTGCTATTTTGCGACCTATTACGCTATCTTTGATAACCTGTAGAATGATTATGCCTAGTAATTAGGATGCTATGCTCAAAGTGAGTAGAATGTTCCTAATTAAATGTGCTATGATGCAAAGTGATGTGAATATGACCCCTATCCTAGGCGTCACTATTCATTCCTTTATTTGTCTTTTCTTTTCGTTCTTTATTCAACTTGTAGGCTTTTTCCAATGCTACAATCTACTGAAAATGTCTGTAAGGATCGAGTCACTGGTTTTGTCCATTTTCTTTTGGACTCGAAAAGAAATCCCTCGAGTTTCTTCATCCTTTACTTACGTGAATTTCTCCAACAATTGTCCTGTTTTAATTTCTTGCATTATTTAGAAATTCCAAAGCAATGCACAAAACTTCACTTGTGAAAATATTTTAGTTCATCTATCATTATTTCAATGCCACACACTTTAAGAATATCGAAAGATGAATGAATTTCTGAAGATAATTGGATTTGGATTGTTAACAATACAAAGGAAATAATTCTGAAAGCATATCTTTAAGAAGAAATAGAATCTAAAGATAGTAAACAGGATATATATAAAAAATAGATACTCTAAATATCGCTGCTTGAGCGTCTATACATTAATTCCAAGAAGCCTTTCTTGAGTTCGACATGTGTTTAAAGGATCCAAAGTACTTTGCTGGTGCCCCAATGTACATTATGTTCTACTTTCTGTCGAGTCAGATACTGCTATATGCCCTTCAAAATTCAAGCTGCCCTTTCGGGTTGAACAAAAACCCCTTTGGTCACAAGGCGCCCTTTATGGGTTTTCAGCTTGGCCTCTCCGCTTTTTTTTTTTTTTTGAAAAATTCAAGGCGCCCTTTGCGGGTTTTCAACTTGGATTCTTTTTCTCTTTTAGACAAAGTATTTTTTGACTGAGTCTGAGTTTACTGGATTGGGTAGGCTTTTTCAATCCATTTCTGTCAAAATTAATGCACCACCAGAGAAAGCTTTCTTCACGACATATGGTCCTTCCCAATTCGGCATCCATTTTCCTCTAAACTCCTTCTGAATGGGAAGAATTTTCTTTAGTACAAGGTCTCCCTCATGGAGCTTCCTTGGATGAACCTTTTTATTATAAGCTCACATCATGCGCTTCTGATACATCTGACCATGTCGAATAGCTTTTAGCCTCTTTTCCTCAATCAAGTTCAGCTGATCATATCGGGATTGAGCCCATTCAGCTTCATCTAACCTTATCTCTGTTAAAATTCAGAGAGAAGGTATTTCTACCTCTATAGGTAATACTACTTCTATACCGTAAACTAGCGAGAACGGAGTTGCCCCAGTAGAAGTTTTGACAGATGTTCGATAGGCCAAGAGTGCAAATGGTAGTTTTTCATGCCAATCTTTATAAGTCTCCGTCATTTTTCCTACTATCTTCTTAATGTTCTTATTGGCGGCCTCTACTGCCCCATTCATCTTTGGACAATAGGGCGAAGAATTGTGATGCTTGATTTTGAACTGGTCACAAACCTCTGCTATCGTTTTGTTATTCAAATTCAACGCATTGTCGGATATGATCCTCTCGGGCATTCCATACCGACAAATAATCTCTTTCTTCAAAAATCGACTTACAGCTGATTTAGTAACATTTGCGTAAGAAGCAGCCTCTACCCATTTTGTAAAGTAGTCAATTACCACAAACATAAATCGATGTCCATTCGAAGCCTTCGGCAATATCGGTCCGATGACATCCATGCCCCACATGGAAAACGGCCATGGAGATGTCATGACATGTAAAGGTGAGGGTGGCACGTGAATTTTGTCTCCATAAATCTGGCACTTATGGCATTTTTTGGCATAGTTAATGCAGTCCCCTTCCATAGTGACCCAATAATAGCCAAACCTCATGATTTGTCTTGCCATCATAAACCCATTTGCATGCGTACCACATACACCTTCATGAACCTCTTCTAGAATCAGCTTGGCTTCCACAGCACCGACACATCTCAGAAGTACTTGGTCTTTCCTTCTCTTGTACAGAACATCCCTATCTAAAACATAGTCACAAGCTAATCTTCTCAGAGTTCTTTTGTCATTTTCAGTTGCCTGTTCTGGATATTTATGATCCCTCACGTATCGCAAGATATCCTGATACCAAGGATTGTCATCCTTTTCTTCTTCCTCAATATTGCAACAATGAGCTGGGGTTTCATAGACGCTCATTTGAATTGGTCTCATCTTTCCCTCCTTGTTTACCCTAATCATCGAAGCCAAGGTTGCTAAAGCATCAGCCATCTGATTCTCATCTCGTGGGAGATAGTTAAAGGTAATGTCATCAAACTCTCTTAACAACCCTAAAACTACCATTCGATAATTGATCAATTTAGGGTCTCTTGTCTCCCATTCACCTCTTAGCTGATAAATTACCAACGCAGAATCTCCGTATACTTCTAGGGTTTTTTTGCCCCTTTCTATGGCTGCTTGGAGCCCCATGATGCATGCTTCGTATTCAGTCATGTTATTTGTACAGTCAAAATCCAACTTGCATGTGAATGGGTAATGGTCACCATTCGAGGATACCAAAACTGCCCCAATTCCATTTTCGACGGCATTAGAAGCCCCATCAAAATTTAGTGTCCATGAAGAATCCTCAGTTGCTGCTATACACATTAGCTCCTCATTTGGAAAATCAAAATTCAATGGCTCGTAATCCTCCAAAGCTCTACTGGCCAAAAAGTCTGCCACCGCACTTCCTTTAATAGCCTTCTAACTCAAATAGACTATATCAAATTCTGAAAGTAAAATTTACCATCTTGCCATTCTTCCATTTAGAGCCGTTGATTCCATCATGTATTTTAATGGGTCTAGTTTTGAAATGAGCCAAGTAGTATGGTATAGCATATACTGTCTTAATCTCCTTGTGGTCCAAATCAACGCACAACACAACTTTTCAATTGGCGAATATCTCATTTCACAATCAGTAAACTTCTTACTAAGATAATAAATTGCCCTTTCCTTTTTTCCGGACTCGTCATGCTGACCAAGCACACATCCCATGGAATTGCTGAATACTGACAAGTATAATATTAACGGTTTATCTGGACTAGGTGACGATAACACTGGAGCATTCAACAAATACTTCTTGACTTTCTCAAAAGCATTCTGGCATTCTTCATCCCAAGTACCCTGATTGTGCTTTCTTAGAAGGCGGAAAATAGGATCACATTTCTCAGTCAATTGTGAAATGAACCGAGCAATGTAATTCAACCTTCCGAGAAATCCTCGAACTTCTTTTTGGGTGCGTGGCGGAGGCAATTCTCGTATGGCTCTGACCTTGTCTGAGTCGACTTCAATTCCCTTTTCACTGACTACAAAGCCTAATAATTTCCCTGACCTGGCTCCGAAGGTGCACTTTGTTGGATTGAGCTTCAACTGAAATTTCCTCAATCTTAAGAACAATCTTCTCAAAACCTCAATGTGTTCTTTTTCTGTTCGTGACTTGGCGATCATGTCATCAACATATACCTCAATATCCTTATGCATCATGTCATGAAACAAGTTTACCATGGCCCGCTGGTATGTTGCCCCTGCGTTCTTCAGCCCAAACGGCATTACTTTATAACAAAAGGTGCCCCACAATGTTATGAAAGTAGCTTTATCCATGTCCTCTGGATGCATCTTTATTTGATTGTACCCTGAGAAGCCGTCCATGAAGGAGAACAGCGAATATCCCGCTGTGTTGTGTACCAAAGTGTCTATGTGTGGCAGAGGAAAATTATCTTTTGGGCTTGTTTTGTTTAGATCTCTGTAATCAACGCACATTTGTACCTTCCCATCCTTCTTAGGAACAGGTACAATATTAGCTACCCACTCAGAGTACTTTACTTCCTGCAGAAATCCTGCATCAAACTGCTTCTTAACCTCATCTTTTATCTTTAGGACGATGTCCGCCGCATCCTACGTAACCACATTGGGGATCGGTTTACATTCTTGTCTTATCGGCAGACGATGTACTATAATGTCAGTACTCAATCCGGGCATATCCTGATAAGACCATGCAAAGATATCTTTGAATTCTTGCAGTAATTTAATCAAATTATGTCTTGTGTCATTAGCGATCAGTGTTCCAATTTTCACCATCTTCCCTTCCTCTAGGG
Organism: Gossypium anomalum; assembly: GCA_025698475.1. Classification (NCBI taxonomy): domain Eukaryota; kingdom Viridiplantae; phylum Streptophyta; class Magnoliopsida; order Malvales; family Malvaceae; genus Gossypium; species Gossypium anomalum. Next base: position 6,763,273 of record CM046960.1, read on the forward strand.
CTATATTCTCTATTACTTCCTTTTCATGTGGCATGATTTGTTTCTCCTCTTGCTTCACCATTCTTAATAGATCGAGAGATACATCATAATCTTAGTCATCTTCAAAATCCTAAGGCTCATTTAAACACATGTCTTGCTCACAAAAGAAATCAGGAGCGGCAGTATTAGTGCTCATATCATTGATACTTAGAGACCTGTGAGGGGTATGAAAGAATATACAAAAAAAATGAATGAATCTTAAAAAATGATTGTTTATGTACTATAAATAAAAGAATAAGAACTGTTAGAATTTAAAGGAATATTGGTCGATAAAAGTGAAACAATACTCGTTCAAATTAACAAAAGTTATGTTTTATTCGAAAAATAATAGATGAACATAAGCCTATTTTCACAAATGTAATCTTACTACTCCTAGGCTCTAGAGCAATAGACATATTTCGAGAATTACTCTGAAAAATTTCTCAAGACTACAGGAAGATCCTCCGCAATCCAATTGTTTAGAGAACTCCCCGGTTCATAAAGGCGAATACCCTCAAGGTTTTCCTGTCCCAACCACTCATTATGTACAACATTGATTTGATGACTCTCTTCTACCAGCATCCCTCCTGACTTAAAGGTTTTGGATATATGAGGGAATGTCATCAGTTCCCATTCTATTTCTCTTCCGTTCAAACGCGCCTTCCTTCTCGCTTGACGCCTTTCCATTTCCTGTCTCTTGTGTTTATAGTCTAGTTTAAAACCCAAACCAAAACGGTCCTTCTTTTCCATCACTTTTGGGATTTGAAACCCACCTTGTAACTATTTCCCCAGTCCTTTTCCTGGCAATGCTCCCTTCCTCATCAATATTTGGAAGGCCATCCTTGCTGCTCTAGACATCCTAGGAACCGACACCTCACTTTTCTCTGCAATGAATGTAGCATTGACAATTTCTAAGGAGCGAAAAGAACACTCGATAGCCTCCTCATTCGTCTCTATATAAGGAGCTTTACTAGTAATGGCTGCTGTGATATCCTCCTCTGCATTGATAGTTATCAAGCGTCCATCTGTTACCAACTTCAATTTTTGGTGCAATGAAGAAGGCACTGCTCCTGCCGAGTGTATCCATGGCCTCCCCAACAAACAATTATAGGAGGGCTTGATATCTATTACCAGGAAGTCGACTTCACATGTATTTGGTCCAATCTCCAGAGGGATGTCAATTCATCCCATTACTATCCTTTCAGTTCCGTCAAAGGCTTTTACCACATTATAACATGCCTTCATATGCGAACTGTCAATGGGTAATCTGTTCAATGTGGATAATGGTAGGACATTCAAAGCAGAACCATTATCCACAAGTACACTTGGAAGCGTGTATCCTTTGCACCGAGTAGTGATGTGTAGGGCCTTGGTTGACCCTATGCCCCCTGGTGGAATTTCATCATCATTAAAATAGATGAAATTGTCAGCACTGATGTTGCTTACTAACCGGTCTAATTTGTTAATAGATATGTCATGGGTGACATATGTTTCGCTAAGCACTTTTAATAACGTATCTCGATGTACCTCGAAACTCAGCAGTAAGGCCAACATTGATATACGTGCCGGCTGTTTGCGCAACTGCTCGACCACGCTATACTCACTATGCTTAAGGAACTTCAGAAATTCCTTAGCCTCCTCCTCCCTTACTGGCTCGTTGACAGGTGCTTCGCTCTTTTTCTCTTTTTCCATCTCCACACTCTTGGCTTTTGTGGGTTCTATTCTGACATTCCCCATATCATAACGTTTCCCACTCCGTGTATGGGAACCCTCAATTTTAGATGAACTGACTGCATTTCCTTCCTCTGGCACTGTCACGCTACAGTCATAATTCCATGGTACTTTCCTGCTATACTTGTAAGGGAAAGGAGTAGGTGTATGAATAATGACTTTGGGTGCTGCCGGTGTCCCTACTTCATTATTCCCTTGTAAGGAAATAAAAATTTTTGGTCTGCTGGTTCTTTGCTATTCATTTTCCAGTGCACATATCTGTAACTCTTTATTGCCTATAAAGCCTTGTACCAAGGCCTTAAATTCCTCGCAATCTTCACGAAACTCACCATAATCCCCTGTTCTTTCTTCCGAATTTTTAGAGGGCAACATACCTCTCTTCATCATCTCTTCATAGATAACCCTCATAGGCATCCTTATCTCATCAATATTTTCACCGGCTTCACTAATAGCATTTACACCCAAATTGTCATGGTTTGGTAAAGGATTCTCCGTATTTGAGGTATTCTCAAATTTTAAAACCTCATTCTTGATCAATCTCTCTACAGCCTTCTTAAATCCAGTGTAATTCTCGATCGAGTGTCCCGATATTCCAGCATGATACTCACATCTGGCATTTGCATCATACCATTTTGGATACGGAGGTTGTAATGGTTTCAAATGGAAAGGGGCTATAGCATGTGCATCATATAGATTCTGATAGAGCTCCCTATATGACACAGGTATAGGTGTAAACTGCATCCTCTCATGCCTAATGTTGGATTCCTGCTTTTGAGAGTCCTGTTGCCCAACCGTGGCTATTTTGGGCTGGCTAACTGTGACTGCTTTTGAATTACAACCACTTGTATTGTTTACCTCGTTGTCTTTTCTTCTTGGGGCTGATCTTTTGGCTACTTCCCCCTCAATTCTTCCTCCTCTTATGGTATTCTCTATCATTTCGCCTGCCATAACTATGTCCGAAAAACTCTTAGTTGTGCTCCCGATCATGTGAGTAATAAATGGGGCTTTCAAAGTATTAATGAATAGCATAGTGGTCTCCTTCTCTAGCAGTGGTGGTTGAACCTGCATTGCTACCTCTCTCCACCTCTGTGCATATTGCCTAAAATTCTCATTAGGCTTTTTCTCCATATTTTGCAAGGTAATCCTGTCAGGGGTCATGTCTGTCACATGATTGTATTGCTTCATAAAGGCTTGTACAAGATCCCTCCATGAACTTATTCTAGCCCGACTCAACTGATTGTACCATCTAGCTGCTGCACCTATCAAGCTATCTTGAAAACAATGGATCAACAGTTGATCATTGTTTACATATCCCGTCATCCTTCTGCAAAACATTGTGATGTGGGCCACGGGGCAAGTAGTGCCATTGTACTTCTCAAATTCTGGCATTTTGAATTTGTGAGGTAACACTAAGTTTAGGACCAGACTTAAGTCTCTGGCATCAACCTCATGATTATTGCCAGTGCTTTCCAAAGCCCCGAACTTTTCCTCTAACCATCTGCAGCGTTCATCCAATTGCCTTGTAGCTTCGGTCTTCAAATCCTCTTTTTCCATCATATCTAGATCAGGAACAAGAGGATTAGCAGGGTTGTCACCCATATTGAACCCTGATCCAGCCGGGAAATTCACATGGATACCAGCATCAATTGGCCTATATTGAGGTTCCACAGTAGTAGATGGCCTTCTAGGAGGCACCTCGGTTTGCAGCGGCGGTGTAAAACCTGGTGGAGGACCCTCATTTTCCTCCTCAGTGATAGCCATAGGAGCCTTTCCCTTATCAGTAACTCTCAGCAACTGAGCCATTTTGGCCATCATATTCCTCTGAGCTTCCATCATTTGCTCCCTCATCTCATTCTGCATCTTAGCCAACTGCTTTTGCCACTGGTCTTGCATATCTTTTTGTAACTGCTCAAACCTTTGATCCATGTTCTTAGTCTTAGTGCGAGTACCATATGGATGTGTGATTTCCAGATTTTCTTTGGTATCAATCTCGATTAAATCTCATTTAGAAAACTTTATTTAGAAAAAGAATATCTTTACATATAAATGGATTACAAGTACGCTTTCGCCCTAATGCCCAAAGTTTTAACTCTATCTAATAAAAGGGCTAATTCTTTCCCTATGTCTGATGACGACCCATACATCATACTCAAAACATCGGCTCGTACTGCCAGATCCTGTACATACTTAGCAACCTCTCGAATCTGGGCTATGGCTTCTCCCATGACATGATCCCTTTCATTAATCTGCCCTCTAGACTGATAAAGCTCTCCCTTTAGATAATCTTCCTGCATCTCAAGCTGCTTGATCCGAAGTTTACTTTCCTGTAATGCTACTTCCAAATCTTTGACTTTTCTTTCCAACTCGACTGTAGAATCATGACTACGATGCCAACGAAGGGATCTTCCAAGCTCAATTACTTTGGATTTCAACCCTTTATTTTCTTCTTCTAATAACGAGTTTCGCGATTGCATCTCCTGAAACTTCTTTTCCCAATACTCAGCTCTAGCTTTTCCTTTTGGACCTCTTTCTGCAGTTGATCTGAAGACCCTCCTATTTTTGCTCGTCTCAAGGATATCTGTGCCTTTTTGTAGTATTCCTTCAAATCATCTCTATCCTCTTCAATTTTTCTCTTTTTCTTCCTTTCTTTTTCGACCTCCATCTTCTGGACATCGATGTCTAAATTCAGATACATTTTTTCTTCCTCGAGCTTGGTTATCCTTTTCTCAAGCTCCAAATTTTTCCTCTCAAACTCTTGCTTCATGATTTCTAACTCTGAGGGCACCATTTGCAAGTATTCTTCCATTGGTCGAGTTTCTTCTGCATTTGGCTTAGGAATATTATCGTTGACCCTTCTTCCTCTCCATTCAACATATTCTGAAGTCGTGACAGGGCTGATAGCTACTCCTTTCAACCGACACGTCTTGTTCCAAGTGCTAGAGATCTCTCTAACCCTTTTCTTATAATCGGCTCCTCTATATGCAAACTCACTTTGAGTCAGCCCATGAGTTTCTGGTACGAACTGCCTTAAGCCGAATTGCCTCAACACGAGCAATGGAGTATATCCAATGGCTCCGCAAATTCCCAATAAGGGGACCCAATCGAAACTTCCGCAGCGGTAAAGAATCTCACCAGGGATCATCCACGGAGCTCTCCACTCAACATCTTTTGACTGAAGATTTTGAAGTAGTGGGATCCAATTTTCTTCTGGAACATCAACTCTCCTTGTTGAAGCGATTATGTCTTTCAGCGGTGAGTAATCCTCGAAGAAAACCCGACAAACGACTCTATCTATTAACCGAAAATGGCTATAGAACCAGGCCAGAAGTAACTGAGCACAACTAACAAACCTGCCTGCACCAGTTCTCCTACATGAGCCTAAGGATCTAAATGTCTCTGCCAAGATTGCAGGGACGGGAGTGACCCTCTTACTAAGTCGATGAAAAAGATCCGTGGTTGCCTCATCCACATATCCCAAAGTTCTAGGAAACACCATCAATCCATACAAACTTAGGCAAAAACATCTACCCTCTTTGTTTCATCAGGGTGGGTCAAAATCAAACCCTTCAAAGCTTCCCATGAAATGCACTTGCATTCTCCCTTTTCTTTAATTCTAGCAGTGATCCACTGCTCACTCATTCCCGTAATAGCCATTAATTTCTTCCAAAAGGTAGGGACATTAACGGCTCGAGAATAGATTCTATCAATTTAGAACCTGGGACAACGTAACAAGGCTGTGTACTCTTCTACAGTAGGCACCAAATCTACCTCCCCGAAAGTAAAGTAGCTATATGCTGGATTCCAAAACTGAGTAAGGCCCCGGAACAAGTACTCATCAATTTGAACATTGAGCAAGTAAGGTAAATCTCCGTAGTTGCTGTAAAATAGCTGTTTAGTCTCATTGCCCCATTGATCCCAAATCTCCGTAAGCTCTTGGAGATTATTCTGTGTGACACTGATGCGAGTGTACTCCGATAGCTCTGACACATATCCTGCAACTATACTATCTCCCTTTTCTGCTTGAGTTTGCTCAGACCATCTATGGACGTTAACGTTGCCCTCCACTCTATCAAGAAGTCCGTTCTCCATAATAAAACTCTCTAATTTAGAAACTGGCCGTGAATCGATACCTTTATAAATGCAAAATGTCATGCAAACAAAAGAAAAGAAATAGTCAGTATCACATGATATCAATAAATCTCAACAATAATTTATAAGGGTAATATCTAAAGTTTAACTCTAACTAAATTGGGCTCTTATGGTTTTTTCTATATAGGATTGGTTCTAAAGTTTGAGGTACCTGAACCAGCAGATTCCTCGATCCTCACCCATTATAGGCTCATTTGAATCGAGTTCAGTTCAGGGGAATACATTTCCCTATGGCTACACGGAGATGAAAATCTCACGAAACCATAGGTACGGATGTATCCCGAAAGTGATCCACTATCCTGCACGGAGGCAAAAACTCACGAAGGCGTAGCTTCTCACTCCCACTTAAGGGTGTGACCACAACGGTCATGCAAATGCAATGCGTATTAGAATATAGTAACACATGCAATAATACAACCACATGTAATGCAAAGAGGATTAAATTTTAAAATTTTAATTTCCGACATTAAGACAAGAGATAATCAATTACACGGCTTGGCTCTCTTATTAGTCCCCAGTGGAGTCGCCAAGCTGTCGTAACCATTTTCAAATTGAGTTTTCGAAAATGGGAATCGATTTTAAGAAAAACGAAAATGGGAGTCGCCACCAATCTTTTTAGGCGTGATTGGATCACCTTTAAAACATTTTGTTTTAAAATCATTAGTTTTGGTCTACGTGATAAAAAGAACGAGTTCGGGAGTCGGTTACGTACAAGGAAGGATTAGCACCCTTGTAATGCCCAAAAATTGGTACCTAATTAACTGTCAAATGTCTTTAAGGTCGGAAATTAAAAAACTTAAGATGCAATCCTCTTTAAAATATTTGAAAACTTGAGTTTACTTATATCAAGGTATTGACTTTAAGTTAGTCCTTTAGAAATCACAATCTCGAAACAACAAAAGGCTATATCCAGTAAGTTAGGACATATCACTTTGCAGTTCTAAAACAGTCACTTATATTTTTAAAACCTTTAAAACTTAGAAGGGTACTTGACTATTCGAACTTAACGAGAAAAGTTGCAACCCAATAAGTTAGGGCACTACTTTTTCGAAACTTTCAAACACCAAGTATTACCTTTATATTTTTTTCAAAATTTTGGGACCATATCTTTTTAAAAGATGATTACGTTATATTATAAATCCTAATGATATATTATTGTACTAAGTAGATAATACATGCATTTAATGAATACTATTGTATAAAGATCATGCATTAGGTACATGTATATAACAGAATACATATAAAGCAAATATTAACAATATGCATACAAAGGTATACATAGCATATATCAAGAATAAATAAACAAGATATGTAAACATACAAAATGATAATCAAATGATATATGATACGAATATATAAAGAAAACAAAATATACATACAATTAAGCAAGACATATTATATTAATAACAAAAAATAAAGAAAAATAATTATATGATAACATATTGGTGTAGGAGTATGTAAGAGATTTTATAATATTAGCCTAAGATGAAATGATATATATAGTAAATAAATAATTAATTAATAAAAATGTATATAATGTGAGTTAAAAATATGATTTAATAATAATTCTCATTTTTTTTGAAATAATATATAATATAAATGTAAATAATATAATTGACTATACATGATATACATAACATATATAAAAAATTTATATAATAAAATGTAATATAAATATATAAGAAATATAATAGATATAATATAAAATTAAATATATATAAAATTAATAAATATAATATATGTGAAAAATATAATAATATACATAAATAGTGATAATTTGAGGAAAATAATATATATTATATATATAAAAAGAAAATAACACTTTTAATAATTTAAAAGTAAAATTAAAGTTAATCAACTATTAATAAAATATATGTAGTAATAAAATAGGAGCAAATTTAAAGTTTTATAAAGCCACAGGGTAAATTTAAAAAGCTAAAGCTGAATTAAGGCTCAATTTGAAACACCCGCAAAATAAAAGGGGTTACTGGGCAAATAACCCTTTTTTTTTCAAAGTGTCACCGTTTTCCCCTAACGCTATTGCAAATCGTTAGGGGGTCGAATTAAAACAGAATAAAATGTTAATGCCAAATTTCACAAAAAATAAAATAGAATTGAAAGTATAAAAATAGCGAGAGGATCAATTTGGTAATTAATCCATTTTGCAAAAATGCGCGGATCCTCCCGGGTGTCCAGGTCAACGCCAGGATCCTAGGGTTACAAAACGGTGTCGTTTCTCATCAAGTTATATAACCCAAAATTTACCCTCAAAAAACATTTTTACACTAGTTTTAAAAAAAAAGTTTGAGAGTCTCCACAGCAGGGAAAGCAGGTTCCCTGGTTTCAGCCTTTGGCCACCAGGTCGTATTTGCCTCACGCACCTCATGCGCCGTCGCTAGCGGTGGTCTGAAGGTTTAGAACCTTCGTCCTTCCACAGGTAACTTATTCCCCTTTTATTTCTCTACTTCGTGTATATTAAAGCAGTTTATGTGTGCTTGAAAATAAAATATAAAACATGCGGTTAGATCACCTTTTGCGACTGTTGATAAGAATATCTGTGTATATTTCTTTAAAATAAAACCTCCGTCCCTTTTACAATGAAGGGTTCTGGCTTTTATAGCCACCACTATATTTCATAAACTGGAAAGAAATCAAGGATTTCTTTCCATTTCGTCTACTGTATCCTATCTCTGATTATGATTTGTTTTGATCCCCTTTTTTTTGTTTCCTTTTTGTTTGCAGATAACCCACGAGAATCTCTCTCAATCACTGGTGTTCGCACGTTACCAACGCCAGATTCTGGCCTGTCTCGTGCGTTGATGGTGGTGGTGACGAAGGCTGGTGCCAAGGCGCTGATCACGGAAGTAGGACAGACACGTCTAGAACCTTCTGCTTGCGGCGCGAGAAGATAGTAAGCAGAAACCCTAGGATTTCTCGCCTGGGGCTGCAACCATTTGGGTCAATTGGGCCTTAAGAAATTTTGGGTAAATAAATAATAAAATTTAAAATAAATAAATTTATAAGTGTAAGAGGACTAAAATTAAAAGCAATTAAAAAACTTTGGGCTAATTTAAAAAATATAAAAAATTTGGGCCTATTTGGAAAACACATTAAAATCGAGGGACTCACTAGGTAATTTGCCCTAATCCCAAAACGACGTTGTTTCCCCGAATACAGTTTTAAAGTCACTGTGAGGACCAAATTGAATCAAAATTAACATATTAGGGTTTAATTAAAAATAAATAAAATGAAATTATAAAGATTAAAAATGAGGGAGGACTAATTGGGAAATTAACCCATTTTTTAAAAACACGCGGATCCTCCCCGGGTCACAGGTCAACGCGCGGATCCTCAGCATTGATACGACACCGTTTTGGAGCTTATCGTTTTAAGCTAAACGACATCGTTCTATTAAGGCTATATAAGTCAAATTTTAGCCTTAAAATCATTTTAAAACACTAATTAAAAAAACAACAACAAAAAATCCTCTGAAAGAGGATTGAGGGCTGGTCCTCAGAGCTCCGTTGAGTCTCCGTCTACTGGTTCCCACGTGCCTACGCGCCGCCCTCAACTCCGCCACATGCAGCGGCCAGAAGCTGGAAAGCTTCGTTTTCAACGCAAATCCATCGGTAAAACTTTTCCCCCTTTTATTTTTCGATGTATGTATATATTTATAAAAAGAAAAATAAATAATCACCTCTGTTCTTTGATAAACTGCTGTGTTTTATAATATATGTGTGTATCTTTCAAGAAACCCCCTGTTTACAGATTAGAAAAGTGTTTTTATAGCCTTTCTGCAAATTATTATATTTTGGGGAAAGAAATATTTGATTTCTTTCCATGTTTGTTTCTCTTTTTGCTGTGGTTATTTCCCTTTTTGCAGGTGCTCGTGAGAATATCACGGTGGTGAGTGCTCTGGCATTGATTTGTGTGCCGGTCATGGCGCGATTCGGAGCTGGAGTCACAGCGCTGATGGAGGGCCACTGGAACGGCGCGAGTCGAAGAGTCGTGACGCTTGGGATGGTTGCGGTGCCTAGGGTTTCTGAAACCCTAGGCTTCTCTGTCTTCTGTTAACCAATTGGGCCACTTGGGCCCTATGTATTTTGGGTAGCATACAGGTTTGGGTGTAATTAGGCACTGGGTAGTTTTAGGTATCTGGGCTAAGATCAATTGGGTCACAAGTGTAGCGGGTTTTGGGCTAATGTAGTTGGGTCTTGTAAGTGGACTGTTTAAAATAAATAAACATTCATTTTTTATTTTTTGTTTTTGGTTTTAAGGTTTGGGCAGATATGGGCTGCTACAGTGTGTATGCAGATGCACCAACACAGAACACAGATTCAGACAATCATTCAGAGTAGTCACATACAACCATTCATTTAGTTACAAAAACATACACACTTGTGCACTCAGATTTGGTACCTAACTTGTCACACTTCATTCACAAAAAATACATAAATCGAGGTCAAAACAGAGTCGTAATCACCCTAAGAAATTTTAGTCGGGAGGTCGGAACAAACAGAGGTCACGATTATACTTAAATCGACCTAAAATCAAACTTGGCGAGATAGGGCCACACGCCTGTGTGCTCCGGCCGTGTGGGGGTCCATACGCCGTGTAAGGAGTAGCACACGGCCGTGTGTCAGAGGCACACGCCCGTGTGGTGCAGAGGCACGGCCGTGGGAATAGGCCGTGTAAGACACTGTCCAATTTCAATTCAAGTGCAGAGTCGACATGGCCATGTGAGGATCTCACACGCCCATATGACCACTGGACACGGCTGTGTGTTCCGAAACACACGGCCGTGTGGAATCCCTAATTCCCAAATCAGTCACACGGCCGTGTAGCCAGGCCGTGTGACCCCAAATCTCAATCCCTAATTCCCAAACTCACACGCCCGTGTGGACCAAGGGACACGGCCGTGTGATTTCTGACAAAAATCCCCAAATCAGCCACACGACCGTGTGGCACCAAAAATTGGCTAGAACCCTAATTTCCCAATTCCACACGCCCATGTGGCCGTCGAGGCAATCACGAAACCACCCCAAAATAGCCTCGAAACCACCGCTTAAGTCACCGAGACGATCCCTAAGCCTTTCCCTATCGACAGTACATCAGAAAGTGGCGATTTCTCACCACTTCCATAGACTAACATCCCAAAAACAACGGGTTAACATACCGACAAGAAAAGCCGAAACCAAGTCATAGTTTGAATCCCACACCTGTTTCTGACAAAGAAGGAACGACAGAGAAGCAGAAAAAAATCGAAGCCCTTCGACCCCTACCACACTACCGATCCAAAAAGTGAGAAGAAGAAAACAAGAGCCAAAACCATAAAGAAAAGAATAGAAATAACGTACCAAGTAAAAGAGAATAAAATAAAAAGAAAAATAAAATAAATGATAATATCACTAATCACAAATAATAAAACAATTATTTTAACTTAAAACAGAAATAACTAAAACGTTTTCTAAAACACCCACACAGGAACTCGAACTCAGAACCCTGAGACAAACTAACACACACTCAACCACCAGACCATCAGGTCCATTCTTGTCACTAAACTGCACTACTTAACTTATGTGTACAACCTTCCCAATATTCCTAAGCTCAAAACCCCAAAATTTCTAGGCCCAAAATTCAGGGCATTACAGAACAAGCTACTTTTGGCTGGAATTTTTTGCTTTTCAGAAGTACTTTTCAAAAGCACTTCTGAAAAGGATAAGCTAAAATTTTTGGCTTTTCCTCTCCTAAAAGCACTTTTAGTGCTTAATTACTTTTTCACCCCTCCAATAACATAGTACTTTCCCTTTTTTTTCTTGGTGCTTAATTACAAATGTGTTAAAATCATTAATTAAAAATAAAAAAATATTTTTTAAAATACTAATTACAAACATTTATTGGTTATATTTAAATATTTAAAATGTAGTTTATATATTCTAATTAAATTTTATAAGTAATTAATATTTATTACTTAAAAATATTTAAAATTTATGTTTCATATATTAAAATATTAACAACAAGTTATAATAATTTTTTTTATATTCTTACTAAAATATAATAATATTAACTAATTTAAATGCATATTTGTTACTTGATAATAACATGTCTAAAATGGACATTTTATTTCTCAAAAGCACTTTTTGACAATAATACTAAACACTCAAATTTTAAACCAAACTTTTTAAAAGCACTTCTCAAAAGCAAAGTACTTTTCAAAAGCATTGCCAAACTAGCCCTTAGTGCATCCCTTTAGGTATTAAGAAGTCAATTACGAGTTGCAATTGCAAAGATACTAGCATAGGTAGTAGATAAGGAGCAAGTATGCAAAGTAGTTCGTTCTAGCCATGTACGATGAAGGTTATTGGTCTGTGTTGTAGTTATTTAATGCAAGGGTTCATCAAGCTCTATCATGTTGACCGTATAACAATTTAGCACCTTTTGAACCTACTTAGGACCAAACCTATAAAATTCTCCTCGTACAAACACTTTGTGATAAAATTGGTTGCTCTCAATAACTATTCCTCTATAAAATTCCTCACTTGTATAAATTATGACATATAGTTTAATTACAACGTGTACAAATAAGAAAATTTACGTTTGACTATATAAAAAATTTAGAGTTAAATTTCGAGGTTATGGCTTTGTTTGGGAAAGAAGAGTATATAAGGGTGAAGATTAACTTTGGTTGGTTTAGAGTTGGGCATTTAAATGGACCTTAACACCCAGGTGTTGAGTTCAATGTAATTTCCTATTAATTCAACTTATTGGGTGATCATTAAATAAAACTTAAAACTATTTTTTTTTCTCTTAATATAATTATAAAAATATTTAATTTTAAAAAATTAACTCGTTTAAATATTAAAATAGCCAAAGTAAAGAATTTAATATCATTAAAAATATACTAAAATTTTCATAACATAACTCTATCTAATTTAACTAAAAATAATATATACAACCATTTGTCTCTAGGTGGCTACATTGGATCTTAAGCCTTAGACGAATTAGGAGCATTGGTTGGACTTGGTAGAGTGAACGAGCTGGGTATTGATATCAACATTTCTGCAAACTCTATCTTTATTCTTATCAAATAAAAAACATAAAAACAGACACATGGGTTTAAATAAAAAATTCACAAAATAGCCTTTAAATTACAAACAACTCAAGGAAACAACACTCAAATCTTTTGTTTGAATTATGTTTATGGCCGCCAATTCCAACATATTGTTATCTTTACATTATTTTCATAGCAAAGTTGGAATTAGAGCTTTGACAAAATGAGCATGTTGCATTAACAAATTCATAAAAAAAAAGAAAATGGATTTCATTTGTCAAATTGGAAAGCTATGGATGAACAAATTATAGGGTGCGACTTCAACAAGTAAAGCTCAATAAAGGCAAACATGGGTGCATTAAGGGCCAGGGTTTGCTCTACCTTATTAAGAATTTTTTGGACTCTTAAATTCAATATTTGCCATTTTTTATAATCACGACAATCTTTTTTGTTTTATTTTTCCTTTTAGTCCTTTTTCATGGACCAAGCAATTTGCCAAAGATAATTAAAAAGAAAATCTTCAAAATTGATAGGCAATCTACTAGAAGATGGCGCCACAAAAAATATATTTCTCAAGTCTTATATCCAATGTTTATCTCACTTATTACATTCAACAAATCAATTTTATTTCAAGTTCCAAACTCTAGTAGAGAGCCCATGAAGATGCTAGAGAGATTCATGGCCCCAAGCCAACATTCCAAATGTAAAGCCATTCAAATTTTTTAAGGCCCATATTTGCTTTCCTCAAAATTCCCTGTGTTATATTCAACAACATTAACCTTGTTCATGTTAATTTTCCTTTTCTTGAAAAATGGATAAATATAGAAGAAAATATGTTTGGCTAAATATTTTAAAAATAAATTTTAGAAAATGAAAATATCTGAAAAAATGTAAAAAAAAGAATATATTTTTCACTGTTTTCACTAAAAATATTTTGTAAAAATGAAAATAAAAACTCTTAACTTTAAACTAAATTGACCATGGTTTAAACCTATGTAAAGATATTTTTTTTCACCAGTTTTTTATTTCTTCATGTTTTCATTATCGGAAACAAATTTTTATTTATCAAACATGTTTTTCAAAATAAAAAATATTTTAAGAAACTAAACGGTGTTGTAAATACATTAATTATAGTTGTCTTTAACCCCTTCAAACCCTCGTTGAACTTAAGACAATCTTTTTTGTCTTTTTTATAATCACGACAATCTTTCTTTTTTTTATCTCATAAATTTAGTATTTACCATTTTCCTCCACCATCATCTTCAAGAAGGATTGCAAACAAAATATTTGACTATAAAAGATCCACGTGAATTGTGTAATAGTTTAAAAGAAAGATATGATAATTTTACCAAAGGCTCGTTATAATTGAATGTACTTTGAGTTTGCAAGATTATAAAACAGTAAGTGAGTATAATTACAATATTTAAGACAAGTTCTTAATTAAAATTATGCGAAGAAAAAATAACTAAAAGGGACTTATTAGAGAAAACTTTCTCAACTTTTCACACATCTAATGTGCTCCTGAAGCAATAATATTGTGAAAAGGGTTTAAAGAAATACTCTAAATTAATCTCATGTCTTTTAGTGACTGAGCAAAATAACGAATTATTAATGAAAAGTAATGAAATTCATCCTACTAGTTTTGCTCCATTTCCAAAAGTGAATGCAACAATACACAATAATTATAAAAATGAAAGAAATCGCAATCATGGTCGTGGTCGTGGTCGTGGTCATGGTCAAGGACGCTATAATATCGCTATCAATGTGCTAACATTTATTATGACCACCAAAAGAACAATAAAAGAGAAAACAAAGAGAAATGTGATGGTCCAAGCAATCCTTCATAGGGCACTGAAAATTTTTGCCATCAATTTAGTTTGAGTGAGCATTGGTCATGTACCTATTCTACACATGAACATCTTGTAAAGTTTTATCAAGTTGCCATCCAAAGGAAAAGAAAAAGTTTTGAAACAAATTTGGCTTTACCGAAATGATATTGTAGAGGCTAATTTTGCTCATAATGATGATAGTTTTAAAAACTTTGTTGATATGACCGTGTTAGAATTAAGTGACCCGAATCCTTATTTAAATAAAATACAGTGGTAAAATAAAATAAAAGAAGAATCCATATAGAATTACACTTCTTTTATTTTATTTTAGAATAAGGTTTTTTAAACCTTATTAAATTCCATCTATTTGATATTGATTAGAATAAGGTGTTTCAGTCTTACTAGAATATGGTTTTACAAGCCTATAAATAGACATAGTCTATTCCTCTTGTAATTAACTCGAATTCGACATAGTGAATTTTCTTCTCCTCTGCCCGTGGTTTTTTCCCGAAAGGGTTTCCATGTAAAATCTGTGTGTTCTTTATTTTATTTTATTTTATTTTTTCACAAATTGGTATCAGAACTTCCGGGTTGTTCATCTCAATCACAGTATGGCGTCTTTGAAGTATGAAATTTCGCTGTTGGATCGCAACACTAGATTTGCATTGTGGCAGATTAAGATACAAGCAGTTCTTGCGCAGATGGATCTAGAGGATGCCCTGCTAGGGACAGATAAGATGCCTTTGACATTAACAGATGAAGAGAAGAAGAGTAACGATCGAAAGGCGTTAACACAATTACATCTGTATTTGTCCAACGAAATTTTACAGGATGTGATGAAAGAGAAGACTGCTGCTGCATTATGGAAAAAGCTAGAACAAATATGTATGTTGAAAACTCTAACAAGCAAGTTGCATATGAAGCAGCGTCTTTATGCTCATCGTTTGGAGGAAGATGCATCTGTACGTGAACACTTAACAGTGTTTGAAGAAATTCTCTCAAACTTAGAGGCCATGGAGGTTCAGTATGATACGGAAGATCTAGGGTTGATTCTACTTTGTTTGTTGCCCCCGTCTTATTCAACCATTAGCGGCACGATTTTATATAGCCGCGAGTCTCTCACAGTTGATGAGGTTTATGATTCTTTAACCTTGTATGATAAGATGAAACATCTTGTAGTTAAACCTGACTCTCAGGGAGAGGGTCTCATTATTCGTGAGAGACAAGATCGAAATGCTGATGATGATCGTGGTAGGACACAGGAACGGAATCTTCGTGGTAAATCTAAGGGTAGATCGAAGTCTTCAAATAGAGGTAAAACTTGTAACTTCTGCAAGAAGAAATGGCATATTAAATCTGAGTGTTATAAGCTACAAAATAAGATTAAAAGGGAGGCTGCGAATCAAAAGGGAAAACAACTAGAAAATTTTGGTGAAGCTGATGTTGTAGAAGACTACAGCGATGGTGAACTTCTAGTCACTTCTGTCAATGATTCTGAAGTAAATGAGGAGTGGATACTTGATTCAGGCTGCACCTTCCACATGAGTCCCAATCGGGATTGGTTTACAACTTACGAAACAATTATCCAAGGTGTTGTTTTGATGGGAAATAATGCTTCGTGTAAAATCGCAGTGTTGGAACAATTAAAGTTATGTTTGATGGAGTTGTCGAAACACTTAGTGACGTCTGGCATGTTCCGAATTGAAAAGAAATTTAATTTCGTTGAGTACTCTTGATTCAAAAGTGCACGATACACACAATGAAAGTAGGGTTTTAAAGATTTCCAAAGGGTCCCTTGTTGTGATGAAAGGCGGAGAAAAATTGCCAAGTTATATGTTTTACTGAGGTTCTCATCATTCTCGTGATGCAAATGTGCCGCTTCCTCTTCCTTGTCAGATGATGATATTACTAAACTTTGGCATATGTGCCTAGGGCATATGAGTGAGAATGGCATGGCAGAATTGAGCAAAAGAGGACTTCTTGATGGGCAAAGAATTTGCAAACTGAATTTCTGTGAGTACTGTGTTTTTGGGAAGCAAAAGAGAGTTCGATTCACTAGACGAATCCATAACATGAAGGGAACGTTAGAGTATATTCATTCTGATCTGTGGGGGCCATCCAGAGTGCCTTCGAGAGGTGGAGCTAATTATATGCTAACCTTTATTGATGATTTTTCCAGAAAAGTTTGACGTTCTTCCTGGAATAGAAAAGCGATGTGTTTTTCACATTTAAGTCTTGAAAAATTATGATTTAAAAATAGACGGGAAAACAGATAAAATACCTCCATACAGATAATGGCTTAGAGTTCTGTTCTGATGAGTTTAATAGATTGTGCAAGTCAGAAGAGATCATGAGACACTTGATAGTTCGTCATACTCCACAGCAAAATGGCATTGCAGAACGAATGAACAGAACGATCATGGAGAAGGTTTGATGTATGTTGTCAAATGCCAACTTACCGAAGTCATTTTGGGCGTATGCGACGACCTCATCGCATGTTTTTTTATCAACCGATCTCCATCCGTTGCCATTGAGAAAAAGACTCCACAAGAGGTATGGTCTGGTAATCCTGCTAATTATTCTGATTTAAAGATTTATGGGTGTCCTACGTATGCTCATGTTGATAATGGAAAATTGGAACCGAGATCCATTAAATGCGTTTTTCTTGGTTATAAAGCTGGTGTAAAAGGTTATAAGTTATGGTGTCCTGAAAATAGAAAAGTTGTGATTAGCAGAGATGTTGTTTTTGATGAAACTGCTATGCTACCTAACTTATCTCTTAAAGACTCTTCCAATAAAGAAAACCAAAAGCAGGTGGAGCATCAGATTAATGCAGAGTCAACTCCTCAAGCCATAACAAAAATTGAGAATAGAGTTACTTCTTCACCACAATACTCTATCGCCAAAAATGTAACTAGAAGAGAAATTAAACCTCCAAAGAATGCATGCCAAGCTGATTTAGTTGCTTATGCTTTAAATGTGGCTGAAGATATAGATGCGAATCAAGAGCCATCTAATTATTCTGAGACGGTTAGCTGTGAAGACTCAAAAAAGTGGATGTTTGCTATGCAAGAAGAGATGGAATCACTCCACAAAAATAGAACATGGGACCTTGTGAAACTCCTAAAGGTTAAAAGGTTGTTCATTGTAAATGGGTGTTTAGAAAGAAAGAATGGACTCCAGGAGTTGAAGAACCCAGATATAAGGCAAGGCTTGTTGCAAAGGGTTATAGTCAAATTCCAGGAGTGGACTTCACAGATGTGTTCTCTCCAGTTGTTAAGCATAGTTCGATTCGAGCTTTGCTTGGTATTGTGGCCATGCATGATTTGGAGCTTGAGCAGTTAGATGTAAAAACTGCATTTTTGCATGGAGAACTTGAGAAGGATATTTACATGCAACAACCAGAGGGTTTTATAGTCTCAGAAAAAGAGGACTATGTTTGCTTGCTGAGAAAGTCCCTTAACGGTTTGAAACAGTCACCAAGACAGTGGTACAAAAGGTTTGATTCCTTTATGACTTCTCATGATTTCAAAAGAAGTAGTTTAGACAGTTGTGTTTACTTTAAGAAAAACAGTGATGGTTCTTTTGTGTATCTACTTCTTTATGTTGATGACATGTTGATAGCAGTAAAAGATAAATGAGAGATAAGAAAGGTCAATGCCCAACTAAGTGAAGAATTTGATATGAAAGATTTAGGACCAGCAAAGAAGATACTTGGTATGGAGATTCTCAGAGATAGAAAAGCAAGTAAATTGTACCTAAGTCAGAAGAGGTACATTGAGAAAGTTCTTTGCAGGTTTAATATGCAGAGTGCTAAGCCTGTTAGTACTCCTTTAGCAGCCCATTTCGATTTTCATCGGCTTTGTCTCCACAATCGATGATGAGATTGAGTACATGTCACATGTTTCATACTCTAGTGCAAAGGATCTCTTATGTATGCTATGGTTTGTTCACGTCCCGCATTTATCATATGCGATCGGTCAGATTAGCGAGATATATGGCGAATCCCGGTAAAGAACACTAGAAAGCAGTTCAGTGGATTTTAAGATACTTACGAGGTACTACTGATGTTTACTTATAGTTTGGAAGAACTGAAGATGGAGTCATTGGATATGTTGATGCTGATTTTGCTGGAGACTTTGATAGAAGAAGATCTCTCACAGGTTATGTCTTTATAATCAGAGGTTGTGCAATAAGTTGGAAAACCACTTTGCAAACTACAGTCGCTTTGTCTACCACTGAAGCTGAGTACATGGCAATTACTGAGGCTTGTAAAGAAGCTATTTGGTTGAAGGGACTCTTTAGTGAACTTAATGAAAACCTTCAAATCAGCACAGTATTTTGTGATAGTCAGAGTGTCATCTTTCTTACAAAAGATCAAATGTTTCATGAGAGAACAAAATACATTGATATTCGGTATCATTTTGTTCGTGATATTATTGCTCGTGGTGATATTGTTGTGAGCAAAATTAGTACTCATGAAAATCCTACAGATATGATGACTAAGTCACTTCCTATAACCAAGTTTGAGCATTGCTTAAACTTAGTTGGTGTTCATTGTTGAAGTAAAACCCTTAAGGGGTTTTATGGAAGAGGTGGAGAACTTGTTCGTTGAGAGTTCACGATAAAGAACTTGTTCATTGAGAATTCGTGTCAAGGTGGAGATTGTTAGAATTAAGTGACCCGAATCCTTATTTAAATAAAATATAGTGGTAAAATAAAATAAAAGAAGAATCCATATAGAATTACACTTCTTTTATTTTATTTTAGAATAAGGTTTTTTAAACCTTATTAAATTCCATCTATTTGATATTGATTAGAATAAGGTGTTTCAGTCTTACTAGAATATGGCTTTACAAGCCTATAAATAGACATAGTCTATTCCTCTTGTAATTAATTCAAATTCGACATAGTGAATTTTCTTCTCCTCTGCCATGGTTTTTTCCCGAAAGGGTTTCCACATAAAATCTGTGTGTTCTTTATTTTATTTTATTTTATTTTATTTTATTTTATTTTTCACAGACCCATATTGATGTAGAGGATTTCATTGAGGCTAGGAATCAAGAATTTTAAAATATATAATAATATTTTATATTTCTTTGATGATTTTATAATTTTTGTTATTCATGCTTGGTGTGACTTTAGTATGCCTTTAGTATGTTTTGTTATAATTTTTTAGTGTTTACACTATATCTTGTGATGTGTTTTGTTTTACTGAAGAATATGGATCTTTTACATGAAACCACAATAAAGAATGAAGACACATGTCTTGCAGATAGTGCTACAGTGCATACTATGCTTAAAAATGGAAAATATTTCTCATTTAATTGCAAGCAATGAAAATGTTAGCATTATATTTGGTAGTGCAAAATTAATCGAAGGCTCTGGAAGAACTATGATATTATTACCCCAATGGACAATGTTTATTATGAATAATGCATATTCATTCATAAACACAATCTTCTCCACTTATCACATATACAATCAAATATATTTTTCTTTTAAACATATAGCCCTATCATCACATGTCACATTTCAAAAGCGAGCGTTTTACGATCGTCTACTAATATAAGTTGTCTTTCTGTATTACGATTCACCCACATAATACTGTTTAATATTATATAAATGTTAAATAATCAGTATGCCAATATTTGCTTTCATTTTACATTGCATGCAAAAATTGTTGAGGACAATATACGAAGATATTAATGATACTAATGAATATTTTATTAAACCAATTTATTTAAAAAGTTACAAGTACATAAGTGAAAAAACTATACTAAGGACGTTAGATCCCAATGCATCTCGTACAGTGTGGTTTATTTCAAATCTTTATCATCTGGCACACATAGTCTATCTCTTAAACACAATCCACCATCGACATCCAACCCAAAATTAATCGAGTCATTCTATTCAATATGTTTGACTCTAACCATTAATTTCTCATTGCTTAACTATTTATTTTTGATCCAGTCAGATAAAGGTTGGTTTAATCTGAAGCTCAACTAACAAACTTCCCACTTCCAAAACTTTGAGTTTGGCATTCATCACTCTAAGGGCTACAAAATCGAAGGTTTCGAGTTACGAATCTATCTTAAACGCATTGGTGACTACATTTGCTTTATCGAAAATAGTACTTTATATTTATAATAGGAGTGATTGAGTTTTGGTATCACTCCCAATTTTTTATGTAAACTAAGTCTACTTTTTTATGATTCAACAATTCTTTTTCTTAGTGATCATGTAATTACAAAAAAAAAAAAAAAAATACAACCACGGTTGTTTTTAAGTGGATCTAAGGTAGTATTTAGTGCTTTCAAATGTTATGATTATAGTGAAATATAATTCTTTATAATGTAATTAATGATAATATGATTGATGAGAAAAATTACTTTACAATGTTTGGTATACATTGGAAGTATTGATCAAAAAACTCAGGAAAGTTGCATTATCACATTAAAGTTACTAAATATTTTTTTGAAAATATAATGATAATTTACAAAATTACCCTTATATCAAATGTTGAAAGAACTTTTCAGTTGATTAAAATACTTGGAAATAATCACTTTCCATCATATCAAATATTACCTTAAAGATAATTATTTACATAGAGTATTACTATCCATATAATCACAATTAAGATATTTATATACTTTTTATTTTTGAAATTTACTCTCTATAAAATATTATTTTCTTTCCTAATAATTTTTCACTTTTTTTCTAATTTAACCACTCATGTGTTTTCAATAAAAGCTATATATTTACTTTAAAGTTTTTTTTTATACTGTCTAATTCTATTTATAACTCCTAATTCTTAAATTTATGGAAAATCTATATTTTTGTAATTGTTAGCAATAGTAATAAATAAATATAATATAATATCAATGGTTAAAAATAAAAAGTAGTAATGAGCCATAAAACAAAAAATACAAATAAAAAGGCCCAAAGGCCCAAAGGCCTTGAATTAATAAGCAGGCCTAGCAATTAAATGAGCCCAAACCAAATGATTTTATAGACTTTAATTTTGATAAATAAAATACGATGACTACACTTGTTAGGATCATCATTCATTTCTTAAATAAAACATATATACTTAAAATTACTTATGTATAGAAATCTCAATCGAATGGAACAAAATTGGGTTGGATTATTAAGAAATTTCAAAATTTTTAAAATTTTTATAAAATTGGATTGGATAGCAATAAGTTATATTTACAATTTCTATAAAATTTGAACATAAATCCACAAATCTATAATAAGTTTATTATTCGCATTAAAATCTAAATATTATTATCTGAATACAAATTTAAATTAAATTATCCATTAAATATTCGTATTTATTAAATATCTAGATTTAATAAGTATTTTTTAAATAAAAATTAAGACGGGTAATAGATTCGGATATTTAAATTTAAATTTATTATATATAAAAGTAAAAAAAAATAGAATTAATATTTGCATCTACTGTATATCTACTAAAAATTGTTGTTAAAATATTTGAATATAAATATAATTGAAATTTATAGTTTTCCATTGATGGAAGGGTATGGAGTTAGTGGAAAATTAAAACCCACATTTTTCTATACCTATACGTATGAAAATTAACCTTCCTAAAAATAACATATTTTGGGAACTTAGGCCACAAAACATACTTAATTTAGGAAATAATTGTAAAAGTAGAATATTTGAATAAAAGTCCCTAAAGTCTCATTGTTTGTAATGAAGAGTAGAATGAGGTTCAACATGAAGCTTTTTCTAAATAATAAAAAAAGAAAACCATTAGACAAAATTGCCTAGAATAATTAAATCCTAGTTGTAGCGACGTAAAATTTTTGGGTTTCGGGTCGCTAAATTGTGGCGATTTATTAGAAAACAGGAAATTGAAATTTGGTTTTAAAATAAACCGAGTCGTCCACCGATCTTTTTCTAGGTGTGATCGGACACCTATTAAATTTTTCTTTAAAAACAAATAAAAGGCTAGGTTTAGGTTTACGTTAAAATCCAGAGAAAAAATTAGGTTCGGGAGTCTGTTACGCGAGGAAGGTATTAGCACCCTCGCGACGCCCAAAATTGGCATCTTATAAACACACGTTATCTTGATTTTCAAAAATACGAGTTTAATGTAAACTTTAGTCGTGATCCGATTAAAAAGACGAGAAATTTTAGTTTATTTCGGTTTTTGAGAAGGGTATATCGCTTTAACACGAGTCAATTGACATTCACCCAACATAGCGATGAACTCGATGACTTAATGTTAAACCGGTATAGTGCCTTGATTATTGAAATTATTTAGCAAAATAAGAATATGGTTTTCAAAATAATGTGACACAAGATTGATATGAAATAAGAATAAATGAATGGAAGAACTATAAACAAATTTAGAAACAAATAACAAATATTACAATAATGTTAAAAAAACACTAATAATGCATGCAAAATTAAATGCAAGGATAGTATCACATACGAGAAAAATAATGAATATACGTATATATATAAAAAAATGATATTAAAAGCATGTACATAACGTATGTGAGAAATATACATACATAATAATATTCATGAAATAGTAACAAATACATAATATAAAAAGATATATACACATACATGACTATATAAATAATGGTATTAGAAATATATAATATAACATTATAAGTATACATATAATAGTATATATAAAGACTAATAAAATAAAAAAATGTATGTATAAAACATAATGTTTAAAAATTTATATACATAATATATATAAAAATACATGTAATACAATATTAAGACATATATATTAGAAATAAGTAACATCTGATAATTTTAATAATAATATTAAAAATAATAATGAAGTATATAAAAAATAAACATGATATAATAATAATATTAAGGTAAAGTAATTAGAATAGCACTATACATGAATGTATAAATATATATATATATAATATACATATATTGATATTGATAATAATGCTAAAACTAGAAATAATAATCATTAGTAAAATAATTAATATATTAATAAAAATAGTAATAATATTA
Organism: Gossypium anomalum; assembly: GCA_025698475.1. Classification (NCBI taxonomy): domain Eukaryota; kingdom Viridiplantae; phylum Streptophyta; class Magnoliopsida; order Malvales; family Malvaceae; genus Gossypium; species Gossypium anomalum. The sequence continues at coordinate 6,787,072 of CM046960.1, forward strand.
GTAATATGTAAAAAAATAAAAGAAATAAACAAAAGGATTAAATCGGGATAAAAACAGAATTCTGGGGCAAATTTATAATAATAACAGAAGAGGGGGGACTCATTCGAACACGCGTGCAGGTAGCAGGGACCAAAAGAGCAATTTTCCAACGTCTTCAAAACGGTGCGCATACAAGGGGACTAGATTGAAAACGATGTAAAATTTTAAATAATTACAAAACATAAAGATTTGATTGTAAAGCCTCAAAAAAGCGGAAGGGTCGATTATGCAAATAACCCTTCCGCTTCAAAAACACGCGATCCTTCAGTGCGGGGTCGGTCGACCCGACCGCTTCTAAAACGACGCTGCTTCGCTTATCGAGGGGGTCCAAAACGGTGCGCTTTGGACCCCTATATAAACCAAAATTTTTTGTTTTTGTTCATTTGAAATGTAAGAGAGAAAAAAAAAAAGAGGGGGAGAGAAAAGAGAGGAGGGAAGAGGAGAGGGGTTTCGACCGTCATCACGGTCGCCGGACGGTCACCGGACCACCGTCAAGACAAGGCACAGCCACCACCGTACACTGTGGCCTTAAAGGTAAAAAATCTCCTTTTTCTTTTTTTTTTTCTTTCTTTATCTATTATTATTTTTATATCTTAAGTATTGTTTTTATTTATTTATTTGTATAGATATTGTAAATGTTAGAAAAGATATTCGATGTAAAACTAAAAATAAACAATGAAATCTTCACCTTAGGATTGAGTTTCCAGCCTCGATCTTCCCTTTGTTTTGTCTTTGCTTTTACTTTTTCTAATGCCATGTGAGAAAAGTTGCTATTGTTTAAGGTTTTAAATTGATTTCTTGTTTCCTTTTTGCCTTCGAACTATCAAGAAAATGAGAGAAAAACTAGCCTCCTTTACAGTTTCTGATTTTGGGTTTTTATAACCCTTTTACACTCATTTTTAATTGTTTATGTCTTATCTCGCTTCTTGCTTGCGAGGATAGGCATGGTGGGGCGGCGTGTGGCGGACTTGACTTTGGGCGGTGACTGCAGCAGTGTCACGGAGCAGCTGGTTCGGCGCAAGTGGGGTTTAGGGGTAGATGGGATGTTGTTTTGGGCCTCCGGGTTTTGGGTCTAGGTTAGTGGTTATGGATAGATTTGGGGTGTAATTTAGGGTTAATGTAGATGGGACAAAGGGTTTAATTGGGCTCCGGTTTATAATTTTGTAAATGGGCCGAGGGTTATCTGCAAGGGTCCAAATTGGTCTTGTATACCGCCCTCTTTGCTCATTATCGTAACGGAATAGAGCAAAGACATAAAGAAAGGCCAATTTGGCCCCGCTCTTGCCGAGTCTTGACTTCATTGGTGCTCCTCTCGCTCAGTAGACTCTTTCCAATCCATTGTGTCTTGTAGCTTTGGTTCAATCCATCGCATCTTCTCGACATATGCCTTGTAGCTTTAATCTGCTCCAATGTAACTTCAAGGATATGAGATTTGCAGCTTCAATCTGCTTTGCTTGTAGCTTCATAAAGATAAGATCTACGGCTTCAAACCGCTTCTTCATTGCTTAGGTTTGTGGTCATCTGCTTTGCAATTTTTAGAAAGGCCGATCCGTGTCCTCGATCACCTCATTGCAACTTTAAGGCTCTACTACAACTTCAAGGAGATAGAATCAGTGTCTTCAATCAGCTCTCTTCTTTATTCTTTACACGGCATGTGATCTAGAGTTCAATTCATTTCTCACAATATGATTTGACTCTTTAAAAACAGACATTAAAAACAAAAATTGAAAGTACCTCAGCATGTGAACTGAGGCTCAACTCATTTCTCGCAATATGGGTTGATTTTTGAACTATAGAAATTAAAAGCAGAAATTAAAAGGCTCAACTCACCTCTCGCAATATGAGTTGATAATTTGAAAAAGTAGATTTCGAAAACAGGAATTAAAGGCTCAACTCACCTCTCGCAATATGGGTTGATCTTTAAAAAACATAAATTGAAAAATGTGAATTGAAAAGGTAAATTGAAAATTCCTCAACAGTGTTCTTCGAGGCTTGACTCATCTCTCGCAATATGAGTCAACTTTTGAAACATAAACTAAAAATACCTCAGTGTGTGGCCTAAGGCTCAACTCATCTCTCGCAATATGAGTTGATTTTTGAAAAACATAAATTGAAATTACCTCAACGTGTCTTGAGGCTCAACTCATTTCTCGCATTATGAGTTGATTTTTGAAAAACACAAATTGAAATTACCTCAACGTGTCTTGAGGCTCAACTCACCTCTCGCATTATGAGTTGATTTTTGAAACGTAGATTGAGAATCGAAATTGAGAATACCTCAGCGTGTCCTGAGGCTCAACTCTTTTCTCTCAATATGAGTTGATTTTCCTCGAAAAGCGTAAATTAAAAAAATATCAAAATACCGAAGCCTGTTATCTGGTAGAACTCGTGTGTCTCTTCACTTGATTCAATGCGACTCTCATTCCAGATTTCTTGCTCTGCTGGAATACTTGTATATGCCATGCATGAGGTTATCATGATATGCACCTGTTTGTCTTAAATGCCTTTATGCCTACATGATTATGCAGTGCTCCTTAAGCATGTTTGTCGCTTGTCCTTTTCTTTTCTTTTCTTTTCTTTTTTTTTTTTTTTGGTCACGAATTTTCATGATCTGCGTCCATTTCTTTGATTCTCGACTTTCACTTCAGGTCTTGTACCCATTTTCAAGTTTTACAAGTAATCGACGTTTCTCGGATATCACTCTTTTACCTCTGGTTGAACTCCATTCTTGCCTTGAAGTTCTTATACTTATCAAATTTTCATTCAGGTAATGCTTAACATTTCTTTTGTTTAGAGCATGTCATTTCACCATTTATCATGTAAATAAACATATAATAAGGTGCATGAAAAAAAAGTCAAATAGGGACAAAAATTATATCTCGTATTCATTTATTTCAAGTGTGGCAAACAAAGGAAGTTAACCAATGAGAGTAAAAATGTCAAAAAGAAAGAAAAGATCGTATTCAACGGATACAAATGCTCTAGATATTCAACACATGAACGCTTTCACGTTCTTCAATCAAGAATCTTTTCGAGTCTGGCTCCTTGCGTAGAAGATTTTTGAGCTTTCAGAGATGCTTCAAATATCGTAGTCTCACCGCTTGTCGTCATGCTTTAAAACACCTTGCCTTGTGTTCAATGTTTGCTCCATTAGAACGCCCTTTCGGTTTTCATCCTAATCTTTTGTGTTTAATCAAAGCGCCCTTTTCGGGTTTTCGCTCTAATCCTCCTTTTCTTTTTCTTTTTTTTTTAAGATGCCCTTTTCGGGTTTTCATCTTGACTTTCTTTTTTTTAAGCGTAGTACTTCTTCACCGCATCTGAGTTCACTGGATTCGGTAGCTCCTTGCCATCCATCTCGGCAAGGATCAAAGCTCCTCCTGAGAATGCCTTCTTTATGACGTATGGTCCCTCCCAATTTGGTGCCCATTTTCCTCGCAGGTCTTTTTGTATTGGGAGAATTTTCCTCAAAGACAAGTTCTCCTTCATGGAATTCTCTTGGTCGCACTTTTCTTGTCATGGGCGGCGATCATTCTCTTTTGGTACATCTGCCCGTGACAAATTGCCCTTAGACGTTTTTCTTCTATGAGGTTCAACTGATCATATCGAGCTCGAACCCATTCTGCTTCTTCTAACTTTGATTCCATTAAGACTCGCAGAGAGGGAATCTCAACCTCGATAGGTAGCACAGCTTCCATTCCATAGACCAGAGAGAAAGGAGTTGCTCCCGTAGATGTTCGTACAGATGTGCGATATGCAAACAAAGCAAATGGAAGTTTCTTGTGCCAATCTTTATATGTCTCAGTCATTTTCCCAATGATCCTTTTAATGTTCTTGTTAGCTGCTTCAACAGCCCCGTTCATCTTTGGACGGTAGGGCGAGGAGTTATGATGCTTTATTTGGAATTATTCGCACACTTCTTTCATCATCTTATTGTTCAGATTCGTGGCATTATCTGAAATGATTCTTTCAGGTAAGCTATACCGGCAAATGATCTCCTTTTTCAAGAACCTGCAAACTGCAGTTCTTGTCACATTGGCAAACGAAGCAGCTTCTATCCATTTTGTGAAGTAATCGATAACCACAAAAATGAATCGATGTGCATTTGATGCTTTTGGAGAAATTGGCCTATAACATCCATGCCCCACATAGAAAAAGGCCACTGAGAGGTCATGACATGAAGAGGAGAAGGGGCCACATGAATTTTATCGCCAGAGATTTGGCATTTGTGACATTTTCTCGCAAAATTGATGCGATCACTTTCCATTGTCACCAATAATAACCGAGTCTCATGATCTTTCTCGCCATATTGAATCCATTGGCATGTGTTCCGCAAATTCCTCATGGACCTCTGCAAGTATCTTCCTAGCTTCAACATTATCCACACATCTCAAGAGCATCCGATCTTTTCCTCTCTTGTACAGATATCCCCACAAGAACAAATCCAAATTGCCATTCTTCCGATTGTTCTTTTGTCGCTTTCGCTTGCTTGTTCAGATACCTTTGATTCTTGACATATTCCAATATATCATGGAACCATGGACGCCCATCCGCTTCTTTCTCAATGCTACAACAAAGGCGCAGGACCTCGTGATATGCTCATTTTGAGGGGCATTATTTCGCTTTTTACTTGCTTTGAACATTGAAGCCAAAGTGGCTGTGGCATCGCCTAATTGGTTTTCTTCACGTGGGAAGTAATGAAAGGTTATTTCTTTGAATTCCTTGATTAATTCGCCACTAAATCACCAGATTTGATCAATTTCGGATCCTTCACTTCCCACTCTCCACGGATTTGGTAAATCACTAGAGCTGAGTCTCCGTACACCTCTAGGATTTTGATGTCTCGATCAATAGCTGCACGAAGCCCCATGATACAAGCCTCATATTCTGCGATATTATTGGTACAAAAGAAATTCGGGCTTTGCAAGAAACGGATAATGATTCCTCTCGTGATATCGATTGCTCCGATTCCATGCCCCAAAGCATTCGACGCACCATCAAAACACATCTTCCATGACTTCTTCTTTGATGACTCGGATTCCATTTCTGTGATGCACATTAAATCTTCGTCTGGGAAATCGAATCTTAACGGCTCATATTCTTCTGTTGTTCGAGTTGCTAGAAAGTCGGCTATTGCGCTTCCTTTTATTGACTTCTGACTTACATAGGCAATGTCATATTCGAAAAGGAGAATCGCCATCGGGCCATCCCTCCCGAATAGTGCCGGCGATTCCATCATGTATTTTATCGGGTCTAGCTTTGAAATTAGCCATGTCGTATGGTACAACATGTATTGTCCGAGTCTCCGAGCTACCCAAACTAGAGCGCAAATAAAATTTTTTCAATGGATCAATACTTTGCCTCATATTCAAAGTGAACTTTTTGCTTTGAGGTAGTAGATCGCCTTTTCTTTCTTTCCGCCTCTCATCGTGTTGCCCCCAAGACGCAACCCATTGAATTTTCGAACACAATCAAATACAAGATTAGCGGTCTTCCCGAGTTGGCGGTACTAGCACGGAGGACTAGACAAATATTGCTTTATTTTATCAAAGGCCACTGGCATTCCTCATTCCAATCTCCCGTTATGTTTTCAAGAAGCCAAAGATTGGGTCGCATTGGTTGGTAAGTTGAGCGATAAATCGGGCGATATAGTTTAATCTCCCTAAGAATCCTCTAACTTCCTTTTGCGTGCGTGGGGTGGTAACTCTTGAATGGCTCTTATTTTATCTCGGATCGACCTCGATACCTCTTTCATCGACAATGAAGCCTAGCAACTTCCCGAGGTAGCTCCAAACGTACATTTGGTCGATTGAGCTTTAATCGAAACTTTCTCACTGTCGAACAACTTCTTCAAGTTCACTACATGCTCTTCTTCCCTGGGATTTAGCAATCATATCATCGACGAGACCTCTATTTCTTTATGCATCATGTCATGGAATAATGTCACCATAGCCCTCTCGATATGTTGCCCCAAAGATTCTTTAAACCGAATGGCATCACCTTGTGTGCGTAACGCCCCTACATTGTTATGAAGGTAGTTTTCTCCATGTCTTCGAGAGGCCATCTTGATCTAATTATACCCCGAGAATCCGGCCCATGAAAAAAACAATGAATGCTTTGTCGTGTTGTCCACCAACGATCAATATGTGGTAAGGGAAAATTATCCTTTGGGCTTGCTCGATTCAAGTCACTGTAGTCCACACACATTCGCATCTTCCCATCTTTCTTTGGTACCGAGACTATGTTAGCCACCCATTCTGGATATTTGGAGGCTTGTAGGAAACCAAAGATCAAATTGCTTCTTGACTTCCTCTTTTATTTTCAACAACATTTCGGTCTCATCCGTCTTAATTTTTGGCCGGATGGGCTTGCATTCTCGCTTTAATGGGAGCTTGTGGACCACTAAATCTTCATCTAGCCCGCATGTCCTCGTATGACCATGCGAAAACATCTTTGTATTCGCGGAGTAGAGCAATCAAATTATGCCTGGTATTTTCTGAAATAGAAGTTCCAATCTTCACTTCTTGTTTCCTTTCTTCAGTGCCCAAGTTTATTGTTTCCACAGATTCTTCATGAGGCAAAATCTACTTATCCTCTTGTTCCACCATTCTTAACAATTCAGGAGACGAGACGTAATCTTCAACATTTTCTTCAGCTTCAAATTCTCCTAAACAAACAAATTTTCTCAAAATCAATCTCAAGATTCGTAACGGGTTTGTTCATGTCATCGATATCTGAGCACCTGAAAGTTGAATAGAAAAGGAAACTATAGATAGGCGTCCGAGTATTAGAAACAACAAACAAAAATATTATGGCATGGAATGTGGCAAATGTAAGGATAGGCTATGAAATGGGAAAATGGTCATGAAATTAGTGATAATGCGAAAAAAATCGTACAAAATGCATCTTCATTTATATTCATTTAAATGATAAAGAGCGAATGCACGCTTTACAAAAGAATTCTATTATATCTATAGACACAATAGAAGGTTAATGTTTGGCATTACTCAAGACTTATAAACTACAAGAAGCTCCTCGAAGTCCAATTGTTCAACATGAAACCGGGAGGGCAAGGGCGTATCCTCGAGACATCTTTACTTATACCAAACCCTTTGTCAATGACATTTATACGACGACATTCTCAAAACCCCTTTCAATTATCCTCATCATGTTTCGTGGATCGCTTTGTCCAGTGGTATATCATTCCCGCAGACGTAAATGTTTTTGACAAAGGAGGGTATTCTATGGGCTCCCATTCTGTTCTCGCCCAAAGTTCTTGCAATCCTCCTTTCCCCGATCTTTCTTCCATCGTCTTCTTCTTTGACGCATGTCAGCCGAATCCCAAACCGTGACGAGCCTTGTGCCGCACCGGCTTTAAAGCCCTAACTATTCCTTGCGGATGTCCGCTTAAACCTCTTCTTGCTCGAGCTCCTCTTCCTACGGTCAACTTGACACCCATTCTCGTATTTCTCGACGGTTTAAGCCTGGAATTATGTTTCCTCAAAGAACGAAAGTGGCATTCACAAATTCAAGGGATCGGAAGGAACACTCCATCGCGTCTTTGTTCACTTCCAAGTGCGGTGCATCCGCAGATATAGATGCGACAATATCTTCTTCTCCTTCGATCGTGACCGCATGTACCGTCCATGATAAATTTTATTTTTGGTGGAGGGATGACGGGACCGCTCCAAAGAGAATGGATCCGTGGTCTCCCAAAAGGCGCTTATAAGAGTGTGTAATGTCCATGACTTGGAACTCGACATCATAAATGTAAGGGCCTACTTCTAGAGGATCTCAATCTTTCCCATAACTTCACGCCTCGTCCCGTCGAATGCCCTTACTGTGGAATGACAGGGCCTTAAGTAGGACAAATCCATCGGTATTCTGGAAAGTGTGGCCAATGGCATAACATTTAACGCCGACCCATTATCGATGAGTACGTTCGGTATTATGTAGGCCTTGCAAATGTAGTCGTGATATGCAATACTTTCACCGATCCTCTACCGCTTTGGCGGTATCTCATCATCACTAAAAGAGATGAAATTGTCTGCATTCAGATTGTTTACCCACCTATCAAGCTTCTCAACAGATATGTTGTTGGCTACATAAGCTTGATTTAACACCTCAATAAGGCATTCCGGTGTGGCTCTGAATTTAACAGTAGAGATAGAACTGAGATTCGTGCTGGTTGCTTACTCAATTGTTCCACTACACTATACTCACTGTGCTTGATAAACTTCAAGAATTCTTGAGCTTCTTCCTCATTCACAGGCTTTTTCGTTTCCTGCACGGGTGGTATTTCTTGCTCGACTTCGACTTCGTGCATCACTACTTTCCCTTTTTGCTTCAAGTCGTTACTTTTCTTTATCGGTTCAACTTCTTTAGAATAGCACCGTCCACTTCGGGTAAAATGACCTACCTCTCCAACATCTTCAATTATGGCTTTGGAATTTCCAATTTCTGGTGTGACGATGTTGACATCGTACTTCCACGGTACCGCCTTGTCATTTTTGTAAGGAAAAGGAGATGGTATTTCAATGATCACCTTTGGTTTCACCGGCTCCTTCTTCGCGTCATAATAAATCACCAATGATCGATCCGCGCTATAAGGGGGACCTGATGATTGATTGTCAGAGGCACATATTTCTCCACTATCGCCACTTCGCTTTACAAAAATCCCGATCTCCTTGTTATCCATCATATTTTGCAATAATCTTCCAATTCATTACAGATCAATGTCATGTCCTTCGACGCCATGGAACTCATAAAGATCGTGACTCTTTGCATCCTTTCCTTCGAATACTCGCTTAAACGCATTTAAGCAACCCTTTTTCAACTAGTACCTCCCAGCATTCTCTCGCAGAGGTGTTCTCACTTCAAAACCCATCTTCTACTTTGTTGTTTATCCTCCTCTCCTCACTGCGCTCACATTCCCTTCTTGTGATTTGGGAATGGATTTTCTACCGCATCGCTAGTACCATCAAATCGTAAAATACCCGCATCGATGAGCCCTTGAACTCTCCTTTTGAAAGCTAGACAGCTTCTCGTTAGAATGCCCTCGATTCCCGCATGGTATGCACAACTAGCGCTTGGATCGTACTCATTTCTGGATATGGAGGTTTAAGGGTGCCATATAATGAGGAGATATCAATTGTTTTTCTAAGAGCTTTGGGTACAATTCCCCATATGACACAGGGATGGGAGTAAACTGTGGTTTCTCGAGATTGGGCCTTGTTGGCCTTGGTTCGCTTTCTCGGTTGGTTTTGAACGGTGCAGTGTTTTGTGAAAAAGTGGTACTTGTCTTTGGTTGTTCATATGCGTATCTGGTGGTAGGAAGGAGGTGGTGTTTGGTAGTAAGGGGTTTGAGGGGATAATAGAAATTCTGAGGTAGATAATTTCGGGGCTGAGGTTGGCTTGGATATGGACTAGAGGCATAGCGGTTTCCCATCCCGACCATGTGGGCTTCTGGTTCTTTCTTCTTCATAGGCGCTGCCCTTTTTAAACCTTCTGCACCTTCCATTCTACCGCTCTTAACGGCATTCTCTATGAGCTCACCGGATATTACAATATCTCAAAACTCCTTCGTGGCGCTCCCCACTAATTTGTCATAAAACGGTGCCTTTAAGGTGTTGATAAAGAGAACGGTTATCTCTGCTTTTGTTAGTGGGGTTCCACTTGGGCTGAACGCTCTCCATCTCTCACAAGATACCGCCTAAAGGTCTCTCGACGGCTTTTTCTCCATCATTTGTAAGGTCATCCGGCTCGCACTATGTCCGATACATGCTTGTATTGCTCGCAGAATGCACGGATGCCAAGTCTTTCCAGATCTAATCTTTTCCTGTTGAGTTGGTTGTACCAACGGAGGGTCGACCTGCTAGACTATCTTGGAAGCAATGTATAAGTAACTTGTCATCGCTCACGCATCTACCATCATTTTTCGACGTAACATGATGAGATGTGCTTTTGGGCACCTAGTCCCATCATACTTCTCAAAATCAGCGCCTTGAACTTCTGGAGGCAAAACTAGATCGTACTAGACCGAGTTCCTTGGCACCTAGGGCGGAGAAGACCTCAGTGCCTTCTATTGCTTTGAGTCTTTCTTCCAGACTTATATATTTTGCGTCATGGTTATCCAATTTCAATTTGGCTACTTCTGCGGGATCGTCCAGATCTGGAACTAGTGGATCCGCAGGACTAGCCCCTGGGTTCGATGCGAATATTCCTTGCCCCAAATTAGTGGGTAGAACAGGTGGCATAGGTCGATGTTCCAAGCTTGTGGGTTCCCCTTGAGTATACCCTCTCTGTGTTGTATATGCGGGTGGTGGAGTAAATCCCGGGGGATAGAGTGGATCCTGATCATGGTGAATTCTTGGCTGAGGTTCCATAACATCGGGATTCTGCATGGGTCCTTTTCCTTTGACCAAAGTTGTCATCATCTCCATCATTTTGGCCATTTGATCTCTTTGCTCGAGTGACTCCTCTCGAGATCTTACCATTAGATCTCTCGTTTCTTGTTGCGATTTGGCCAGTTGCTCTTGTAACTCCTTTTGAGCCCTTTCCATCCTTTCGATTCTCTCATTGAACTCACTTTCCATTGCCCTAGTTTGTCGACGCTGCTTAGTATAAATGTCGTGATTCCAGCCTTGAAGTCTTGCAAATCATGGATTATATGGTTCTTTTTAGTTTTGGTGGATGATTATGGTGATATGTACATGCGATGAATGAATGAATGAGTATATGAATGGATGAATGTCCAAAGAAATAAATGATGCATAAATGTTAGTTATGAGTAAATATGCAAGAATTTGGTGTTGATTTCAAGATAGCCCCATATGTAGGCATTTCATTTATCAGAAGAGTACGTTACAAAAAGTTTTCATTTTTCCAACAGTTACACAAATTTCCTAGCCACATTGCCTTGTTTCTTCACTTGCTCTAAGAACTCTGATATACTCGATCTTTGGCTCGGAGGAATTGGCAACCGAGAACTTCACTTCATCCGATAATTGAACAACTTGCATAGCGCTTTGCGAATTTCATTGATCGTAAGTTGAGTTGCATTTCTTTTCTTGGAGAGTTCCTTCATACGCGTGAATGTCCCTATATCGATCGATCATTCTTTTCTTCTAGAGCCTTCAGGAGGTTTATCTAATTGTTGTTGACGAGATTGTAGCATATTTTCTAAATCTCGTACTCTCCTTTTAATTCTTGATGTTCAGACTGACTATTCGCAAATTTCGCAGTCACCATTTCATACTCGGCATTCTTCCTTCTTAACTCTATTGAAGCGCGCGCGGCCTTTTCCTCCTCTTTCTTTACTTTTCCCTTCCAAAATTCCATTCCTTCCTTGATGTTGCTAATTTCTTCCTTCCACTCACCGTTTTTGCCCAATCCACTATTTTTATAGTGTTTCTTAATTTCTTGTTTTCCAAATGAAGGTCCCTTAAGTCGTTTCTCACGATCTCGGCCTCCCTTTGTACTTTTTTCAGCCTCCTGACTTTTCAACCCGAACTTCAATCTTCAAATGATAGTTTTCTTCTTGAAGGGTACCGAGGTTCCTAGACATCTTAGTTTTTTCTCGCCGAATTCTTGTCTAGCTATTTCCAATTCGGATGGCATTTCCTCCAAAAAGGGATTCTCAAGGTGTAATTTGTTGATGAGATTTGTTGACTACTTACCCGTTGCTTTCTCCATATGTCATAGTCTTGGGTAAGGGTATCAAAGATACAATGCTAATTCCATGAAATGAATTTCCTTCCAGACTTTGCAATATCTCTGACTTTCTTCATATATCCTCACCCGCGAAAGTCGAACTCGAATTGTGCTAGCCTCTCCAGCTATGTATAAATTATCGCAAGAAAATTACCTTTGGACTAATAACGGAGCGTATCCAACTCCTCCCCATAACCCGAGTAAAGGTACCCAATCTTGGCCTCCACATTTGTATAGCAGGACTGAAGGACGGATCCAGGGTGCTCTCCACGTTATATCCTCGGAGCGAAGATTCTGAAAGACTGATACCCAATGTTGCTCGGTGACTTCTTTCGGCCATTCTTTCTTGAGGTAAGCTTCTAGCGGGGCGAAAGTTTTTGAAAACATGTGGAACGGAGTGCGCTCTACTTTCCAAAAATGACTCAAAATCCAAACATTGAGCAGCTGTGCACATCCGATAAATCGTCCCTTTCCAACCCTTCGACAAGTATTCAGGGACCTGAATGTCTCAGCTAAGATAGTCGGGACAGGGTTGACTCCTTGTTTTAGCCTTTCGAAGAAATCAAATACTGCGACTTCAAGATTTCCGAGAACTCTAGGGAAAATGACCAAACCGTAAATGGCCAAGGCGAATAGATTGACTCTCTTCAATATGTCAGGATGACTCAGAACCGATTCTCGTAGGCTAGACCATGGAATGCAAATGGTTTCATTCTTCTTCTTTATTTGTTTTTCGCCCATGCATCACCATGTCCATCAATCTTACTAATTTTTTCTTAAAGGTCATTGGCTTAGGCTCCTTCACGTATATCTTACCGATTTGCACATTGTCGATGCGAGTAAAGCAAATACTCTTCTATGGTTGAGTCATGTCCTCTTGATTGAAGGTAAAGCACCGATAAGCTAGGTCCCGAATCGAACCATGGCTTGAATCAACTGTTCGCCTCACACGAATGGTGATCAAGTGAGCTATATCTCCATACCTCTCAAAGTGAAAATGCCCCTAGTATCTGAATCCTATTGATTCCAAACTCGCACCAAATCCTCAAGGTTATTTTGGCGAACATTCACGCTTATTTGTTCGGGCAAGTTGGCAAACACACCCTTCCACTAGGTCAGTCCCCTTTTCTCTCGAGTTTTTAGAGACCATTCCCAACCACAAGATTCTTCTCGGTTATTTGTGTAATTGACTCCTCCATCGTAAACCCGTTCTTTGGCAACTAACCTTTAATCAACACCTTCCTAATGCGATGCCTATGATGCATGATGAAAATACAAATAAAAACAAACAAACTTGGTTAGTAAACACAACACATATGGTTTGAGAAACAAATTAAACTACTCAACCCAATTCTTTCATATAAACAAAGTAAATGAAAGGCGTAAGGCATTTCCCGTGTACTTATTTTGGTGGCTATAGGCGACAGAGGTTGAATAGCTCGTATGGTTCGTTACATGCGGTTTTAGTTCTAGATAGGTACTCGAATTGCCTGCACTATCATCGGCTAAGATCGATGCGAAGCCTCTGGTCCTAGCTCATCACAAGCTCACGAGTTCAATTCGAGGATTACATTTACTTATGCCTATGCGGAGGGACAAGTTAACTCACGAAAGCATAAGTCATATGTAACCCGAAAGTATTCACTAGCTCATGCGGAGGGACGAGTTAACTCACGAAGGCGTAGCGCGTTTACTTTCACTTAAACGGACGGAGCCCGGTTTAGAGCTCATGTTATGCAAAATGCAAGTGCACGGTGTGTGGGGAAAACTCATAAACCTTTACGCTTTTATTTAAAGAAACTAAATCAGAATTAAAACCATAAAAATGAAAACTGAAAAACAAACAAATAACAAGTTAGAAGAAATATTTACAACACAATGCAAATGCATGAATTTTGAAAGTGAGATTTTCGGATCACGACCAAATATTTACTTTGAACAAGGAAATTTGGAAACTTTGACAAAACGTGTTTATTCGATTCGACTCTCAAAACCGTGTCCCCAGTGGAGTCGCCAGCTGTAGCGACGTAAAATTTTTGGGTTTCGGGTCGCTAAATTGTGGCGATTTATTAGAAAACAGGAAATTGAAATTTGGTTTTAAAAATAAACCGGGAGTCGCCACCGATCTTTTTTCTAGGTGTGATCGGACACCTATTAAATTTTTCTTTAAAAACAAATAAAAGGCTAGGTTTAGGTTTACGTTAAAATCCAGAGAAAAATTAGGGTTCTGGAGTTCGATTCTGCGAGGAAGGTATTAGCACCCTCGCGACGCCCAAAATTGGTATCTTATAAACACACGTTGTCTTGATTTTCAAAAATACGAGTTTAATGTAAACTTTAGTCGTGATCCGATTAAAAAGACGAAATTTTAGTTTATTTCGCTTTTTGAGAAGGGTATATCGCTTTAACACGAGTCAATTGACATTCACCCAACATAGCGATGAACTCGATGACTTAATGTTAAACCGGTATAGTGCCTTGATTATTGAAATTATTTAGCAAAATAAGAATATGGTTTTCAAAATAACGTGACACAAGATTGATATGAAATAAGAATAAATGAATGGAAGAACTATAAACAAATTTAGAAACAAATAACAAATATTACAATAATGTTAAAAAAACACTAATAATGCATGCAAAATTAAATGCAAGGATAGTATCACATACGAGAAAATAATGAATATACGTATATATATAAAAAAATGATATTAAAAGCATGTACATAACGTATGTGAGAAATATACATACATAATAATATTCATGAAATAGTAACAAATACATAATATAAAAAGATATATACACATACATGACTATATAAATAATGGTATTAGAAATATATAATATAACATTATAAGTATACATATAATAGTATATATAAAGACTAATAAAATAAAATAAAAATGTATGTATAAAACATAATGTTTAAAAAATTTATATACATAATATATATAAAAATACATGTAATACAATATTAAGACATATATATTAGAAATAAGTAACATCTGATAATTTTAATAATAATATTAAAAATAATAATGAAGTATATAAAAATAAACATGATATAATAATAATATTAAGGTAAAGTAATTAGAATAGCACTATACATGAATGTATAAATATATATATATATATAATATACATATATTGATATTGATAATAATGCTAAAACTAGAAATAATAATCATTAGTAAAATAATTAATATATTAATAAAAATAGTAATAATATTAGTAATATGTAAAAAAATAAAAGAAATAAACAAAAGGATTAAATCGGGAAAAACACTGCAGGGCAAATTTATAATAATAATAGAAGAGGGGGGACTCATTCGAACACGCGTGCAGGTAGCAGGGACCAAAAGAGCAATTTTCCAACGTCTTCAAAACGGTGCGCATACAAGGGGACTAGATTGAAAACGATGTAAAATTTTGGGGCCGAATTACAAAACATAAAGATTTGATTGTAAAGCCTCAAAAAAGCGGAAGGGCTGATTGCGCAAATAACCCTTCCGCTTCAAAAAACACGCGGATCCTTCTGGTGCGGGTCGGGTCGACCCGACCCGCTCTAAAACGACGTCGTTTCGCTTAATGAGGGGGGGTCCAAAACGGTGCGTTTTGGACCCCTATATAAACCAAAATTTTTTTGTTTTTTGTTCATTTGAAACAGAAGAGAGAAAAAAAAAAGAAGAGGGGGGAGAGAAAAGAGAGGAGGGAAGAGGGAGAGGGGGTTCCACTGTCGTACTGGTCACCGACGGTCACCGGACCACCGTCGACATTACAGCCGGCCACCACCGTGACACTGTGGCGGAAAGGTAAAAAAATCTCCTTTTTTCTTTTTTTTTTCTTTCTTTATCTATTATTATTTTTTATATCTTAAGTATTGTTTTTATTTATTTATTTGTATAGATATTGTAAATGTTAGAAAAAGATATTCGGATGTAAAACTAAAAAATAAACAATGAAATCTTCACCTTAGGATTGAGTTTCCGGTTCTGGGATCTTCCCCTTTGTTTTGCTGCTTTTCTGTTTTTCTAATGCTGTGGAGAAAGTTGCTATTGTTTAGGGTTTTAAATTGATTTCTTGTTTCCTTTTTGCCTTCGAACTATCAAGAAAATGAGAGAAAAACTAGCCTCCTTTACAGTTTCTGATTTTGGGTTTTTATAACCCTTTTACACTCATTTTTAATTGTTTATGTCTTATCTGCTCTCTTGCTTGCAGGGGATAGGCATGGTGGGGCAGGTGGCGGACTTGACTTTGGCGTGGCTGCAGTGTCACTGAGCGGTAGTTCGGCGCAAGTGGGGTTTAGGGGTAGATGGGATGTTGTTTTGGGCCTCCGGGTTTTGGGTCTAGGTTAGTGGTTATGGATAGATTTGGGGTGTAATTTAGGGTTAATGTAGATGGGCCAGTGGGTTTAATTGGGCTCCGGGTTTATAATTTTGTAAATGGGCTGAGGGTTATCGGGTAAGGGTCCAAATTGGTCTTGTACAGCTGCCCCTCTTTGCTCATTATCGTGTAACGGGAATAGAGCAAAGACATAAAGAAAGGCCAATTTGGCCCCGTCTTGCCGAGTCTTGACTTCATTGGTGCTCCTCTCGTTCAGGTAGACTCTTTCCAATCCGCTGTGTCTTGTAGCTTTGGTTCAATCCACTGCATCTTCTGACATATGCCTTGTAGCTTTAATCTGCTCCAATGTAACTTCAAGGATATGAGATTTGCAGCTTCAATCTGCTTTGCTTGTAGCTTCATAAAGATAAGATCTACGGCTTCAAACTGCTCTTCAGTTACTTAAGGTTTGTGGTCATCTGTTTTGCAATTTTTAGAAAGGCCAGATCTGGTGTCCTCGATCAGCTCCATTGCAACTTTAAGGCTCTACTACAACTTCAAGGAGATAGAATCTGGTGTCTTCAATCAGCTCTCTTCTTTATTCTTTACACGGCATGTGATCTAGAGTTCAATTCATTTCTCACAATATGATTTGACTCTTTAAAAACAGACATTAAAAACAAAAATTGAAAGTACCTCAGCATGTGAACTGAGGCTCAACTCATTTCTCGCAATATGGGTTGATTTTTGAACTATAGAAATTAAAAGCAGAAATTAAAAGGCTCAACTCACCTCTCGCAATATGAGTTGATAATTTGAAAAAGTAGATTTCGAAAACAGGAATTAAAGGCTCAACTCACCTCTCGCAATATGGGTTGATCTTTAAAAAACATAAATTGAAAACAGGAATTGAAAAGCAGAAATTGAAAATTCCTCAGCGTGCCCCGAGGCTTGACTCATCTCTCGCAATATGAGTCAACTTTTGAAACATAAACTAAAAATACCTCAGTGTGTGGCCTAAGGCTCAACTCATCTCTCGCAATATGAGTTGATTTTTGAAAAACATAAATTGAAATTACCTCAACGTGTCTTGAGGCTCAACTCATTTCTCGCATTATGAGTTGATTTTTGAAAAACACAAATTGAAATTACCTCAACGTGTCTTGAGGCTCAACTCACCTCTCGCATTATGAGTTGATTTTTGAAACGTAGATTGAGAATCGAAATTGAGAATACCTCAGCGTGTCCTGAGGCTCAACTCTTTTCTCGCAATATGAGTTGATTTTCCTCGAAAAGCGTAAATTAAAAAAATATCAAAATACCGAAGCCTGTTATCTGGTAGAACTCGTGTGTCTCTTCACTTGATTCAATGCGACTCTCATTCCAGATTTCTTGCTCTGCTGGAATACTTGTATATGCCATGCATGAGGTTATCATTATATGCACCTGTTTGTCTTAAATGCCTTTATGCCTACATGATTATGCAGTGCTCCTTAAGCATGTTTGTCGCTTGTCCTTTCTTTTTTTCTTTTCTTTTTTTTTTTTTTTTTTTTCACGAATTTTCATGATCTGCGTCCATTTCTTTGATTCTCGACTTTCACTTCAGGTCTTGTACCCATTTTCAAGTTTTACAAGTAATCGACGTTTCTCGGATATCACTCTTTTACCTCTGGTTGAACTCCATTCTTGCCTTGAAGTTCTTATACTTATCAAATTTTCATTCAGGTAATGCTTAACATTTCTTTTGTTTAGAGCATGTCATTTCACCATTTATCATGTAAATAAACATATAATAAGGTGCATGAAAAAAAAGTCAAATAGGGATAAAAATTATATCTCGTA
Source organism: Gossypium anomalum (assembly GCA_025698475.1). NCBI lineage: Eukaryota > Viridiplantae > Streptophyta > Magnoliopsida > Malvales > Malvaceae > Gossypium > Gossypium anomalum. The sequence continues at coordinate 6,804,985 of CM046960.1, forward strand.
TTCATTTATTTCAAGTGTGGCAAACAAAGGAAGTTAACCAATGAGAGTAAAAATGTCAAAAAGAAAGAAAAGATTGTATTTCAACGGATACAAATGCTCTAGATATTCAACACATGAACGCTTCCATGTTCTTCAATCAAGAATCTTTTCGAGTCTGGCTCCTTGCGTAGAAGATTTTTGAGCTTTCAGAGATGCTTCAAATACTGTAGTCTCACTGTTTGTCGTACAGTTTAAAACACCTTGCCTTGTAAGCCGAATGTTTGCTCCATTAGAACGCCCTTTCGGGTTTTCATCCTAATCTTTTGTGTTTAATCAAAGCGCCCTTTTCGGGTTTTCGCTCTAATCCTCCTTTTCTTTTTCTTTTTTTTTTTTAAGATGCCCTTTTCGAGTTTTCATCTTGACTTTCTTTTTTTTAAGCGTAGTACTTCTTCACCGCATCTGAGTTCACTGGATTCGGTAGCTCCTTGCCATCCATCTCGGCAAGGATCAAAGCTCCTCCTGAGAATGCCTTCTTTATGACGTATGGTCCCTCCCAATTTGGTGCCCATTTTCCTCGCAGGTCTTTTTGTATTGGGAGAATTTTCCTCAGCACAAGTTCTCCTTCATGGAATTCTCTTGGTCGTACCTTCTTGTCATGGGCGGCGATCATTCTCTTTTGGTACATCTGCCCGTGACAAATTGCCCTTAGACGTTTTTCTTCTATGAGGTTCAACTGATCATATCGAGCTCGAACCCATTCTGCTTCTTCTAACTTTGATTCCATTAAGACTCGCAGAGAGGAATCTCAACCTCGATAGGTAGCACGACTTCCATTCCATAGACCGTAGAGAAAGGAGTTGCTCCGTAGATGTTAAATGCGATGTGCGATATGCAAACAAAGCAAATGGAAGTTTCTTGTGCCAATCTTTATATGTCTCAGTCATTTTCCCAATGATCCTTTTAATGTTCTTGTTAGCTGCTTCAACAGCCCCGTTCATCTTTGGGCGGTAGGGCGAGGAGTTATGATGCTTTATTTGGAATTATTCGCACACTTCTTTCATCATCTTATTGTTCAGATTCGTGGCATTATCTGAAATGATTCTTTCAGTAAGCTATACTTTAAGAATGATCTCCTTTTTCAAGAACACATAAACTGCAGTTCTTGTCACATTAACAAACAAGCGACTTCTATCCATTTTGTGAAGTAATCGATAACCACAAAAATGAATCGATGTGCATTTGATGCTTTTGGAGAAATTGGCCCTATAACATCCATGCCCCACATAGAAAAAGGCCACGGAGAGGTCATGACATGAAGAGGAGAAGGGGCCACATGAATTTTATCGCCGTAGATTTGGCATTTGTGACATTTTCTGGCAAAATTGATGCAGTCACTTTCCATTGTCAGCCAATAATAACCGAGTCTCATGATCTTTCTGGCCATATTGAATCCATTGGCATGTGTTCCGCAAATTCCCTCATGAACCTCTGCAAGTATCTTCCTAGCTTCAACATTATCCACACATCTCAAGAGCATCTGATCTTTTCCTCTCTTGTACAGGATATCCCCGTCAAGAACAAATCCAGCTGCCATTCTTCTGATTGTTCTTTTGTCGTTTTCGTTTGCTTGTTCAGGATACCTTTGATTCTTGACATATTCCAATATATCATGGAACCATGGACGTCCATCTGCTTCTTTCTCAATGCTACAACAGTGCGCAGGGACCTCGTATATGCTCATTTTGAGGGGCATTATTTCTGCTTCTTTACTTGCTTTGAACATTGAAGCCAAAGTGGCCAGGGCATCAGCTAATTGGTTTTCTTCACGTGGGAAGTAATGAAAGGTTATTTCTTTGAATTCCTTGATTAATTCGGCCACTAAATCACTGTACTTGATCAATTTCGGATCCTTCACTTCCCACTCTCCACGGATTTGGTAAATCACTAGAGCTGAGTCTCCGTACACCTCTAGGATTTTGATGTCTCGATCAATAGCTGCACGAAGCCCCATGATACAAGCCTCATATTCTGCGATATTATTGGTACAAAAGAAATTCAGTCTTGCAGTAAACGGATAATGATTCCCCTCTGGTGATATCAGGATTGCTCCGATTCCATGCCCCAAAGCATTCGACGCACCATCAAAACACATCTTCCATGACTTCTTCTTTGATGACTCGGATTCCATTTCTGTGATGCACATTAAATCTTAAATGCGGGAAATCGAATCTTAACGGCTCATATTCTTCTGTTGTTCGAGTTGCTAGAAAGTCGGCTATTGCGCTTCCTTTTATTGACTTCTGACTTACATAGGCAATGTCATATTCCGAAAGGAGAATCTGCCATCGGGCCATCCTTCCTGATAGTGCCGGCGATTCCATCATGTATTTTATCGGGTCTAGCTTTGAAATTAGCCATGTCGTATGGTACAACATGTATTGTCTGAGTCTCCGAGCTACCCAAACTAGAGCGCAACAAAATTTTTCAATGGACGAATACTTTGCCTCATATTCAGTGAACTTTTTGCTGAGGTAGTAGATCGCCTTTTCTTTCTTTCCCGTCTCATCGTGTTGCCCCAGTACGCAACCCATTGAATTTTCGAACACAGTCAAATACAAGATTAGCGGTCTTCCCGGAGTTGGCGGTACTAGCACTGGAGGACTAGACAAATATTGCTTTATTTTATCAAAGGCCACCTGGCATTCCTCATTCCAATCTCCCGAGTTATGTTTTCGAAGAAGCCGAAAGATTGGGTCGCATTGGTTGGTAAGTTGAGCGATAAATCGGGCGATATAGTTTAATCTCCCTAAGAATCCTCTAACTTCCTTTTGCGTGCGTGGGGGTGGTAACTCTTGAATGGCTCTTATTTTATCTGGATCGACCTCGATACCTCTTTCACTGACAATGAAGCCTAGCAACTTCCCTGAGGTAGCTCCAAACGTACATTTGGCTGGATTGAGCTTTAACTGGAACTTTCTCAGCCTGTCGAACAACTTCTTCAAGTTCACTACATGCTCTTCTTCCCCTCGGGATTTAGCAATCATATCATCGACGTAGACCTCTATTTCTTTATGCATCATGTCATGGAATAATGTCACCATAGCCCTCTGATATGTTGCCCCAGCATTCTTTAAACCGAATGGCATCACCTTGTAGTAGAACGTTCCCCACATTGTTATGAAGGTAGTTTTCTCCATGTCTTCAGAGGCCATCTTGATCTAATTATACCCCGAGAATCCGTCCATAAAAAAAACAATGAATGCTTTGCTGTGTTGTCCACCAACGTATCAATATGTGGTAAGGGAAAATTATCCTTTGGGCTTGCTCGATTCAAGTCACGGTAGTCCACACACATTCGTACCTTCCCATCTTTCTTTGGTACCGGACTATGTTAGCCACCCATTCTGGATATTTGGAGGCTTGTAGGAAACCAGCATCAAATTGCTTCTTGACTTCCTCTTTTATTTTCAACAGCATTTCGGGTCTCATCCGTCTTAATTTTTGCTGGATGGGCTTGCATTCTGGCTTTAATGGGAGCTTGTGGACCACTAAATCTTCATCTAGCCCTGGCATGTCCTGGTATGACCATGCGAAAACATCTTTGTATTCGCGGAGTAGAGCGATCAAATTATGCCTGGTATTTTCTGAAATAGAAGTTCCAATCTTCACTTCTTGTTTCCTTTCTTCAGTGCCCAAGTTTATTGTTTCCACAGATTCTTCATGAGGCAAAATCTACTTATCCTCTTGTTCCACCATTCTTAACAATTCAGGAGACGAGACGTAATCTTCAGCATTTTCTTCAGCTTCAAATTCTCCTAAACAAACAGCCTTCTCAAAATCAATCTCAAGATTCGTAACGGGTTTGTTCATGTCATCGATATCTGAGCACCTGAAAGTTGAATAGAAAAGGAAACTATAGATAGGCGTCCGAGTATTAGAAACAACAAACAAAAATATTATGGCATGGAATGTGGCAAATGTAAGGATAGGCTATGAAATGGGAAAATGGTCATGAAATTAGTGATAATGCGAAAAAAAATCGTGCCAAAATGCATCTTCATTTATATTCATTTAAATGATAAAGAGCGAATGCACGCTCTTACAAAAGAATTCTATTATATCTATAGACACAATAGAAGGTTAATGTTTGGCATTACTCTGAAGACTTATAAACTACAAGAAGCTCCTCGGAAGTCCAATTGTTCAACATGAAACCAGGAGGGCAAGGGCGTATCCTCGAGACATCTTTACTTATACCAGCCCCTTTGTCAATGACATTTATACTGACATTCTGAAAACCCCTTTCAATTATCCTCATCATGTTTCGTGGATCGTTTTGTCCAGGTATATCATTCTCATGAGACGTAAATGTTTTTGACAAAGGAGGGTATTCTATGGGCTCCCATTCGGTTCTCGGCCCAAAGTTCTTGCAATCCTCCTTTCACGATCTTTCTTCCACTTTGTCTTCTTCTTTGACGCATGTCAGTGGAATCCCAAACCGTATCGAGCCTTGTCTTTGCACCGGTTTAAAGCCCTAACTATTCCTTTACAGATGTGCGCCTAAACCTCTTCTTGCTCGAGCTCCTCTTCCTACGGTCAACTTGACACCCATTCGGTATTTCTCGCGGTTTGGCACTAGAATTCTGTTTCCCTCGACACGAAAGTGGCATTCACAAATTCAAGGGATCGGAAGGAACACTCCACTGCGTCTTTGTTCACTTCCAAATGCGGTGCATCTGCGAGATATAGATGCGACAATATCTTCTTCTCCTTCGATTGTGACGAGACGGTACCGTCCATGATAAATTTTATTTTTGGTGGAGGATGACGGGACCGCTCAGCGAGAATGGATCCGGGTCTCCCAAAAAGCGATTATAATAGTGTGTAATGTCCATGACTTGGAACTCGACATCATAAATGTAAGGGCCTACTTCGGAGGATCTCAATCTTTCCCATAACTTCACGGGCTCGTCGTCGAATGCCCTTATCGTGGAATGACGGGGCCTTAAGTAGGACAAATCCATCGGTATTCTGGAAAGTGTGGCCAATGGCATAACATTTAACGCCGACCCATTATCGATGAGTACGTTCGGTATTATGTAGGCCTTGCAGCGAGTCGTGATATGCAGCGCTTTCACCGATCCTCTACCGTTTGGCGGTATCTCATCATCACTAAAAGAGATAAATTGTCTGCATTCAGATTGTTTACCCACCTATCAAGCTTCTCAACAGATATGTTGTTGGCTACATAAGCTTGATTTAACACCTCAATAAGGCATTCCGGTGTGGCTCTGAATTTAACAGTAGAGATAGAACTGAGATTCGTGCTGGCTGCTTACTCAATTGTTCCACTACACTATACTCACTGTGCTTGATAAACTTCAAGAATTCTTGAGCTTCTTCCTCATTCACAGGCTTTTTCGTTTCCTGCACGGGTGGTATTTCTTGCTCGACTTCGACTTCGTGCATCACTACTTTCCCTTTTTGCTTCAAGTCGTTACTTTTCTTTACCGGTTCAACTTCTTTAGAATAGCACCGTCCACTTCGGGTAAAATGACCTACCTCTCCAACATCTTCAATTATGGCTTTGGAATTTCCAATTTCTGGTGTGACGATGTTGACATCGTACTTCCACGGTACCGCCTTGTCATTTTTGTAAGGAAAAGGAGATGGTATTTCAATGATCACCTTTGGTTTCACCGGCTCCTTCTTCGCGTCATAATAAATCACCAATGATCGATCCGCGCTATAAGGGGGACCTGATGATTGATTGTCGGAGGCACATATTTCTCCACTATCGGCCACTTCGGCTTTACAAAAAATCCCGATCTCCTTGTTATCCATCATATTTTGCAATAATCTTCTGAATTCATTACAGGACTGAATGTCATGTCCTTCGACGCCATGGAACTCATAAAGACTGTGACTCTTTGCATCCTTTCCTTCGAATACTCCGTTAAAACGACGAAGCAACCCTTTTTCAACTAGTACCTCCCAGATTCTCTGCAGAGGTGTTCTCACTTCAGAAACTCATCTTCTACTTTGTTGTTTATCCTCCTCTCCTACTGCGCTCACATTCCCTTCGGTGTGATTTGGGAATGGATTTTCGGCCGTACTGCTAGTACCATCAAATCGTAAAATACCCGCATCGATGAGCCCTTGAACTCTCCTTTTGAAAGCTAGACAGTTCTCAGTAGAATGCCCCTGATTCCCCGCATGGTATGCACAACTAGCGTTTGGATCGTACCATTTCGGATATGGAGGTTTAAGGGGTGCCATATAATGAGGAGATATCAATTGTTTTTCTAAGAGCTTTGGGTACAATTCCCCATATGACACAGGGATGGGAGTAAACTGTGGTTTCTCGGGATTGGGCCTTGTTGGCCTTGGTTCGTTTCTGGATTGGTTTTGAACGGGTGCAGTGTTTTGTGAAAAAGTGGTAACGGGTCTTTGGTTGTTCATGGCGTATACAGGGTAGGAAGGAGGTGGTGTTTGGTAGTAAGGGGTTTGAGGGGGATAATAGAAATTCGGAGGTGGATAATTTCGGGGCTGAGGTTGGCTTGGATATGGACTAGAGGCATAGCGGTTTCCCATCCCGACCATGTGGGCTTCTGGTTCTTTCTTCTTCATAGGCGCTGCCCTTTTTGAACCTTCTGCACCTTCCATTCTACCGCTCTTAACGGCATTCTCTATGAGCTCACCGGATATTACAATATCTCATAAACTCCTTCGTGGCACTTCCCACTAATTTGTCATAAAACGGTGCCTTTAAGGTGTTGATAAAGAGAACGGTTATCTCTGTTTTTGTTAGTGGGGTTCCACTTGGGTGAAACGTCTCTCATCTCTCGCATACTTGCCTCTAAAGGTCTCTGGCGGCTTTTTCTCCATCATTTGTAAGGTCATCCGGCCCCAGCACTATGTCGATACATGCTTGTATTGCTCGCGAGAATCACGGATGCCAAGTCTTTCCAGGATCTAATCTTTTCCCTGTTGAGTTGGTTGTACCAACGGAGGGCTGACCCTGTTAGACTATCTTGGAAGCAATGTATAAGTAACTTGTCATCGTTTACGTACCCAGTCATTTTTCGACAGAACATGATGAGATGTGCTTTTGGGCACCTAGTCCCATCATACTTCTCAAAATCAGGCGCCTTGAACTTCGGAGGCAAAACTAGATCAGGTACTAGACTGAGTTCCTTGGCACCTAGGGCGAAGAAGACCTCTGTGCCTTCTATTGCTTTGAGTCTTTCTTCCAGACTCCTATATTTTGCGTCATGGTTATCCAATTTCAATTTGGCTACTTCTGCGGGATCGTCCAGATCTGGAACTAGTGGATCCGCAGGACTAGCCCCTGGGTTCGATGCGAATATTCCTTGCCCTAAATTAGTGGGTAGAACAGGTGGCATAGGTCGATGTTCCAAGCTTGTGGGTTCCCCTTGAGTATACCCTCTCTGTGTTGTATATGCGGGTGGTGGAGTAAATCCCGGGGGATAGAGTGGATCCTGATCATGGTGAATTCTTGGCTGAGGTTCCATAACATCGGGATTCTGCATGGGTCCTTTTCCTTTGACCAAAGTTGTCATCATCTCCATCATTTTGGCCATTTGATCTCTTTGCTCGAGTGACTCGTCTCGAGATCTTACCATTAGATCTCTCGTTTCTTGTTGCGATTTGGCCAGTTGCTCTTGTAACTCCTTTTGAGCCCTTTCCATCCTTTCGATTCTCTCATTGAACTCAGCTTCCATTGCCCTAGTTTGTCGACGCGTTCTGTATAAATGTCGTGATTCCAGTCTTGAAGTCTTGCAACTGCGGATTATATGGTTCTTTTAGTTTTGGTGGATGATTATGGTGATATGTACATGCGATGAATGAATGAATGAGTATATGAATGGATGAATGTCCAAAGAAATAAATGATGCATAAATGTTAGTTATGAGTAAATATGCAAGAATTTGGTGTTGATTTCAAGATAGCCCCATATGTAGGCATTTCATTTATCAGAAGAGTACGTTACAAAAAGTTTTCATTTTTCCAACAGTTACACAAATTTCCTAGCCACATTGCCTTGTTTCTTCACTTGCTCTAAGAACTCTGATATACTCGATCTTTGGCTCGGAGGAATTGTGGCCCGAGAACTTCAAACTTCATCGATAATTGAACAACTTGCATAGCCGCTTTGCGAATTTCATTGATCAGGAAGTTGAGTTGCATTTCTTTTTCTTGGAGAGTTCGTTCATACGCGTGAATGTCTCTATCGTACTGATCATTCTTTTCTTCTAGAGCCTTCAGGAGGTTATCTAATTGTTGTTGACGAGATTGTAGCATATTTTCTAAATCTCGTACTCTCCTTTTTAATTCTTGATGTTCAGACTGACTATTCGCAAATTTCGCAGTCACCGTTTCATACTCGGCATTCTTCCTTCTTAACTCTATTGAAGCGCGCGCGGCCTTTTCCTCCTCTTTCTTTGCTTTTCCCTTCCAAAATTCCATTCCTTCCTTGATGTTGCTAATTTCTTCCTTCCACTCAGCTGTCGGCTTGCCCAATCCACTATTTTTTATAGTGTTTCTTAATTTCTTATTTTCCAAATGAAGGTCCCTTAAGTCGTTTCTCACGATCTCGGCCTCCCTTTGTACTTTTTTCGATTCTGGACTTTTCAACACGAACTTCAATCTTCACCGATAGTTTTCTTCTTGAAGAGGTGCTGAGGTCCCTAGACATCTTAGTTTTTTCTCGCTCGAATTCTTGTCTAGCTATTTCCAATTCGGATGGCATTTCCTCCAAAAAGGGATTCTGGGCGGTGTAATTTGTTGATGAGATTTGTTGACTACTTACCCGTTGCTTTCTCCATATGTCATAGTCTTGGGTAAGGGTATCAGCATACAATGCTAATTCCATGAAATGAATTTCCTTCCAGGACTTTGCAATATCTCGGACTTTCTTCATATATCCCTCACCCGCGAAAGCGAACTCGAATTGTGCTAGCCCTCCAGTTGCGGGTATAAATTGTCGTGAAGAAAATTACCTTTGGACTAATAACGGAGCGTATCCAACTCCTCCCCATAACCCGAGTAAAGGTACCCAATCTTGGCCTCCACATTTGTATAGCAGGACTGAAGGACGGATCCAGGGTGCTCTCCACGTTATATCCTCGGAGCGAAGATTCTGAAAGACTGATACCCAATGTTGCTCGGTGACTTCTTTCGGCCATTCTTTCTTGAGGTAAGCTTCTAGCGGGGCGAAAGTTTTTGAAAACATGTGGAACGGAGTGCGCTCTACTTTCCAAAAATGACTCAAAATCCAAACATTGAGCAGCTGTGCACATCTGATAAATCGTCCCTTTCCAACCCTTCGACAAGTATTCAGGGACCTGAATGTCTCAGCTAAGATAGTCGGGACAGGGTTGACTCCTTGTTTTAGCCTTTCGAAGAAATCAAATACTGCGATTTCAAGATGTCCGAGAACTCTAGGGAAAATGACCAAACCGTAAATGGCCAAGGCGAATAGATTGACTCTCTTCAATATGTCAGGATGACTCAGAACCGATTCTCGTAGGCTAGACCATGGAATGCAAATGGTTTCATTCTTCTTCTTTATTTGTTTTTCGGCCCATGCATCAGTCATGTCTGTCAATCTTACTAATTTTTTCTTAAAGGTCATTGGCTTAGGCTCCTTCACGTATATCTTACCGATTTGCACATTGTCGATGCGGAGTAAAGCAGCATACTCTTCTATGGTTGGAGTCATGTCCTCTTGATTGAAGGTAAAGCACTGATAAGCTAGGTCCCAGAATCGAACCATGGCTTGAATCAACTGTTCGTCTACACAAATGGTGATCAAGTGAGCTATATCTCCATACCTCTCAGTGAAAATGCCCCTAGTATCTGAATCCTATTGATTCCAAACTCGCACCAAATCCTCAAGGTTATTTTGGCGAACATTCACAGTTATTTGTTCGGGCAAGTTGGCAACACACCCTTCCACTAGGCTGTCCCCCTTTTCTCTCTGAGTTTTTAGAGACCATTCCCGAACCACAGTATTCTTCTCGGTTATTTGTGTAATTGACTCCTCCATCAGAAACCCGTTCTTTGGCAACTAACCTTTAATCAACACCTTCCTAATGCGATGCCTATGATGCATGATGAAAATACAAATAAAAACAAACAAACTTGGTTAGTAAACACAACACATATGGTTTGAGAAACAAATTAAACTACTCAACCCAATTCTTTCATATAAACAGTGTAAATGAAAGGCAGAAGGCATTTCCCCGTGTACTTATTTTGGTGGCTATAGGCGGACAGAGGTTGAATAGCTCGTATGGTTCGTTACATGCGGTTTTAGTTCTAGATAGGTACTCGAATTGCCCGTACTATCATCGGCTAAGATCAGTACGAAGCCTCGGTCCTAGCTCATCACAAGCTCACGAGTTCAATTCGAGGGATTACATTTACTTATGCCTATGCGGAGGGACAAGTTAACTCACGAAAGCATAAGTCATATGTAACCCAAAAGTATTCACTAGCTTTGTGCGGAGGGCGGAGTTAACTCACGAAGCGTAGCGTTTACTTTCACTTAAACGGACGGGGCCGGGTTTAGAGCTCATGTTATGCAAAATGCAAGTGCACGTGTGTGGGAAAACTCATAAACCTTTACGTTTTATTTAAAGAAACTAAATCAGAATTAAAACCATAAAAATGAAAACTGAAAAACAAACAAATAACAAGTTAGAAGAAATATTTACAACACAATGCAAATGCATGAATTTTGAAAGTGAGATTTTCGGACCACGACCAAATATTTACTTTGAACAAGGAAATTTGGAAACTTTGACAAAACGTGTTTATTCGATTCGACTCTCAAAACCGTGTCCCCAGTGGAGTCGCCAGCTGTAGCGACGTAAAATTTTTGGGTTTCGGGTCGCTAAATTGTGGCGATTTATTAGAAAACAGGAAATTGAAATTTGGTTTTAAAAATAAACCGGGAGTCGCCACCGATCTTTTTTCTAGGTGTGATCGGACACCTATTAAATTTTTCTTTAAAAACAAATAAAAGGCTAGGTTTAGGTTTACGTGAAAATCCAGAGAAAAATTAGGGTTCGGGAGTCGGTTACGCGCGAGGAAGGTATTAGCACCCTCGCGACGCCCAAAATTGGTATCTTATAAACACACGTTGTCTTGATTTTCAAAAATACGAGTTTAATGTAAACTTTAGTCGTGATCCGATTAAAAAGACGAGAAATTTTAGTTTATTTCGGTTTTTGAGAAGGGTATATCGCTTTAACACGAGTCAATTGACATTCACCCAACATAGCGATGAACTCGATGACTTAATGTTAAACCGGTATAGTGCCTTGATTATTGAAATTATTTAGCAAAATAAGAATATGGTTTTCAAAATAACGTGACACAAGATTGATATGAAATAAGAATAAATGAATGGAAGAACTATAAACAAATTTAGAAACAAATAACAAATATTACAATAATGTTAAAAAAAAACACTAATAATGCATGCAAAATTAAATGCAAGGATAGTATCACATACGAGAAAATAATGAATATACGTATATATATAAAAAAATGATATTAAAAGCATGTACATAACGTATGTGAGAAATATACATACATAATAATATTCATGAAATAGTAACAAATACATAATATAAAAAGATATATACACATACATGACTATATAAATAATGGTATTAGAAATATATAATATAACATTATAAGTATACATATAATAGTATATATAAAGACTAATAAAATAAAATAAAAATGTATGTATAAAACATAATGTTTAAAAAATTTATATACATAATATATATAAAAATACATGTAATACAATATTAAGACATATATATTAGAAATAAGTAACATCTGATAATTTTAATAATAATATTAAAAATAATAATGAAGTATATAAAAAATAAACATGATATAATAATAATATTAAGGTAAAGTAATTAGAATAGCACTATACATGAATGTATAAATATATATATATATATAATATACATATATTGATATTGATAATAATGCTAAAACTAGAAATAATAATCATTAGTAAAATAATTAATATATTAATAAAAAATAGTAATAATATTAGTAATATGTAAAAAAAAATAAAAGAAATAAACAAAAGGATTAAATCGGGATAAAAACAGAATTCTGGGGCAAATTTATAATAATAACAGAAGAGGGGGGACTCATTCGAACACGCGTGCAGGTAGCAGGGACCAAAAGAGCAATTTTCCAACGTCTTCAAAACGGTGCGCATACAAGGGGACTAGATTGAAAACGATATAAAATTTTGGGGCCGAATTACAAAACATAAAGATTTGATTGTAAAGCCTCAGAAAAGCGGAAGGGCTGATTGCGCAAATAGCCCTTCCGCTTCAAAAAACACGCGGATCCTTCTGGTGCGGGTCGGGTCGACCCGACCCGCTCTAAAACGACGTCGTTTCGCTTAATGAGGGGGGGTCCAAAACGGTGCGTTTTGGACCCTATATAAACCAAAATTTTTTGTTTTTGTTCATTTGAAACAGAAGAGAAAAAAAAAGAAGAGGGGAGAAAGAGAGAGGAGGAAGAGGGAAAGGGGGTTCCGACCGTCGGCGACGGTCATGGGACGGTCACACCGACCACCGTCGTATGCTGGCAACCACCGTCATACACTGGGCGGAAAAGGTAAAAATCTCCTTTTTTCTTTTTTTTTTCTTTCTTTATCTATTATTATTTTTTATATCTTAAGTATTGTTTTTATTTATTTATTTGTATAGATATTGTAAATGTTAGAAAAAGATATTCGAATGTAAAACTAAAAAATAAACAATGAAATCTTCACCTTAGGATTTAGTTTCCGGTTCTGGGATCTTCCCCTTTGTTTGGCTGCTTTTCTATTTTTCTAATGCTGTGGAGAAAATTGCTACTGTTTAGGGTTTTAAATTGATTTCTTATTTCCTTTTTGCCTTCGAACTATCAAGAAAATGAGAGAAAAACTAGCCTCCTTTATAGTTTTTGATTTTGGGTTTTTATAACCCTTTTACACTCATTTTTAATTGTATCTGCTCTCTTGCTTGCAGGGGATAGGCATGGTGGGGCAGGTGGCGGACTTGACTTTGGACGGTGACTGCAGCAGTGTCAAGGAGCAGCTGGTTCGGCGCAAGTGGGGTTTAGGGGTAGATGGGATGTTGTTTTGGGCTTAGGGTTAGGTTAATTTGTTTAGTGGGCCTCCGGGTTTTGGGTCTAGGTTAGTGGTTATGGATAGATTTGGGGGTGTAATTTAGGGTTAATGTAGATGGGCCAGTGGGTTTAATTGGGCTCCGGGTTTATAATTTTGTAAATGGGCTGAGGGTTATTGGGTAAGGGTCCAAATTGGTCTTGTACACTAGTTAGTGAATTTTAGAAAGATGAACAATAAACACAATACCTTTCAGGTAAAAGCACCAAAAATTTTGTGTATTATACTCTAAATTGCATTTTAGTTTTTTTTTATTTAAAAATGGACAAATTAGATCTTTTACTTTAGATGATTAAGCAAAATAGCCCTATGTTAAAATTTGGTGTTTATATATAAGGTGTAGAGGCCCAATTTAGCCCGGGGCCCATAAACCAGGAACCTAAAATCAAGAAAATAATAACAGTCCATAGTTTTTTTTTTTTTTTAGACTTATTAACAGCCCAAAATACACAAAGAAACCCTAAGCCCATGGCCCAAAACATAAACAAATTTTCGGATGGAAAACCCTAGCCCTAGCCTTTGCACCGCGAAGCTCCCCCACGTGGTGTCAGCATCTTCTCCGCTGCAACGTTGCCACAGACCTGCAAACAAGCCAAAAAAGAACAAAAAAAACAAAGTAGAGAGACACGCAAAGCAGTAACAACAGAGAAACAGTAGTAATATTTTCTTAATATTGTAATCGGCTATAAAGCCGAAATAAAATCATCGATGTAAAAGGGGGGGATTTTGGAAATAAAAAAGAATAGTTTTTTTGGACCAAAAATGGAGAGAAAATTTCACTAAAGTTCATCCATCGTTTGAAAAAGGGTATGTTTGCATCATTCTTTTAAAAAACCATATATTTAATAAAGCAAAAAATTGATTCTTTTACCTTTGTGTGTCTCTAGCCCTCCGTTTGGGAAAGATCGAAGAACTCTTCAAGCGGAAACGAAGGGTTTCTCAGGGTATATTTCAATTTTTGAGTTTTCTCTTGGTAGATTTTGGCCCTAAATCTAGGTTTAGTTTGAAGAACGAGTGAAACGAGGCCTAAAACCTAGTTTTCATGTAGCTTCGGCCACCGCTCAAGGTGGAGACACGGTGGAGTCTCGGCGAAGCCACGGTGGAGGCTTGCCGGAGACCCGATCGGAGCTAAGTTCGGCCTAAAGGGGATTTCAGAGAGAATAGAAGTTTTTTTGAAAAAGAGGGCTGAAGGAATGAAAATTTTGTTGAAATTTTGGCTTTTATAAAGGGACCATACGACATCGTTTTGGGCCCTGGTTTCAGGCACCAAAATGGCGTCGTTTTGCATCTGACCCGATGACCCGACCCGACAGACAGAGGATCCGCGTGTTTCTATTAAAAGGGTTATTTACCCTTTTGGTCCTTCTGCATTTTTTATTCTTTTAATTTGATCCCTTTGTCTACTATTTTATTTTATAAATTTGACCCATAATTTTGTTGAGCTTTCCAACCGAATCCCTGACCCATCAGCTCGCTGGAACACGGACACGTGTCCAGATATTGGTTTTTTTGCCCGCTTGGTCCTCAAACCTCGTGCGAATTTTCATTTTTAACCCTGTATTTTTATTCTGTCTTAGTTTTTATCCCTAATTTCATTTTTATTTCAATTTAGCCTTTAACCAGTTTGATGTTAATCCTTTTATTATGTATTTATTTATTCTTTTTTCATATACATTATTTTTTTATATATATATATTGGTCCTTTTAAATTGTCTTATGAACTACGTATTTAATTTTTTTTTTTTAGACTCACTTATTTTATTTATTTTAAATATTTCCACATATTGGTTAATAACTTTCATATGTTATTTAACTTAGATATTATTATATAAATCATTTGTTTTAAAGCTATTTTACATACTATCTATTTTAAGAAAAAAAATTTCAAAACTATTTTGTATGTATTCATTTTAAAATTTATATAGTATTCATTTTAAACTGTTTTAATACATATTACTTTGAAATATTACTTTACATTGCTTTATTTATTTATTTTAAACCCTTTTTATACATTATTTTTGAATTGTTTGCTATTATGAATTTATATACATTGTTTGTTCTTGAATTCTTTTTATGGATTATTTGTCTTCAAATTTTATATTATTTATCTTAAACTCTATACATTATTTATCTTTTATGTATATTATTTATATTAAACTGTTTATTTTATGTACATTATCTATTTTAAGTTTCTTTTTACATCTTATTTATTTTAGACATTTTGTATACATTATTTATTTTAAATTGCTTTATTTTGTTTTAAATTGTTTTGTATACTAATTGTTTTAAATTGTTCACTTTAAATTGCTTTTATAGTATCTATTCTAAACGTTGTTATACATGGTATTTGTTTAAAATTATCTTATTATTTGTTTTAAATTGTTTTATATTTCATTTCTACGTTTATTAATGTTAGTATTTAAGTGGCGTATGCCATGTGATTATTGCCATTGTGTGTTTATAATTCGTTCATCCGTATTTTCATATCATTGTTATTTGTGATATTGTATCCGTGCATTATTATTCCATGCACATTACTATAATCTTATTTCATTTCATCGTGTCGTATATTAAGCTTCAACATACTTATCCAACGTGGATCATTTTATTTTACTCAAAACAAAATACACACCGTTTTAAATTTCATATTTGCTATTAATACAAAAAAATAAAATTTTTAAGATAATGCAATATTCCGTTTTTAGAAATTCGACAAAATCATGCCCTAACTTACTGGGTTTCGATTTTTCTCGTTTAATCTAAATGACCGAATATCCTTTTAAAATTTAAATACGATTTTTTTAAATCAAAAGGCAAACTTATTTTCGGGGTTTAAACTGTTGTGTCCTAATGTATTGGATGTGACATTTTATTACTTCGGGAAAAGAAGGTCTTTAGCATTCGCTTCGATTTATTCAAACATTTTTTGTAAAACAAACATTCATAAAAAGGAATAGTAAAAATTTGAAACAAGGCAATACTTCTTGTTTGGAAATTTTGAGAAAATCGTGCCCTACGCGCTGGGTTTCGATTTATCATTTGACCGAACAATCGAATATCCTTATTAAAATTTCAATGAATAAGTTTTGGAAATCATGAGATGATTTTGGTATAGAAGGTTTGAAATGTCGTGTCCTACGTGTTGGATATGATATTTTATTTCTTCGAAACAAGAGAATCTTAATATCCACTTCAAGTTATCATAGCATTCATAAAAAGGGATCGTATTTCAAAATTTGTTTTAAATCTTTTCAATTTTCGACATTAAGACATTAATTAACCAATTAGGTACCAATTATGGGCGCTACGAGGGTGCTAATCCTTCCTCGTACACAACCGACTCCCGAACATGTTTTCTCAAATTAAGTAGACCAAAATCGTTGTTTTAGTAAATCAAAATATTTTATTAAAACGACCAAATTTCTAGGTGATCCGATCACACCTAAACAAAAAAACTTGTGGCGACTCCCAATTTTCGTTTATCATTTTCAAAACCAAAGTCGATTCCCCTTTTTTCAAAAAAATGGTTTCGACATAAGGTATAATAACAAATTTAGCCCTTAATATTTTCATATTTATTCAATTTGACCCTTACTATTTTATTAGAAGTAAAATAGAAATTTTTGAAACTACTAAGACTAAAGGGTCAAAAATTCCTTAGTAACAATTTTTTTAAAAAATGAATTAAGACCTTTTTGAAAAATCATTTAAAACTCATAAAATTTAAAAAAAAATTGGGAATTTATTTTGTGACGTAAGACCACTTTTGGAGGTTGAAGTAGTTCGGGAATTTTATGCAAACTTGACGTCACCTACTGAAATAGAAGTTCCTACCTGAGGCAAGAAGGTATCTTTCGCACCTAAAGTTATTAATGATTTGTTTGATTTACCAGATGTAGAAGATGATTATTCAGAAATGTTGAAACACGATGATTGAAAGATGCTGGGAGAGATACTATAGGAAGTTACAATTCCTGGAACTAAATGGGTAACTTCTAAATTTGGTACTCATACTTGCCGAAGAGAGTTTTTGAAATCAACAACAAATGTATGGTTTTATTTCATATGATTCAGTCTTATGCCTATCTCATACAATTCCACTATCTCGATGGAATGAATGCTTTTATTATATGCTATGATGACAAAAATGTCCATCAGTGCGGTATATCTGCAAAGAAATTTGAGACGAGAAATGAATTAAGTTTAGGGGTGTGATAACTCTAAAATAGATAAATATTTATAGCATTTTCTGACGAGTAATTCATGCAAATTCTAAGTGTTTTGATTACAAATGTTGTGGTTTTACTACAAATTTGTAAAGTAGGATAAAATTAAAGACAAAGTTTAATTCTTACCTATTTACAAGGTAATTTTACATTTTTTTTTCCAATTTGACACAATTTGCTGCATTAGAAGAAAAAGCAGTCTTAAGCTCACCTTTTGGATGCTCAATGTTGTAGCATTTCCACAGCATGAGTCATGAAGAAGAGGGTTGATTCATGATTAGTTTTGGATTCCCAATTAAAGAAATAGTGGACCTTGGAAACTCTTTTGACCGTGCTCAAGAATTGGGTCAACAAATGGACAGCATGCTAATGAGATAGGAGCCCAAACCGTCCACTAAGGAGGAGAAGGCCCAACCGTCCATAGAGGTTCCCAAATCAGCGACCCAATACTTGGTAAAATATCTAAAATCAGCCACAAAAATTCTCCATGTGACCGTTCAACTCCCCTCCTCATTTCAAGTTTCTCTCCCATGAATCAAGCATGAAACTAGCTAAAACTAGCAAAGTCATCCACCTTTTTCCTTAAAGCAAGGGTTGACCATAGGGAGAGAGAATTTCGAGGCTCTCATTTGCTAAAAATAGCCATCCTCTTCAATTATAAATACCACCTAGCCAGTCACTCATTCCTTTCATCCCTCACTCACCATCTCTTCTCCCATTTTCTCTTATTTCACTTCCCATTTTCCAATCATCAATTCCCTCTTGAAAGAGTGTTTGCAAGGCTTCGACAAGAAGAGAAGAATGAAGGAGGAGCAAAGTGAGTTGTGCCATGGAGATACACCAGAAACGACTTAGCATTTCTCTTTCCCTTCAATCTTTTATTTTTGTTCAATTGTTAGAATGATTTAAGTTCCATAGCTTAGATTATTTAACTCTGTTAAAGATGTTTTGTGCATTTGATTTGTTTACTCATGCAATTAAAATTATGAACACGTTTCTCATGCATTTTAAATAAAGGGAAGCGATTGAATTAATTAATTAATCTAATAAAGATTTTTAATTAATTGGCACAATACTTATATAGTGTATGTTTTGATCATTTAGTGCTTAAATTAGTAATAATAGTAAAAGATTTATTACCTTACATAACATTTGTATAATGTTTGCTTATGAAATAGTAAGTTTATTAAACATAGAAATATGCTATATAGACTTAGTAATTAAATACATTTAACATTATAACTTAATTAAATAAGGTTAGTAAATTATCAACTTGTCATAGAATCTCTGTAACATCTCTTAACATTGTTTAAATAATTCTATTTTAGGAAGGAAAATTATTCTAACACATGCATGCTATTGTGATTAACTCTTAAAACTTGCATACTTAATTCTTTTGTGTTTATTTTAATTTTGAGCATACTTAGGTTAGTTTTAGTGTAATTATAAATTCATCACACTTTAATTTATCTCATCACCAATCAATTTGCTAAGAATTAATTTTTCAATTCTTGATTTGCATAAAAAGTCCTTGTGGAGACGATAACTCTTACTACTTTATTACTTGTCAACGGTTGTGAATACTTGTACATCAATCGAATATTTTCGAGACACAAGTTTGTACAAGACAGAACACAAACTTATATGGAAAAATTGACAGATCGTCTCCAGGTTAGGCACCTTAGGAATGAGAACCAACAAAGTTTTGATAAACAAAGGATCCAAAGGACACCCCCCAAACCCCCCAAGGATCCTAAAAAGTTTTTATACATTAGGATGGAAAATGGTCATCCTTCTTATTTTCTTTGCTCTCACTTTTCTTCCCAATCAAGCACACTCAAATTTTATTTTTCCTTCCATTTTTTTACTCCTTCTTCCCATCCTTTTACTTTTCTATCCAACCAAACACACCCTAAATTTTATTTTAATATTTTTTATGTGTCCAATCCTAAAAAGTTTGACTCAATACGGTTCATTCTAAAATCCCAAATATCTTTAATAGAAAATAATTTGTTCTTAAAAGGTTCTATACATTTTAAATGATATATGTATATATATATCTTCTTCCTTTTACATATATCATCTTCTTTGAAAAGAATAACATGGGACAAAACATGTTACTGTTAAATGGAATCTTACAGTAAGTTGATGCTATGCCTATTGCCAATGGAATGTCTTTTTCGTTCCATATTTTAATTCTTTTCTCAATCTCTAAATTAATTTCTCAATTGTTCTTCACGTGAATGCATGCAAATGGTCACGCCTAAAATATTTTATTCATTTCACAAATTATTGAAAGTGATTGAAGACCCTATCCCCATAATTTTATCCTCTAATTTTTCTTTTCATTCTAAAGGGAAAAAATAGAGTGCGTGAGAAAGGAATAAATATCCAAAACATCTATAGATCATTATCCCAAACAATTTGTGGAAAGACGAATAATATTTAGTTGCAAAAAGTTTAAAAGATTATTTTTAAAGCTTAAATATAAATTGATACTTAAATTATACTATTTTTTTCATCTTAGCAACTAAATTTTTTATGGGTCAAAAGTGGTACATAAAATGCTTTTTCTTTACATTGATACCTCTGTCAATCAATCATTATTTAAAGATAGTCAATGATGACATGGTGCTAAAACAATTTGCAGCGTTTTGATAAGCGCTGCAAAAAATGCCGCTAAATTTTGCGCGTATATTAGAAAAATCCGCTATAGAATATGACCTTTAGTGGCGCTTTCCCCACAAATGTCGCTAAAGAACATGACATTTAGCGGCGCCTTTCCCAAAAATGCCACTAAAGTTCATGTTCTTTAGCGGCGTATTTAGTAAAAGCATCCCTAAAAGTCATGTTCTTTGGCGGCATTTGTGGAAAACGCCACTAGCTTTAGTAGATTTTTACCAACCCATTTTCATTCATATAGAACTCGAATTGTCAACATAACTTCTTGTAATATGAAATCCAACCAAAAACTGCAAATCTAAATGATACTTCAAATCCAACGAAAGAACTATGTATATGATCTAAATTAATAAATGAAATAACAAAATATATTATATTCAAAAGTTATGTTGTTAAAATATTCTCACAATAAGAAAACAAACGTCTAAGTTAGTGGATTCTGCGACTGCTAAAACATCTTCATCATATTCTGAAGCTATAGTTGGAGTTCGTCATATTTTCTGCTTGCCTCTACTTCCCTTGCTGCTACCTCCGCTTTAAGTTGTAACTGGAGTTCTTCATATTTTCTTTGAGCCTCTGCTTCTCTCGATGCTGCCTCCGCTTTAAGTTGAGCAATTTGCAAAATATGCTCGCTCGCATCTGAGCCATCTGGTCTCTTAACCTCTGAACTTCTGTTTAAACTCTACTACATTTACTAGACATTAACTACTTCACTCAACCAATTTTTAATTAGATTTTTTTATTATTAATATATATTTAATTATTTTTATTCTATAAAGTTACATATACTTTTTAATTTTATATAATATATATATAATATAAAATATAAATTTCATAACTTTAAGAAAATTGGATTTATATATATTGATAATTTGGGATAAGGTGGATTGCTAGCGACTGAACCTAATTTCTCATGCCACAACACAAATATTCTTGTCACTAAGTCAAAAGATTGTTGGCAATTTTTATACAATTTTGAATATTATGATTTTTTTAATTTTTTATTATTTTGATACATATTTTAATTTTTGATATATTTTTAAATTTTTTATAATTAATATATTATAAAAAATTATTTAATAAAAATATATATTTTAAATTTTTATTTTAAATTTTTTAAAGAAAATTTTTTAACTTTTTTGGAATTATTTTATATAAATAAATGCATGACAATGCTTATTTAACTTTTGTGACATATGACAAATTATAATTGATTAGTTTTTTTTGTAGATAATTATTGATAATTTGAGTAATAGAGATATAGTTTAGATTTCATTTCTAATTAAAAAATTAGATATTAAGATGAAAAAATTGGTATAATTTAAATATTAATTTGTCATTTAAGTGTTTTTTTTAACAAACAATAAAAATTGGTATAGTTTAGATTTGCTTGCAAATCTCAATTGCATTTATCAAGTGGAATGAAAACAAAAGTATTATTTCCCTACATATCTTTGTAGTTGATTTTATAATCTATTCTATTTATAAAGAGTTTTATTAGGTTGGTGTTACTTAATACAATTTAGTTAGTAAATTATAAAAAAAAATATCTATTATTTTTAAAAAAAACAATAAATATTACTTCGAGGAAAAAGGGGAGAAATTTCAATGGAATTCTTTGGAGGAGGTTTTTCGATAGGCTCTAACTCTAATTCTTTCGACGTTGGCTTTGGTCAAGCTATAAAGAAGGTTCGAAGGCGACCAGGTGACTTGCCTGATCTAGTATACCCGTTAGTGGGTAGGAATGGTATATAGCTGGATGAGTTTAGGGATGGAAAAACCTGAATAATGGATTCTAAATCAATCCGTTCTAAATGGAGCAAAATTTTTTTGAAAGGTGGATTGGGTAAAAAAGAATTTGAAAGGTGGATTGGGTAGGATAATTTTCTTTGGGTAGTGGGTATGGAACGGTTATGATAATTGCTTGCCCTTATCCCACCCTATTCACTATATTAAAATACTACTTTTATCTTTGTATATTTAAACTATTAAAAGGGTAATAATGCAATGACGAAATATAAAAAAATTCATATATTTTATGTTGAAATATTTTTTAAAGAATTATGTTTAAATATTTATTAAAAATATTAAAAATAAGTAATAAAAATTAAATTGAAACGAAATGGGGTGAGGTAGAATGAAAAGGTAATTGATGTATCTATTATTCATGGAGGTGATAGTAATTTTTAAAATTATGCACCTATAGTAGAACGAGACGAAGAGAATATCAACTATGAATCAGTGTTGAATTTAGCAACTATTTATGTTACCTTGTTCCATTTCCATCATTAGATGAGTGTGAAATGTGTAAAGCGTGTTTTAGGGAAACACTGATGGGTTGATTGTTGAAGTCTTCGGGCTGAGCACAAGAGGACAATTTTGTATGTTATGACTTAGACTATCGATGGCATCCATCAATCAATTTTTCAAATCGAATCCATAAGTGTATTGACAAACGCATGGCGCGTACAATTATCATTAAATTGTTAGGCGGGCGTATAGCGTTCAATGCTTTGTCAAACAAGTTATATGCTTTATGGAAGCTGAATAAATCGATCCATGTTATGGTTTGGAAAACGATTTTTATCTGGTCAAATTTCACGACGATGATGACTACTCCAAAGTGCTAACGGATGGGCCCTGGGTTGTTTTCAAACATTACCTATTTGTTCACCCATGCCTCCCCTCTTCTCAACATCACAAGAACTCCCTAATAAATATGGTGGTTTGGGTTTGTTTACCAGGTCCCCCGAAAGGACTATATTCTAAAAGCTTACTTATGACTACAGGGGGAGCAATCAACTTGGTTGTTAAAATCGATCACAATAGTAATAGTGCTATTTGAGGGCAGTTTGCTAGATTAGTCATTTGTATCGACTCGGGGAAACCTTTAATAAAGTTAAGGATAGATGGGACGTTGCAACGAGTTGATCAGTGCGAATCTGTTCCCGCCTTTTACTTTGGTTTTGGTCACTGTGGCCGCAACAAGGAACTTTGTCTTCACAAGAAGCCTACCTCCGATGAGTCCTTTGGTCCTTGGATGATAGTAATGCGCAGACAACGTCAGGATGATCAACCAAAGGGAATTAGAAGCAATAAAATCAAGGCAAGAATCTTGGAAGCTCGAGATTTTCGGATCTCAACGAGGATTATGACGAAAAATAGTACACAATCAAAAGGATAAGCACGTAGATTTAACTACAGCCAACGTTGAGCCGTTAGTCGGGCAGTTTGGGCAGTTACCGGCTACGAGTACGGGCCAGTCCGCAATCAATAAGGAGGCTATTAAAAAAAGTATCTTCAAAAAGGCTAAAGGCAAGAGTATCCTACTTCCGAGCGGGCCTAAAGATAAGTCCTTTTAATAAAGCAGGTCAGGGTGTGCAGGCTTTTAACGATGGGTACAAAAAGAGCCGCAACAGTCTAATGCTCTCACGAGTTTCCAAGCAGTTCGGGTTGACACCTCTTTACGCCACCAGAAGTTGGGCTATTAAGATGATTAAGGCACAGGCTTAGTACTATCTTCTAAGAAGGACGATTCTACTAAACCCATTGCCTCGCTTGATAAATCCAGCGAAAACACTGGCCAACGACCTTCACAGTTAAATGCTATGGGTACGGACAACTTGCTTAGGGTTTCTGCGAGTGTTAATGCCTCCTCCAACGATTACCTCCCCTCGCTACCTGTTTCAATGGCAATGGAGGGGATTATCAGGGAGGTAGTTCAAGACTCTGAGAGAGATAAGGGTTCGCAGGGTGATATTGCCTTGGTTGAAGTCTCAAAGGGTGATTTTGCTTTTCTCTTCTCTTATTTTATGTTGAACCTTCATCTATTTTTTAGGAATTTTCAAGGGTTTTCATAACTTTATTAAAGAATACAAGAGAGATTCCCCCTCCCCCCCCCCCCATATTTTATAGCTCTGTTTGAAACTTGGATTGAGGGTCGAAGAGCAAATGGCATTATTTCTAAATTGGGGTTTGCTAACTCTTTTTGTGTAGAAGTTAATGGGTTTGCAGGGGATATGGTTTTTGTGGAATGATGATGTTTCAGTGGAGATCTTGTTGGCGCATCCGCAGTTCATTCATGTACTTATTAGGAGCTTTTTCAGTCCCTCCACTTTTATCTATACTGTCGTGTATGCTAGCCCACAAGCTCTCAAGTGGAAGCCCTTATGGGACTTTCTTAATTTATTGGCTGTTAATATTGTTGGGCCTTGGGTTTTAACTCGATTCTTCCTGGTGAGGAGGGGGATGGCGGGGTAGTGTCTGCGAGGCCAGGTTGTAAATTGTTTCTCTCCTTTCTTTTCGGTAATAGGATACATGATATGGAATTTCAGGTACCTATGTTTGCTTGGAATCGTGGGAACCTTTTTAAGAGACTCGATCAGG
This sequence comes from Gossypium anomalum, assembly GCA_025698475.1. Classification (NCBI taxonomy): domain Eukaryota; kingdom Viridiplantae; phylum Streptophyta; class Magnoliopsida; order Malvales; family Malvaceae; genus Gossypium; species Gossypium anomalum. Next base: position 6,829,498 of record CM046960.1, read on the forward strand.
CGATCTGTAGTAACCTGTGAGCCGACCTTTCTCCTGACAGTTCTGTAGGACACCTTCCTAAACTTAAGTCTGATCACTGACTATTACTGCTATCAATGTCCTTTCTATTTTCTCGTCAGTTGGTTGTTGCATCCTCAATTTCGAAATCTTGTTCGGTGTAATTGGAGGGGGTCTTAGGTTATTGTTTCCAACTCGGTTGATTTTACTTTGAAGGTGTTTGGGAAAAATCAATCTACAAAACAGTGTCTTTTAGCTCCAAGAGAAGTTTAAAATTTTTCTTTAAAATCGAGCCATTTTAATATTTATAATAATAAATTTTAATTGAAATTATATTTGCTTTGTATGAGATGGTTAAGTCAATCTCGACCTTTTATCGAATAATTTTTTCCGCTATTCACAATCACAATTTACTCTGAGTGTGGACTCAAAGTATCATAAGCCAATTGCAAAGAATGAAAAATTGTACTAACTATATGTAACAAAGTTAATTCTCTCTATAATTGAAATTATATGTTTTTTTTTTTCAAAAAAAATTCATTCTATAAAATAAATTTTCACTATTTTTTTATAGAATAACAACATAAATAATCCTATCCATAAAGCTTAACACATAATTTTTATTTATAGAGAATCAATATAAGAGTTTTATTTAAATAAGGTCTGATTAAATAATAATATTTTAATAGAAATTACAAGTTTTAGTCTAAGTAAAAGCCTTGGGGATATAGTAACTTACATATTTTATGGTTTTATTAAGTTTTTTTTATCTTGGGTTTAATCATATGTGTTATTTGAATCAATTCAATATTTATTTTCTATCTCAAAATATTATTTATATAATGAATTAAATTAACTAATTTAATTTCTTAACTAAATTATTTTCTTAAACTATTTCTAATTATGTTAAATTCATAATAATTTAACACCTCCAGGTGATATACTATAATTACCAAAGTAAAAATAAAACACAAAATGGAAGTGTAGAGTTTGAGGTAAAACGTGTTTAAGAGGCAGATTACAATCTCTCTAGTTTCCCAACTTTTCCTCGTTTTGTTGCCCTCAATATTTTGATATAAAAAAACAATTAAGAATAATATAGATTTTCAATCCCTAAGTTAAAATCAATTTAAATATCTTTCAAATATTTTATAGTGTTACAAATATTCAAAAATAAAATTACAAAATATTTTAACCTAAAGTTCTTTAAAAGTGTTTTCAAATTATTTCCAAGCCAGTTTAAAGATAAGTATCAATCCCTAAACTTGTGGTATCGATACCCTTTCAAGAAAACTATGAAATCACTTTCTAAAGGGATAAAATATCGATACCATCAATATCTTGACAAGTCACTAGCTACAACACTATCTAAAAAGATAAAGTAATGATATTTATTCTTGAGGCATTGATACTAACCTTCAAGATATCGATACTTAATCTTTCTAGCAGTTTTTTTTTTTCTTTCATATGTATTGATACCACATTTATGGATATCAATGTCTAAGTTTGCAACTGGCTTTGAATGTGTAAATTTAATGTTTCTAATGACTAACCTCAAATGCTAAAAATCAATAAAAAAAATATAAATGGATTCTTACAACAATCTAATGAAAAAATGGAACATTTATCAAAGCTCAAACTTCAGACATTCAAAGATTTTATTCTTTTATTCATCTCTTACTCAAATTTTTTTGTAAGCACTTGTTTAGTAGAGTTTATATTTTTATTCAAGTGTTTATTTTTTATTAGTGACTCCTTAAAATTTGTAAGCTATTTGGTTTGAGAGGTTTTCTTTGTTTGCTGTTTATGTTTTCTATTTGTGAGATTATTTAAATTTTTTGGGTAGAAAATTTTACATGGATTAGTGTGTTATATCACCTAATTAAAAGCTAGAGGATACTTTGTTGTTAAAAAGTATCAATTTTAATAGGGTGATTGGAAAAGTCCTTAGTTAAAAAAATTATGGTAGTAAATGTAGGTAATTGAAACCAAATCATTATAAATTATTGTGTCAATTTTTAAGGTTTTTATTTGTTAATTTTAATCAAATCAATGTTAATAAAGAAAAAATGGTATTTTACAAAATTGAATAAAATAGAACAAAATAGTTAAAATTATGTTTTTATGTTTTCATAATAATTTATTCGCTTTTGTTTTCACTTTATAATTCATTTTAAATGTTAAAATTTACATGTTAAATACAGCTTCAAGTTTCTCTTCTCTTTGAAATTATATATATTAAATGTCATGACTTCAATATAATACTAGTATAATTCTCTCGCTTTGCGTTAAATTGGTTATTTATTTGTCTCAATTTATGAAATACAAATTTAAAATTTAAAATATACTTTAATCCTGCCTTTCGGATTTAGAAATTTAAATCCAATTGTTACCATGGTTAAAATTCTTCTATTAAATTCACTGATGTGATATTTTAAAATTAAAAAAAAATCACTTGGTAATCATGTAACAATGAAAATAATATTGAAAATGTTTATATGGAACTTTTCTCTTAAAAACATTCATTCGAATTCATCATGATAAAAAAAAATTTTGTTGGAATATTGTTCCTAAGAAAAATTGACGTCAATAATTTTATTAAAATACTTAACAATATTAAATATTTAGACTAACTAATATCATTATAAAAGTAGAAAGATCAAATTATGCCAAAAATAAAACATGTAGATTAAATCTCAAGTTTCAACATAGTATAAGGCTAAAACTGAAGTTTGATCATTGTCTTATAATGTTAAAAAAAAATGCAGCAAGGCAAACCTAAAAAAATATAAAGCTTCTTAATCATCTCTAAGACTCTTAAGGCATTCTAATTATATATAACCACATAATATTTTAATCGAAAATTAATGATATTAACTATTTAGACTGGTTAACAATAATATAAAAATATAGGGACCAAATTACATTAGAAATTAAAATGTAATAGTCAAATTTCAAATTTAAGCATAATAGAGGGACCAAAATTGAAATTTAATCATTTTTCTAAAACTACAAGAGAAAAAGGGTAAGATTTACACAACCCTAAAAGAAATAGGAAATCACTTGTTCGTTTGTTTGTAAGACTCTTAGGGTATTCAAATTATATATAACAACATAATGTTTTAAATATTAATTATTTAGATTAATTAATAACATTATAAAAATATATAGACTAATTTATATTAAAAATTAAAGTATAGAGATTAAATCTTAAATTTAAACACATTAGAAGAGCCAAAACTGAAATTTAATTATTTTAGTAAAATGAAAAAAAGATAAAGGGACCATGGTTTGGGTGTGCTACATGTAAGTAGTAGGAGACAATATAAAAAATAGAGAGAAAATTATATAAATTCAAATATAGAGATTAAGCCTTAATTGTAGGGATAGTAAAGGAATCAAATATGATATTTAACCATTTTCATATAAAATACAAAAAAAAAAAAAAGTGTCAAGAAGAAAAGTGTTCTTTATATATATATTTGAACAATTTTATTATAGATTTTGAACATATTTGTTTTTTTTAACACAATGTTTAGAATTATCTATAGCCCTTCTCCAACCCATAAATAAAAGAATAATACGCTTCAGTACACTTGAACCCACTTACTTCTATATTGATATCAATGCATATAAATACTTACATTATTTTTCTAGATTCTAATCAAATAAATATAAATCAAACTTTGAGATTTGTATATTATAAAATAATAAGTTGAGTTATGAACATTACTTGTTACATTTTAACAATTTTATTCATAAACATTGCTTATTATTTATCAAAAGGTTTTATAAATTTGTAAGAAAATTTTAAATTATTTGATATATATAAATTATTGTTAGCATAATGATTTATTTGTTCTTTCAATTTTATAAAAAAATCATTTTAGTCCATTTTATTTTTCACCTCTTTAGCCCTCAAGTTTGTGTTGTTTGACAAATTATCCCAAAATGAATGAAAAAGTTAACGTTTGTTAACTTTGCTGACGTAGATTGCCGTGCGAATGCCACATAAGTAATTAATTAATTTTTTAAAATTTAAAAAATTTTAAAAATTATTTTAAAAATTTAAAATATATAAAAATATTTTTAGTTTTTAAAAATTTATTTAATTGTTAACGTGGCATACACGTGGATTGCCACATAGATATCACGTTAGCAAAGTTAACAGAAGTTAACTTTTCCATCCATTTTGGGATGATTTGACAACAATGCAAGTTCAGTGATTAAAATAGGCGAAAAATAAATGGAGGGCTAAAATAATTTTTTTGAAAAGTTAGAGAGTCAAATAAGTCATAAGCCATTATGCTATTATTAAATACAACTAATCTATGCACCGCACAAGTATACAAGCTAACATAAATTATATGTAAAGATTAAAGTAAAAACTAAAAAGGATGTAACGAGATTCCATCTATTCGATTCCGAATTTAATCTAGGTCTTTGTGATAAAAAAAAGAGTATATTAAATTTTTTGTTAAAATTTTTATCAAATTCTACTATTAAAAATTGATATGGCTGACGGAATAATCATATAATTTACATTTAGCGTGCTACATATACATTATGCTGTCGTACAATAACCAGTTTTTAACAGTAGAAATGGATAAAATGTTTAAAAAAATATAATTTAACAAAAATATAACTTTACTTTTTAATCTAATGTACAAAATTAATTTACTCATTATTAAATAGTAAAAATAAAATATAATTTAACTCTTAATATAAAAAAATTTTCTCATTGTTTTTATTACCTATTGTGTATAATGAAGAAATCCATGCGGCAAGGACAATGAACAGTCAATGCATATCTTGAACACGGCTCAATTATACATATTTTTGGAGTTTAACAAAAAAAAAAAAAAAAAAAAAAAAAAAACTAGTAGTTATCATTTTACATGTTTCAGCCTATGCTTGTTTAACACCTGATACATCTGTGACCGTTGACTTTCTCATCTTTATTGATCTAAAGGATTGAGAAGAACAAAAAAATATCCCACTTTTCTGTCTTTACCTACGTGTTATTATTTGTGGTTAACTTTATAAAACAATTCAATTTTTCGTTCTTTTAATTTTTAAATTTGAATTGTTTATTAAATTATTTTAAAATTGATAAAAAAGTTAAAATCTGATAACTTTATTGATATAATATCTACATATATATTATGTCAATAATTAATTATGTAACACTCCAAATCTAGCCTAAATGTTATGGCCAAATCTGGAGTTGTTACTTAATATGATTGAAAATTTAGTTTTTGAATAATCGAAAAATCATCATATACTTTCAAAACCTTAGTTTTGTTCAAAATCATTTCTTGTTATTTTATTTACTGAAAACGTTGTTTTGTTTTTATTTTCTAAAACTTATAATTTTTGCAATGAAAGACTCCATAAAAAGGGATATTTGAGAAACATAGTTCGTTGTTTCAAAGCCTTTAATTTTATAGCGAAGTGAATTTTATCAACTAAAATATTTGAGCAGTAAAGCAAAATACGGAAATAAAGTTTAAAAATCTAAACAGTCCAAAGAGTCCAAAAATTTACAGAACCAAAATACCAAAATTTAAATAAATCAATTTAAATAGATAATGATATTAACCGAGCTCCCGTTTGCACCGACCCACCAAAGTCTGAGGATTACCTGAAAATATCAATCAAATGGAGGGTGAGTTTTTGAAACTCAGTGTATAACGAATAACTTAAAACAGTTAAATGCATATCAAACAGATTTATTACAAACATATTTATAACGGAGTAGATACAGACATATAATCCTACCCCCAACCACTACACACCAACTCGTCCATCTCAACACACCATATGGGTGTAAAACACCCATCCAACCCTACACACCACTTAGTGTCGTTAGGACACTTTATAAAATAGTTGCAACTAAGTTGCAGGATCATTAGGCGAACTATCACCATTTTATAGAAACACTTCCTCCACATATTAATATACCCCATCCTAGATGCAAATACAGAATATAACATATATCAAACATGCTCACAGTATAACCACATAGCATAACAGATACAAAGGTTTAATCAACACGTGACAATTCAGTTATACAAACAGATATCATAATTCATGCAAACAGTTGCCCAGATTTCATATTTTACTGCACATTTAATCTCATATAGACCATAAGAAAAGTCCATAGTCGATCGGAACAACTTATATGACCCTAGAAAAGATTTCATATTTTTAGGCCCAAACGCTCATGTGGGGCACACGGCCCAAGTGGTTAGCCCGTGTGGCCCACACAACCCAAATAGTCCAGTTCGTGTATCACACACGGCCCAAATAGCCCAATTCGTGTATCACACAATCTGTTACACACGACCTACCACACAGCCGTATGGCGTTGATAATGAACTTTTTCGACTTTCACCAACTACTATTTTTTAGTGTTTTCGGTACACACCTGAATAATTTCTGATGTAATTCCACAACCGAATAATTCCACACCTAGATCAACAGTTAACACAACCTAACTTAATAACGGTTTGTGAATTTAAACGAACGTTGTTCACAAACAAGTAACTAAAACCTTCCAAAACATAATCAAAACCCTTACCATTTAACGAACAACAATAACATGAAATTTAGGTCGCTGGGGGATTGCCAATTGTTCATGAATGTCCCCTAAAACGAACCGAATTAATTAATTAATCCAAAATACACCCTTCGCACCATAAACCCGAAATTCAACCAACGCACACGCTTAACAAACAGTTGCAACAACAAAATCGAGTAAAAGTGATAAACCTTACCTTTGTGATTGAAAACCAACTAAAAAAGACCCAAAACAGATTTAAAAAATACTTGAAAAATTGGAATATGGAACACAAAAATTTGAAAGCAGCAACAGCAACGAAAGGAACAAGAACAGACGTGAGAGGCTAGAAGGAGCACAAAATTGAATTGAAAAAGAAACAAACAGATTGCAAAAGCAGGGAATGTGCAAAATGGCGCAAAGTGGGGGAACAAAAGCCAAAATGTGGGTTAAGGGGAAAAAAAAACAAAATAGAAATGAAATAAAATAAAATAAAATAACCAATTTTATTCAAATTATGATAATTAATCAGATTTTTTTTTTCACAAATAGAGTTCAAATAGACCACAACTACCACATGGCCAGCTCAAACAGAAATAGCAAAAATATTGCCAATACGTTCATGTGGGGATTTAAATACAGGATCATAAGTTAAGTTAAAGTCTTACCACTAAACCAGCAAGCTCATTCTGATATAGATTGACCCGAAAATAATATTTAAGTCCAACGAATAAAGGTAGGCCTAGGAACGAAAATTATTTAAATTTCCCAAAAGAGTATAACTTGAACTTAAGACTTCAAACACAGAATTAAGGTACTAAACCATCGAAACAGACACTTACTAATGATAAAATTTAACAAATCATGCATACAAAATTTGGGGCGTTACAATACTACCCCCTAAAAGAAATTTCGACCCCAAAATTTACCTGACTAAAAAAGATGCGGATCTTGTTATCGAACCGAATCCACAGGTTCCCATGTGGCTTTCTCAATGCCATAATTCTGCCATAGAACCTTAACCAACATAATTGATCAAATAATATTTAATTTGAGAAAAATAAAAAATATGTACTGGGTTGGAATAAATTATAAAGTACTGGGTTAAAGTCTAGGAAACACATATAATTTGACCCAGTACAGGAGAGGCCCAACTCTCCTCATGGAATACATGGAACGGTGAACCCTAGTATATCTAGGGCTGCTACCTCTCTCCCTAAATAATAAGGAGTTAGAGATTTTTTCTATCAAAATAATATTATTTGTATTCTATCAACTCTCACTATAAATAGATGACACTAGTAGGCTTCAAAACACACCAATAGAAAGAGAAAAACACAAGTTTCTTTGAAGTTTTCAATATTACTATTATGGCAGAAAGTAGTGAAAATTTATTTTAAGAATAAATTATACTTTCTGAGAATTGCAATTTTACCGGTTTCTATTTAAGAGAGATTTACTTTCCTACTAAAAGTAAAGAAAATATTTCTGGTTCTGTGTTTGATTCGATTTATTTGAGCCCACACTCGAAGCAGATCGTGGTGCAAGAATAGCGGAGAAGATTGTTTGGTTGAAAGTCAGGAACGACAAGGATTCGTCTATTCAAAAACACAGTTATAAATTCAGTCTAGGGTTTATTACTATAAATATCGCAAACCGGTTTGGTTTTTAAAATTTTTATTTTTCGCTGTAAAAAAATTATTTTTGAACTAGATTTTTTTAACAGATACTTGATTGTTTTTGTGTTTCATTCTTTGGTGCATTCATTAGTTAATTTAGCTAGTTTGATTTAATTTTAATCAATCCTCTTGAATTATTAAATTAAATAATAGAAAGCTACTAATTACTAGTAATTGTAGTTCTCAAAAGAACTATATTTGTGCTCACCATAATTATACTATTAATTGATATGTGAACTTATCTTAATCAATTTATTAATTAATTTAATGGAGATCAGTATCCTGATGAGTAGATGGTCTTGTCATGGTAGCAAATGGACAAGGCCACAGAGTGGGTGGTCCAAGTTTTTAACTGAAAATACGAGGGGGTTAGGTGGAGAGAATGAGCGGCTTGGTCTAGGAAGATGTCGAAGAGGAGAGAGGCGAATTCTGATAGCTCACAATGTTGGCTTGTGTCGAAGCTCTAGGGAGTACAATAATTTTATAATGGGATTTTTACTAAAATAATATGAAAAAAAAAACCAAAATGGGATTTACTTAACATTATACACGAAAATGGGTCATTGCAAGTGATGGAGGGTGGTGCATAGGCGGCACCACCCTCAAATCCAAAAACTGACAGTTTTGCAGGTAAAAAAAAAAAGGACGAAAAAAAAATAAAATAGGGGTGGAGGGTACCCCAAAGGCGGCACCAGTGGAGGGTACCCCACAGGCGGCACCGCTCACTCCTCTGCACCGACGGGACTCCTCACTGCCACGAACGGGACTCCTCACTGCCATTACTTTTGTTTTTTTATGTGTTGGGGACCTTAAAATGGTCCCCAATTTCTTTGTGTGCGTGAGTGAAGAAGAAGAAAGGGGGAAGGAGAAGAGAAAGAGAAGAGAAGAGAAGAAGAAGAAGAAGAAGAAGGAGGAGGAGGAGGCGGCATTGGTGAGGGAAGAAAAAAGAAAAAGAAAAAGAGAAAAAAAAAAAAGAGAAGGAGAAGAAGAAGAAGAAGAGAAAGAGAAGGAAAAAAAAAAGGTAATATTTTTTTTAAGGAAATAATTATTAATTGTTAATTTAAGGGAATAAATGATTTATATTAATTGTTAATATTATTATTGTTGATTGATTTTGATTTAATTTTTAAATTTAATTTTTTGCAAGGTATATTTTGGATAAAAAGAGATATTAAGGTATGTTTGTATTTATTTTATTTTTATATATATTCGTAATTTATTTTTAATTTTTATTGAAGTAAAAAATCTTATCTATGTTATGTACAAAAAATATTTTATTATTATTTTATTTAATTTATTTGGTAAGTGTGTTTTAGGTTAATTAAATATATTTTTTATTAATTTATTTTGGCATGTTACATTTTGATTTTTTTTATTTTTTATGTGATGAGTTTTTTTACAAAAACAGTATAAAAAATAGCTTAATAGTATATTTAAAAAAATATATTTTAAAAAATCCGAAAATAAAATAAAAAAGGCCAAAATCAGAGGTTTTTTACTAAAATAATATAAATATACTAAAATAATACATATGAAATATTATGTACTAAAATAATAAAAAAATAAAATACGAAAATAGTATATTTTGAAAAATAAAATCCGAAAATAAAATAAAAAACAAACGACTAAAATCAAAATTTTTTACTAAATTAATATAAAAAAACTAAAATAATACATTTGAAACATTATGTACTAAAATAATATAAAAAATAAAATACGAAAATAGTATATTTTTAAAAAAATCTTAAAACAAAATAAAAAAGGGCCAAAATCACAGATTTTTACTAAATTAATATAAAAAAACAAAAATAATACATGGAACATTATGTACTAAAATAATATAAAAAAACAAAATACGAAAATAATATATCTTAAAAAATAAAATCCAAAAATAAAAATAAAAAGGGCCAAAATCAGGGTTTTTTTCTAAATTAATATAAAAAATAAAATAATACATGAAACATTATGTACTAAAATAATATAAAATATGAAAATATGAAAATAATAAATTTTAAAAAATAAAATCTGAAAATAAAAATAAAAAAGGCCAAAATCAGAGTTTTTTTTCTAAATTAATATAAAAAACTAAAATAATACATTTGAAACATTATGTACTAAAATGATATAAAAGAATAAAATACGAAATAGTATATTTTAAAAAATAAAATCTGAAAACAAAATAAATAAAACGGCCAAAATCACAGATTTTTACTAAATTAATATAAAAAACTAAAATAATACATGAAACATTATGTACTAAAATAATATAAAAATAAAATCCGAAAATAAAAAATAAAAGGGCCAAAATCAGAGTTTTTGTTCTAAATTAATATAAAAAAACAAAAATAATACATTTGAAACATTATGTACTAAAATAATATAAAAAATAAAATAAGAAAATAGTATATTTTAAAAAATAAAATCTGAAAATAAAATAAAAAATAAACGGCCAAAATCAGAGTTTTTTATTAAATTAATATAAAAAAACTAAAATAATACATTTGGAACATTATGTACTAAAATAATATAAAAAATAAAATACGAAAATAGTATATTTTAAAAAATAAAATCCAAAAAAAAATAAAAAATAAACTGCCAAAATCAGAGTTTTTCTATTTTTTATTAAATTAATATAAAAAAACTAAAATAATACATTTGGAACATTATGTACTAAAATAATATAAAAAAATAAAATACGAAAATAGTATATTTTAAAAAATAAAATCCAAAAATAAAATAAAAAATAAACGACCAAAATCAGAGTTTTTCTGTTTTTTTATTAAATTAATATAAAAAACTAAAATAATACATTTGGAACATTATGTACTAAAATAATATAAAAATAAAATACGAAAATAATATATTTTAAAAATTTAAAATCTGAAAATAAAATAAATACCAAAATATATTGAACTACATGCCGGGTATATTATATATGTATATCATAATTTAAACCAAAATATTTTACTTATTATCATTTTAAAATAATAATAATAATATTTGTATTTGAATTGGGTATATTTATTTTTTTTAATGTAGTATGACAAAAAATATGCTGTCGGAAAAACGGTTTGGTATTTTTTTGTAATTAAAAGTAATATATAAAATTTAGTTATTTTGACAAATATTTAAAATCCATCAAACATTGAAATTAATAACAGAAATTTATTTGAAATTGCAGGTATGGCAACGGCTTCATTGATTAAGGAAGATCATCACATAGCTGACACAGTTAATAAAACGGTAATATATTGTTATTTGTTACTCACAGGTTCCATTAAAAAAGATTTATGTAATTTACGGAAATAAATTATGTTATTATAACTTTTTTCTGCAATTTAACATTGTCAGGAATCGTACCGCGTATTAAGGGGCCGGGTGAATGGTTTAGGATATTCCCCGGATGCACGACTGATACCGTATTTAGAGCTAGCTGGATTCGGGTCAGCAGCATTGATCCAGACGTTTGATTTGCGGTACGATTTAATATCCGTATTGGTTGAGCGTTGGCGCCCGGAGACCCACACTTTTCATTTGCCGTGTGGGGAGTGCACTGTCACTCTGGAGGATGTTGCACTGCAACTTGGGCTCCCAATCGACGGGAGTCCGGTAACGGGCGTAAGTGCAATAGCTGAGTCGGCTGCACTTTGTTATAGCGTCCTAGGAGCCTCGCCCGGCGATGATGAGTCCAATTTATCGGGTTTGAAATTTACATGGTTGAAAGCAAATTTTCAGCATTTACCAGATAATGCCACTGAAGAAGTGTTGATGTGCGTAGCTCGAGCGTACATTATGCATATTATAAGGGGTGTATTGATGCCCGATGCGAACAACAATAGGGTTCATATCATGTATTTACCTCTATTAACTGATTTGCATAATGTTCGCTCAGATAGTTGAACTCTCATGATTACGGCTATGTTGTATCGTGAGCTTTGTCGGACGACAAAGCCTCATGCCGCAGACATAGGCGGATGCCTTATATTGTTGCAGTCATGGGCTCTTTATGGCATCGGTTAGTCACCAGCCATACGTATATCCACTAGTTAACAGGTGATAAAATTTAACTTGTTATTAATTGATAGTTTCTTTATAATGATACTATTCTAACAATACTATATTTATTTGGAATTTGTTTTCGTAGATGGAGTATTTATCTGGGTATTGGGAGGTCGTACACTCTCCCGATATATCGTTTGTTGATTGAGCAACATGCCGGAGAAGGGGTAAGCTATTCCAATATTCGCGACATGTAATTACTTTATATATCTTACTCAAACCGTGTGAAATTTTAACCATGGTATTAATCGTGCAGTTTATTTGGATGCCATATCGTAGATCAGAAATTGTGGCCGTTATACCATCTTCTGCCTACGTTCATTCTCAATTGTGGTGCACTAACGCACCAATTATCAATTTCAATATAGTCAAGTGGTACCAAGGGGATCGAGTACTACGGCAGTTTGGTTGCATCCAGTATATCCCGAATCCACCAAAGGAGGTGGGGAAGGTTCACGGCATCAACAAGAGAGGGAAACATAGAATGCATTGGGGGGTTGTGCACCGGAGATATATTGCGATGTGGGATAATCGGATGGGTCGAAGACCTCGGATGGATATGTCTTCCGATTTTTAACCATCGCCAGAGTACATGCAATGGTACTTTAGTATGGGAAAGCCATATTTACTTGGTGCCCAGTCGACTGTAGTCCCTCCGTACGTGCAGCGACCTGGGGCATACGAGCCAGTGGCTGATATAGAGCCCGATCCACAGCCAAATCTCGAGCCCGAGCGAAAGGTGGAGCCCGAGGCACAGCCTGAGGCCGAATCTGACCAATCGCATTCACATTCGACTGATACTTCTTATCATCCGGATTTTCTAGACAACGACTATTTCTCGGGCTCGTCAGGGGGTGGATACCATTACGGGTTTGATATCTTTAGGTCGTCTCCATTGCAGCACAGCACTTCTCTCGGCCTGTATCCCCCTCAGTATAGCACTAGCCTTGGCCCATATCCACCACAGTACTCCACTCCTCTTGGGATGTATCCGCTGCAGCATGGCACTCCTCCCGGCTCAAGTTTAGCGATGCCATTCGAGCCATATAATTTTTCTTCCATGTATCAGACACCCTCACCTGCGACTGAAGAGGATGTTGGTCGTCGTGATCACCTACAACGTGAGCGTCGACCTCTGAATAGGAATACCCCTAGGACCACGCCACCTAACCATCAACTTTAGGGGTTTATTGGGTTTTGATATTAAAAAAGTTTGTATTTCTTTCTATATATTTAATTGGATTAATTGGAACTTTGAAAATTGTAACAAAATTTGACCATAACGTAAATTAAATTAATTCGGACATTTTAAATATTAAAACACTAAAACTTAACAAACTTAGCATTATAATATAAATTAAATACATTACAACATTAATCTAATTGGAACAAACTTTGCAATATAATTTTTTTTATATAAATTAAATACATTACAACATAGGCTCAATTCCTACCCGATCGTGACGATTGTCCAATATGATAGTTTCGCTGCGGGCATTTACTCCGATTATGGCCAGCTAACCTGCATAATCCACAACGCTTACCATCGGATTTCTCCCTAATTTCCATCTCATTATAAATTCTGGATGATTGCGGACGACCTCTCGGATTCCTACGTAGCCCTCTGTTTGGGACAAGTTCAAAAGTCGTCGGAGGCACCTCCCACGTAGACAAGTCAGGCAGGATGGGGAACTCATTTTCCCAGACACGTAACGTGCGCTTGAGTGTGTACACATCATCGACAAATTGTTCAACATTAAGGTTCACCTAAGCACACGCTGCCACGACATGCGCACATGGATAATGAAGTGTTTGAAACCTCCTGCAATCACACCGCCTGTTACGAAGATCAACTCCATAGGACCTAGGTGGTATACCAGGTCGACGACCGATGGTCTCTGTAACACGAAATGTTTCATGGCACCGTGAATATATTTCTACATTTATCGACCTCGCCATCCGACGGTTTGCAACCATTGCATTCCTGACATCTTCGACAAACACGTATCCTACCTCTATCTGGTTGACTTGTTGCTAACCCATTCTTGGCATCAAGGTTGCCAATCTGTAAAATGTAGCCGAAAATACAGATGAAATCGGAAGATGTCGTGTTTTCAACAATACAGCGTTGACCCCCTCCACTAAGTTTGTGGTCATTTGACCATAACGAAAGCCCTCATCAAAACTTTGAGCCCATTGCCATGGCTCCATAGTACCCAACCACTGTTGGAAAGATGTATTTGTTTAACTCTCCATGTCACTATCAAGTCGAGCCATTCTTTGGTGAAAAATATGTGGCTCCAGCTCGTGCGCTGTATATGTATTAAAGAAAGATAAGTTACAGTATTGGCCTAAGTCATTAAAACATATGTTGAAAAGATAAGGTAATCATTTACCCATTTTCACAACTTGTCTCTTCCAGTCTGCATTCTTATAGTCTCGATGAAAGTTAGCCGCGATGTGCCGGATATAGTAAACAGATCTCTATGGTACACCGGAACGCCTAATGGCGGCAATTAATCCTTTTCCTCTATCGGAGATGATGCAAATATTATCGCTGCTAATAACATACCTCCGCAAGTTGGTAAGGAAGAATTCCCACGATTCCATGTTCTCCTTATCTACGATGGCAAATGCTATCGGGAGCACGTTCCTGTTGCCGTCTTGAGTAACCGCAAGAAGTAAGATCTGTGTATATTTTCTATATAGCCACGTCCCATCTACTTGCACTAACGGCTTGCAGTTGGGAAATGCGCGCACGCATGGATCAAACGTCCAGAACATCCGATGAAAAATTCTTTTTTCTGGCAGTAATTGCTCATCCGGGCCGTAATAAGGTCGTGTCTGTAACTCAATGATAGTCCCAGATACTACTCTCGCATAGCGGCTATCCATCCCTGTAACTCGTTATACAATGCATCGAAATCCCCATACAATTGCTCTATTGCCATTTGTTTAGCTATCCACGCCTTTCGATATGATACTCGATACTGAAACTGTGCCTGCATTTTGGCAATCAGTACTGAAACTTTAATGGTCGGCATGTCCTTCACCATTAGCATGATAAACGTACAGATAGTTTCGGAATCAAGTTTTCCATGGTCTTCAGTTATACGTATTGATGTGCACGTGTGAGGCCCAACAAATTTGCGTATCTCCCACATCTGTGATTTTTGAATAAATGCAGCTCATACATGCCAATTACAGCCTTCCACCGACTTCCAACACTCTCCAATATATAATGTCGGTTTAGACACTGCAACTTTGTAATCTACTGATATATTCATGCTATACCGCTTAATAGTAAATACACACTCTTCTTTGCTTTCGAATCTCTGGCCTACCAATAACTCCTCATTATCAGAATTTACGGCCAGTTGGTGAGCAGGAAGTATTTCAGGGTACTCCCGGAACTCAGCTTCATGCACCGCGTCAGGGTCTATGAGCGACATGTGTGGCCCAGGGTTATTATGTATCACAATACGTCGCATCTGGTTCCCCACTGAAGACGCGTTAATGTTTCCATCCTCATTCACATCTTCATCGTCAATATCATCGGGGACATCGTCCACATCGGGATCACTATCACTATCGACCTCTTCCTCACAATGATCACTATTATCGTATCCATCATCACCAACCACGTCAATATCGGGTGTAACATTAAGATCGATATCGATCCCACGTATAGTCGATTCACTATCAACGTACGATATTAGAGCCACCACGCACGGTTCTTCAGTTGCATGTTCTTCACCATATGCAGTGAGATCTTCATTCTGCTCCATACCGGCTAACTCAGCAAATAAGTGAATCGGTGAATATTTGTCACTCCCATTCTCACAGTAAAGAGCTATCATTGTCTCCACGTCTTCGTCGTCTACAAGTTCCATTTCGGTGAATTTGATAGGATCTGTCGAAACTGGAAACTTATAGAAAACTTTTGAGATTCTTCTCCCACAACGTCTAACAATTTTTGCGTTAATTCTTCCCTTCATATCATCCAATGAGACATTTCTATTAAATCTCATTGCTATTTGTTACCGACATTCAAATATGCATCCAACAGTTGTTGTTAAGATGATTCCATCGAAATAAACGCATACGAAAAACTGATTATCCATCTTCAATACTCAATCTGTTAAAAAAATAAACAAAATTTCTCAAAATAATTTCGAACAATAAATAAATTACTTAAATACAAAACTAATTAATCAATATGCAATTTTTTTCATTCATAAGCTCATACTTTTTCAGTTCTAATTTTGTACATGAGTAACATTTATTTTTACATTTAACCACTTATATTGAGTTCTACATTTTCTTCCATCTCCGATCCCGTATCTTCATCTGGTAAATTCTCTACAATCCAATTTAGAAATTCTTGATTCTCCTCATATTCATCTTCTACAATCCAATTTGGAAATTCCTCAGGATCTTCTGCCTCTTCAATCTTTATAATTGGTATTGAATATATAAGTTCTCTTGGTAATTTCTTAACAACTAATTTATCCATCCATGGTTTGTCAAACACATTTTGCTTCCCAATTAACTTTCATGAACCTATACTTTGTCTCGCTATTTTCCTTGCTCCACAAGATATTATAAACTTTGCGAAGTTTATAACTAGATTCCAATAGGTTTCATGGTACTGATGCCTTCCAAAGTTCGTCTAAAATGATTTGATGCTCCTGTTCTATTAATGTCCCTCTAAGGGTTAAGTATTGCACTTTATTGTTTCTAATCATTTCATGACCTATCCACAACACTTTTTGCATCTTTTGATTTACGGTAATAAGGTGTTGAACAATGTCTTCTTCTGGTTTCATTCTGTAATCTTGGACTTCTCTCATCATCTTACCAACTTTCTCCCTTTGTGCTAAACTTATTATCTCATCAGGCAATACCAAATATGTTGTCATTTCTAACAATATGTATAACAAAAATATTTTTAGTTGTTATCACTAATTAACAATTACTTTATAATAGTTTTACTAACATAAAAACTTTCAAATATATTTAAAAAATTTAAAACATAAAATTCATAATAAACACATAATTAATGCTAAACACAAAACTTATTAACATTTCACAATAAACAAAATAAATTTTAAAACAAAACATAAAAGTAACACTAAACAAACTATATAATACTAACAAAATAATTTTTTTCTTATCATAATCTATTTTATTTAAAAAATAACAATAAATAAATTACCTTTTCTTTTTTTTCTTCTTCTCCTTTCTTTCTTTCTATCTTCTTCTTCTGTAAATTTTTTTTTCCAATCTGGTAGTCGAATGGAGGGGGAGGGTGAATATATACTAGAGGGGGTCAAGATTGTGAGAAAGGCACCACTGGTGCCGCCTGTGGGGTACCCTCCACCCCTATTTTATTTTTTTTTTCATCCTATTCTTTTTTTTTTCTTTTTTACCAGCAAAACTATTAGTTATGTTTGGATTTGAGGGTGGTGCTGCCTATGCACCACCCTCCATCACTTGCAATGACCCATTTTCGTATATAATGTTAAAGACATCCCATTTTAATTTTTTTTTTTTCATATTATTTTAGTAAAAATCCCTTTTATAATTGAAGGAAAAAAATATTAATTTTCATGATAATAGAGCATATTTTATGATCAATCATTTTTTTTAAAAATACCTATAATTAAGGAATTAATCATTATTATTAGTATGAATACTCTAATTTCGAGAAAAAGAAAACTAAATTTTCATTTTTAGAGGCAAAATCCCCTGCTTACGTGCCTCTCATCCAATAAGGAAAATACAAAAAAAAAATGAAAATTTAATGAAATGACATTCATGGTACCTTTAATCATTTAAGAAATGCTTTATAATTCTATATCTTAAACCATAGAAATAGATGTTACATCAATCGAATTAGTGGTAGAATAAGAATTTATTGAACTTTATGACAAAAATTTTTCAATACCCATAACATGATACAATGATTAACCCGAATCTACATTAAACTTCAACTTGGTATATGGTCAAATAAACAAAACAAAAAGCATAAGATAAATGATTTCTTTTTTTTGTTTTTGTTTTTTTCCTCATGGATAAGACAAAGGGTTACACAATAAAATATTTTCATTTGTGTGTGTGTGTTTATTTGACCATATTTTCAATTGTGTACAATATTAGATTTACTATCAAGGTAGGTGCCTAAAAAATTGACATGGTAACATTTTCCAATTTTGACGAAAATATGTACAAAGATGATGGAAGGAAATGCCAACCAAAATTTGATTCTATTGCAAGCCTGTATAAATAATTTATCGATTGAATCGTAATTTAATTAACATCATTATTATTGCAATAAGTAAAAGAATATATTTAAATATATTTCTCGAAAACAAATTACAAATGAAAATTTATTAAATTTCAATTCATCAGTTGGCGGATTTCCATTTTGTTACATTTCAAAAATAACAGCAATAGGTTAGCCCAAAGAATTCCAAACAAGTATACAAAGTTTTGAAATCCCTCTTCAATTCCATACCTCTTTCCCCCTCTTTTCTTTTTTCAACTTTTTATTGCTTAAACACAAACCCACCAGGCTGAGTCGGGTACCGGAATCCATACGGGTCAATTGAGTTAGAAAAGTTCTGGGTCATCAACCCGCTAGAGTTCTGTTGAAAAAACCCTGAGTTATTAACTCGCTGAGTTCTGAGTCCACTCTGTACTTCCTCTTCCACCGAATTACCAACTTTACTCGTTGACATATCCATCTGGGTTAGCGAAGGCGGCACCGTGGGTACATACAGGTCATTTTTTACATAACTTTGAATCCCCTGAGTCTGAGTTTGTCCACTGGGAACCAACTCAGGCTCCGAGTTAAGCCCTGCAAGACTCGCCCAATCTAAATTCCCACTGCCCAGATTGTGAAACCCTGTTTTGTCATCGTTTTGAAGTGTCTTCAACGAGTTCATCCGAGGCAAAGCAAAGTAACGATCGTCTAACTCGGGGAATGACTCAAGCATATCGTCGAGTTGGGAAGAAGAAGAAGAAGAAGAGCCATTGTTACTATGCTCTTTGCTTGAAACACATGATACTGATTTTTGAGCACTTGAATTCTTCTTGTAAATTCTACATAATACCCAATCATCCAACTGCAACAAATAAATTAAATTAAATTAAATTAAAAAATAATTCTTCAAGCAATTGTCTTATTCTACACATGATTGATAATGAATATCTTCTAAATTATTATTATTTATTAAAAATTTTAGGAAAACCCAAATTTATATATATAAATATTTAATATATTAAAAAAGATTTTTTTTTAAAAAAAAGGGATGACATAATAAAATTTATTAAAAAAAGGAAGAATTTTTAATTTAATTTATGAAATTTAAAAATTCATTGAAAATATTAAAATTTAAAAAATTAATCATATTCGATTTACTATTGTTGATACACTCAATCAACGATTGTGAAATAAGATAGAGTTGAGTGGGAACCAGAAACAAAGAAGAAGACGAAACCTCGAGTCCCGTGTATTAGAATTTTATTATATAAGTTGAGTAATTGAGTTAAATTCTGAATCGAATTCTGAGTCGGGTTGTAATTATTATTATATAATAACTATATATATATATGCTCGAATGATGTTGGCGGTATACGAGCTAAAAGGTTTAGAAATAATGAAGTAAAATTACCTTGGAGCTACCACTTTTACGGGAAGTTTCCAACAATCTATATTCATGCATAATCCAATTCGTTTTTGTCCCTTTCGGTGCTTTTCCAACGTAAAAAACCAGAGCTTTCTTGATACCAACTTTTCGGCCATTGGTCGTGATAACTTTATCGGTTCCGGTAGCTTTCCAATACCCGGAACCGGCGACTCTATTGGGTCGTGACCCGTTCGGATACTTTCGATCTCTCGGACTAAAAAAATACCATTCTTTTTCACCAAATATAGCTTTACCTATGAAAAATAATAATACACATTGATTAGCCAAAGAAATAACATTTCATAACAAGCCAAACAGGAAAGAAAAGGTAAACCATTTGGTTGAACTTACTTGGTAAAACCCATGGATCAAATTTGTATAAATCAATTTCAGCAATGATTTGTAGAGAAAAATGATGCCCTGCAACTTTCCTGCATAAATATTGTACTAAAAGCTCTTCATCCGTCGGATAAAACCGAAACCCCGGTGGTAAGCTCAATTGAGCCAATGGATCAGTTTCCGGGACTCCCATGCTTCAAAATTTTCTCCACAACCAAACAGAAAATTAAAGAGTAGTTTGTTTTAGCTAGAGAGATAAAATAGAAAAAGAAAAAATTTAAAAAATGTTTTTTTTTTTTTTCTTTCTATTTTCTATTTGAGATTGGGGGATTGGAAAGGTATTTAAAGAGAAGAGAAGATGGATAGTTATTAAAAAGTGAGTGTGAGAAAGTACGGACGTCCTTGTCTCGTTGTCTTTTTTTTCTAAATGCGACCCACTTTTATTTTTATCACCATTGAAAGAATGCCACGTGCCTATCATCAAGCGGCCGACCTTATCCGACCAAGAGGGTGCATGAACCATCACGAAAATTTACAAAAGTGAGTCATCAGTTCTTTAGACACGTGTCCTTTTCCCATTTTATTTTGCTACACCCCCTAAATGCGCAACTAAAATTCATGAAATTTTCTTAATTTTTTTTAATTTATGTTTGAGTTTGGGATTATTGCTTTTAATAATGTGGTTTTCAAAGTTTGAATTTAGATTGCCTCGTCATTGCATCCAACTATTTATTAATATAAATTAAAATTTTTTGATACATATCTTAAAATCGCTTAAAATTTATAAACATAAAGAAGTTTTTAAAAAAAATGGTTTTTACTTTTTTATGTTATTTATCTATATTATTATTTTAATTTTTTTATTGAATTTGTGACACTTCTAATCGAATTGCTAACTCAATTATAAAAATATAGAAATATATTTTCTTTTAAATTATAAATAATTTTATTATAATGATATTTTTGTCTTTTCATAATTTTATATTATTTTTAAATAAAAAATTAAAAATTAAAAATCTAAAAATCGAACACGTGTTCAGGTACATTAAAATATAAGTTTATGATCACTCCATCTATATTCATTATTGAAAAAAAACTAAAAGAAAATTTTCACCCCTACGTGTAACAAAATCTAGTTTATATAATACTTATTTATTTTTATATGTTAAAATGTATTTAAAATAATCTTCTATATTTATATAAAGAGTTTTGTTGAGTTAATATAACGAGTTAACTCAATACCGATTCAATTAGAAATTTACTTAAAAAAGCTCTCTTTTAATAAATGAATGTTTTCATATTTTTAAAATTTTTATATAAAATATTTAAATAAAACAATTAAAATGTAATATCTAAAAATCAAACCCAAACCTAAGATATATTTAAATAAAATCACTTTATTATTTCACTTATAAGTCAATTATTAATTTTTTTTCTTTCATTTAGATTATGAATTTGATAAAATCTAATGTATATATTTAAAAAGTAATAATTTGAAGGTGTTGTACAAATCTAAAACCAAACTTTGTATCAATAAGAACCTTAGCCATGCAAATAATTCATCATTACATTGTTAACCACTTCACATAATATATAATTAATATATTATTTGAATATTATTTGGTCTTTTTATTTTAACAAAAATTAATTAAAATATACATATGGTGAGATTTGAACTCGCACTAATTAAATTGCGAAAACTTTAAATTCATCACTCAACCAAAGCTTAATTTTAATGCATTTTTAAACATTTTTGTTTTGATATACGTAAATTATTGTCTCCATCAGTTGTATATATTAATAATGTTGTTTATTGAATTGGTGTTACAAGTCAACTCGACACTAACTCATAATTGATGACAAAACCATGATAAATAACTGCAATGCATTTAATATTGTTTATCTTATGTATTTATATGTTTAAATTTTATTTTACTCGTAATTTAATCTATTTTTTTAATTTTAGTATCGTACATATTTCATATGTTATTATGATTAATTTGTTTCAAACTATACTTTTCATTGTTTATTGTATTTTACGTTTAAACACACGTCTACATAAATACATGATTTTTGTGTGTATATTCGTGTGATAGAATTTCTAATATTAGTAATTTGTATATATTATATTTTAAATTATTAAATGTTAAGAAATATTGGACAACTATGCATCCAAATGTGAGAGTTAGGCAAGAATTTTTGTGACGAATGCAAAAGGGAGGAGAATGATATGAAAAAAGAGAGAGAAAAATGGTGGCTGGTTTTATTTAGAGACACGTTTACTTGACTTTTTATTATGGTTTCTTTTTGTTATTTTATTGGGATTTTTAGGGTTTTCTTTCACTCAAGAACTTCTATGGATAGCTTACAAGTTACCATGCATTACATGGGTTTGGACCATTTTGAATTGTTCTTAGCACATTTAAAAAAAAAAAATTAGTGGTTTTTCAAAAGAGAACTAGATTCTTCTTAGCTTTTATTTTATTCAATTGTTTTAGATGCTTGTAAAACTGTAATAGTTCCATTCAACTTTTGAATCAACGAAACCCATGTATCAAAACAGGGTTAGATGTAATATTTTTATAGGTTTTATACATTTTAAGATTATGATTGCTCAATCGTGTAATTGTAATATACATTACATTTTTAGAAAAAACTCAAATTTAGTATAATATTATTAGAAGAAAAAATTATAAAAATTATCTTTCATAATTCGTAAAATAAATATGAAGAATATATTTGGTTAATTGTTTATACAAGAATCAATTTAAATTTTAATTGTTTGACTTCACTTTCTAATAAATTTCCATTTTGGGTTTTATTTTATTTTATCTTTTTTTGTCTCTTTCAAAAAAATTTTATGCGTGGAGACTTCTAGTTATGGAGAAAAGATATAGGTAAAGGCATGGCATAAGTGTTTGGTGGGTCAAAGGGGCACGTAAGGGAGGTTTAGCTCACATAAAGAAAGTGACATTTGGTGTTATGGGAGCAATGGGTTTTGACAAGTTCACTACAAAATTGATCTAAATCTAAAGCTTATGTTCACAAAATAATTAATGATAACCAAAATGGCAAATTAGGTCTCTACTTTTTAGCAAGAATATCTTAAGTCAAATCAGATTGATTAAACTTTTTATACATAATTAGTATAAATTTTAATTTAAATTTCATTAAAATTTGGTCTAATTTTGATTTTAATCATTCTATTGTATTGCAATTTGAGGTTTAGTTTTTGTACTCTAATTTGATATAATTTAATGTCTTTATTTCTATAATGTTATTAATATGTCTAAATTGATAACACTATTAATTGCTGTCATTTAAGTTTGATGTGGAATTTGTTTTAAACAACCTTCTAACTTTATTATAAGTTAAATTTAGTTGATCGAGGATTTTCACATGACATTAATTGTGTGGTTAAATAATAGTGAAAAAAAATTACTCATTTATATTAATAATATTTTTTAATTGGAACTAATAATATCTTAATAGTACTTTTCAAATATCCTAAAAAAAATACTTTTCATATATATAAATTGAGGGACAAATTTATGTCAAAATAAAATGGGATAAATATTAAATTTATACATGAACTTTGTTTAAATGTGCAATTTGATATATGAACTTTGGTTTGGTACAATTATAAACATGAAACTTGAATTGTGGTTCATATATATATAAGAAAATTTGATTTTGATTCAATTGTAAACATTTAAAGAAATGAATACGTACATTTATTGTAACAACCCGCTCGACGTAGATCATACTGATATGCTGTTGCTGTATAATTGAGTAAGTCAGAGTAAAAAAAAGGGTGAAGTATCAGTTAAAGTGTTTGGTTGGCATGTTGCGTGAATTTAACAGTACGCCTTTTTGGGGGACGCCTTGCTGGAATTAGCCATTTGGCGATCTTTAAGGTTTGACAAACTTTAATGTTTGGTGAACTCTAGGGTTTGGTGGACTCTTCTATGAAACGATCCATCAACCCCAAATGTCCTGAGTAAACTTGTTAGTTCGTGGAGCGATAGAATTATTTTATGTGGAAACGATAGCTTGGTGAGTATCGTTAGAATTTAGTTGAGACCTAGTTGAAATTAAACTAGAGTACTGTATATGACAACTTGATATGTTTAGGTAGCCGTATGACCTGTTTAGTTGGTTGCTTAAGTGTACAAACAATGTTTTACCACTCTGATTAGTGGTAGTAGTTGCGTTTGGTAAAAGATTAGATTTCAAATCTTTTTAGGTAAGCTTAGTCTCAGATTTCAAGGGTGATAGTGAGATTTCTAACCTTCCCACTAAGCTTTTTTCCGCTGTTTGTGCTATAAAAGGATGTCTGTAATCGGCATGTTTCACTTTTGTTCCTTTCTATGCTTTTCCCTACGTCCCTAACAAATTTATTTTATCTTCACTAGAGGAGACGAGGAAGGTTTCCAGGTGCTTGTCAAAACTTCATTGATAAGTACCAACTAACTGATAATTTCTGGAAAACCCTTAGGTTAATGTAGACGAAATTTACGTATTTGCATTAGTGCATGCATGATCAATTTTGAGTAGATAAAAGGATCTGGTGATTATGATTGTTTCTTATTTAGCTGAAGAAGCTAGTGAAGGTTCGAGCAATCGAGACAAAGGACCAATAGAGTAGATTATGACTGAAGATTCTAGTGAGTTCCTTTTTGCTTCCTTTGGGTTTGAAACTTTATGATATATGGTTGTGTAAGGTAACTTGTCTCTACTAGAGATGGGTCGATGTGGTGTGTATTAACGTATGTGCAATAAGTCAGTGTTGTGTGTGAGCATGGCCATGGTCGAGATAAGAATACCCACCTTGTGTGCGAGCCCAATACTAGACTATTTGTGACATGTGAAAATATGGAAATAAACTTTATTTGTGATGCCTCTGGTAGGGCAGCTTTATTGGAAACCGGAATGGCATATCATGACTCAACCTTGCGGGAGAACACGTGTTCAATTTAACAAAGAATATGAAAATAGATATGATTATGGCTAATATGTGATTTTGATTTCTGAAAAATGGGTTCGAGACTGACACAAGTTGGGTTATAGGTAA
Organism: Gossypium anomalum; assembly: GCA_025698475.1. Lineage (NCBI taxonomy): Eukaryota > Viridiplantae > Streptophyta > Magnoliopsida > Malvales > Malvaceae > Gossypium > Gossypium anomalum. The sequence goes on from CM046960.1 coordinate 6,854,902, forward strand.
ACATATATGATTGAGAGAAGTATGTATAAGTTGCCAGTATGTATCCTCCAGGGGCACTGTGTGCATTGATTTGATGAAGTGTTTTCGTCAAAAAACTGTATTGGCAACCTGGCATAGTGTGTCTGTAAAATTGAGTCTTGAACATGACTTCATTTTTAGGTTGATTATGGGTAACCTGTTAAACATTATTTGTCTATCTGGAACTCACTAAGTTCAATTGAACTTACTTCATTACCTTTCTTTCTTAGGTGATTAATTAGTAGAAGAAGGTCTGTAGAAGAGGTCTACGTCAGAGCTACGTCTACAAGTGAGCCACTTGTCAATTTTTGTATCATGAATGGCTATGTTGGCGGGTGGCACATAAACTCATTTTGTAACCAATTTTTGTATTTCACTTTATGGTCTGTATTATTCCATTTTTAAAAAAAAGAGAATTTATCCTTATTATAAAAGCGTACACCAAGCTTTATGGAATTGCAACTTATGATCTATTGTATATGTAACTGCCATTAATGGCAACGGATGATTAATAGACTAACTTTTTTGACCCATATTGTTTCATTTACTTTAAAGACACATTACCGATTTAGAGAAAGAAAAATGTTTTGAAATTTAAAAGGGAAATCTTTATAACTGTTTTCTAAAAGATTTAAGTAATGCCAAAGGACCTGAGCTTGTCAGTAATGCCCTAGTCTATTGGGTGGTTTGATTGGCTATTTGATACACGCCATGTCATCCCGACGGCTATGAGGTGTTACATTTATTTTCATATTAGATTAATATAATAATTTGTGTATACAATATATCAATGCAAAATGGTATTAATTAGACAATGTTGTCAGTGACTTATCAAAATTGAGTCAAATCAAATTTTCATGTATAGGATCACAAAAAATTAAAATTAATATATAATATTACATATTGAATCATAATTCATATATAATTTTAATATTTTTCCCAATTAAAGTAAACTAATTAAATTTTAAATTTGAGCATAGAATAAAATAATAACTAAACATAAAAGTATTCGAAAATCTTTCAAGATTCATGCATTTTTCCTCTAGAAGGTTTATCAGAATTTTATCTGATTACGAATTCTACTAAGAGATTTAGTATAAAGATAAGAAATTATTGAACATATCAAAATGTTGATTATTGTTAGTATTATTTTTAAAGCTCATTTGTCTTTTTTAAAAAAGTAAAATAAAAATGAAATAGAAAACTTTCCATGGGTCAATTTTAGCATAAAGGAATTGTTCTTATTTTTTCTTATGCTAGAAAGCTAATTGTGATTGGGAGATGAGGCATTGGGGGCACTAAAGGAAATTGGATTGAAAATTGAATTAATTTATCAATGAATCTAATTACAATACATCATTAAAAATAAAATAAAGTAAATTAATTTTAATTTTAATTTTTTTAAAAAAATATTTATTATATGCAATCAATCAATCTTTCAAAAAATTCGGTAAAAAAAAAAATTGCATTTGCTGTCATATGTAGAATGGAAAATGTGTTACTGAAAGGTACAAAGAATCAAAAGGGCTTCTTTTGAGTTCAAGTTGAAGCCCTTTATAAATAATTATTGATGACAAAGAAATAAAGAAAGTTTCTTTCTTTTTTTTTTTTTTTTTGAGGTTTGGCAGCATATTATTTGGGTTATAAAAATTCAAGATTTTTTTAAAAAAAAAGGGTCTCATTTCTTTTTCTTTCTGCCAAACAAGTGTTCAACAAATGGTGTTTTGATTGGGCAATTTTACAGATCGCCTTCTTCAATTATTGTTTACCACCTCTCTTTTTTTTTCCTTTGATTTTAATTCACATGTTTGAAGAGAAAAACTAAGTTTCAGATTATCTATAATATATATAAATAATTGAAATAATAAAAAATCTAAACTTTTTTTCTTTTTCTGTAAAAAGTGTCTAATAAAAAATTACAGAATTTTATAAATTTATTAAACCAGATATTTATAGATTTGTATACAAATAGCTATATCTCTTTCTTTAAAAAAGAAAAAAATCTATTGTCACCTTAAAAACATTTTTAATTGGGCTAAAATAGATTTTTCTTTTTCTTTTTAGTTTGGCGAAAATGAGAAAGAAGAAAAAGGGAATGAAAAGGAAAAAGAAAGAAAGAATATTAGTGTATTTATATCATGTTTTTGTTTTTGTTATTTTTATAACATTATTGTATTTAATGTATTTTTTACATACTGATAATTTATTATACATTTGTATCCCATTAGATAAATGAGACATAGATATTAAATATATTATTTAATTATTTTGTGACAATAACAAAAATTGTTATTGTTGGTTGCATCATTAATTGCATTTAGATTGTTGTGCAACTTGTCATATTTTTTTTAAAAAAAAAAATTCTTCTCTTCGAGTATTTTGAACGGCAATAATATAGGATTAGATCATGTTAAATATCGATCAAGTAAGGATTTTATTTTAATAGTTTTTGTATGATAGAACTATTATATTTAATGAAATCCAGTTTTTATAGAAGTTCAAATAGGTCAAATGGAGAATGTCTCTATTTATTTGATATCATATAGAAGACTAATTGAAGAACAATTACAACAACAAATCTCATTCACAATAGTTAAAGATTACAAGTCTACAACCTATTTAAAGAAGAATTGTTTATTTGATTATGTAAGAATCAGAGTGAACTTATTTTATTCATCGAAAGGAACATGTTTTAGGGCAAAATACTTGTAAACAAACTATTTTCATGATCATTTTGTATCTAAGCTTTCAACGAAAAATTCTTAGTGGGAAGAATGATCTTAGTTGATGTATAGGTGTAAGGTCAGAACTTGGTGAATGAGTTGAACTTAAATCACAACATGTATTGTTGTTTAATAGTGGACCACTTTTAAGTAAGACCTAGCAAATAGGAAAAGCATTTGAACTATGTAACTAATTATTGTGTCCATCTCTACTTTTTACTCTTTCAATTCTTACTTTAGTTGCAACTTAACTTATAATTGACAAGCAACTCAACATTAACAATTGATATCAAAGTTAGACACCTCATGTTTTAAGTGAAGACCCTACTATTGAATTTATTAGAGATGGAAGGAAGCTTAAATTCAAGGCCCCTATGCTTGATGGTTCCAACTATGCTTCTTTAAAAGCTAGGATGAGGTCAATTATCAAGTTATTAGACGAAAGAGCTTGGAAAGTATTGACTGGATAAAAGCCACACAATATTGATGCTAGACATGTAAAGACTCCCAAGCCAGAAATTACATGGATAATTGAGGAAGATAAGCTGACCATTGCAAATTCAAAACATTTATGTTTATAAGGATATCCATATGCACAATTGCTCAAAAAGCTTGAAAAAAAATATAGAGACAACTCCTAAATGTGACATATTATACAACAATCATGGGTATACTCATTAAGTGTTTTGCAAATGTTGATTGGGCCTAATCCAAGATAGATAAAAATGTCAACTATTGGAGTACTTTGTTTTTATTGGTGGAAACTTAGTATCATGGAGAAGCAAGAAGCATAATTTTGTATCTAGGTCAAATGTTGAATCAGAATATAGTGCTATGACACAATCCACGTCTGAAATTATGTAGATACATCAATTTTTAAATGACACTAGGTTGGAGTATTCATAACTAGCGAAGCTCTTGTAAGATAATCAAGTAACTCTACATATATCCTCAAATTTAGTTTATCATGAAAGAAACAAAACCATTGAGGTTGATAATCATATTAACTACTAATGTAACAAGATGAGCATGATTAATATATATATGCTCTAGATTGAGGATGAGTGTTACATATTCTTAGGCTTAATTCTAGGATTTTATTTTATTTCATTATTTAGACTATGTAAACTTAAATACAAACAAGCTAACCCTAGAGATGAAATACAAGTAACTTCTTCCATTAGTTTATTCTTATATATGTTATTTTCTTTGTTTTTTTTTAATAACAATTTCTAAAAAAAGCAATTCTAATTGAAAATCTTAATAAGGAAGTGGCTTCAATTGACATGCAATTAAGCTCCTTGGACAAGCAAATTAAACTAAACCAAAAGAGTCGAGATCTTCCTTATAAATGTGACCTTCTTGCTCATCGAACTTGACTAGGCTTTAAATTTTTTATCAGAAAAAGGGAGATATAAGAGTTAACTGGATGGGCTGATGGTTTGTTTGTCAATACTTGTAACACCCTAAACTCGGCCTAGATGGAAAGACCAAGTCTAGGATGTCAAACGAACTTTTCAGAAAACATATGCACTTAAAGCCGGTTTAATCGATACATAGATAAGGCTTAAAACCATTAACCATTCAACGTAATTCAATCTTAAACTTATATTTAAAATAGGACTATTAGATGGCCGAGTCCCACGTCCCCCGACCGCTTAATTCTGAGAGGTTCCTGAAATTCATTTAGTCTAGTTAGTACGGTGCAACTTGATGTGCAATATAAATACTCAATGTATGTAAAATAACTCAGATATCATTAAGAATTCAGATAGCACACTTGGTCTTATTCGATTAGATTAATAATTCACAATAGTTTCAGATACCGAGCAGTTCAGATACACAGCAGATCAGATACAGAAACAGATTCAAATGTAAATACAGATACAGAAGCAATTATCCTACCCCTATCTGCTACACACCGTCTTCGACCAACCCAACACACCTGTAGGCATATAATACCCATCCAACCGTACACACCTCATTGTGTCGGTATAACACGTTGTAGTGTTTATAGTCTCACTACCAGGCTAGATATAATTTCGGGTGGTTTGACCACCAAATCAATACAGAACACTTCATTTAATTCATAAGTTCAGCCCTATGCAAATGCAGAGCACAGATGACCAATATATATATTCTTATACAGATACAATCATACAGTTCCAATATAACAGAGGGTTGAAATTCTAACGAATTGTCTCATACGGGTATGTAGAACCAATTTATAATCATAATAAAGCAGATCATATAGTCCAGATTAGTTTATACATATCCTAGACACGACTTGCACCCGCTTTGTACAGAAATCATGGCATTAATAGAAATTTGGCGATTCAGGCTCACATGCCCATGTGAGTGCCTGTATGACTCTATACGGCCTGGCACACGATTGTGTGGCCACCCGTATGCCCTTATTCACCAAGTCAATGAGTTACACGGTCTGGGCACACGCACGTGTGCTGCCTATGTACCTCACACAATCCAAAACATGTCTATGTTCCTTGCCCGTGTGTCCCTAATACATAAATAATGAGTCACAATGTCTGGACACATGCTTATGTGCTAGCCTGTGTGACTACTGCACCACAACATCTCACGCACAACCTACCACACACCCGTGTAGCTTATTTGTGTGTCATAAATCCAAACACGGTCCACCTCATGGTTTTCCACATGTCCGTATGATAGTTCATGTACCGCCAATTGTCCCATTTTCGACGACAGAAAAATGTAGAGAAAGAAGGGTTTTGATACCCTACCTAAAACAACGACGACCTAGAAGATATCCTAAGACTCCCAAAGCCTAGAAACCAAATCCAATTACTCAATTAACGGAGATTCAAAGGAATACGCTAAATTAAAACAACAATCAACGTCGCAACCTTCAACACACAAACTCGAAACTAACAAAACTTACTTACCAAAAGTTCAACAGCGCACACTCAAGTTCTAGACGATGAGAGAAGCGTTAGACATCTCTTGACCTTTCCCTAACCTTTCGTAACCATGAGCAAACAAAGTAAAACAAAACTGATCAACACCCTCACTTTACCACGAAAAAACTCATATTTTCATTTATATAACCTAATAAGAAAACTCACATTTTTGAGGTGTTATAATATTCTACTCTTTTGATGGTTTATTTTATGGTTGATTGATAAAATTCTTATAATTGGTATGTACTTAACTCAACTAATTAATGCTTTTATGCTAGTGTTTGGATGTTATTTTTTTTCTTATTGATGCTATGATATTTGTTGCATTAATTATTGAATTCATAGTTTAATTTCATAGCTAATGATTAGTTGGTTGATTAGGTTTTTAAAGGGACATCATTCTGAAGACTGGCCTACTTTGCTTGAAATTACTATTGTGTTTTTTGTAAAAAATGTCAAAAGACGAGAATGCATGTTCCAATTCCATTTAGTATTGGATGGTTGTGTAACTTACAGTATATATGTCAAATTTATGAAAAAAAAAGTATGCATTATTTCTTACATCTCCTTGAGAAATTTAAGCAGTAATTGTATGAATTTAATCATGTTGATATTGAGTCATGCAAAGACTTTTTGAAGGCTTTATATTCGGTCCAGTTATCATATTTAAAGAGATTTGGTTTTTTTAATAAAAGTTCAAATGGAGAAGATCTCTATCTATTTGATACCACATAGAAGGTTAATCGAAGCACAATTCAAATATCTTGTTTACACAAGTTAAAGATTACAAGTCTACAATACCTATTTAAAGAAAACTTGTTTATTTGACTGCATAATCAGAGAGGACTTATTTTATTCATTGAAAGGAACATGTTTTAGTGCTTGTAAACAAATTGTTTTAATGATCATTGATAAACCATAAATGTAACATATTTTAATCCTTTTTTAATGCATTTTTGGACGAATTATCATTTAATTTAGTAAATTTTATGCTCTTAATCCTTTAATTTCATGTTTAATACTTAGGAGAGCATAGAGGAACAAAAAAAGCAGAAAACGAGCCAAAAACGGACAAAACAGGCTAATTTAAGGATCCACATGGCCAAGACCATTTACACACCGTCTGAGCACACGCCCGTGTGAGCCACACGGGCTAGCCACATGCCCATGTGGTAGCCCGTGTTGATATCACTCCCGATTTCCCAAACACGCGAAAAAAGCTAATTTTTAGGGTTTCTGAGCATTCTAAAGTCTATATAAACACACTAGAAGTAGACCTAAGGGGACACACAGAGTAGAAAGCAGAAATTACTCGAAGGAAGCTATTGGAATCATCTCAGAAGCAGATCCACTTCAAGATTGAAGATCTCCATTCAAATTTCTCTCGAAGTCTATTTGAGTTTTTTATGTCTTGTTGTTTTTCTAAATTTGAGATGTCTTCCTTTTACATTATGAACTAAACTCCCTAAATACCTAGGGAGGATGAAACCTACGATGGATCTTATTATTTAATTATCTAAATTACACGATAAATACTTGTTCTTGTTCTTAATTATGTGTTCTTAATCCTTGTTTTAATATTTTTAGGATATTAATTCGAGTTTGATGTGCTTATTCAGTGGAGCAAAAGTCCCTGTTTAAGAATAGATCTAGCATAATTAAGCGGAGTTGCATGCAATCCTAGAAATAGGATGACATAAATCTACCTGATTAGAGTCAAATCTAATAGGGGAATCCATAGATCGAGTTAATGCGACGATAGGGGTTTTAATTAGAAAGAGATTTTAATTAATCAACCTAGAGTCAGTTGTTCTTAGTCTCAAAAGAGATATTAACAGAATTTAGGGATTTCTACGGATCAAGACAAGTGAATAAATCGTTTGATTTAGAGTCAGAATAATAAGTGAAGTCTAGGTGGATTCTTTCCTAGGTATTGTCCTTCTTATAAGTTTTCTTCAAGTATTTTTCCCAATTCGCTCTCTGTCGCGTTCATTAGTTAATTAGTTTAGTTAATTTTAGATTAAAACAAGTCCCTTTTATTCTAGGCTAAATAATAGAAAGATAGTTAATACTAGTACTTTTAGTCCTTGTGGATACGATATTCTAGACTCACCATAGCTATACTACCATTCGATAGGTGCGCTTGCCTTAGTCGTGATCGTAGTCTAGTTTAGTGAATCATAAAACGATCTTCAATCATTTTGTACCTAAGCTTTCAAGGGGAAAGTCTTAGTGGGGAGAATGATCTTAGTTGATGTATAGGTGTAAGGTTGCAACTTGATGAATGAGTTGAAGTTAAATCACAACTTGTACCATTGTTTAATAGTGAATTACTTTCTAGATAAGACACAACAAGCATAAAAAAGGTTTTGAACCGTGTAATCAATTTTTGTGTCCATCTATACCTTTTACTCTTTTAGTTCTTACTCTAATTGCAACTTAACTTACAATTCACAAGAAACTCAACACTAACAAAAGCAATTTAACTATGCATATAATCTTTTAATTTTACGTTTATTTTGAAATATATATAATAAATTTTATTAATTAATATAAAATATAATTCTCTCCACATAAAATTATATCAACATTAATACTTAATAAACAGGTTTTATGTTTATTATTAATTCCAAATTATTAATATTAAAGATAAGAATATATACAATAATTACAATTATATTTATGTTATTAATAATGTTTTCATTATTAGTATCATACTAATTATAATTTAATTAAACTTTGAATTCATATTAAATTATAATTATTATTTAAAATAATTACTATTTAATTAGGTTTAAAAATATACACAAATTAAAAAAAATTAACATTATATATAGATGTATTAGCAATCATTTCATTCAATAAAAATTACTTTTTAGTATTATTTAATAGGTTTTATTTTTATCATAAAAAATTGATTGTAATTATTATTTAATATGTTAAGCTTTTATTATTGTTTATTATTTGATACTTTTATTATTTAATATCTAATAATACTTTGAAATACGTCTATTTTTTGTGCTAAGAAACATACACGTGAAGATTGAAATATTAGTAAGCCGCAATAATTTGTTCTCTATCTTCTTAACCTTTGCCACATGAAGAAATTTTTGATAGATTAGGTCACAATCCAAAATTTTTGGTTTAATTATTATTTCCTCTCTATATTCTTTGCACATTTAAAATTTAATTTCTTTATCTATAATTTTAAAAATTTAATCCTTTTACTTTGTTAAATTGGATTAAGTAACATTTTTAACTTAAAAAATGCTCACATGACAAGACCAGATAAGCAAATAAAACTAATATAGAGATATTAAATTTCTGGAATTAAAAGTAGAGAAAATAAATTTAAAATATATAAAAAGTATAGGGGTTGGAAGCACGATTAAACTAATTTAGCCCCATGTATTTGAATGGATATAATCAAATTAGCTTAAGCTAATTTGACTATGGACTATCTTCTGTAATCACCATCTAATAGTAATTTAGAGATGGTCTATGTGGTCGACTATATCTACCCCTTTCAAATGGTTTAAGAATTATTTACTATTTTGGTCCAATCATGGCCATCATAGTAAATTATTCTATGGAGTTAAAGAAAGTTTGACGTTTTTTTTTCTTAATTGGAAAAAAGAGAGAGAAAAGTAAAAATAAGAAAAATGAATGGAGAAATTTATAATTTAAATTTAGAAAATGCTTTTTTCAATAGATACAAATTTGAAAAAAAAAAAAAGAACTACTCCTATTATAAGTTTTGGTTATAATGCCAAGGATTAACCATAAACTCTTCGCAACCCATAAATAGGAGTATAATATGCTTCAGCGCACTTAACCCACGTCTTCCTACATTGGCAATAATGCCTATACCAATCGAGTTAAGACTCAATCGGTAAATGTTAGTAACTTTTAACAATACAATTTTAATAAAAAAACTGCGTTACTTAAGATTTGATATTTAAGTTTTTTTATCCCATTTTTATGCTTGAATTATTATTTTAGTCTTATGTTATCAAACAAAAATATTTTTAATAAGAACGTGACACATGGCACAATTTTTTATTGGATGTAGGTAATTTTTAAGGGTACAATTAGACGAAAATTATGGTTTAAGCAGGAGTGAAGTGAAAAATATTTTCCGGGGTTAGAATTTTAATTTTACGAGAAAGCTAAAATCAATTTAAATACTTGAAAATTTTCAACTTGGAAATGCTTTTCCTGGTAAATAAAATGTTTATTGTTGCAAAGTGAACCCAAAATCAGAGTTTGTGGGCATGAAGTTGAAACAAATTCAAACTGTGAGTCAACTGTATTGAATGTTAGATTTATTTTCCAATAAAGAAAGGTAAATTCAACACATTTTATAAATGAAAAATACATTAGACATGGTTTCAAAATTTCCTTCTCAATTGTGGATGTTGAAGTCGAGTAGTCACAAATCAGTCCACTGATTTTTCTTTTTTAATTTTAGTAAAGAGCATAGCAGCCCATATGTGATTTAAATAAGAATAATTAGGAAAAGAAAAAGGTACAGCAGCCCATGCACCGTCAAAAAACAGCAAAATATTTTTTTCCTTGCTAATTGTATTATAATTACTAATATAATTTGAATTTTGAACAAATTAATATTTTATAATACATCAATTTTTTTACAACTTTGATTCAAACCTAGTTATTTTAAAGAAGATTGAACATCCAATCAATAGATATAATTTGGAATTCTTTAATAATATTTTTTAATCAATTAGAATATGATTCAAAGGTAACAAAGTTGTTTGGAAATTTTTGAAGTTTTAAGTTCAAATGCCATTATGTGAGATTCTTTTTCTCGATTTATTCTGGTTTTTTGTTCAAATATATACTTATTATTATATCTAGTTACTAATTCACTAGTTTTTTTTTTTTTTGAAATGATTGATTATATTGATTGTAAGTGTAATTTCTAAAATAAATAATTTTTTTTCAACATAAACAACCATGATTTTAGGATTTAAATTGAGGGGAGATAATCTTATATCCAATAACTAAATATTAAGTTATAATTTTTGTTATAAATAATTACTTCATATAAGGAATCTCGTCAGATCAATGATTTTGATTAAGGAAGGATTTATCCAAATAAAAGCTCTCCTAATTGAAGACTCTTGAATGTTTTCTATGTAGACCATCACCATATCACACCAAAATCTACTCGAAAATTCTTCCTCTTATATCTAAGCCCATTGGCAATAAAGTTCTCATAACTTTACCACCAACTTTCTAAGTTCTAATTAGGTCACACCCTATCACATCATAACAAAGCATTATAATCTAACTACTAAACCTACATAGCAGGACACTTATTTAGAAGGATCTAAACCAAGCTCCTCCTCTATATAAACCTTATCCATCACTAAGAAGCTTACAAGCTACTATTCAACTATTGATACTTTATCGAAACCTCTCCAAAATTGTCCAAACACTCTTAAACCACTAATAATGGTTCTTTGCACACCGTGTGAACTACCTCCAACACCACATTTTGTATCAACAAGTGGCGTTGTTTATCGAAACTAAAGCAAAAAACCATGTCTCCAACCAATGATAACAACCCCAAAATGTAGAATCAGGACACCCCGACAGACTTTCAACAACAATACAACCTTGTCGCTTCTTCTATGTCATTCATTGTCTTTAACCAACATCAACAAGAAGACAAAGGGTACCAAACTAGGCCACCATACAACCAATATGGTTACTATGATGGTTACTCTTATAAAAACACTTATTATTTTGGTTACCACCAACTTTTTAAGCAAAACTACATGCATCCTCATCCCAAATATTACTTTCGCCGCCAAAACTATCCACTATTACCATCACAGGAAAGCCCCACAATACAAAACAACTTAAACTTACAACAATATTGAGAGTTGCAAGTCCAAATTAAATTCCTTCAAATACAACTCCAACATCAACAAGAGATAATAAAAAAAAATGCTTTGTCTATTCAAGATCTTAGAGCAAACCAAACCCCCTTAAACCACCTAACATTACAGAAGAAAGATGTTAGCTCCTCTATGTTAGGCCGTTGACCTATTTAGAAGAAGGAGAATAGGTCAACTAGATAGAACATGAAGAACACCAACTTTTAGTGGTTGCTCCCCAAAACTAGAATGTGTCCTTAGAGGGTCAAATATGTTAACTCCAAAAATACTTAGAGTAGGGCTAGATTGGTGTTTAAAAATTCTCAAATGAAATCTAAAACAATTGAAAATAAATAGACACATTGATTCAGCCTCAATTGCCTACCTCCATTACCTTAGGTCATTTTGATAATGGTTTTCCCAACTCTCTCTTTTAGAATATATACATTTCATTTTAAAGGTATAACCTTTACAAGTACCTATCTTTTACAAAGGCTAAAATAGAAACTTTTCCCCTTATTCTTGACAATGACTAACATGTTGGAAAATTCGGTTTGAAAATGATTTTCTTACACAGTGGAAAAATAAAATTTTAAAAACTGAGTCGAGTTATGATATTTATAGCAATAAACTCTTTACCTAAATCATACTTGTGTTTTTTAATAGATAAATCCTTCTCGTTCCTGACTTTCAACCGAACAATCTTCTTCGTTATTCTCATACTATGAACTACTTCGAGTGTGGGCTCGAACGAATTCGAATCAAATATAGAACCATAAATATTTTCTTTACTTTCAGTGGGAAGATAAATGCTCTTTTTAATAAAAACTAATAGGATTGTTATTCCGGAAAATATAATTTATACTTAGAAAATAAATTCTCACTATTTTCGGATAGAATAACAATATCTTAAAGTTGTATATTTAGCCCTACCAGTGCAATCTATTTATAGGGAGAAGAAATGAAACCCTTGTTGAATTGTAAAGTTTATTTCAATAGAAAAACTAAATCCCAGTCTAAATAGGATTAAGGGGGCGGTAACCCTAGTTAAATAAACTAGGGTTTGCCATCCCATGTATCAATATGAGAGGCTTTGAGGCCTCTCCTATATTTAGTTTAATTATAAGTGTTTCCTAGAGTTTTAACCCAATATTTTTAATTTTTAGATCATTTCCATTTAGAAAAATCTACATTAATTTCTAAATGGTTCTCATTTCTCTAACTTTACCCTTTCTAACCATTTTAATGGTTTCTATTCGACTGGACACATGTGATTAGGACTCAAATGATTTATAATTAAGTTTCAACTTTTCGTCTATTAATTATAAACTTTGTAACACCTTCCCTTAACCCAATCACCGGATCCGGGTATAGGCGTCATAGTTGAATCAGGTTATTTTGCATACTCTAAATTTACTAACTGTAAAAAAAATATGTTATATCTCCTATTTACTTAAAAGCATGTACAATAGTCTATAACATTTAAAGTAAAGATTTACTGTCTTAAATCCAGTCTCTAAAGAAGCTATTTAATTACAACATGTCCGTCCCCTTGGTGAAGCCTCTAAAGCTACCTTCGTCTTATGTGCATGACTCTACTCTATTAAATCCTCGATTCCACCCGATTTGGCTTGGCTCGTCCTTGAGTTCCTTAGTTCATAATTCTTGCAACCACAAATCCAACGTTTGTAAGTTCGAATGTACTTAGTGAATTTTTTATTTACACTAAATACACCCCACCTTGTCGAGGTTTCAATAAATGGTATTAAAATTTAAATAAACTCACTGTTCGTTTTGGGAAAATGTCTTTTAATCCATCAAAGCAGTATTTATTTTATTCTCGTTCCTATCCTTTAGCAAATAGATCGTTGAGAAATTACTTACCAATCATTCTATCATTTTTCCTTGATTGTTTCTCCAAACGTTTGGCCATTCTCGTGGATTCTCTTTTACTTATATTCGATGTGTATTCATCTTTCCATCATGTACTTATAAGGTAGTTCCTTAAGCCTACCTACCCAAAAGTTCTTGAGGATATTTCCCTTGGCAATCATTCCAGATTAGAATAGTCCATGGAGAACTCTTTCCTCATCATAATCTCGTATGACTTACTGACCTTCTGTCCACTGGGAAACTAACATGGTCCCACGCCACTCAGGCGGACTAAATTTTGCTTAGTTTAAGTAGTGATCGGATTACTTTTTCATAATTCACTTCAGCCATATATCATTACATCTAATCGTAACATGCCTATCTATTACAACCACTATGACTTTTAATATTCAGCCACTGTCGCTAAGTGATCATTTAGGTTCACGATTTCTTTCTCATACTATATCCTCACATAACTAGTTATTTGACTGATACTTCCTCAATATTTTTCTCCTTTAAGAGAAATAGTCTTGACAAACACTTCTGTCATCACGTGTATCCTTCTTCATCAATGGGTTCTAATCACCTCTCCCTTCCTTAAGGACTAATCGACGCACATATGATACACCACTATTCTATACAGATTCTCTAAGCGCCCTCAGCATTCCTTAATGGTGGATTCTTATCCACTATTTTTGGTTAAACCAATTCTTATTCGCTTGAATATTATGCACCACTGGTACGTCAACTTCTATAACTACTTCCTAATTAACATCCTTATGCCCCACTGGGTTACATGACTACTATTTCCACAGTTTTTTCTCATTTTCGTTACATTCTCATTCATTGGCAGATTCCTTCGACCGTTACAAATCCATACTTCTATTTTCCTTTTGATCATTTTTCTTTGTTCGCAAGTTGTCCCACGATTATCATTTTGAACGAACACTCGTGTTTACTATCCTAACAGATTACTCTATGTTTAGCGTCCCAACAGATATGTATGTGGCATATGAAATGGCATATTTGGATATGGAATTGGTATTAAAAAATTTAGTATATGCTTAATTGTTGACATGTATGCATTGGGGATGGTATGATATGTCTAATGGCTAAATAGATGTTATAAGTTTATATGAATTAGGTTGTGGTCATTTGCACTTGGAATGGTGTGTATTAGAAGTCTTTCGATGCAGGTGTGGTTAACCATTTATGCTATAGTTGATGAATTATGAGGTAGCATTGGAATAGGTACCAAATGGTTCAAATTTTACTAAAAATATAATCCACATTCCAATGAGTAATCTTCCTCACTGTAACATCGGTCGATAGTGAGTCATGTCGCAACATCGAGTGGCTTGAGGCCACGACATGGCAAATTATTTGGCGACATCACGATATGGAGGACATGATGTCACGATGTCAGCTCTAAGATTTTGAAACTTTATAATTTGGTCTTATTTCATGCTTGGGTCAACAACAGAGCTTTCGTAAGCTTGATTAAGACTCAGATTTGATTATGTATTATAATGTAAATGTGTTTAAAACATAGTTGCTTGTTTAAATGATTATTTTTTTGTAAATTTGGCAGTGGTTGCGCTGGCAACGAATATAGCATCCCGTGGCTTAGACCCCGTGAATGGGTCGAACAAGGGGTGTTAAATAAATCTTTTCCTCCAGATCACCATGAAGTAAAATAGTTTTTACATCCATTTGTTCAACCTCTAAATCATAATAAGCTACCAAACACAAAATAGTTCTGATAGAGGACATCTTCACAACTTAGAAAATATTTCCTCAAAGTCAATCATAATAGAGGACATCTCTACAACTTAGAAAATGCATCCCTTTTTCTTTTTACCGTAACCCTCAACAACCAATCTAGCTTTGTATCGTGAAGTTGAATTCTCTTGCTTCAACCTACAAATTCTTGATTTCTCAAAGCTCTGTTACCCTTTAGCAATTTCATCAACTCAAAGGTATGGTTGTCATACAAGGACTGAAGTTTATCCTTTATAGCTTCAACCCACTTATCTTTGCTTTCACTCTTCATACAGTTTGTACCCAAGCTCATCATGATCATTACCAATGAAGATACATTGTCAATTTTTTGTATCCATCTTAGATCTATCATATTTTGGAACATGAACAAATGCCTTACAATCGAACACACGTAAGTGATCATATGACACATATTTGCCAAACCAAACTGTATCTGGCACATCACCTTGCAAAGGAACATTAGGAGACAAATTAATCACATGTGCAGCTATATAAACAGCTTCACCCCAAAAAGATCGAGGCAACTTTGCATCTGAAAACAAACATCTGACTCTCTCAATCAATGTTTGGTTCATTCTATCCGTCAACTCATTCAACTGTGGAGTCTTTGACGATGTCTTCTAACGTCTGACTCCTTGTAACAAAAAATAAACAACAAATGGTCCTCTATACTCACCACCATTATTTATAAAGATGCGTTTCAACTTCTTCCCAGTCTCTCTCTCAGTTGAAGCTTTAAATTACTTAAACACATAAAGTTCATGGTTCTTTCTTTTAAAAGTATAGACCCAAAGCTTCCTTAAATAGTCATCAATAAAAGTCACAAAGTAAAGTGTACCATTATGTGACCTAACCTTCAATGAACCTCAAATGTCAAAATGAACTAACTAGCAAATTTGACTTTCTCAAAGGAGGATGACGCTTAAACAAAACTCTTTTTTGCTTTCCAGCTACATAATTAACACAATTCTTCAGCATAGTATTCTTTAAACCCAAAAGTTTATTCTTCTTAACCAAACAATTAAGCCATTTCTCGCTCATGTGATTAAGTTGTCTATGCTACAACTCCGTTGAGACATCATTTTCTGTCATGTTCACCATACCTCAGGAAGTCAAAGACTGCATCAAAAAAAAGGTTGAACTCTTCTACCCTTGAGCCATAACCAAGGAGGTTTTAATCAATTTCCACTGACCCTCACTAAAAGTGTTACAAAAACCATTATCATCGAACTTTCCTGCATAAATCAAATTTAAACGAATATCTTATGCATGTCTAACATCTTTAAGTGTCAAGTTGGTTCCATTATTAATGACCAAGCTAACATCTCCTATGCCAACAACTTGTACCAAGCCATCATTACCCATCTTCAACACCCCAAAATCATTAGAATTATAAGATGTGAAGAACTCCTTTTCGTGACGAAACATGAAGCAAATCATCAGTGTCTATCACCCAAGTAGTCTCATCGCATGCTAGGTTGATCAAATTTTCATCACTATAGATTAACAAATCATCAGTAGTAGCGACAGTAATATGTTCGAATTTCTTATTATCCCTTCTCTTTTGTTTATTACCACCACCTCTATTCTCCCGTTTCCACTTGTAGCAACACTTTTTGATATGGTCTTTCTTGCTTCAATAATGGCATTCAAGATTCTTTTATCTCGATCTCGACTTGCTTCAACTTTTATCTCTACCCTTTTCACCTTTGTCTTTGCTTCTCCCCCTATTTTTGGTAACTAGAACCTCAGATTGTAATGAAAAACCTTAAGACCTTCTTCTCACCTCTTCATTCAACACGCCACTCTTAATCATTTCCAATGCCATAAAACCCTTCGAAGCATCATTAATAAACAAAACTCAATATTTCCCACGAGTCTGATAAAGTAGCAAGCAACCAAAGCCTCGTAATCTCATAATCAAATTTAATTCCCATATCAAGTAGTTGAGCCAACAAACATTGAAACTCATTCAAGTGGTTGGTTATAGAAGCCATTTCCTTGTAAGTTAATGTCATGATTCTTTTAAGCATAAACAACTTGTTATTGTCAGACTTCGAAGCATATAAGTTTTAAAGTTTGTTCCATCGCATGTCTACATGTGTCTTTTGGTCAATGTGGTTATAGAAATTCTCTTCAACAATTTGTCGAATAAAATTGTACACCTATTGATGCTCAAATTCCCACTCCTCATCAATTTTTGACTTGGGTTTTCGAGTAGCAAAAACAAGAAGATGCAAAGCTTTAACAAACATAAGATCTTTCATTTTGTTCCGCCAAAGTTGATAATTTGTGTCATTCAACATAGTCATGTTACTATTGCTAATTTCCATTATTATCGAACTCGAGAACCAAGCTTTGATACCATTTTGTTGGGACGAAACCAAACTAGATGAAACAACGCGAAAGCAGAACCAGTGTTCTTTCACTCCCAATAAACCAATTCAGTATTTATGACAAACCCAATAACATAATATATCAACAATCAATGCAAATAAACCACAATATCACAAGCAAAAATAATAAATCAAGATACAATTTTTACGTGAAAAACCCCTTTAAAGCAAAGGGTAAAAGTCAAAGGACTTTGAAAGTCCACCAAAATTCCAATATAATCAAATTCTTAATATAAGATCACAACCAAGCCACAACATAGAGTACACAACTCAAAGAAAGCTATCAATAAATAATCTCAAGCAAATTTAAGAGAGAAGTTTAGAAGTTCACCAAAAAGAAGCTAACTTTGAAAGTCGAAAACCTAAAGCTATAGTACTCCAAACGAAAATTCGGACCAGACACATTAAAGATTTTCACGTCTACTAGTTATTATATATATATATATATATATATATATATATATATACATAAAAAAAAAAAAACAACACGAACAGACAACAAATAGACCTCCAATCGGAAAAAAAAATATGACGACTAATCTACGTAAAAATATATTTTTCCTTCCATTTTTTTTTAACTTGCAGCACACAAACACTATTTTTTTTTATTCAGCAACCTCACAAACTTATATATGTAGAGTACAAAGATTGTGGGCCTTCCCACACATAGTGGGACATATGGAGCCCACACCTAACAACCTCCAACATCACTTTTTTTTTTTCAACAATTAAAAAAAGAGTTTTTCTTAAACACAAAATCATAAATGTAAGTCCCTAAATCTTAGAACAGACCGTAGTTTCTACCCAAATATTGAGGGCTTATATTGAGGAAGAATTGATCCGATATGGCCATATATTATAGCCAACGAATAGGATACGTATAAAACAAGGTCCATTTCTTCATCAAGATGTATTTAAAAAAAATAGAAATGTAAGTATTTAAACTTTTACTATAAACAATTTCTTAGGAGTATGATCCAATAATTTTCACTTGAATAATTTTGATAGGTTGCATCAATAATGGTAAACACAAGATGACAACAACTTTTATTAAATATCTCAAGGATAGTGTTTATAAGAATATGTATGTTACAATTTGACTTTACTTGGCCTAATGTCTTAAGCCTGTAATTTTTTTTAAGGTTTACAAAATGATAGCCTAATGTCTCACTTTGTCAACCATAGAGTTCAGTGAATGCATGCTCCATATGTGGAACGATTTTTACCTATTTCGTCAAATACATGTGTTAAGTTTTTTTTTTCATGCAATACATGTGAGACTTCATCAAGTTTACGTGAATTTGTATGATTGTTGACACTGTAAAAAATAAATTCTTATTTAAAAATACACTTGTAGATTGTAGTGAGTAGGTTCAAATCCGCAAACGGTAATGATAATTTTATATTTTTTAAATAAAAATAAACAAAATAAAGATAAAGGGGGATTGTTTTAGAAAATTAAATTTAAAACTTAGCAAAGAAAACAATAGTTATAAGTTGAGGAAAAATCAGTAATACGAAGTTCAAGCCAAAGGTAAAAATCTCATTTGACTCATGAGCTTGATCAATAATGCAAGGATTGGTGTTTTTTCATAACTTGGTTACAATTATCGACGAACGTCTAACAACTAATCTCTTCTTACCTTCTCGATAATCAAGACGAACATCATTAACTATTTCATTTATTGATAAATAACCTTATAACTAACGCTTAAGATTTAATCTAGGGATAGCAATAAAAATGAAAGAGACCTAAGTTTAATCAACAAACAATGTTTATTTAAGTTAGATTGAATGCCCATAAAACATAAAATGCATAATTTAAGAATAATAATAATAGTTAAGCCATAAATACTAATCAATTAAATATTTGTAATTGAATCAGAAGACAATCAAATATTTAAAAGCAAAGAAAATACGAAAAGCAATTATATCTCACAAATTATTTAGATCAAATTTCGAAGTTACTTATATTAGAAAAGTAATTAAACTCTTCACTTGTGTTTTATCTTACTTTTTTGCAGCTCTCAACACCTCAACAATACACATTACTATTATTTTTAGTAATATATCTCGCAAACCATATATAAATTTTGTTTCAATGTACAATTTAATATATGAATTTTAATTTAATATAATTATGTATATGAAACTTTAATTGTGGTTTAAACATACACAATAAATTTTGATTTTAATTCAACATAATAGTTTGTATATGTAATATATAAACGTAAAATATTACTAATTTGGTAATGTTGATTGTGATTTTTAAAAATTAAATTAAATCATAATCTTTTATATAAAATTATATAAAATTAAAATTCATATATAATTTTAATATTTTTTATGGTAAAACTTATCCAACAACGCGTTAAAAAGTATGACAAAAGTTGGCTGCCACGTGTCTTATATTATATGTTCCCTTCATACAACTTTCTTCCAGGAACCTTCCAAACAAATTGATAAATTGTCGACATGACAGCACATGAATTAGACCAAATTCCGATTTGGTCACATTTTCTTTTTGCTGTATATATATTTTGTTGTATTACAGTGGTATTTAAAATATTTTATTGTTAAATATTATGCCTTATTTATATGAATAATTACTAATAGTTAGTATTTATGTCCATAGGCAATCTTACTTTACTGAAAAAAATTATATGAAATAATGACATCACGTTATCTATATATCTTTTCTTATAGTTTAATATCATATCAGTATTTTTATCCTGAATTTTAAGATAAAAATATTAATATTACATTAAACAATTAAAAAAATACAAATAACATTTAATTATTTCCCCTGAATTCATTAGTCTTTAACACAAACTTTTGAAAAAAGCCCAACAATTCCTAAATATGGATACTTGAGTTCAATTGAGTAATCATATTCCCAAATTAGCATGTTTCTAATCTAGGATATGAATGCTTGCTAGCTTCAATCCCACCAAACCCATTATCACAAAAGAGGAAAAACAATTTAAACCCATCTTCTTTTTTCGGCTATCACTTGACAAAAATGAATGTAAATTCCATAATTTTGACAAAAAATTATATGATATGAAGTATGAACACAATATATTTAATAATTGTATCCCATTTTTAATTTATACTAGATGAGTGAAAAACATATAATAAATACTTATTAAATGTTTATATAAAAATCAAATAAAATTTTAACTGAAATAATAAATTAAAAGTTTGATGTTTATAGTGTTCTTAATTTAAATCTCAATCTATTTAATTTTTTATTAATTTATGAAAATATAAAAGGATAAAAAAAACACTATCATAATAATATAGTTTTGTAAAAAAAATGAAAATTTGATAGTTTTCTATGTGAATTAAAACTTAATTGATGGGTGACATCAACTTAATCGATTATTTAAATAATAGTATAAATATATTCTTCTCATATCTGCTCTTTTTATACAATACCTAAAATTATCTATAGTCCCTCCTTAACTCTTAAATAGGAGAATAATAAATTTTAACGCACTTAAACTCACATTATTCTATACTAACAGCAATTTCACTACTAATCAAGTTAAGATTCAACTTGCTCGTGTTTATGTAGTTATTTATTAACGGTGATGATGTATCAAACCTTTTTAGCTGTCGAAATTCTGGAATATGAGAAGTTAGGCAATGACCTAATAAGGAACTCGTATTTAATTAATTGCTTTAAATGGCAATAGGTGCCTAATCTAAAAAAAATCAATATTTAATTAATCAATGTTCTTTATGTAGTCATTTCTGGTCAGTTTCTGGGTTGACTATAAAACAATTTTTAATTAATTCCAAATCAACTGGCTAAGACTATTAATTTTTAATAAAAATGGGAAAATTGTATTTCATCATCTAATTAAGCAACTAAGTAAAATAAATCACAAATTCTTTTCTTTTCTATAATTATTATAGATTTAAGGCATAATGATTTATTTGACTCTCTAAATTTATGAAAAAAAGTCATTTCAGCCCTCAATTTAAATTTTGTTTCTTTTAACTGTTGAATTTGTATTGTTTGTCAAATCACTCCTAAAATAGATGGAAAAGTTAAAGCATGTTAACTTTATTGATATGGTATCCACGTGATAATCCATGTGTATACTACGCTACGTAAGTAATTAATTAAATTTTTTAAAATTAAAAGATTAAAAAATATATTTTTTATACTTTTTAATAATTTTTAATTTTTAAAATATTTTTATTTGTTTTATTTTAAAAAGTATTTTGAATAACTCACATAAGTATACTGATAAATTTATAAATTATACCTTTTAATTACCTTTTATTAGAGAAGCCCGTCATCAAACTCTGAATAATGCTCAATTTTCACCCACAAATTGGATCTTAATTGGCATTTTCCAATGTGCTAAAAAACAAGGTGGGCAAATTGATAATAGGTTTAGGAGTCAATGTACAGATATTGTAGCTTAGATTTTTTGTTTATTTGTTTGGTTAGGGATAATGAAAGATATTGTTTAAATTCGAAGGCCTATAGCAATAAATATCTAGCTTAAATTATTTGTCAGTATAGCAATATTGGGTTCAGAGATTATATGGGTTAATAAATAAATTTGTGATAATTCAAAGATTATATGGGTTCAGATTTTATTATTCAATTTTATATTTTATGTAAATTGTGGATTTAATATTTATATTTAATTTGGTCTTATATTTTTTTAACTAATCGATTTTAGTCCTAATCGAAAGATAGTAATTAAATTTATTTAGTTAAATTTTTCTTTAGAAAAAAAAAAAAGAGAAAAAAGAGTGTGCTATTTAAAACCCAAATTCCATGCAAAAACTTCTCGCATGCTCCTATGAGATATCATGCAATTGTGGCTGCAAATGTATGGCACAAAATACAAGACACAGAAGATAAAAGCAATGGCTGAAACCTGCCTGGTTTGGTTTTGGTGCATTTGATACAGCCATGAGGAGAAAGTAACATGGCATTTTTCCACGTTTGGCCTTGGCTTTGCCTGCCCAGTTTTGTCCACTAGCACCCCGCTACATTTGGCTGGCTATTCTAGCTAACACATTCATGGAATTAAATAGCTAATATTTAGTTGGAATTGGAATTTCATTTCCGATAAAACATACATTGTGGCATAAATTATAAGTTTTGTTGATGGAATGTTGGGTTGATGGAATTCAGGTTGGGAACAGAGTTGATCTATTCATATTGTTTAGGATAAGATGAAGGGTTGATAATACGGATGATCAATGTATGATGGAGAAATTTGGGTTCTCTTGCAACAGAGAGGAAACCCCTTTTCCTTAGCCCTTGTAGCATACATACATAGAGTTTTTTTTTTGGACCCATGCAATGATGCCTATTATATGGTATAAGATATATTTATGTAAACTAAGTTTGAAATTTAAGTTTAAGTATAAATCAGGGGAGTTTGGCATTGCGGTTTGAGAGTGTTTTTTAAAAGTTTGATTTAAAAAAAAAATAGTTTTCAGAAAATTTATGGGAAAGTGTTATAAAAAAAAAAGTGTAGTTTAGTAATTTCAAGTATTTGACATTGATTTCAAAAACTGCGGTAGAAAGTTAAAATGTTCATTTTAAAATTTACTTTTCTAAATGGAGATATAAGTTTGAATATTGAAAATGACATTGAATATTGATTGTAAAATGAACATTGAGAATAAAAAATATATTACTTTAACTAATTTATACATAAAACATGCATTTTAAATGCATTTGTAGGGCTTTTTTAGAAGTAACCTAAATTTTTTTGATTAATTATGAAAATGACCCAACTTAAAAATCATGTACGTAAATAACTCAATTTCTTCAATGCTTGCCGGTGTCGCTAGACACATTAGTGGCAGCAGCTCCCCGTCATTGACAAATGATGGCATTAAAAAATAATTTTTAGTGGTGTCTCCAGATAAATTGGTGGCACCAGACTAAAGTGTGATTATATAAAACCTTCAGGGACCTGATAAAGCAATTACCCTTTAGATTGGTTGAAAAAGGTGTCCCCTTGAGATAACAAATTAAATACAACTTTTGATCTATTTCCATGTAAGGTCTGTCCCTTTTGAAATTAAATTGAAATAACCCTTAAAAAATATAAGAATAATAAAAATAAACCTTTCTCATTTTTTTATTTTTTAAAATTTTTTTATAAAATTATAAAAAAATTTATTTAAATTACCCAAATATATCACTCAACAAATTTTCTCAAGTTTGTCTAAATTTAAAACATTTTTAATTCATTCCTAGCATATTTGAATTTGGATAAACTTGAGGAAAATTTCGGAGGAATATATTTGGATAATTTAAATAAGAATTTTATATAGTTTTTTAAGTTTATTATTTTTTAAAAAATAAAAAAATTAAAAGGGTTTATTTTTGTTATTCTTATATTTTTAATGGTTATTTAAGTTTAATTTCAAAAGGGGATATACCTAATATGCAAATAGACCAAAAATTTGGAAAGGATTCAATTTAAATAATCATCAATTTTAAGAAAATGACTCGCTTCTTATAGTGCACGTCTGCCATTCTTATTGGCGGTACCAGCCCGTCACCATTGAGCAATCATCAATTTTTTTTAAAAATATTATTTTAGAATTGTTATTATATAAAATGTTTAGGGACTTGATAAAGCAATTGCCCTTTTTAGATTGGATGAAAAAAGGGTGCAGATAGAGTATGGCGGCACCAAATTGAATGCTTTCCAAATGTTTGGTCTATTTATCATTATATTAATAAATTATTTGTAAATTTTATGATACATAGAAATATTTTATAATTTTAAATATAATGATAAATAATCTAATATGATAATACATGAAATGTTTAAATAATTTAATATAATTGATACATAAAATATAAATTAATCTAATTTTTAAATATATTTTAAATAATTAATAAAAATATTGCAAAAACTAAAACTACGTAAATTTTAACTTTTATGTTTGGAAGAAAAGGCAAGGTAAAAAGGTCCTTTTAAATCGTACTTTCAACTAAAAAACTAGGTGTTCGACATTGCCATTAGGATTTATAAGAGAATCAAACTTATTTCTATTAGAAAAATAATCTTAATTGAGCTCAAATAATTCAATATTTATATGATTTGATTTTATGCACTTACACCCTAATTGATATCCTACTAAAAGTTAGGCCTAAAGGGCTATCAAGCCACTAAATTGCAAAAGAAAAAAAAGATTAAAAGACAACAAAAACTTTTCTAATTCAATTCATCCTAGTCCCCTTTTTTGATTTTATGCATAACAATGGAGAAAAGGGTTAATCTAATTCTCTAATTTTTTAGTGACCCCAATTCTCATGAGGGCCAAATAAGCAATCAATCGGTACATAACAAGCATAATAGCCAATGCAACGGCAGACACAACTTGCCCATTGAGGCCAACAGATTTTATACCTTGAAAATCACCAATCAAGCAAGTCTTCGTATGATCACCACAAGGGTATGTTTCATTTGGCTTGTATTGAGACCCCAACAAGAGTTTGTACGTGTGATGGCTAATGGATATGTATTTGATCCATGCTATGAATGGTGGGACATGTTGGATGTAGTAACCCCCGGCGAGGAAGAAAGTGAGCATGATGACCGAACCCAGAATGGTGGCCGATTTTAAGTCCATAACCATGGCGCCAAGGGCTAGTCCTAGGCCTTGTGAGACTAGGACACTAAAAAGAAGTACAAATAATGTGTGGAAGAAATTGGTTGCTGTGGGTTTAAGCCCTGCCATCCAATATGTTATGGTGAGGAAAACTGTGGGAAGAATAAGTTCCATAGGGAGATCAGCTGTGATCCTTGAAATGAAATACGAAGAGAGCCGATATGTGCCCGAAGATCGTTCTTTTTCGAGCATCATACGTTCTCGAGGGAAGGTGAATATGGCTTGAAATAGAGGGTAAAAGCCCCAAAATCCTGAAGTAAAGAAGAGGAGTCCAATCTGCATGTTTGCAAATCTCGAAATCAGCATAATAGAGGGACTAAAACCATAATTAGACCAATAACTTGCACACATTAAATTACCTGGTCTTGCAAGTGAGAAATATCAATTTTCCACCATAATAAACCTGAAAGCACAGCTACAATAAGGACCTCGGCAATGTTCAAACCAGAGAATGATTCATGTTTCCTTTCTTTTACACCCCTTTGAAGCAATACAATGAATTGTTGCCACCAGGTTGTGGGCCACATTGCAAGCTTCTTGTTTTCCAATTCATAAGGAGCTGGTTCATTGCTCATATCTTGAAGCTCTTCCTTTAGTTTGTCTGCAATTTTCATCCCATAAGCACCAATCAATGTTTTCTTCACCAGGGTTTGCTCCTTCATTGACTCATTTGGTGAATCACCTACAATGAAAATACATCACATTGGGATTCTTTAATTAAAGTTAGCACTCGTGTTCAATATTCATATATGATTTTTGAATATGAGAATATAATATATATATTTATATATTTTACACTCACATCCAAATCTAAGTAATATAGGACTAATATTAATTACTCAAAATGGTCATGCATAGGTAAATGTATTATGGATGACCTTATATTAAAAGTCAAATTACATTTTATCTCTTCTACTAAAAAAATTAGTAAATTAGTCTCTGTACCATTGACTCTTTAATTTAATGTATAAAGATTAATTTATTTTTTTAAATAAAAAAATAAAATACAATCTAAATTCTATTACAAGCTTACACAATACTTTTACCTAAAACTTATTAAAACAAAGTTAAATGAATTTAGGGTTGCATTTTACTTTTGTTGGGAATTGAAATCATTTTCCAAGGCATTTAAGATTTCCCACGCATTTCCTAGATTGTTTATCAAAACATTAAACCTACATTGGTATTTGGAATTCATTAAAATAAATAGACTGACTCAAAAGAGAAAAAGCGTTAATTATGGTCATACTTATTAATTACAAAATTCAATTTGGTTTCAATGCAATATAAGGAAATTAACAAAGATTCATGCAAAAGATCAAAAAAACATACCGTTTGCAAGATCGAGAAGGAAATCTGAAGGGTTCATAGCAACTGATGGTACATATCCAATGCTTGAAAAATAATCCATGGTAGCCGATCCTTGTCCAAAATACAAAGGGTTACCATCACATAACAGCAAAACCTTATGAAACATGTAAAATATCCTACTCGACGGTTGGTGTATCGTTAGCACAACTGTTCTTCCACCTTCAGTAAGATCCAACAATGTAGACACGATCCGTTGAGCCGTGGTCGAATCCAGACCCGACGTTGGTTCGTCTAGGAACAACAAGCTCGGGTTTATAAGCATTTCTTGACCTATACTAACCCTTTTACGTTCCCCACCCGAAACACCTCTCAAGAATGGTTCACCAATGATGCTATTTTTGCACTTTGTTAGTCCGAGTTGATCGATCACTGCTTCAGCATGCATGATCTTGTCTTGTTTGGTGAAACTATTCGGTAATCGAAGTAGAGCGGTGAAAATGAGGGTTTCGGTCACGGTTAAATGAGGGTAAAGGACATCATCTTGAGTTACGAATCCGGTTTTTCGCTTCATTGAATTGCTGAATGGCTTGCCATTGTAAGTTATGGTGCCATTTAGGTGACCTCCTAGACGACCTCCCAATGCTGTTAATAGAGTTGTTTTGCCACTACCTGATGGACCAAGCATGGCTAACATTTCCCCTGGTTGAACCATCCCACTGATCCCATTTAAGATCACTTTATTATCATCAGAACTCGGATTTTTTTCGAATAATTTACCTACTTTCCGTAATTTGATCGTATACACCACATCGATGAACTGCAAAATATTTAAGCAAAAGTAAAATGAGAAACACTACAAAGACAATACGTGCCGATTCTATCAAAACCCATGATGGGTTCACAGAGTAAAAGTGCTTCATGTTGTTTAAACAAGCAAAAGCCATCCCTAAAGTGCAAGAGCATGCCCCCATTGTTGCTGAAAAGCAAGCAAGACTCAAATTCAAGATTCTCCATTCTAGACTCAAATTCAAGATTCTCCATCTTTAAACAAATAAAGGCCATGACAAGACTCGAACCCAAAATAGAAGATATCCTAAATATTACGCATACCTTTAGAACAACCTGTTGATTTGTAACCTTAAATATGGCGTTGGCTTTGAACTGATCTTCAGCCCGAGTTTCAGCTGCTTCAATATCCGACACTTCCTCCATTGTTACCAATCCAATCAATACTTCACTATATAAAGAGAAACAGAAAAAGGCTTATAATCTTTTATGCTTTTCAATTCACATTCAAGCATTAAAACTATATATACACACACACACGAAAAGGAGAGGTTCAAAAACTTTGCATGTTTGATGAACAAAAAAACAAAGATAAATCGAATAAAAAAAGAACTTGACATGAATGCAAACAAAGTGAAGATAGGTTAGTGCATTATGGGTCATAGATGATTTGTTTTTGGGGTTTACCTGTAAACCAATTCTGCCTTTTTAGTGTCCTTCATTCCTTTAACTTGTTTAACATATTTATAAGTGTTTGAGACGGGTAAATTACTTCCACTTTTATCATAATTTCCGAAATTTAATTAAACTGTTTTAATTAAAGTTCTAGCTTATATAGCAATATGAAACCAACTTTAGGATATATTCTATGTCAATACAATAATTATAAACTAAGTTTAAACTTTTACGCATATACAAACATTCCATTATAATATTATTCATAATTTTATATAATAAAAAATAACAAGTAATGAATTATAAGTAAATAAACTTTAGAGGTTGATTATGTAACATTCATAAAATTTGAGAAATATAATATCTTATCTATAATCTATAAATTTGGAGATATTTCTTAAGGGATTAATATTTTTTTTATGTTCATTATATTATTGAAATTATATTTTAAATATTTTACTATTTATCAAATTTATGAAAAAAATTAATTTTAATAAAATATTTGATTAAATAAAGTTACTTGATAACTTATAAATAAGAATTATGATTCTATTAAAAGACTTTTATCAAATGAATTTATATAATAAATAAATATATTAATTTATTCAAATAGCCAAATTTTCCATTAACCAAAAAAGAAAAATTTGTAACTTTATATTAATTATGTTGATTAATCATTATCTCGAATAATATTATTTTGTATTAATTATATGAATTAAAACAATGTTGCAAATTGAATATAATAAAAATAATGTAATTACTATTTAACTTTTTTACTATTATATTGTTTTACGTTAATTACTATAATTAAAAATATGTTATTTGAAAAATTAATAAAATTAAACATAAAATGACATGTAACCATTATAAACTAGTTTAATAGTGAAGAGTATAGCTAGGAAACCAAAACTTTTAGAGTAAAATTAGTGTATAATTATGATAAGTTAGTTAATTAAAGAAAAAAAAAACTATTTTTGTTAGAAAGGAACGAATTATCAGTAAGCTCATTAATTTGATAGAAATTATAGAAAGGACTGAAAAAGAAAAATAAGTTGTGGCATTTGAAACCTAATTTTTATCCCTCTTTCGCTCCCTATTTTCATATGTTCTTTTTTTTTTTTTTTTTTTTTAATTTATAGCTAACCTTTTATTGTTGGAAATCAGTTTAACTTCTTATATCAAAGATTGCTTTAATCAAAATTTTTGATGATTTTTTTTCTTTGGCCAAGAAAAATTCTTAATGATAAATCAATTGAGAAGGGAAACGTAAAAGAAAAATTCCTTACCAAATTAAAAGATAATACATAAATATACAAAAAAAAAATTAAATTGGCAATTAACAAATTGCAATCAACAAACACCTAGGGTTATTTCCAGCAAAATTCTTCAAATTAGGGAATATAATTTAATTTGGTTCTCAAACTTCAAAATGTTCTAATTAAATCCTCAACATATGAGGTTTCAAAGATTTTACTGAAAATATTTTCATTGTTTTCTTACATTTTGTTTGGTAGAGAATGAGTCACCAAAAGTATGCCATTTTCCAAGACACGTTAAAACGAAGGTTTTTTTTTTTTTTTTAAAGAAATTGTCTTACGCTTTCTAATCTCGTAACTTACCCTCAAAACATCTTAGATTGTCTTTTGATCAAGAACCATTATCGACGTTGGTGCTTCTCCCTCTCTGACGACGAGAACTCAGGTGAGATATATTTGACTTTGGGTTTATGGGTTTTTTTTTTTCCATTTCCATTTCCAATTTCTTTTCTTGATTTTCTATTTTCATCTATTCCTTACTTTACTATATTCATTTCCTTTCCTTTAGCTTTGATGGTTTCCATCTTCTGTAGAATATCTTTGATATCTTATTGTTTCTAGTTAAAAGCTCACCTTGAACCTCTTTTTCCTTTTATCTTTGTTTTTCTCCTTTGTCTAATATACCTAAAAATTATTCTATTTGATTTTTACCACTTTTTTATGCTCAAATTGCTTTTAAGGGATGTTGCATTTTCTTACAATACTTTTTCTCTCGAGTAAATCAAAGTAGATCTTTATGCTATATGTAGTCATTTATGCTTCTAGATTAAGAACAATTTATAATGGTAGAAACTTTCATTAGGCATCCTTTTTAAAGTGGAAGCTTCTTAGTTTTCAATTATTGTTTTATACGCATTGTTAGTCACATTATACATACCTTAGAAGTTTAGTTGTCAAAGGGATGCTCCACTGTAGTTATGTTTCCATGATATCATAGCCTTTGGATTGGTCAGAATATAACAATTTTTTTTCCAAGAAGACCATTTGTAGAAATCATCGTAACTTGGAAAGAAGTGAACATCACTTGTGAACTTCATTATAATAAATACATTCTTTTGAAATGAAAGAAAAAAAGAAAAAGACTTGGTGAAATAATAGGGGTTGCGCCATGGAGGTAAAGGCTAACACATTAAACATACCTTCTTTAAAAAAAAGTAATAAAAAAAAACTTAGGTGAAATATTATGTTAGAAAAAGCATATCATATAGGATATCAACATGCATTAGTTCGATGACATGGTAAGATAAGAAATAGTCATAGTAACCAAGTTATAAAGTAAATTATGGTTAAAAGTTCACTATCTTTAATCCACCTTCAAGGAAGCCATTACCTGAAAAGTTACTATGATGAAGAT
The DNA here is from genome assembly GCA_025698475.1 of Gossypium anomalum. NCBI lineage: Eukaryota > Viridiplantae > Streptophyta > Magnoliopsida > Malvales > Malvaceae > Gossypium > Gossypium anomalum. The sequence continues at coordinate 6,885,654 of CM046960.1, forward strand.
ACTATAAATTGAAAACCAAGAAATAGAAAATATAAATATGGCATCCATCTTTTGAATGAGGGCATTAATAAAACTAACATATGATATTTTTCAGAATTAGCCAACTAACATATTTGATTGTGCATTTTACTTTGTGACCTGTATTGCATTTTTTTTTTTTTTGTATTATTGAAATTTTTTTGTCTATTAAAACCATAAGTACATATTGAAGGTTAGAAGTTGAGTTAATTTTCACTATCCATATAAAATGAACTTTAAAAATTGTTTGAATTCATTCTATAAGCTCAATACTTGTGTGCTAATACCATGTTTCTTTTTACTCTTTAAAAGTGATATCGATGGAGACGGATGGGTTTGATGACGATTATGTTTTGTAATGATCAAATATTTGTGTGGCATTATTTTGTGTAAATGGACCTTAATAAATATCATAATGCAATTGTTGGGGCCATGGCTTCAGTTTTAGCTTTTGAGGCTCTTTGGATTAAAAGATTAAAAACTAGGAAGCAAATTGCTTATCACCCTCGTGTGAATCGAAATTATGAAGGAGAAAATTATATTAATAGTATTCTATATAGAGATGACCAACATTGTATTGATGTGATAAGGATGAGATTTTTTTTTTTTAATTTGTGTGACATTCTTACTAGGAACAATTTGATACAATTAACTAGATTGGTGAATGTTAGGGAGCAAGTGGTTATATTTGTACATACAATTGGTCATAATGTAAGGTTTCAAGTGATTGGATTAAGATATTATAGATCAATTGAGAAAATTAACCATTACTATAGGGTTGAATTAATAGTTATTTTGAAATTGCATAAACTATGTAATACCCTACGTTCGACCCAATTTACCGGATTTGAATATAGGATGTCACTAGAACTTAAAGTACTTAACAAAAATTTTAAAATGGGTAAAGATTTTACTGAATGTACTTCCTACTTATTTATTTTTATTATAATTCAAAGATTTGGAAGGTAAACATATGTTTGATTACAACCGATCAACACAACCAGAATTATGGGCAACAAAAGACATCAAAGAAAGGAAAGATGACGAAGAAAATAGAACCAAAAAAAAAAAAAAGGAAAAAAGAAAAGAAATGGAAAAGGGAGAGGGAGAGGGATGAACATGAGATGGAGAGTGGAAGAGAGAGAGTGAGTGGGAAAACAAAATGAGAGATTTTTGGGGAGGGATTCACTCAAAAGTTATAAGTTTTTTTAAAAACTACCCACATCCCACCAGATATTATTCTAATCAAATTTTTCCCAGAATTAAAAACAAATAAAAGTATTTTCCACTTGAACACAACAGGATTCAAACACGAAACTTTTGGGTATGATAAAGCCTTACCACTAAACCAACAGACTCATTTTTGTTAACAATTGAACAAAAATGATATATAAGCTAGATTTTCAAAGTCAGGGGTTGGAACAGAAATAACAAAAATTCAAAGGAAATGATTTGAACACAATACCTCTCACACACATCCAAAACACTTAACCACTGAACCAAGTCAAATTATTTTACACAACCCCTACATCCTTAAATAAAAACAAGGCATGTCCACTCTTGATTCACTAAGCCCAATTCCTACTAATCTGATGTTTGGGATGTGACATATTTCATGTCCACTTATCCAACTTTAAGTATGGTGCATAATTGCACAACCTTACTTACATCAAGTCATACCAAAACATATTCCAAACATTGCATTTAACTATTTCCCAATCAATCAATCCAATATAACTCAATTTGGCCTCAAAACATATCAATCTAACTTAATCAAATTTAGCCTAATCAATCATACTTTTGGCCATTCAATATCATCATTTAAATATATCATTTCATACTCATCATGCCATTCACACAACTTATTCCATTTAACCAAAAGCATATCATATCAACAAGCTTTACTATATTGCAAATCATACCTAACATAGATTTAAGTTTTGTCATTATACAAAGTTAACCAAAACAAACACCTACATATATGCCACATAAATGAGCCTTAAAGCGATTGAAAGACTATCAAATCAATAATGAGATAGTGTGAGCTTCTCGATGATCTGATAGACACATTCTTGAAGTCAGCAATCTACAAAGAAAAACTGAGGGAACAGAGTAAGCATATTAAATGCTTAGTAAATCCATATGAAATTTACTTATCTTACCTTGACATTTCAACAATTAAGCAATTAAAACACATTGGAATAAAGAATTGCGATCCTTTGGCATCCTTATACTTTCATATGCAATTTAAAAAATACATCCAATAGGTCATTTCGTTTACATGTCATGAATTTATAACACAATTGTATACATATGTAACAATTCATCTTATATCATATACTAACCAAATCATATTCAATTTGCAAGCATATATAATTCCATTAGTATTCAAACATTTCGACCACTTCATTTCCATTTATTTACCATTTTCTCACTTGAAAGAACCTTAGTAAACCGAAATCGGATACACAGGATTATAGTGCTCACACAAGCTGACATTTATAACTCGAGAATTTGCAACGAATGTTGGATTTCAAATCACCATGTAAATCATTGATCGTATTCATATTTGACCCTAATGGCATGCCATATGTATCCTAATCATTTACTAAGTTCACATGGGCATTATTATTGTAATCGTATCATTTCAATCCCTGTAGCAACATATACATATACATATCATTGTATCATATGAACATTTCATTTTCATTCTGTACCTTGTACCTATTCGTAATCACCATGTATTCCATACTTTACGATTTAATCCATTCGATGCCAAAAATCAACCAATTCTTATTTATATAACTAATGGACTAATAAAATACAATTAAAGAAAAACATGACTAAAATAGTAAGTTCCATATGAACTTACCTGGTTAAAAAAGCAATGGAATGTTTAAGGACCATTCAACAATTTTGCCTTTTCCTCGATTATCTTCGGTTTGGTTCATTTCTCGATCCATACAATAATTCAATTTAATTTATCAATTCCAAATATCTTATATCATCCTATTATATGCATGTACCAGTTCAATTTTATTATTTGAGGGCCCCGTAAATTTTTGCATTTTATTCAATTTAGTCCCTAAAATTGAAATTGACATAACTTTCAAATCTGTGCTTCGATTTCAAAAATGATCTCAATTACATCCTTATAGGATCCTCTACTATCAATAATTATAAGATTTTATCCTCAATTTTGAAATTTATACACTTTAGTCCCTATGTTCAAAAACTAGCAATTAAACTTTACAAACTAGTCTTTTTTTCACTTCTAAGCTTAAAATCTAACAATTTAGTACCAATTTATTCAAGCATTCATCAATGGAAACTTTGAAAAACTTTAAAAATTTTACAAATTGGTACATGGGCTAGCTAAATCAAGCTCCCACAAACTCAAAAACATAAAATTACAAAAAAAAGAAGAAAAACTAAATTGAACTCACCTATTTATCACCGAAAGTTTGAGCTTCCCAAATCCTATTTTTTTCTCTTTTGTTTGTGAAGAAGAAATTGAACATGAACATGAAAAATGTTTTGTTTATTTTATTTTATTTTTTCTTTTATACTTGTTTAATAATTAACTAATCAAGATTAATTTAATTAATTATAATTATTTAACCTTAAGCATGCTTAATTCAACGTTGGTGGATTACAATTCACATCCACCACTGAATGTCAAATTAAAAAGGGTCGAATTTCTCAATTAGTCCTTTAGTTATAAAAAAATCCATAGCGATAAATTTTTATCACTTTTATAATTTAATCATTATACCTTAATTAACTATCAATATGACAAAATTAAAGGACCAAACTTTAATAAACTTTAATACCAACCTCGTAAATATTATTATTTAATACTTATAGACTTAAACATCAGAAATAAGGTTCTGAAACCATTGAAAAATGGGTTGTTACATGTATTTTGGTTCAAAGAGTTAATGTATGGATTTGGTTAGTTGATTGTGGCTTGTAAAAAGATTTGATTTTAGTTTGAAATGGTATGATATGCTGAAATATTTATGGCCTTGATGAAATGGGTATGAATGTATATAAATTGAATGTATTTCAGTAGGTATTAAACTCACAAGTGATTTAGTATTTGCATTTTGTTGAGTAAGACATTAAAGTACATGAACTGAAGTTAAAAGTGTTACATATGTTAGCTAAATATGAATTGATTGTTTTAGAGATTGTTTGGAAGAAAATTGGAGGTTGATGTGTATTAAAGTTGCAGAAGTAGTATGTGACGCTGTGGCATTGCTCGAACGTCGTCACGATGAGATTTGAATACCATGGCTCGGTGTAACGTCACAATTTGGTCATTGCAATGAGGCTAGACAGTATGTTCCGTTGTGACAAGGAATCCCCTAATGTCACAACGTCAATTCGTTGTTTTGAAATTATTACAAATTGGACATTTTCAGTCTCGGGTTAACTTTAAAGCTTTTGTGAGCTTATATATGTCCCGGAAGTTGTCATATGTTGTAATGTATGCTTAAATGAGTTGAAAATTGAGCATTTGACAGTTTGAATTGGCTATGATTGTTCGTAGTTGCTCCGAGAACAATGTGACATCCAATTACTCGGACTTGACGATCGGGTTGGGCAAGGGGTGTTACAAATACTTAGACATTCTATTAATTTGATCCTAATTCTAAGTAATTCAATCAATTTAACCATCCAAATTTACAAATTCCATCAATTTGATCCTTAAACAAATATAATTATTCAAACACATAATTAAATACTGATAAAATTATATGTAAATATGCGATTCTGATAAACCAAAAAACTCAAGACCCCCCAAAACTTAATAAATCTGTGATTTTTATAAACTTCATTCATGATCATGCTAATAGCAACATGAATAGAAGAACCCAATTTTTCCTATGAAACCTAACAAATAATTAACAAATAAAACGAAAAAAAAAAAACTTCCTATAAGCATTTTTCAAATCATCATCTGTTGCATTCTTGTCAGCTTGAAGAATTGTGTAATATCCGCACCGATCTTTAAGCATAAAATTTATTGTAAAATTCATCTTCATCTAATTTGTTTACAATTTATTTAGAAAGAGATGTTAGTTTTCTGGGTTTTCATTTTTTCTAACTTGAATTTTAGATTTTTTTTATTTGTATAATATTTTTAATTTTTTAGATACATATATTTTTATCATTTATAATTTATTTCATATTTTTTTAAAATATATAATTTTTATATATTTTCTTTTATATTTTTAAACATTTTTATAAAAAAAATTAGATTATGGCATCTTTGGTGCTACGTGTCACAACAAAAGAGTGTCATGTGTCCTATATTTAACACCATTACAAAAAAATTACTAAAACCCTTGAAGGAATGAAAATTCGAGTACCAACTTCGGACAAAAAAAATCATATGTACCAACTTGGGAGAAGGTGTCAAGTTCAGGGAAGGGATAAATGCATATTTGAGCCTTAGAATTATAAATAAATATAAACACATATAATATTATTTATATAAATATATATAAATAATATTATTTTTGTATTTTTCATAATATATAATTTATTTTTAATTATGTGTTTTAGGTTCAAATTGATAGAATTTATAAATGTGGAGGGTTAAATTTATTGATTTATTTAGAATTAGAATAAAATTGATAGATTGTGTAAGTATTGATGACTAAATGTGTTATTATACCAATTAAAAAAATATCACACCATCACTTACGTTAACCATTTAACAGAGAGTGACTAAAATAGAAATGATCTAAAACGTCAATGTGTAAATTGAAAATTTTCATAGTTGAATTACCAAAACAGAAACACTCTAATAGTTAGATGACTAATTCTATAATTTATCCTTATAAATTTAAGAAAATAATTTTTAATATTCAAATTTTAATAATAAAAATAAAAATTACTCAAATGTAAATGTAGTAATATGATAAAAAAATAAATGAGATTTTTTTTCAATCTAAAAGTTTTTAGAACTCATTTTTTTATATACATTATAGATAACAATTCAAATATAAAAAATCTGTATTCATACTATATAATAATATTAATTACGTTTATAAAATTCATACATGTGTTATGTAATCATAATTCTTACGTACAATATGCACTTTAGTTGTATTATATAAAATATCTCGATTATAATTCAACATTTTTTATAAAGTTTCTGCTTTTAGTGAGAATAATTTGGATTCTAATATTATTAAATTTAGTAAGATTCATCAAAATATCCATTGGTTTTGACTATATGATGATAAAAAGGATGAAGGAGAATTGAATTCGCTTTAATTTAATTTTTTTATATCATGCTTAAAATTATTTAACGTTAAATTAAATGTATTTTAACGTGTTTAAATCTATATCTTAATACACTCGTAACAAAGTTAATGTTATTATAATCTATGAAAAATAATATTTAAAATCAGTAACCTTTAAAAAATATTTAAGACACGCAATTATAACATTATATAACTGCAAAAATTATAATTTTCAGGAAAAAAATTTCAATATAATTAAAATTTAATACACACCAATATCAGAACATTAAGTCCACAAAATATTCATCCCAATAAAAAATCCAATAATTAAAATGAAATGAACCGATATGGAAAAAAAATCTTAAAGCGAAGTTATCAATAACCTAACAATTTAAAGAATTTTTTTTATATAGATCATAATGCTGTAATTTTTAAATTAAAATATAATTATAAGAAAAATAAAAATGGATAATTAAATGTGTACAAAAAACCAAAAAATAATAAAAAGGGTCCATTTTACATAAGGCCCAAACCTAAACCGAATCCAACCCAGATCCTACCCATTTGTTACAAACAGACCTAACCTAAACCAAACTAAGCCCAAAACCCGGATGGCCAATAGGCCCAAAAACCTAAATCGAAATCGACCACCCTAACCCTAGCTTCCTCCTAGCACCGTACCCCTCTCACGTGCGTCGTCGGCACGTCCAACGCCCGAGGTTCGGCTCTCCGTTGTCCCCTTGCACCAAAACGGCCATTTATGGCCACTTTGACTTGTGTGCACCTGCAAAAAGAGCAAAAACGGAAACAAACCAAGAATAGAGCAGAAACGAATCAAGGAAACAAAAAGGCATGGGCAATAGCAAATCATTTTTTCTTTTGGATATAAAGCCTGAGAGAAACAGATTGTAAAAGGGAGACACAAAAAATACAAGAACATTGGAATACAAAAAGAAAATCAAAAATCAAAAGGTGGATTTTTCGAATACTCTTATTTTTCTTTTTGAATCTGTTTTGCTTGTTTGTTTTTAGATTTTGCATGTTTTTTTCAGTATAATAAAAATAAAAAAGAAACAAAAAGAAACGAAACTTACCTACGTTTGATGCCTTCAAATCCTCGCTCGTTTCGCCACGATCGAAACCAAGTGGATTCGGGGTTTGTGAGCGAGACATACGAGTCTTTTGGTTCGATGAAGCCTTGATCAGCTCTTGAATGAGTTGAAAGGAGAGGTAGGAGAACAGACCGGCGAAGGGCTGTGAAACGGCTAAAGGTTGGGGGCACCTTATTTCTTCTTGCCTTTTGAAAATGGCTGCAGACCCTTTTAGGGTTTCTTTCGGTGACCATAAAGGCCTTTCAGACGTCACCGTTTTAGGCCAAATTAATGGCCTCAAAACGACTGTGTTCAAGGCTACAGCTCGATGACCCGACCCGCACACGCTCAAGATCCAAGTGTCTGGTCGCTAATGGGTTATTTTCAACATAAGTCCCTCCCCTTTACCCCCGCTTTTGATTGGCTTCTGATTTCGTTTTATTTATTTTTAGATTCTCCCTAAAGTTTGGATACGTTTGCACTTTGGTCCACACTCAAGTGCTGCGTTTTGAGACCCGGGGTATTTCCAACTTTGGACCCTGAGCGTTTGCACGCGTTACGCATCGGCCCTTGCTTCAATTTTAATAATTTATTCTATTCATAAATTGTCCCCATTATTTTTTATTTTTAATTGAGTCCTCTATACTTATAACGCATCGTTTTAAAAAGGAACTCATTAATTTCTTTTTTTGTTTTGTTGAAATTACTCTAATAATTTTACCCCCCCTTTTATTTATTTTAAAGTTCCATATTATGTTATTTTAACAATTAATATAATATTTCATCTAAATATTCTTCATTTGTACATGTCTTATTTTAAGTGAGTTTTTGGATTAGTAAGGTTGATCATTTTAAGGTTTCTAACATTTCTATATATATACGTATTAAGCTATTATAATGACCCTATTCTGTTTTTGTAAAATCACCTTTAAATTCTTTGGCATACTATCTCAGCGTTCCATATTATATTTCATCCAAATGTTTTACATCTATATGAATATATATATATATATTACTGTTGTACTTATATAGCTCATGGTGAAATTAGCTCTTATCCCATATTATGAATGCCATGTTACTTTACATGCATAACTTCTTTTTAATCTATATATATATATATATATATATATATATATACACATATACACGTATACTTTAAAACCTTATGTATATAAAATATATTTTATCATATTCTTTTGTTATTTTAAAAAATTTTCACATCTTACGTGTTCTTCACATTTTTATTATATGTATATGGTCAACCCTAAGTAGATATTCCTTTTTAAATATATTTTGTACACTATTTGATTCAAATTTCTTCTTTTATAGTATATATTTTACTAATCATTTATATATTTGAAGTTCCTTTTATATATGTAAGTTATTCTAAATTCTAGCATGTGTTTTGTAAGTCTATTGTGTATATTTCCTATGATTATATTTTATCATGCATTCTTACTATTCTTTCATACTACATGTATCATTCAAATTTTATTTTATTGCATGTATCTTTAAATGTTTTTAACACCTTGTATTACTTGACTTTAAAAATCTTCATTCTGCGATGCACATTTTGTATGATCATATATTTCTAGTGTTTTTTTTTATCCACCAATCCATCATATAATATACATATTAAGTGTTTATCATTGTTTTAAACTCGTGTTGTACCATATTGTTTTTTTATTTGCATTTTGTCTTGTGCATCTTATATTGATTATTTTATTTTACATTATATATGTTGTCGTTGCATATTATTTGTTCATTATTTTATATTGTCATGTTTATTATCCCCCATGCATGATCAAAATTGACTTATATTTCCAAGTTAGTTATGCTTAGTTGTTTGAGTGTTTGTTAGTTGATTAAATAAGACATATTATCTTCACTCTTCTCTTGTCGTATTTTATGCGTACATATATTACCCCATATCATCGTTTTCCACTTGGTTTTTGTGACGTGGTCTTATAAAATCTAAATTTTTTATGATTAATTTCGTCTTATTTCAAATCGAATTAATGCGCTTTAAGCTGTAGCGACGTAAAAATTTTGGTTTCGGGTCGCTAAATGTGGCGATTTATTAGAAATTAAAATTTAGTTTTAAAAAATAAACCGGGAGTCGCCACCGATCTTTTTTCTAGGTGTGATCGGGCACCTATTAGATTTTTCTTTAAAAACAAATAAAAGGCTAAGTTTAGGTTTACGTTAAAATCCAGAGGAAAATTAGGGTTCGGGAGTCGGTTACACGCGAGGAAGGTATTAGCACCCTCGCGACGCCCAAAATTAGTATCTCATAAACACGTGTTGTCTTGATTTTCAAAAATACGAATTCAATGTAATATTTAGTTGTGATCCGATTGAAGCACGAGAATTTTCAATTCTTTTGATTTTGAGAAGCGCATGCCGCTTTAACACGAGTCAATTGATGTTCACCCAACATAGCGATGAAATCAGTGACTTTGTGTTAAATCGACATGTTGCCTTATGTATTGAAATTAATTAGGAAACATGAATAAATACAAAATAAACTTCGTAATAATAATGGCAGATAATATGTACATAAGATGACATGCAAAATATAATATACGACATATATACATGACATATGAAAATATAACACCTAAAAGATACATATGTGTAATAATACTAAATATAATACATATATACATAGTACAGATGAACGTATACGATATATATTAGGAATAAAAAACATATATTTATATACTAATAATAATAAAAGATATATGTACACCAAATAATATATAATATTGAAATAATATATTAAATGGCAATAGTAAAAATAATAAGTATAATAATGAATAATATGATATACGAAAATAAAAAGTATATATACATACGTATAATAAAATATGCGTACTTATATATAATAAAATATAATGTATACATGGTATGGTAATAAAACATAGATATGAAAAATATAATACTAAAATATACATATAATATATAAGGGTATATAAGAATATATATATATATATACATAATGCTAAAACATTTAAGTAGTGTATACACATAAAAAAAAACTAGTAATAATATTATCTAGGTATATACAAATATATTAAGTATGTATACGTGATATAAATGTAAATATATAACAAAATATAAACTAATAATAATAATAACAATGATGATAATATTGGAATACAAAAGAAACAAACATGTTATTAATAAAATATTAAGATAAAGTGAGTAAAAATATTAAATATGAATATATATATATATATATATTTATACATACATAATAAAAATATTTACTAATAATAATAATAATAATAATAATAATAATAATAATAATAATACTAATAATGCTAATAATATAAAAATAACATGGATATTTGATAAAGATATAAAAATAAACGAAAAAAGATTAAAATTAAATTGAAAAACAAAGTTATGGGGCCAATTTAAAAAAGAAAACAAAAGACAGGATCTATTTGAACACGCGATAAAATAGTGGGGACCGAAAGCGCAATATTCCCGATTGTCCGAAACGCAGTGTAGGGCAAGGGACTAAATTGAAATCCGTTGAAAATTATGGGGCCAAATTGCAAAACTGTTAGAACTTAATTGCGAAAGCCCAGAAAAGCGGAAGGGTCATTCGCGCAATTAGACCCTTCCGCAAAAACACGCGGATCCTCCTCCCAGGCGGGTCGGGTCACGGGTTCCCTCCCCAAAACGACGTCGTTTTGCGTCTGGGGAGGGTACCCAAAACGCTGCCGTTTTGGTCAGCTTATAAAACCCAAATTTTTGGACAAAAATTCATTCTTGTTATCTTTCTAAAAAAAAACTTAGTTGCTCTCTCAATCCCTCTCTCTCTCACCCTCTGATCGAACTCAGAGTCCAGCGAGCAAGGCCGCCAGATGCGTTGCCACCAATCGTTGTCGCGCCACTACATGTGTGATGGCCGGAACTCCAAATGGTAATTTTTAAATTTTTTTTTGTATTTTCTGTTTTATTGTTTTTTTATATATTTATAATATACATATGCATACAAATAGACAGAAAAAAATAATAAAATAAAAGAACACAAAATCACCTTGAGTATTTGCTTTCGATTTGTCAATTTCTGATCTTGGGTTCTTTGATTTGATGCTAGTCTTGTATTTCTATGTTGATAGAATTGCTATTTTGCTCAAAGATTGAATATTTTTCTTATTGTTATTATTTGTTTTGAACTGCCGAGAGAGATGAAAAATTTTCAAACTTGGCTTTTTATAGCCTTTTACAATGTCCTCCTACTGCTTGCGTGTTTGCTTGATTGTGCAGGTCGGTGGGTGTAGGACGTGACCGATGGGGCGGTGCTGCAGAGTTGTCAGAGGCAAGTGGGGTGGCTAGGCAGAGGCTGAGTCGGCAGCAACTTCATTCAGGAGGATTAGGGTTTTTTTTCTTTTTGATTTGGGCTTAGGGTTGGGTTATTTGATGGGTAATTTGGGCTGAGGGTGTAAAATGGGTCGTGGGATTTAATGTAAATGTATTTGGGTTTAGTGGTATATGGGTCTGGTGGGTTTAGGTTAGTGGGTTAGAGGGTATTAATTGTGAATGGGTTTGGGGTTTTGGGTAATTTGTGTATTTGGGTCTGAATAAGTGGCCCAAAATTGGCCTGTAACATAAGCTAGTTTTATAATCATTCATGTCTTCTAAAAATCCTTTAAAATGAAGGCGATGTTCGATATTTGACAATTCGCGGAATCGTGCCTTAACGTGCTGGGTTGCAATTTCTCGTTTGCTCAAAATAATCGAATATCCCTTTGGAATTTCATACATGTTTTCTAAAAACTCTTTAAAACGAAGGTAATACTCTATGTTTGGCAATTCGGGAAACATGCCCAATCGTGCTGGGTTGCGATTTCCTGTTGGTTCAAAATAATCGAATATCCTCTTTAGAATTTCGCTCATGTTTCTTAAAAATTCTAAAAATAAGGCAAGGCTCGATGTTTAGAAATTCGAGGAATCGTGCCCTACTGTGCTAAGTTTCGGTTTTACGTTGGACTAAGTAATCGGGCATCCTCTTGTAACTTTCAACTCATAAACTTTTGGAGGTCAAAATTTATCGTGTTTCCGAGGGCATAAAGGATCGTGCCCTATCGTGCTGGATATGATACTATATTCCTTCGAAACGAGAAGACTTTGACAACCAACTCGGGTTATTCAAACGTTTTTAAAAAAGAACCACATTTTAAAAATATTTTTAATTTTAGATATAAGAACAGTATTTAATCGATTTGGTACCAATTTTGGGCGTAGTGAGGGTGTTTATCCTTCCTCATGCGTAACCGACTCCTGAACTCGTTTTCTCAAAAGTTCGTAGACCAAAATCGTTATTTTAGTGAACCAAAAATGTTTTATTAAAATAACCAAATTCTTAGGTGATCCGATCACACCAAAATAAAAAGATCGGTGGCGACTCCATGTTTTATTTTTAAAAAGTCGATTCCCTCTTTTTTTCATTAAAATCAAAACTTTGAAAGATGGTTTCGACAAAATGAATTATAGAAAATATTTCAAAAGAAAATAAATAAGGAATATGCAATATAGAAAATGCTACCAATTTTGATTATTTCTTATGAAAAGAAGAACTTGATAAAAATCAATTTTTAATTGGCATTTGACCATTTATATCAAAATTTAATAAATTTTAAATTATAAAACAAGAAAATATAATTAAATGATTCTAGTAAAATACTTCAAAGGAATAAATATCTTAAAAGGATATATAGACAACATGGATAGAATCAAGAAAAGAATTTGGAGGGAGATCCTAAAAGTGATGACCAAACAACTTACGTCTGTCATACCCTAAACAATTACATTAAATTTGATTATAATAAATCATCTCTTTCACAAACTTAGAAATTAAAGTAATGTGAAATTTTTATTTTTTTTATGATGAAATAACGAATGATGGAAATGAAATCTTGTTATAAAATTTTTGTACTCAAAAATGAATTTTTTACGATGAAGATAGAGTAGAAAAAAAAATGGATAGTTTTTTTATAGTTCTTGCATTTGGAGAAGAAAGAGTAAAAAAGAAAAAGAGATTTTTACAATTTAGGTTTTTTCCTTACACATTTCAAAAAAAAAAAAATTCTACTGTAATACTCTAACCTTGGCTTAGACGTTATGGTCAGATCTAGAGAAGTTACTACAATTTATTTGACAAACCCAGAATCCATTTGATTTGTAAATAAAATATAGCTCATGCTAAGTAAAAATTCAATTTGTTTGGGAAAATATCCTCCTTACCTATTATGATGAAATTGTTACTTATTTATACTTTCAAAACATTTAATTTTGCAATGAAATTGTTGGAAAACCATGATTTACAAATAAAGTGAAAGTCACAAGGAATAAGTTAAACCAATTAGAACGGAAAATAACAAAATAAAATCCAAACCTTTAAAACAATCCAAAAAACAACCAAATTAAATACAAATAGTTTAAAGTTACGCAACAATAATAAGTAACCAAGCTCCCGTCGCACCGACCCATCTAAGTCTGAGGATTACCTGAGGATCAAACAAACTGAGAATGAGCTTACAAGCTCAGTGTGTAACAACTCATAATGAAATCAACAGATACGAATTCAAATATGCTTTCATATTTCAACAGACATATTCCATATATGGAATCAAAATCGGAACATAACAGATGCTGATATACAATCCTACCCCCATCCACTGTACGCCATTTCCGACCATCCCTACATACCATATAGGGTATTAAATACTCATCCAGCCCTACATACTGCTTAGTAACTGTATATTACTTTTAAGAATGTTTGCAGTTTAGCTGCCAAATCATTAGGCAATAATTCACCCAAACAAACATATATGTGGTTGAGCCACCAGGTACGGCAAATAGATTAAACTGCCCGCACTTCCTTCATAACCAAATATCCTATCCTAGATGCACATGCAGAACTAACAAATGTTATAAATGTATATGATATACATGCTTTTAAAACAGACTCAGATCACGCATAGCAAATAATAGATTAGATCATATTTACATAATACGGATCATACCTAACAAAATACAGATAAAAGCTAGCATATAACTCATTAATCATGTGTAAATAACTCATATTTTGTGCTAACAGAACATCAAAAATCATGGTTTATAACCTAATTTGTATCATTCGGACCCTACGAGAGGCCAACATTTGACTCGTACGACGAATATGGCCCTAAGAAAAAAATTCAGAATTTGGGTCCATACGCCCGTGTGGTCCAGGCGGCCTACTTGGCCAACTCGTGTGTCCCACACGGCCTAGCACACGATCTCACACATGTCCGTGTGGCCTACACAGCCCAATTGGCCCAGACCATGTGGTTCACACAGTCTAGCACATAGCCTACCACACGGTCTGGCACACTACCGTGTGACTTCGACAGTTTCAGATTTCAGCTTTCGTCGTTCGCTATTTTCTGGCTAGAATTCATCGCCAATGACCATAAACATTTACAAACTTATTCATTGGTATAAATACAAGTCAAAGACACATCAAGACATAAGAGATGAACATCCGAGCATAGAAATCAAGAGAAAAACTTTCAATTTTTTTTCATTTATTCTTGTATATATCTTCATTGAGAGCTTATTATAAATATTTTCTTATTATTATAATATATTTTCTTACCCCAAATCTTTGTATTTAAAGCTTCAATTTGTAAACACACACCTACTAGAGTTTTATTGTTAGTTTGTTCATTTTCTCTTTGTTGTAAGGAGCATACTTAAGGTTTTAAGGTAGAAAACCTTAAGTAAATTGTAAAGGGTTTCTAGTTGAGCTACAAAATGTAAAGGGCTTTAGTTAAGCCATAAAAACTTGGGGGAAGTTTTATCTTATCCTTGTGAAAAAAAATAGAGTTTATAAAGGTTATACCATTTCCTTGAAAGGTAACAATTTGAGTGTAGTGAATTGGGAAATCCTTGGTTGAGGTATATTGATAATGAACGTGACTGACATATTTTTATTATTTATTTTAATTAATTTTGGACATTCATTTTACCTAATTTCGCACTTATTATCCAATGTGTCGGGAAATGAATTTGATCAATTTATATGTCGGTACAATTATTGTCCAATGTGTCGGGAAATGAACGGATATTCAGAATGCATGAGAGGTTTGACATGATAACTCAAGTTGACATACAAGACATGATAAACCAATTAAGAACGGAAAAAATAACAAAATAAAATCCAAGCCTTTAAAACAATCTAAAATAGTCCAAAAAACAACCAAATTAAATACAAATAGTTTAAAATGATTAAAAATAAAATAAAATATTTATTATATAATTTTGGCCGGGCTCGGGCCAAAAAATTCTTAACTCGGCTTGGCCCAAAGGCTCGCTCGAAAAATAGAAAGATTCGGACAAAAATATAGACTTGAAAAATGGATTTAAACAAAAAACGAGGCCCATTTAGAAAGCAGGCCGAGCTTCAGGTAAAATTCTTTTGGCCCGAGCCCGACCCGAATTATATAATAAATATTTTATTTTATTTTTAATTATTTTAAATTTTTAACTTTACTTTTCTAATTTCACTTTCGTGCATTTCCCCTTATTCCCAATTCCAAAATCAAAATCCTTAACTCATCACCACCTCCACCGATCCAGCAATGCTATCCATCGGCGCTGCTCACCAGTCACCAGTCACCACATTCATCCCCACCTCCCGCCTGCTTCCTTTGTAGCCGGCGCCCACCTGATTTCCTCAACTGACTCAAGTAAGAAATATCATTTTCACTTTCTTTTTGTTTGGTCACCGGGAAAATGAAGGAAAATTTTGATTCTGTTTTATGTTCCCCTACCTTATTCACTTTGTTTAAATACGAAAAAAAGGGAGAGGAGCTAAGTGCATGACATAAATAGCATAGAAAAGGAAATGGCAGGGGTTGAAACATAAGTTCTTTTTTGTAGTTAAATTGATAAATGAGAATTAATAAAACGATATTTTAAGAAATATGATTTGATTCATGAAAAAGGTTGAATACATGGATAGGTTTCTTAAACATATTTGTTGGTTTGCTGGCTTCTTATACAGTTTCCTTCAGATCCGAAGAAAATGGGTAATAAAAGCATAAAATGATTAAACAAAAAACAGAATACTAAATTATCTTTTGAGTTTATATTTATGTTTTTTTGGGGTTTTTAATATTGCTTTTAATAATTTTAGGTGTTAAAAGGGTGTTCTGTTCTTTCACTGTATGCTTTTTGGACACTTGCATGATCCAAAAAGTTGCCTCTCTTCGTGTGTATATATATATATGTATATATATATATTTTTTTTTTCCCTTTATTTTCCCTTCCTCTTACTTTCTTCTTATTCTTCTTCTTTGTGCGCTAATGGCTTGTTTATCTGCTTGTGTATCGGCCAACGAGTAATTTATTGATTGAATCCTTGAAAGAGCCAAAGCACATTCATCATTGTTTTCCTTCTTTTTTTCCCCTAGATATCCTCTTTGGGTCTTTATAGGAGGAGAATTTGGAGGAGGTTCTGATTACAGGAACTTTGTGTGTTGTTAGTTGCTCAGAGTTTTTGGGGTTTCTTTATGGGGTCAAAGAGACTGAAAGATTAGCAGAGAACTCTTTTTTTGGGGGGTGTGCGTTTAGTTTCTGGGTTTCTTTTTTTCCCTGTTTTTAATGGATCTTAATTTTTGTAGTAAAGTTTTGATGGTGAACTCAAAACATCGTGAATTGAACAGTTGTCTTCTTTTTTTTTTGGCTTCTAGTCTCTGATTTTTTACCATTACGTTAAAAATTTAATATGGTTGGACTGGATCAGGTTTAGTAATTTTATTTTGAGCAGGGCATGAGCAATTTTTTAACCTTATATTTCAAGCCAGGTCAAACCCGAATATAAAAAAAGGCCTAGAATTTTGTTTAGGTTCGACTTAATTCGACTCATGATTACCTCTAGTCTAGACCTATTTATGGTCAAACCTCAGTTCGAATTTTAAAAAATTTCAAGGCCTAAGCTCGAGCCCAAGCTTAATCTTGACATGGCCCAATCTACCCAAATAACCCATATCACTATTTAAAATAATAATATTTAAAATAAAATGTCTCATATTAATATTTTATACTTAATTTTAAATAAAAATATTAAAAAACATATAATTTAAGATCAGGCCAAACAGACCCAAAAGCAAAAGAAAAAAAAATGTTGGCCAGAGCAAGTTGACTAGGACGTGTGGCCACTTGGTCCATGTACACATGTACATGAGTAGCCTTTATTAGGATGAGTAAAATTTAATTCAGGTAAGAAAAATTAAAAAAAATTAAATTTTTAGAATTGAGTAATTTGAGTTTTTAGTTCGAGTCGAGTTGAATTATTTAATTCAAATAATTTAAATAATTTGAATAACAGATTGATGCAAATGTCCTTTGGCCCCTGTCAATTTTAAAAATAAGCAAATTGGTTTCTCTCAACAAAAATTACATGTAAAAATTAAAATAATTTTCAATTATCCAAAATAATTTTTAAAATTCAAAATATTTATAAAAATTCCAAAATTTACTTTTTAAAAATTTTAAATTTTTTAAAAATATATAAAGAAAATTAAAAATCAGAAATTTTTTTAAAACAATAATTTTAGGGACATAAATAAGTTAATTAATGATTCAAGTTTATCATACTAAATTTTTTTTTTGTTTGCTTTGGAAAGACTTTTTAATATATACGGTTTCAAAATTATGTGCTCTAACATGTAATTAATTATACGGTAACAATACAATATTTTAATTTGACATGTTTAATTTTTTTAATTTAACTTGAACAATTTCAATTGATTAGACTCGACTCGAATTTCATTCCACTCAACTCGATTCGAAAAAATTTCAAATCGAGCTAAGTTGATAAAATAGGACACGTCAACTCAAAATTTTTCTACTCGATTCGATCGAATGCTCACCCATAACTCCTATCGTAAGTAGGGATAACAAAACTCAAACCATCCTATAAATTCCAAATCGTCCATTCCATATGAAGTGATATTTTTATGTTGAAAAGTGAATGTGGGGCAGAGCGAGGTGAATTTGAATTTTTTCTTTTAGACAATGAGTATGGAACAATTAAGGTAATCGTTTGTCCCGCCTCACTCCACTCCATTATAGAAAATACTATTTTATCTTTTGTATATATAATTATTAAAAGGGTAAAAATATAATAATGTATAATAAAATAATTCATATATTTTATGTTTAAATAGTTTTCAAAAGAATTATGTTTAAATATTTACTTCACTTTAAAATTATTAACAATAAATAATAAAAATTAAATTAAATTAAATTTAAGCAAAGCGAAGCGAAGCGAATTATAGTAAAAATAAATATATCTAACATCCATAAAAATAATATTCATTTGAAGATTATAAACTGGCAGATGAAATTAGGTTGAATTTAGTGACATTTACCCGTTGCGGTTACCTAACTCGTTTAAAATGTCTTCAATAGGGTACAGTCGTACAGATGCTGCTTCGCGCAACCCAATAAGTTTTAAAGCTACAATAATGTAGTTAGGTGGCGTTACCTAAACGTGTAAATAAGTGATTGGCCAAAATTTTTAAGGCAACTGCACAACAGTAGTAAACTCTGGTGTTTAAATTATACTTATTACCATTTAAAATCATTTTCAAGTTGAAATCTTAGGCATATGACTCGCTTGGTCACAAGCAATGCTCCTTTACTTATTAGAGGGTAATCAATATTCAGTCATGGGAAATCTAGAAAATAAATTTTTAAAATGTGAATGCATTAATGTATAATTTTATAATTTTTAATAGAAATAAATAAAATTTATTTTATATATATTTTCTAAGGTCAAAGTTACAGTTTTCCAATTTTGGGAACCAGGCCCCTGCCTGCTTAATCCTCCAAATTTCCCACCCAATATTTTGTTTCGTTCGAAAGAAGAGTAGTTTAGAATGTTTGGTTGTTGACATTCTCTACATTTCGAAAACCTCTACAAACTTGACAATAACCTTTGGATAACTCCAAAATGTAAGTCTTCAAAACCAAGAGAAGAAACTCTAAAGCAGTAGTAATGCAAATGCTTAGACACTCAAATATAAGTAGCAAACTAACCTATGGGTTATTTGGCTGATTTTGAAGGGTTCATGGTGTATTTTGGTGCGTGTCTGTTAAGAATCCGAGTTGTTGTCCCGTGGTATTAGCTTCTCTGTCTTGCTGGCTGCAAGTGATTCAAGGAAACCGTTTGCTTCATTTTACTTGGAGAAGACAAAGAAGCTATTGTTGTGCTGGACTTGTTCTTGCTTTTTCTCTTTGTATGGTGTGGTTTATGGTTTGTATTATGAGTTTTATATGAATAGAACTTTGAATTTGGTGAGAAAATTAAGAATGAGCTTGGGAGGAGCAGAAGTGTTGATGGCAATAGCAGGGTTGTGGGCAGTGGTGTTGAGGCCATTGATGATAAGGTATGCCGTAGAGATGAGTCAGATGATTGGAATTTCCGTTAGGAGATTTTTCAGTAATCCTCTTTCCCCTCTCGTATCGTTTTTTTATTGGTACTGATATAGAAATTCTATGAAATGAGCAAAATCTGAGACACCATTTTTTGCTAGCCAAGAAGTTAGATGAGTGGTAGACTTTTTAAGCTTATCATAATTGAAATTGTTAGATTGTAACCCTTTTGTCTTCTTTCTCTAATTTCAAATCCAAATTCCCATCAATAATTAATTGTCTTTTGTTTTTTGTTCTTTGTATTAATTAAATTGTGCACTTAATGATCAACTTAGTTAAATTTTTAAAAAAGTTTTAAGTTATTTTTTTTCTAAATTTGGGAACTATTCAGATTTGATTTTTTTGAATTTGATATATGTTCTTATATTGGGGTCTAAACTTTTATTTTTGTTCAAGTCAGTCCTTGATATTCCCTTAAAAACCTTTAAGTTCAGCTCCAATGTAAAAAAATTGTCTAGTTCATATCTCAATATGAGAACAATTACTAAGTTCATAAAATTAATTTGGACAAAAAAATGTTAAGGAGTTGTTGCCAAGCTTATGCCCCAAATAGTGATTTAATTCATTAATATATATATTAGACACACACCAATCCTATTGTATCTATACTATATATTAAATATTTGATTAAGTTGAAGTGGCCTATCAATCAATTTTCAACTCAATTAGTAAATTACTAAATATTCAAATATTTTACAAAATAACAAATATATTATTAAGGCTTTTGTTATATATCTTTTTATAAATATAAATATTTTTAAAAATCTAGAATAATATATATATATAACATAATTTAAACTCAAAGCCTTATAATCTTCAATATTCTAACTTAATTATTTCAATTAAACATCAAAAGTTTTTATGTGAATTTTTTATAGATATGTTTCTTACATGATTATTTTTTATCGACATTGTGTAATTTAGTACTCAAAATGTGGATGAAAAATAAAAAAAAATATAAAAATTATTTAAGTAATATTTTTAAAAATAATAATAATTGATAAAATAATAAAAAATGCAAATTATATGTAAGAGCACGATGAAAGAATTATTTATTACATATGTATTACAATAGTCAATACAAATTTAAACTTGAAATTAAAAAGATCTTGTAAGAAAATAAGACTGTTAAAATAAGCAAAAAAAATTCCTTTATTTTTACTAAAAATAAGTATGATTCGCCGAAAAAAATTGATTGAATTATCAAAAATTTGTAGCGTGTGCAATTAGAGATCCATTTCAATTTTTTTGGGTACCCAAATTAATGTTTTCAATTAAAATGATTTATGGTTGGCTTGGTTGGACCAAAAATTGAAGCATCCAGGCTCCGTTTAGAAAAAACCCAATTGATAATACATTTATTTACAAATTCGAAATAAAAATAAGAACGATCTCAAATTATTAATTAATCGAATAATATGAGAAATACGTTGAATATTTGGCAGAAAACATGAAAGAAAAAGGAATTAAATTAAAATAAAAAAGGAAATAAAATCATAGCAAAAAGATGTGGTATTGGGTCATTTGTCCTATATGCACAAATCAAAATCGGGTGGATCTTTACTTGGAGTAGAGCATAAACTTAAAAAAATTGAATAAAAAACTGATGAAACCCATTCAGGATCAAGAAAATGACATCGTGATTTGAATTGAATCCCAATGAAAAAAAAATAGATCAATAAAAAGTTTGTGCGATAAGTTTAGCGAATTTTTTTCTATATTATAGATTATAGGAAAATTGGCCAAAACTTATTTTTCTTTAATTTCATTTTGAATTTCATTTTATTTAAAAAATGTAAGAAAAAACCCCTTCAGTAGAAATTAGAACTTAGAAAAAGCACACTAAAAAAAACAAAGGATGGCTGGAATCTACACACTGATTTTTTTTCGCAATTTTTGTTGAACTATATGCATCAAAAGGTGCCTCTATGGCTACTAAGGGATACAATTTTGTCCTAATCAACCAACTTTATCGAGAAAGATTGCTGTTTTTAGGCCAAGAGGTTGATAGCGAGATCTTGAATCAACTTATTGGTCTTATGGTATATCTTAGTATAGAGAATGATACCAAATATCTGTATTTGTTTATAAACTCTCCTGGCGAATGGGTAATACCCTAAGTAGCTATTTATGATACTATGCAATTTATGCAACTAGATGTGCATAAATATGCATGGGATTGGCTGCTTGAATGGGATCTTTTCTCTTGGCCGGAGGAGAAATTACCAAACATCTAGCATCCCCTCACGCTCGACACCAATGAGTTTTATTTTATTTGATGGAAAGAAAAAAAGAAGACTATGCCTTCGCCATATGAAATATGAATTAGTAAGTAATAATAGCATGACACTTTGAATTTGATATGAATTTTTTTTTCTTTTTTCTTTTTTCTTTTTTCAAAACACTAGATTATGTATAGAAAGAGTAGTATGAGAGAAAGGGCATTTCCAATTTTATCTTAGCTGTCGTAGGCCCATCTCAGTGTCACAAACTTTTTTCTTTTCACACCAGAGGCTATTAACAATATTTATGTTATAAAATAAAAGAGTACGAAAAAAAAAGATTACCTTTTTCTTTTTTCTTTTTTTGGAAAAAAAAAACAAACTTTGGGATTGTTGAATCATAGACGAAATAAATATATAAAGCAACAAAGCCGTCATAGTATTTTTGAAATTTTTCAAAAAAAAAAAAAAAGAAGCGTTATAATTGGATTATTTAGTGATCTAAGTCTAATAGACGCTCTCTATATTCTTTTTTTCTTTTTTCGATGAAAAAAAAAAAGAGAATTTCATTGTAAAGCCATATGCAATGCACAAAAAATGCATATATGGTTGTTCAATTATGTCTCTTTTTTTCTTATTATTCTTTAGCTATTTTTTAGCTATTCTTCTCGACTCATTATGTGAGTTAGAAGAACATTTTATTATGTTATATCATCAAGGTAATGATCCATCAACGTGCTAGTTCTTTTTATGAGGCACAAATAGGAGAATTTATCCTGGAAGTGGAAGAACTATTGAAACTTTGCGAAAGCCTCACAAGGATTTATGTACAAAGAACGGGCAAGCCCCTATGGGTTGTATCCGAAGACATGGAAAGAGATGTTTTTATGTTAGCAACAAAAGCCCAAGCTCATGGAATTGTGAATCTTGTAGCAGTTAAATAAGTTACATAACAAATAGCAATAACAATGATTTAACACCAATCCATAATTTAATTAAGATTGATTTAATCCCTCTTCTTCCTTTCCTTCTTAACTTAATTTAATCCCTCTTCTTCCTTTCCTTCTTAACTTAAGCCTAAGGGATTAATATTTTATTAATCTATTAAATAGAAAAAGAAGTAATTCAGAATCATCTGGTTAGGATCGATCTAAACTAGTCTATTATGTATATGATTCAGAAGGCTGTGGCTATATTACAAATTGAACTAGTTTATCACTAACTTATATAGTAAAACATGCACAAAAAATAATACTCCTACCAGTGTAGCATAAGTGCATAGGTTTAACTCTATCAAATTTGTGGACAGTGATCTCATCTAAAGTATAATATTTTTTTATACAAAGCCTAATTTTACTCATAATCCTCCCCATTATTTTAATAAGAGGAAAAGCCACAGTTAAACGCGTTTAAACACGCGTCATTCTAACTGTTTCAATAGTAACAATGCCAACTAAATTAAAGCTCAAATAATATTTAAATTGCCTATATAATTCTACTAATATATCACTTTTATTTTATTTAAATATAATAGACTGGAAAATATTAATGTAATAAATATATTTATTAAAAGTTTATATAAAAATTAAATCAACCTTTAGTTAGAAATTATAAAATCAAAGGTACGTACAAATATTATCATTTGTGATTTTTTGTTAACCTATAAAACAAAGTAGAAACATCATTAATAATATAATTTATTTAATTGAATGGTTTTTAATCATTTCCTAAATAAGTTGATGTTTGATTGATTTATGACACTAATTTAATTAATAATTTAAATATAAATCCATATTTTCTTCTCGAAGAATGTTGAACATGATTTGAAGGTGAATATTAGTGGTGGTCTTGGATTTTCTCATGTGGACAACTTGGGAAAATATCTTGGGGTTCCGCTGTTGCACCAGAGAGTTACGAAGGAGACCTTTCAGTATATTGCTGATAATATGAGGAAAAAACTAGTAGGATGGAAGTCTAAATTGCTTTCTCTAGCCGATAGAATTACGTTGGCTAAAGGAGTTTTAGCTATTATTCCTATCTATGCTATGCAGTCAACAAAAATTCCTAAGGGTGTGTGTCTGTAACTTCGTTTGGGGAAATACAGAGGAGAAGAAAGGTTTGAATCTAATGAAATGGGACTATTTGTGCAAAGAAATGAAGAATGGTGGTCTTGGATTCAAGAAATTTTACTGTCTGAACAATGCTTTTCTCATGAAAATTGGATTTAATCTTGTTAAAAAAACTAATCATCTTTGGGTGCAAGTGCTTAGAGTAAAATATAGATGGAAAGGTAAATTGCCTATTTCTCTATATGAAGGAAACACCTCATGTCTGTGGAAGAGAGTGTGTGGATTTTGGAGTATGGTCCGGGATGGTGTAATATGGAATATCGGGAATGGTGCAAGTGTTGATTTTTGGAGGGATAACTGGATTAAAGATTGGGGGCCCCTGATTAACAGTTGTTCAAAGCCCAAATGCATTCCTAAGCAGCATGTCCCCGTGAAGGATTTTGTTTCACCGAATGGGGATTGGAATTGGCCTATCCTTAACTCGGTTCTACCACGCCCAATCATCCTAAGCATCTCAGCTTATAAGCCTCCATCAGTTCATGACCGTGTTGACTCTATAGGTTGGGTTCATGACAAAAAAGGTGTGTTTTCGGTGAAATCTGCCTACGCTACTAATTGTGGGATGGAATTGAGTAGGAGTGATGGAATTTGGCGTCGGATTTGGCACATTCTGGTTCCTCAAAAGCTGCGTGTTTTCATTTGGCTTGCACTTTTAGATAGAATTCTAACCAATGGAAACAGAGTGAGAAGACAATTAACTACTGATGCAAGTTGCATGATTTGTGGAAGTTCGTTGGAAAATATTGACCATGTGCTGCGATTTTGTACCCTAGTTGTGGCAATATGGATTTATGTTATTAAGGTGGAAATGAGATGGGAATTTTTCAATTTCAGTTTTAAAGATTGGTTGGTAAAAAATCTCACTAATCTTGAATATTTCACTTGTGAGTCAAGCGGGTTGTTATCACTATTTAGTAGTATTTCCTGGCAGCTTTGGATTAAGAGAAACAATGTTATATTCAATGTTGAGCTTACGAAAATTGATAGTATTTTGGTGAAAAGTTGTTGGATGAGAGACAATTTTCCTATGGCTAACCATGGAGGAGCATAAAAGGTGATTCTCGTAAAGACATAAGATGGAAACCACTAAAAGATGGATGGAAAAAGGTGAATACTAACCGTCCTGTGTGCAAGATTTCAGGAAGTGCTACGGCAGGAGGAATAATCTATGATCAGGTTGGAGTATGGATTGCAGGATTCACAAGAAATATTGGAAGTTTTTCGGTGCTCATGGCTGAGCTTTAGGGTATGCTTGATGGTCTCCAATTAGCATTGAACCTAGGCTTGAAGAAAGTGATTCTTGAAACAGATAGCATGGAAGCTATTCAAGCAATTCAAGAAGTTGAAAAAGAGCAACATTGTTCTTCGGTGATCCATAGCATCAAGGGGCTTATCCAGCATAACTGGACAATTCGCTTAATACACGTCTTCAGAAAGGCCAACAAGGTAGCGGATGGTTTGGCGTAAAATGGCATTCTCAAGACCTTTGGGCAAGTTTATATTCATGCAACTCTCGGATGAAGTTCTTCATTCTCTACATGATGGTCTATTTAATGTAGTGTGATCTTGTTTTAATTTTTTTTTTTGTTTAATCCCTTTTTGTATAAAAAAAATAAGGAAATTCCAAATATTGTTTAGTGGAAATGGTTAAGATGATATTAAAGGGGAAAAATATAATTAAAAAACTATTTTATATATTTTTAATTTAACTTTTTAAAGGTAATTATTAATATTCCTCTAAAAAGATATTTGAGATGGACATTACATATTTAAACCTATTTAAATTTATAATCTCCAAAAATTTGTAGTAAGATAAATGTCAATTCACTTAATACTTAAATATTTTTTTTTAATTTAATAAAAGTAATATATAGGAATCAAAAAATTTCTAAATTAATTGTTATATATTCTCATACACATAGTCATAATCACCTATTAAACACATCTCACATAATAGAATGTTACTTTGGCATAATGGCTTAATTAGTCATCCCAAGTAAACCAAATTATCAAAATTCTTAACGCTCTCAATCAAAAGCTCTAAGACCATTGAGCTATAAATAGATTATTTATCAAGAAAATTACACTCATCTATTATGTTAATGGAATATGTTAATTAATTATGTATAACATATTTATCAGAGAGGCTCCTTGCTAGCATTACACCTTATTAGAGAGAATGGGTCGCACCAAGCTCAGTACATCATCAATCTATTGGTACCTCACCAACATGTTAGCCTCGTCTATTAAGTTTAATATCACTAGTCATTCACATGCCTTATAACTAAGTTGCATCAAATCACATAACCAACCTAACGAGGGAAATCATCTACATGACCTTAATGATTGCCTGCCAACCAAGAGAGGATATGTAACCTACGAACTTCCCCCTTGAATATCTCTTTGAAGGTCAATCAAGGAATAACAAATACTCACGCTTATACCTCTCTCCAAGTTCTCAGCTCTTATTTTTCCCATTAGAATCTCTACTATACTCTCAATGTAACACCCCAACCCGTATCCATCACCGGAATAGGGTTACGAAGCATTACCGGTAATTACAAAATATTTTCAGATAATTTGAGTAAATTACTGTTCATAGCAAAACTCTCCACTTGAGTCATAGTCACTAAATTATTTATATCGTGAGGTACAAAATTCTAAATTAAGATTCGCTTGATTTTTCTGAAACTAGACTCAAATATCTTTCTACCATAAAATTTTTAGAATTTATGGTTTAGCCAATAAGTACAGTAAAATCTTCAAATTTACCCCTGTTCTGTTGTTTGGCAGCTTCGACCTTTTTTTACTAAAAATTAATTATCTCTTAGTACAGGGTTTGGACAATGCTTCCATTTGCTTCTATTGAAGATAGACTCATTAAGAATTTAGGCATATAAATTTGAACCCTAATTATTTTTTTACAATTTTCGATGATTTGCCAAAGTCAGAACAGGGGAACCCGAAATCATTCTGACATTGTCTCACATAATTTTTTATATCTCATAATTTATAACTCTATTTCTTACACCATTTCTTCTATGAAAAACTAGACTCAATAAACTTTAATTTCATATTTTATTCAACCTCTAATTCGATTTCTATAATTTTTGGTAAATTTTCAAAGTCAAATTATGCTAACACATACATAATCACCATAACATATTTTCATAAATATACCAAAACAATCATACTACCCATTCCAATGACTAGGTTTCAAAGCACAATTTACAAGACAAGATTTAGTCGAATTAGCCTATACATGCCATTATAACCATAATTGTTTTACCTTATACACTGAATGAACTGTTGAACAGTGTGAATGATCTCCGCCAAGCTTTCAATCCAACGAGCATTCCGATTTACCATAAGACAGGGAAAAATAAAACGGAGTAAGCATATAATGCTTAGTAAGTCCGTATAACTTAGTGATAACCTTACCATCCATTCATCATCAAAATAAATATAAAGGGGCATAATCAAACCATTTAATCTCACAAGCCCTATCACACATTCTCATCGCCATTGTTAGTCACATATTTCATATAAACTTCAAGAAACACATATCTGAATTCATCAATATTTGGATTCTCATACACACAGGTTTTTCTACAACATGTATTTACATAACATATATACAAATTATTTCTATGTATTTCAGATATATTTTATATTAATTCATCTCGAGTTTCGATATATTTCATGTCAGGACTTTACTCAATAATCAATTGCTCTATTGATAATCACTCGGGTAGTACACTTAAGGTGTACTAATCTATTCTCATAGATGAATGTATTCATCAAACCATTCCATGTTCATATATAAACATCTCACACTTCCATATTTCATTTCATGTAACATACTTTCGTATTTCCACATATCATGTCTCAATTTATAACCATTTATCTCAATTTCATATTTGCTCATATTAGAACTTTACCCGTTGAATTTATTTAAATTATCAATGGATTCTCATGTAGTACACTCATAGTGTACAAATCATAATCCGTCAATTCATATCCAGTAGTACCTTTTAGGTACACTCTCGAGCCACATATTATACAGCAGAATTACCAGTCCAGGCTAAATTCTATCTGTATCACATATACTCTAAGGGTTTTGTCGAATTACCAGTCCAGGCTAAATCCTTTATATGACAAAGAATTCCCTATAGAATTCAAATCTGGATTACCAGTCCAGGCTAAATCCAGTCAATTAGGATTACCAGTCCAAGCTAAATCCTAATTGAAACATATGCTCGAGAGACCCATTTTGGATTACCCGTCCGGGCTAAATCCTTTCCATAATGAGATCAATGGATTACTCGTCCGAGCTAAATCCTTTCTGTCACACATGCAGGACCTCATTTCATATAGGGAAATCACCATTATCCATCGATAATCATTATCCAACTGGGACTTACCATTTATGGAATATTATCATTTATTGGGCTTTATTGAACATTTTTAATTTCATAAAATATATATATGATTTATATATCATCACATACACACACACACACACACATATACCATCACATTCATACAATTCAATTTAAGCATATTAACATATATAGTTAAGTTACGCGAACTTACCTCGATAATTGTTCGTGTACATAAAATCTATTAATTCAACATTTTCTCTTTTTCTCGCTCTAACTCCATATTCGGACTACTCGGATCTATACAAGTAAATTTAACATCAATTTAATGCAATTCATACTCAATTTAATTCAATTTACATTTTAGGCAAAATTATCATTTTGCCCCTAAACTTTTAATAAATGACGATTTCGTCCCTAGGCTCGGAAAATTAAATTCATGCAATTTATTCCTTGTTCCAAGCCTAAATATTTTCATATATAACAATATCAGCCCTTGAATTCCATGAAATTTTAGAATTTTCTATAAATTCAACAACTTTACAATTTTATCCCTAAATCATGATTTCACTCAAAATTCTTTAATAAAGTACCTTTACATATCCATTAACATCTCAATTTCATCATAAAATAACTAAAATCATATGAACTTATCAATGGCATCTTCCAAAACTTCCAAAAAAATCAAAAACTAATGAAATAACAAGTTGGACCTAATTGTAAAAGTCCAAAAACATAAAAATTTCAAAGAAAAAGCAAGAATTGAACTTACTTGAAGCTAAAATATGAAAGAACAGCTCAAACGCTCTTGAATGACTGTCTTTGACAGAAAATTGATGAAGAAAATGTCTAGAAATTATTAAAATAACATTTGGCCATATAAACTTTATTTTAATTCCAATTTTGTCCCTAATCACATGAATATCTTTGATTTTTTTACGTTATGCTGCCTCAGCCATTTAAGATGGTATACTTTCCCTTTTAGTCCTCCTTTATTTACTATTAGGCTATTTAATCACTTTAGCAAGTTTTGCACCTTTTTTAATTTAGTCCTTTTTAATTAATTGACTACTGAAACGTTAAAATTTTCTGACGAAACTTTAATACTACCATATTGACACTCCGTAAATATTTATAAAAATATTTATGGCTCGGTTTATAACACCGAGGTCAGGATATCTCTTTTTCTCAATTGATTAACCTAATAAATTTTTATAAACACAAATTTACTAATTCAAAAATCTTTTAAAAACCACATTTAACTCATAAATATTAAATAATAAAATTTACAAGCTAATTTGCAGGATTTAGTGGCCTCGAACCATAGTTTTCGACATCACTGAAATTCGGGGTATTACACTCAACCCATCGAGTGAACCATCTCTCTAGCCTCTTTTAAGTTTAGTCAATCAACAATTAGTGCAATGAGAAAATAACATGTATCACTCCAACGTTGGTATTAGTACCAACGAAAATGAAGATCAAAGACAAACCCTAACCTTAGCCTCAAATTTAAACAACCTAGAACCAATCCCAATCATCCTACAAGCAACAGACAAGCTACCCTATGACTAGCACAACCCCTACAGTCAATATTATCCATATGATGTGGCATATTCAAACTACCCACCACCTAGGTAGTACACCACTTACCCAAACCAACAATTGCATTCACTTCCCCTTCAAGCTCACATTTATTCTACCCTTAAGGAATAGGCTTTTCAAAACCCCCAAAATCAATTCCTAAATTTTCAAAAAATATGCAAAAGAAATTGAAAAGTTTTAAAGAACAAAATTTGGCTCAACACATCTACCAATAACAATAAATTGTTTTCAAATCAGGTTTTTTCCAACAATTGGTATCATAGCCAGGTTGTGCTATGTTTATGGTGTAAACCAAGACTAAATCCCTCTCTTCATCTTGTTTGATTAATATTTGATAAGATATGACATTCTTGTAATTATTCTCATGTTTAGGGAAATGTATGTGAATGAATGTTATATTCTATATATTTTTTATAGAATTATTATTTTTGCCAAGGTTGTGGTTCTTAAGAAATAGATTAAAGACTATCATCTCCACATAAGATTGTTTTTTTTTTTTTTTTAGAATTCTTGTAAGCAGGAAATTGGCATAGGACATAAATGTAATTTTTCTACAAAAGGAGTCCATGACAAGAGAAGATAGAGCAATGGCAATCGAAGACACAAAGAATGTCTTGTGACGAAAAATCATGTAATTTTTGTTTTTCATTTATTTTCTAGATATAGAACCATGGAAACCTTGGCTGGTAATTTTATTTTATTTTCATCTCTAATAATTTTTTATGATATAATTGTGATATATATGTATGAGATGATCCACAGTTGATCTATCAAAGATAAGAAGTGTGGTAATGAGAAAATACATGTGTTGTATTGTTTTATTCACTTCTTTAGGCTATTCGATTACTGTGAGAAGTGTGGAAATGATAAGGTGCATGGTTCACATTCACTTCTTCAATTTTCTCCTTAAAAGAAAAACTATAGAGAATCAAAAAATGTTTGATTGACCCTTGTGAATAATTGAATGTGAATATTATAAAATTTTCATAGCATGTTATGCATACATGAGATAAGCATGTCATATAGTTTAGGAAAGAATGTCACATATACTTGTCATGTATATATTGATCATACATGATTAAAACCTGAAATTAAAAGCCTTGCATGTTTTTTGAAATATTGATTAAGAGAAGGTCCCTAAACAAGACCTACAACCTCAATCAATGGTCTCTTGTGATGGCATGAAATGGATTTACCGTAAGGTAGACGTTGTTATGTGGATTTCACTAAGGAGACTTCTTGAAAGTAAGCAGAATTTTCTTATGATCATATGATAGTTGGATCGACCCTTGTGGTAGGTATTATCATACGATACATTAAGAAATTCTATCTTCAAAGAGGACAACTAGTTGTAGTATGCTACTTGGTGAGATTGTCCCAAGATGACTCATTTGTGGTGCATGATGCGATAGGTGTTAAGTTGACGGTTATACACTCACGACCATCTAGTTAAGTAACATCCCAAGGAGCTATGCTTAAGTTAGAATGATGGTCAAACATTACACGATTATTAGTACGTATGAATGCCTAAGGAATTAGGTTCATGTACTAGCTGGATGGAAATCCATGTTCTTACCAGTTTATCATGAAAAGGAGAGGTCTACTGAATCCCTGTAGAGAAACACAAGACAACCTAAAACAGTCAAATTTGGTTGAAGAGGAGAGAGATACACATTAGCTTAGATTTAGGTTTAGTTTTCTCTTAGTTTTTCTGTACTTTTTCTAGGGCTTTCAACTTCTTTTCTTCTTTATTAGTTTAGAGTTTATTTTTCTACACTTACTTCTTGTTCTTGATGTTCTTAGTGTTAGTTAAGTTAGTCATCACTATAGTTTAGATTTATTTGCACTTTCAGTCCATGTACTATGATTGTAAGACATTTCTAGCTTTAGTAAAAAGATAAATAATGTAAAAGAAAATAAAAGAATTAAATTTTATTTTTTAAAAGTTTATATGATGTGACAATTTATTATTGACTAGAATTCTTTTTGACAGATATAACATTTTGGTGTAAAATGGCTAATGGAAGAATAATTTATGCATCACTTGTGAGCAAAAAAAAAAAAGGGTTTAAATACCAACTTGGGAAAAAGAGTATTATTTAGGTACTAATTTGTGGGTTAATTATTATTTTTTCTTATAAATAGGCTTAATGATTTGACTACTGAAAGTACCAACTTGGGAGAAAAAATAATTTAAGTGCCACTTATGATAAAAAAAATTAAATATTAAAATAGAAAAAATAACATAATTTAGGTACAATTTTTGAGTTAAACCTCTAACTTATATTAATCTTATTTGTAGATAACACAAATGCTAATTCTCAATCATATATAATTGCCAAAATCAAAGTAAATTGGAAGCATTAATGTATATTTATTACGAAATAAAACCAAAACAATTTGTATTCTGAATGGAAGATGTTTGAATTTTGAAGATGATATTATTAGAAGGATAATCACGAACTCCAAATATGAACAATAAAATGGACATGAAAGCACCAAAAAACCAAAATCAAATTGATATTTTACCAAAAAAATGGATTCATTATACATTGGAGTAATTGCCAAAACAAATGCCAATTTTCTAATCATCAAAATTATTAGGAAATAGAAAAAAAAAAAATCTTATTAACCTCAATCTTATTGCAATTAGGTTCATATATGATTCTACAAAAGAACCAAAATTTAACATCAATGCTTGTTATTCAATTACAAAGTATAAGTAAAATAAAAAAAATTAACAAAAGAAAGAATCTTTAGGCTTATGCAAGGACTCATGCAGATGTAAACAATGAATAAAAAGATTAATATCAAAGAGCCATTGGAGTATTCCTTGAGCTCTTAATCATCTTTTGCTCGCTTTCCATCTCAATCAAGCTTTCGATCACAATTTCGGAAGCATTTTTCACGACATCAGACAAATTCCTACATAAAATTGAGACCAAAAAAAGGTTAGTAATAAGATTTCAGAAAGTTTATGAAATTAATCATGGAAAGAAGATTAAATTTTATTATAAATTGAAGAGTCTCACCCTTTTGAAGAGTCGAACGTGAGTCCTACGGTATATTTAGCTTCCTCAAGAGCCAAATTGAACCTTTCTAAATCTTTCAAAGGAACATTGCCATTGTTCACAATACGGAGTTCCGAAGGTTTAATGTCGCAAAAGATTGGAATAACCTTCTTCTTGGACTCCATGAATAGAGCCAATTCATGAAGACAAAAGTAGGATTTGCAATAATTCGGTGAGAAAACCGTGACCCCGATCTTACAATTCCGTATCGCGTTGTCGATGTTGTCGAACAACTTATCTCCGGGTTTCATGTTCTTGTTGTCCAAGAAAGGTTGTAGGTTTAGCCATGAAAGATGGTCGTAGAGTAAGGTGGCTATAGTTCTCTTGGTGTCGATCCCTCTATGGTTAATGAAAACATCACAAGCTTTTTTGCTTTCCATAAAGGGATTCACCATCTTGGTCTTCATCGGTGTTTGGCGAGCAAGAAAATTTCGGGGGAGATTCATTATGGCAGCAGAGGAATAACGTTGCATATGCATGGTTTTGGATGAAGGAAAATGGAAGACCCTAAACTTTTTCTTTTCTTTTCTTTTGTTTATCAACTTTTGTTTTCGGTGGCTTCTCTCTTAAGAATGTTGATCTCCATGATGCTCTATATATAAGGAGTCTCTAAGTGAATGATTTTGGCCCCACTATTTTAGAATATTATTTCGAAGCTTTATTTTTAATCAAAATTAATTTTGAAAAAGAAAATTTTGATCTTGAAATTTAAAAGTTAAAGTTATTGAATTCTCTTTACAAGTATTTCTTTTATGGAATAATTTTTTCTTAATTTTTAAATTAAAAAAATGTGTTTAAACGCATTTAAACTTACATCTTTTTAAATTTTAATCTAAAATATAGAATAAAAACCTAAATTCAAACTTATTTTCGAGTTTCTCTATAGTTGAATTGAAAGGAGAATATAAAGGAGGAGGGCATGGATATCAACCTTGACCAAATCTAAGCTGAAAGATATTGGAAATTTTCATGTACCTTCAAACAAGTTACATTGCACTTCTTTTTGGGCATATTTTATACTTTAGATACCAAAAATAGGGCGACAATTTGACGACAAACAGTCTACTTTTTTTACCATATCTTGAAAAAGAAAGTCCAAAAAAACACATGTGAAATCAGTACTAGTCTGCTTTGACTATTTGGTCAAACAAAGGTATTTATCTAATATACTATAAAAATAAATATTTAATATTTAATATTTAATATTTGGTGTTTTAATTTGATTTTTTTCTCTAATGTAATCTTTATGTTATTTTTTAGTCTGATGTGATATTTGTATTAAATAAAAGTTATATGTTTTGGTGTTTAAAGATAACTGTGTTAACATTTTAGTGTTTAATTCGAGTTTTAAGGTTGATTTTGATGAAAATTAATTGTTAATATTTTTAGGTTTGAATTTTCATGATTTTGTTAATTAAATTAGTGTTAATTATGAATTTGTTTAATTTAATGTTTAATTTTTAAATACAGTCCAATAGATGGGATTTAATTCGAGTTTTAGACTTAACTAGATGAAAGTTAATTACAAATATTATTAGCTAACTATAAATATTCAAAAAATCAGCTCTAAAACCTGAATTAAACATTAAAAAGGTAACACTATTATCTTCAAGTACCAAAATATATAATTTTTGTTAAATACAATGTAGCACATTAGACAAAAAAAAACCATGGGAGAAAAACTTAGATAACACATTAAAAAAATATCAAATTCAAGTACCAAATTATGTATTAAGGTAACATGATATGATATAAATATTAAACAAATAGTGAATATTTCTTTTGGTAGGGACACTATGTCTAAAAAGAGACATATAAATGAAGGCTTACCATTCACTCCTCATGGATTTAAACCTAAGTAAGTTTTATGAGTGAACATTCCTTAACCACCATACCACATATAGAATATGAAAATTTCATAAATATTTGAATATTTCAAAATTCATTTACCATAAATTATTTATATATAAATATAAAATACTTTAAATGTATATAAATATATAGAAGGAATTTCTTAGTAGGAAGATGGTAGCTTCACTCGTATTTGAAGACTTGGGTTTTGACAAGCACCGATCAAAACTAAGAAGAAGAATCATTATTTAAATAGAAAGAAAATGGAAGGAAAAGGAATAAGGAGGACTTGTATTTTCTTTATTTCGGAAAAGAACAAATAGTATGGCCGACGAACATTGGGCGGCCCTTCATTTGACTACATATGTTTTTTTGTTGTTAATTATCAAATTATAAATTAGGGTATTCAATCTGTTAACCAATTGGCTAATCAACCCGAACTAGTATTAATCGAATTAATCGAACTTTTTAAACACTTAACTATTAATCGAATCAAAATTTTTTTAAAAAAAATTAACCGAACCGAATTTTTTTATTATTTCCGTCAGTTAACCGAATTAATCCAAATTTATATTTTTTTGTTAAAACAAGTATAAAACATATAAAAAAATTAACCGAATAAACTGAATATAATATATGTAAAATATATATAAAAATATAAATTTTCGGTTAATTCGATTAATTAACTAATTTTAAACTGAATTAACCGTTAACCGAACTTCTAAAAAATTATTAACCGACCCAATCGAATTAATTCGATTAATCAACCGATTAACTGAATTAATTCAATTCAATCGGTTAAATCGGTTTTATCCAAAATTTGCACACCCCTATTATAAATCATAATTTAAATATATATTTTCTATTTTTATTTATTTCCTAACTATCTCTTTTTCAAAATAAGTAATTACTTTATTTTCTTCATTTTTTTTTTCTCTTTTATCATTGCTGAGATTCTTTTTCTCTTATCAAATCTAATTAAGTAACTTTCAATATTTTTAATCTTTTAGTAATGTTTAAGATTTTTATGTATTGTTTTTTTTTTTATGTTAATAATTTATGTTATATAGATTTTTACACATTTATATATTCCTTTTGTCTTGTGCTCATTTTATATCATATATATATATATATATATATATATATATATATATTAAGATTTAATACTTTTTTGAGTCCTGCACTATAGTTAAATTATCACTTTGGTACCTATAAAATATTTTATCAAGTTATCCCATGTGTTATTATTTTGTCATACCCATTACCCCAATCCAATTTTAGTTAAAAATTTGTTAAAAGTTTTGTTTTTATCATTTTGTAACCAATGACATGTTGCCATGTGTCAAAAAAATAAAAAAAACTTAAATTTTTTATAAAAATTAGAAAATTTAAAAATCATTAAAAAAACCCCAAAATATCTCAAAAATTAGAAAAATATAAAAACTAAAAAAGAGTTAATAGCACACATCCCCTAAACTATGGATCTCATTCTAAATTGGTCCCTAAACTTCAAAACATTCTAATTACATCCTCAAACTATGATATTATATCAACCAGATCCTTCCATTATTGAAACAGTTTATTTAACCATTAAATGACATATAAAATCTTATGTGATATGATTTAAAAGGATTTTTTAAAAAAAAGGTAAGATGTTGCCACATAACTTTTAAAATTAAAAACAAAAAATAAAGTAAAACAAAAAGAAAGAGAGAGAGATTGAATGATAATTTTTGTAAAGGCTTCGAAAACCTCGAAACCAATATTCTTTACAACTCTATTTTTACAATATTCATTTTTCTTTAAATTTTTCATTTTAAATTATGTCACATAAGATCAAATGTCTCATTTAATGTTAAATTAACGATTTTAGTAATGGAATGACCTTATTGATATAACATCGATAGCTTGAAGATGTAATTACAATGCTTTTAAGTTTGAGGACCACTTTAGAATGAGAAACATATTTGATGCAATTATCACTAAAAAATCATAATTTATTTTTTAAAATTATAAAAAAATAAAATTAACAGAAAAATCAAACAATAATTATTTTTAAATTCCTAAAAAATTACTTCATCCAATCAAATTTTGCCACAAGTAAAATATTCAAACTTCCTTAAATATATATAATTCATAAAAATTGCAAAAGTTTTCTTTTAAAAAATTGAAATTCAAAACAAACAATTATTTTATAAAAAAAAATTCTTGATACGTGACAACGTTTCATTGGTTACAAAATGATAAAATCAAACTTTTAACAGTTTTTTAATGAAAAATCAAATTTGGGTAATGGACATGATATAATGATAATACAAGGACTAAACTAATTAAAATTTTGTACAAATGTCAAAGTGATAATTTAACTATAGTACAAGAGCTAAAAAAGTATTTAATCATTTTTCTCAGATGTTATTTCATCATTTCATATCCAAAATTATCAAATAAATAGAGTTAATAGTTAATCTCTAGGAGTATCTCATACAAAATCTTAATGGATTCATTCTACTTTTATTAAAGGCTTAATATATCAAAAAGTTCTCATAAATAATTGACTAATCAATTAAGCCATCATAAAAAAATAGCACTCAACTGAGCACCTAAACGAATATAAGCAATCAATTGAGCCATTGAATCACAACTTTCTATGTAAGCCCCTAAGAAGTTGTTATCTTTTGCTGACTTTGATTTTTTTGGTCCATGTAGCACTTGACATGTTAGACCATGTGGATTACGCCTTGTTTTTTTTTCCTTTTTTTTTTCTATTAATCGCTTTTTTTTCTTTCTTTTAAACAATCCTTTTTTTTTCCTTTTTATATTTCTTTTATTCTTTTTCTATTCCTTTCCCTTTTTTGCTCCCTTTCCCCCTTCCATCTCCCCCTTCCACCATCACCTATCTTGACCTCTCAACATTTTCTATTCACTTCCACCTTTCTCACCCTTGACCTCCTTGTAACACCCCATACCCGACCTAACCGTTAGGAGCGAGCTATAGGATGTTACATTCGTTGCCGAAGCAACTACAATCAAATACAATTCAATTTAACCATATATACACACTACTAATTATATTACTCATTTACAATATATTATACAATCATTTTTAGGTCTTATACGAGTTTACGAAAGCTCTTAAGATGATTCGAGGTCGAAATAAGGACCAAATTGTAAATTTTTCAAATTATCAGGACATCGCCACTTCGGGGTTCCTCGTCGAACGTAACTCACTGACTTGATCTCATCGCGATGTTGAGAGTACATCGTCACGACGTAACTCACTATTTCAAAAGGGCCATATGGTACCAAGTTAAAACACCTGAAACAATTGTATAAAAGCCTCAATTCAACCATTTCAAATGACATACCAATTCCATACATACTAAAGTATACCAAAATCTTGATTCAAGTTAATGTTAATTGACCAAACTTCCACAATGACCATTTTTATACAAAATTGGCTAAAAACCTAGGTACATACTATTTCTCGAAACAAAAGGAACTATACAAACAATACTCTAGATGTTGGATGACTTCTTGTAACCTTGGGATTCACCTATACTTGCGCACGAAATAACAAACCATACAGAAAGCGATAAAGCTTAGTGGTACTTTCATGATTTAAGTCAATTAAACATTAATAAAATTATATATAACACATCACATGCAACATGTAGTTTTCAACCAAAATCATTATCATTCATGTATCAAAAACTGAGATTATGCACATTCACATTTAACCAAATCTATGAACTATCACTATTAGCAATCAATGTAACATATCATACCTTACTTTCTTTTTAACATCAACACATTTAATTTAAATTTAATTCCAACCATTTATTTGTATCATTATTCCATTTCTGTATTGAATCTATTGATTCGCCATGTTTCCATATCAACCCTCTGGGCTTGTATAACTGGTTCACATGGTCTTTCACATGCTATCAATATTTGTATATCACATATATGCATTCATAGTATCATTTCTTATTATCAAATCAATATAAGCATCATTTTACCAATTCATATTTATATTTCCTATTAACTTGACTTGGACTTGAACGGATACATGGATTATCTAACCAATACACCTATCTGGCACCTCGTGTCTCATCAGAACATCTGAAGTATATAAATTGAGCCCAACGCTCATCAATATAACCAAAGTAAATGGTATGCCCAACACTCATGGGAACATCTAAAGAAAAATGTGTCCAACACTATCGACTTATAATCGAAATATAACCTGCACACAATCTATCCAACAACGTGCCAACTATATTCGACTCTTCCCAAACAGTTAATAAAGTATCAATGTTCCAACTGCATCCAATTCATATATCATTTCACATTCAATATCATAGTCTCATTTCAATTAATTATCAATTCATAAATATCTCATATCACATAGCATGTTTCATTCCATTTTCATATCACATATCATGTATTATTTATATCATAATATTTTCTATTTCATTCAATTTAGTCCAATATCTGAATATTCAACATCATTCAATACAAATCAATTCATATGAAAAGCATAAGCTTACCTCAATAGTCCACCACGCATTAAATATGTATATGCATATAAATATAATAATCTCGAATCATAAAAGTACAAATCAAATTCTCTTGTCACTTGTCAAAAACTCTCGATTTTTCTTTGCCTCTTGACAACCTGACATCTTCTTTAGCTACGTTCAAAAATTCAATAAATAAAATAATATCATATTTCATTCAATTCACATTCAAATACAATATCATATTTCAAACTCTCCAAAGAAGAAGAGGATATAGATGAAGAAAGCTCTGCATGTTGCAGTCGTTGAGCAAATTAAATTCTAGAAATAGTGAAATTAGGAAATTGTTAAGCTTTTCAACCATTTTGTGCTAGAGAATTTGAGAAAAGGAGAACTAGAACTCCTAATAAGTTTCTATAAATTTGGTTCTGGGTTTAAGGTTGAATACCTTCAAATTAATTGATGAATGATTGTCATGTTTAACTGTCAGGAAGAAGGAGGCTCTAGTAGCTGAACAAGCTAAGTTGACCAATTTAAGGAAGCAAGATGAGTATCTACACTTGACTTTTGGGTGGTTGTTGATGTTGTGTTTTTAGCTTAAACGACATTCTTGATTACTTTGAGATGTGTTTTAAAGCATGGTTGTGTATGAATATAGAGGTTAAGTAAGTTGTGCATGCATAGGTTTGCAAGCATATTTGTTGAATGCAATATGATTGTGAATAAACAATTAGATACATGACGAATCATAGGTGATAGTCACTAGCTCATTGAATCATATGTAATATATGATTATATTATATATGGAGCACGGAGGTAATTTATTTTGACAAGGTAGAGAAAGTTAGGAAGAATCAGCGGAGTTGGATGAATTGGCAGATGGATGGGGGAAATGGAATTTTCATTAAATTTCACAATCCGGTGTTGTCAGGTGCAAACCGTGATGTACAAAGATCCGGGACTTGTGAATGGACACTGCGGTGTTTGAGCATCAAGGTTAAATGTGAGATGGAATGATGTCAACTAGCTTGCTAGAATAAAATCGTGATGACGGTTATTGAATGGTCATTCAAGGCCACAGTAGTCAATAGGCTCTATGGAGTGACACCGCAACAGTGGTAAGGTCCTACAAGGTGACATCTCAAAAGAGGTTTAATGAGTAAGACCATAGCTCGACTATGACAACCAGTGTAGTCCGCTGGGACAGTAAACACGTGGTAATCTGTCAGGATAGTAAACACGTGGTAATTTGTGAGGACAATAAACATGGAGTAGTCCGTTGGGACAGTAAACACAGGGTAGTCCTCCGCAACAGTAACACAAGGTAGCCTATCGTGATAAAAACCCGGGGTAGTCCTCCATGACAATAAACATAGGGTAGTCTGTTGGGATAGTAAACACGGACAGTCTACTAGGACATTAAACATGGGGTACACTGTGTGAGACCATAGTTGGGCTATGGCGTCAAATAAAGTAAGTTAAGAGGGTGAATCAGGAAACATACAAGGCAAAGAAAGAAGGGTCATTCTAAGGCCAGTGTGGAAAGCAACATAGTTGAATAGTTATAAAGCATCTAAAATTGTGAGTAAACAGATTAGTAAGAGAATTTTCCATACTATAAAGAGGAGAATAGCTGGTAGAAATACCTGAGGATGTGGGTAAGGTTGCTAGTAAGAATATCCACCAAATTGTGATAGAAAAGGTCGTAGCTCACTAGTAGTTAAGCGAGTAATATAACGTCAAGTATGATAGGTGAGACAGTAGAGTAGAGCCTAAGCTAATGGTTGGAGCAGTAAGTTCACTAATGACTTACTGAGAAAGAAAGGGATAGGGTAAGACCTTGTGGGTCTACCATTGGTGTGGACCGCTAGGAATGCTTGGATGGAAAAGTCCATTGCAAGGACTAGAAATAAATAGGGCAATCACAAGAAGTCTGGACCCAAAAGAGTAAACACTCTAGGGGTTTCCTTTCGGATGCAAGTCCACCAGGAAAGGTGAGGGTTCTGACCCATTCGGTCAACTGACTTTTTGAGCCTACAACTAATATGGGGTTTCAACTAAAACGTTAGGAGGGTCACTCGACCCGTGTTAGCATTTATGAGAAATTCGTGATGAGGCATATCCTATTAAGCTTAATGGAAGCTTGAGATAACGTCAAACAGAGTTAAGACCCATAAGGAAGAAATGTTTGAAGATGGTTTAGCGAGCAGTAATGCCTCAGATAGTATGCTTAGAGGAAAACAAGTCAATGGCTATGATAAAGGAGATGTCGGATCCTCTTACGGATTTCGGGGAGTTTATCGTTTGTGTCTTAAATTCTATAACCCTAAAATTTCTAATAAAATATTCCATAAAAATAAAAGTGTAGGATCTCACTAAGTTCTCTTGAACTTATAAAGTTCATTGCTGGTATACAGGGTAAATGATGACTCGGGAATCGAGTGCAAGGCCTAAGCTAGACACTGCTAGATTCTAGTAATGGCGCGGTAGTTGTTTCATGTATACAGAGGGGCACCCTTAGAGGTCATGCCTTGAGGATTAAGTCAAATAAGTCTATGTTCGAATCTAAGTTTTAAATCTATAAACATTTATTAAAAGTATTAAAGGAATAAAGTTGTAAGAATTTGTTACTCGCATGATATGATACTTAGTAGAAAAAAAATTTTGAGATTTGTCTGAGTACGTATTGTAATCACCAAAATTTGCCCGGACTATTAAAACTGAAAATTAATGAATAAATAAATAAATATTTATTTATTTAATTTAAACAGTCCATAAAAGTTTTTTACAAAGCCCAGATACACAGACCCAACAGCCAAATTTTACTAGACTAGCCCAGCCTAAACTAAGTCCCAAACAGTTACAACCTAAATGGACCCGTTACAGACTGGTAGCCCAAAACACCTCTACCCGTTACAAACCCAAAATTCCCAGAGGCCCAATTGGCCCAAACGATTCTGCAGCACCAGGCGAGAAACCCTGGGTTTTCGCCTCTCTCTTTCTCCTCGCGCATAAAAAAAGCTTCCGAAAGCAATTTCAAACGGACGCGTCTGCTCGTCTCTCACTACGTTTCAGTAACCCTCCATCAGTGCCGTGATTCGACCTCCGCGATTAGCGCGCTCATCTACACCAGCACGGTCACTACCGGATCCCTCACTCGATTACCTGCAAGAAAAGGAAACAAATAGCAGATACACGAAAAAGCAGAGCATAAAATGGCAAGAAAATCACAGCATAGCAATCAGAGATATAGTAGACAAGGAATAGAATCGAAGATTTCTTTCCTTATGTAATGAAACCGTGGCTATAAAAAGCCCTTTGTAACCCTTGTAACGATTACGCATACAGAAAAAAAGAAAGCAAATACAAACAGTTTCAAAGAAAAGGTGATTTTATCTTCTGCAACATATGCATGTATATAAACTGTTTTAGCAAAAATATAGGACTTTTTAGAGGAGAAGAGATTACCTGGGGAAAGACGAGGGTTTTAACCCTCGAACCTCCGTGTATGATTGCATGAGGCGTGTGTGCGCAGCCCACGCATCACGATCGGGTGAAGACCAGACCGACCCCAATCCTCTTCAGAGGATTTCTAAATTTTTTTTTTATGAACGGTGTAAAAATGAATTCAAAGCTTTAAGTTTTGACTTATATAGCCCAACAGAAATGACACCGTTTTAGCTTAGTCTGATAAGCTTAAAACTGCGACGTTTTAGACCC
The DNA here is from genome assembly GCA_025698475.1 of Gossypium anomalum. Lineage (NCBI taxonomy): Eukaryota > Viridiplantae > Streptophyta > Magnoliopsida > Malvales > Malvaceae > Gossypium > Gossypium anomalum. Next base: position 6,929,027 of record CM046960.1, read on the forward strand.
CAGGATCCGCGCGTTGACCTGGATTACCTGGGAGGATCCGCGATTCTTGAGAATGGGTTAATTACCCAATTGATCCTTCTTCCCCTTTTTGTGTTTACAATTAAGCTTTATTTTGTTTATGATATAGCCCTATTATTTTGTTTTAGTTTTAATTTAGTCCTAACGGTTATTACATATCGAAAACGGCGTCGTTTAGGATTAGGGCAAATTGCCCAGTGAGTCCTTAGCCATTTTAATTCTTGCGAATCAGGCCCAGAACTTATACTATTTCATAAATTGGCCTTATAATTCTATTTAAATTCAATTTTTACCCTTGTTTTACTACTTTTAAATTTTGTTATTTTATTTTATATAATTTATTTATTATTTTTTAAGAAAACTACACATATATTATTATTAAAATATTACTTATATTTTTATCATATATTATTTTCCTATATATATCTATACTATATTATATCATTTAATGTTTTAATATCCTATTCTTTATATTATCTTTCATTTTAACAATATATTATTATTATTTTACATTATTATTTATATGATTATTATATTTTTATCTATGTCATATATTAATAATTTATACATATACTATATATTATACATACATATTATATATTATTTTATATTTTTATGTCATTTTTTTATACTATTATTTTTACCTATATGTTATTATCATTAAAGATTCTAACTTGTATTACATACTTACTTTTATATATTAATAAATATTCTATTATTACATATTTTAAGGATATTGCGACATTATAATTTGTATAGCATGTATATTTCATCATTAATTATTTATTTTATCTTATGCTAAACTTACATTATAATTATTATTATAAATATAAATTCTTATATATTATTTTTCTAAAACAATATATTTTTTTAAATTCTGTTATTATGTATTACATATTATATAAAATACTATTTTGAAATTATTAATATCACATTTTAATTATATGCATACTTTGTTAATGATTATTAATTTTATTTATATATATTAATTCTTTTATATATTTTTATATTGTATGTATCATGGGTGCGTTAAATGTTATTTTTATTATTATATTTGATATTTTGTAAACATGCATATTGATATTATATTTCTTCTATTTGTATGTCATACATTATCTAATTATTACTTTGTTATATATCATGCATTATTTAATTATTACTTTGTATGTTTGTATATTTTGTTTATTCATTCTCAATACATGCTATATATATCTTTGTATACATATTGTTAATATTTGCTTTATATGTATTATTTTATATGTATGTATCTAATACACGATCTTTTTATCATTGCCTTCATTTTTGTTTAAATGCACGTATTATTTACCTCCTACAATAATATATTATTATAATGTAATACAATTCTCCACACATCATCTTTAAAAAGATAAGGCTCCAAAATTTTCAAAAAATATAAAGGCAATGCTTGGTGTTTGGAAATTTCGAAAAAGTAGTGCCCTACTTATTGGGTTGCAACTTTTCTCGTTAAGTTCGAATAGTTAAGTACCCTTCTAAGTTTTTAAGGGTTTTCAAAATATAAGTGACTGTCTTAGAACCGCAAAGTGATATGTCCTAACTTACTGGATGTAGCATTTTGTTGTTTCGAGATAGGGATTTCTAAACAGGCTAACTTATAGTAAATACTTTGATATAAGTGAACCCAAATTTTCAAATATTTCAAAGAGGATTACATCTTAAATTTTTAATTTTCGACATTAAAGACATTTTGATAATCAATTAGGTACCAATTTTTTTGGGCGTTACGAGGGTGCTAACCCTTCCTCGTACGTAACCGACTCCCGAACCCATTTTTTTGATTTCATAGACCAAAACCAATGATTTTAAAACAAATGTTTTAAAGGTGATCCAATCACACCTAAAAAGATTGGTGGCGACTCCTGTTTTTCGTTTTTTTAAAGTCGATTCCAATTTTCCAAAACATCGGTTTAAAAATGGTCTCGACACGTATTTAAATCTGATTAGAAACATGTTTAGATATTTGGGTTGAATTGTGGCATTTGGCACCTAGACCTAGCGATCGGGTCGGGTATTGGGTGTTTAGCCATAATTGTCATCGTGAGACCATCGTTGTTGCCACCACTGGACTGTTGCCAGCCTCCACCGACCACTGCCATTGACCACCATTATTGATTAATCCTAGATGCGTCTTGGTTCTCTGGGATTCGTAAAAAAATTTGGTTACATAATACTTATGTTTGTTTCTGGCTCACATGAATTACCAAAAGAACATAATTCCTACGTGGATATGATGGTCCATGATCTAATTACAAATCTTGAAAAAGTATTAAAATAATAATTACAACCACTTTAATTTCTAGGAATCACAATTTTGATAAAATTACTTTATCATATAAATAAAAAAAAAATCCACTCACATACATAACTTAAAACATGTTAATATTGATAAGAATGCCACATCTCATAAAAAAATAACCAAACATGAAGAAGAGAAAAATTACAATATCGATTTATATTATAAACATAATACAACCTGGCTTAGATACCAATTGTTGGGGAAAAAAATTGTTTAAAAATGGTTTTCTATCACAACGAAAAAAATGAAAACTTAAAAATTGAGTCAATTTTGATATTTATAATAGTAATTTTTTTCCTAAAAAGTACTTGTGTTTTGAGCGAGATGGATCCTAGAGTTCTCAGGTTTCAACCGAGCGACATTCTACATTATTCTCGTACCACAAATCGTTTTGAGTGTGGGCTCGAACAATTATGAATCAAACACAGAACCAAAAATAATTTTCTTACTTTCAGTAGGAAAGCAAATCTCTCTTTTATAGAAACCGGTAGAATTGTTATTCCGAGAAAATAAAATTTATATTTAGAAAATAAATTATCACTATTTTGGGATAGAATAACAATATCTTAAAGTGTGTTTTTATCCCTACCAGTGCCATCTATTTATAGGGAAAGATAAAGGAAACTTAGTTGAATTAGTAGAATACAAATAATATTTATCTAATAGAAAAACTAGTCCATTAGTTCAACTAGGAGAGAGAGGGTAGTATTAGGCCTCTCATGTATTGGGTCCAATTATATATGCTTCATTGGCTTTTAACCCAACACTTTATAATTTAATCCAAACCAATACAAGTTTTTCTATTTTCTAAAATAAATATTATTTGTTAATTTAATTTAAATAAATTAATTTGCCAATTAAATAATTTTCTCAATACAATTCTAACTTCGTTATAGTCATGATCACTTTACCATAAAAAATTTATGAGAAAATATATTGAATTTTCATATTCAATGGATACACAATGACCAATTAATTTAATTCTATTTTTTAACTTCAATTATTTAATTAAATATTAATTCGTAAAACTTAAATTAAATCTCAAGTCATTTCCATACTTAGTGAGAAATCATATTAATTTCTGAATGTAACTCATTACTCTAACTTTATCATTTCTATCCATTTTTGTTCATTTGATTCAACATGCAATTCACTTCTGGTTTCAACGAGCTAGTGAATGGATCGATTGGACAAATGTAATTAGGGCTTAAACAGTTTATAATTAAGCTCAAACTTTTCACCTATCAATTATAAACTCATTTAGTCACAAAGTCATTCCACTATAGTATCACGACTGAGCTCTCCCCAAATACATACCATTACAAAAGCTACTCGATCAATGCTCGTCTAATGACCTTGTCATAATTGTGTTACCCTCATAGGATATCCTTAATCTCTTTGGGATAAATCTTTTCTCCCAATATGATCCTTTTTTATCTCATGGTAACCATTACATTTTCTTTTATGAAAAGTTAATTACTATCAAATAGTAATTAAGTCATTCATCACAAAGACAAACGACTTTTGACCACGTTTACTTTTCATCTATCATGTAATGCCAATAAGAGGATATCATTTACTCACTTCTTGGTCTATGGATTCCACTATTGTGAGTGATGTTACATACTGCATAAGTCATATACCAAATGCATTAGCTTTTGGTTCCTTATCTATTTGAACTCAGATTTTTACTAATGTCAAAGCATATGAGTCACACATACATAGTCAATCATCTACTCAGGATTAAGGTATGTCACACTATGAATGTCACAAGTGAATAAATCTATAAATAGATTCAAGATCTATTTTACTTAGGTCTTGTCCAATGTACTGTCAGTCCAGTTAGTCACATCTATATATCTATCTTCTAGAAGTGATTGCTCCGATACCCAAGACAAAGCATTTCCCAATTGGGCTTGATAGATGTCATATTAATGTTTCAATCGGTTTGCTCATTTTCGATTAGATTAAAGATATGTTTAGGTTCATCTACTAATACAAGTTGCCTTTTCATATTATGATTTGACCACGTAATACCGCTTAGTATTAGTTAAATATGAGATAATCAGTGAGCTAATTTTTGCTTCCATTTTACTTTGCGTGCAACAAACCATTGTGGACAATATACCAAGGGTATATTTATTAACTTATGGCATATTTTAACTTTTTGAAAGTTTAGAATTTAGTCCTTATACTTTTATTTCTAGAAATTTAATCCATTTGTTTTTCAGATTTCAAAATTAAAGTCTAACTATTAAATTTATTTTTATTAAATTCAAATTAATTACAAAGTCATTTTTTTAATTACATGGCTACCAAGTGAGTATTTTTTAAATTTCAAAATGTCACACCAACAAATTTAAAAAAAAATGTAACAATGTTAACAGTTAGACTTGAATTTTAGAATTTAAAAGTAAAGGGATTAAATTCATAGAAATAAAAGTATAAGAACTAATTTTCAAGTTTTCAAAAAGTACAATGACACATCATATATTTTAAACAAAAATAATGATATATATATATATATATATATATATATATATATGTATAATTGTATATATGCTTTTAGCTTTTGAAAATTTATAAAATTTTAAGTAAATAAATGGTAAAATTATAATTTAGTCTCACAAAAAAGTATAATAGCATATTTTCCCTCTAAACTTTGGCCAATCTTTTAACGTGGTACTTATACTTTCATAATGCCTGTATTTGTATCTATACTTTAGCCCCATTAACCAATCCAATACCTCTGACGATGTTAATTCTAACATGGCATTGCAACATGTATCGCCTTTTTCAGATTTTTTTTAATTTTGAATTTCAGCCAGGGGCTGGATATGAAACACAGGGTTTTTTACTAATATAGTTTTAAAAAAAAGTACTGAAATGGTATAGGGCAAAAAGTATTGACGAAAACGGTATAGACCAGGGTGGTGCCGCCTATGCCAGTGGCGTGACCACCCTGGGTCCCACCATTTTCTGTTAAAAAAATTAAAAACGAAAAAAAAGCAGAAAAAAAGGGATTGTGTGGGTCCCAGAGGCGGCATTAGTTGTGCCTCTGGCAGAAGCAACACCACCCATTATAAAATCTAGTTCTGGAAGCAAGAAGAAGCAGCAACTCAAAATAAACGCATACGAAAAATTGATTATCCATCTTCAATGCTCAATCTGTTAAAAAATAAACAAAATTTCTCAAAATAATTTCAAACAGCAAATAAATTACTTAAATAAAAAAATTAATTAATCAATATGCAATTTTTTTTATTCATAAGCTCATACTTTTTCAGTTCTCATTTTTTACATGAATAACATTTATCTTTACATTTAACCATTTAAATTCAATTCTACATTTTCTTCCATCTCCGACCCTGTATCTTCCTCTGGGAAATACTGTACAATCCAATTTAAATATTCTTGATTCTCTTCATATTCATCTTCTACAATCCAATTTGGTATTTCCTCGGGATTTTCTTCCTCTTCAATCTTTATAATGGGTATTGAAATTAGAAATTCTTTTGGTAATTTCCTAACATCTAATTTATCCATCCATGGTATGTCAATCACATTTTGCTTCCCGAGTTGCTGCTTCTTCTTACTTCCAGAACTAGATTTTATAATGAGGCGGTGTCGCCTCTGCCAGAGGCACAACCGGTGCCGCCTCTGAGACCCACACAATCCCTTTTTTTCAGCTTGTTTTTTCCATTTTTATTTTTTTAACAGAAAATGGTGGGACCCAAGGTGGTCACGCCACCTCCATAGGCGGTACCACCCTGGTCCATACCATTTTTGTCAATACTTTTTACCCTATACCATTTCAGTATTTTTTTTAAACTATATTAGTAAAAAACCGTGAAACACACCATTGAATTTTTTTACTAAAAGTTAAAAATAAAAGAAATAATTGCTTTTTACTTTAAATAGTTATGATTTCTTTTGCAGACACATTGTTGGCTTTCTTCTTCATCAATTTCGTCTCTTCCTTCTTCACTTTTGGCATTATTTTATTGTATATATTTAAATCAGAAAATTTGTCATTGTCTTCTTCCAAGTAGTATACTATTGTTGGTGGATTTGTGTGTTTCTGTAAAATAAAAGGATGGAGGAAGATATAGGTGCAGGAAATCTAGTATCTCAACCTCAAATTCATTTACAACAAGTCAGTCAAGGAAAACCAAATGTTACTGTCGTGTCCAAGCTCCGATTTGTGTTTCACAAAAATCCAAGCAGGAAATTGTATGCGTGCGGTACATATGAAGAGGTAATGTCTTCTGCTTTATTAGTTTGTATTTATTTGATGAGTTCAACGTTAATGGTTTGAAACAGGTAAATGTCTTTTTTTAGGGTTTAGGGTGTCAATTTTTTCAATTTGACCAAATTAAACAGAACAACAAAACACCCATAGTTTTAGCCGCAGTTGTTTTAGCAGAGAAAATAAAAGGAGAATTACTTACCAATTCTATTTTAGAATTGAATCAGTAAACTATCAGTTTGTTGGTCTAATTAATTCAATCGATTCATCTAGTTCAATTAAATTAAATCATTAAAAAAATAACTTAATCGGTTCATATCAATTCTCAAATTTATTTGTTTTTGATCCGGTCCAATTAGTTTGATCAGCCAATCCATTTCTATTCAAACAACAATGCTATTCACTTCTTCTTCTTCTTCTTTGTATTTCTTCTTTTACTTAAAATATATGATTTAAAACTTTATAATCTATTAGTCGGGTGTTTACCTTCTTTACAAATAACTTGAGTTTGAAACATCATTATACTTATATATATATGATTAAGCCCCACAACTATACATCATCTTATATCTGATAATTAAGGAGGAAAAAAATTCAATTTAATATTCAGGGTACGTTTTATTTGTTGAATATAAAAATTTAATTTAATTTGAATAATTTTAATACATGTCACTTTCATCGCATGAGGAAAAATCAATACATTAAAAAATGTTTCAAAAATAAAAATTTCAATCACAACTTTTAAAAAAAAATACAAATGTAATAAAATAAAGAATGAAAAATATTTAAAAATAAAAAGTTTCATTTTTTGAATTTAAAAAAAATAAAACATATATATTCTAAAATTCATGAAATTTTCAAAACTGCATAAATATTTAAAAGAATATGTAAAAAAAACAGAATATACAAATTGTTTAAAAAAATTCAAAGAATTATACTTTTTAACATTTTATAATTAGAATTTTTAAAATTCATAAAAACTAAAACCTTTTGGTTTTTGAATTTTTAAAAACTAAAAATCATAATTTTTGGAAAAAAAATACTTCAAACAAAATAAAAATATGAAACTATTTCTAAAAATCTGGGAAAAGTAAAAATTAAAAAAAAAAAAAGACTCAAAGAATTATATTTTTAAAATAGGAAATTTTGAAAATCAAAATAATTTTTTTTCTTTTAAATATCACATTTTAAGATGAAATATAATTCAAGGATAAAATCGTATATTTACCCAAGATAAAGATTATTATTATTATTATTATTATTATTATTATTATTATTATTATTATTATAGTGACAACAGATTTTGGGCCCTAAAGCAGTGATTGATTTCTTTAAAAATAAGAGATTGTTCTCATATGATAGCTTGTCCTAATCATAGCCCCATATATTTCTGCCTAATACTATATTTAGAATGAATAAGTTGCTTAATTTCACTTTTATATATGTAAATTGTATATTTTTTTCCAAATATATTTTTCCCCAAAAATGCTTAAGTGATAGTAGCGATTAATTATTACTAATTGGGTTAATGGTATGGATTGGCCTCTACTTTGGGGTTTGATCTAATGTGGTATCCAAAGTTT